>CM077811.1:27635000-28310000 GCA_039764185.1 Tamarix austromongolica | reverse complement strand
AATTTAGAATTAAATATTATTTATTAATATTTATTGAATTTTATTTACAGGTTTTGTTTTTAAATAAATAAAAAAAAAAGATTGGACCTTGCTTTACGTAAAAAAAAAAATTGAAAAAAAAAATTTGTTTTGATATTTTTAGAGTGTTTAATAATTTTAGAATGTTTAGTATTTTTAGAGTCGTAGGAACCCTTAACTAGTTAATGAGGAATATATCTTTGAAATCTAATGGAAAAGAGGATCATGAAATCGAGATAAAGTAAGTGGAGATTTTTTGTGTTGATTTTGATATAGGGAACACATATCTATGTGCCTAAATGTGAATGGAGAAAGAACGTGTATGATTTTCTAACCACCGACATGGCATGTTGAGATTCATCACATTCCTCAGTGAGCATTTGAACCATATGTACCTTCTTTTTTCTGAGCGAATTTACACAAAATCATCTACTATTTCTTGGCTTCAAAATTTTTTTTGTAAACCTCATATATGTTTACTTGTTTTGATCAAATTATTTGCCATAGATCTTGTAATGGACTATAGAGATTACTAGAACTTACTCTTGTGCTAGTTGAAGCTTATAGTCAAAACATGCTCTGATTGAGAAAATGATAAAGGCAGCTTAGGAATTATCCATCACATAACCAAATGGCTTAACCTGATTTGTGTATCCATGATATACATTCCATCGAAACCCTTTTGAGCCTATACGTGGAACATGCATTTTTTCATTACCCACATTAAATAACCATTGGGCCTTAATATCTTTACCCTTGCTTCAAGCTAGTGGAAGGAAATCATATCATTATGGATATAAAGAGTGGTTGTTTATGTGTGTATGTGAAAGAAATATATGTATTTATGCTAAGAAAGGGGATTGGTTATGTTTGTTGAAAAAAAAAATGAAAAAAAAAAGAAAATTGTCAAAAAAAAATGAAAAAAAAAAGATGAGAAAAAAATGTTAGGATATAAGGAAGAGGAGTTATGGAGATTATGTTGAGAAAGTCTATTCATGTTCTATTTTGGTGTTAAGTTGGAGAGGTGTATCATTAATCATTGATGTGGAGTTATGCTTACATTTCATCTAATTATTAGATTCCACTAGCTCTTGATCTTTTTAGCACCACACTCCTAAAATACTCCATACCCTTCTTTACCTTAAACCCCGCTATAACCAATAAGTAAGTCCTATTTGATTCTTGAGATGAGCAGCCTTTGATCTGTTGGAGATTAGTTACAAGAGTTAAGCATATGGTTCGGTCCATTTGGCAAATATTTGGTATCTTTCATGAGGTTTTATCCACAAGAACATGAGCCTTCTTTGTTTATATATGTGAGTCGTTTGTTATCTTTATCATCTTAGCTCACATACATGAGTGTTTCTAGACATTTGTAGCCATGAATCTAAGAGAAAAAAAATATAGAGGGTATCCATAGTGAGGATGAATCTTGATGTGACTAAGGCGTGGTAGATTTTTATCCATAATATTGATCTGTTCATACCTGTCATGTTTATGTGTGAACCATATGTTGAAATTGACTCTCTAAATCTCCCAATGCTGAATTTTGATTGATTGCTAATCTTGACATTTGAAAGTAAAAGATTCTGAGACAAATATGGTTAAGGGTGTTAGGTATATGGTTTTATTTATTTTATTTATTTTTATTTAGGTGTGATTTTTCATTTTATTTGTGTTTGATTTTGTGGGTATATCATCTGCGAAACCCTCACGAGACCTTACTCGTCCTCGATGGGTGACCTAGGGGTTTAAAGGGCTTGTTGCACATGCTAAGTGTAATCGTGAGACCTACGAAAGTGGCTAGTTAATTTAATTTTATTTGGTTAGAGTAATAACTTGCTTGAGGACAAGCAAGAAGCTAAGTGTGGGGGTGTGATGAGTTCATATTTTGACACATTTTATACCCTTATAATCTTAGTTTTTGGTAGTTTATTTAACTAATATAGGGGAATAATTATTGTTTTATGCTTAAGTGGTAAAAATTGCATAAATTTTATTATTTGAGCTAAAATGATATAATTTAATTAAATTTAGAATTAAATATTATTTATTAATATTTATTGAATTTTATTTACAGGTTTTGTTTTTAAATAAATAAAAAAAAAAAAAGATTGGACCTTTGGACCAACGACCGAAGGCCGAAGGCCCGAAGGCCCAAAGGCCTGGAAACAAAACGACGCCGCACAGGCTCTGAAGCGAAAAGGAGAAGAAAAGTCAGCCGCAAGGGCTGACGTGGAAAAACAAAAAAAAGTTATAAGAAGGGCAGACTGGACAGGCCAACGACGTGAGAGAGGGAACAGAGCGTCTGGGAGCAGCAGGAGGAGACAGAGCCGTCAGGCTCTGACAGGGCGGACGAGAGAGAAAGAGGCGCGGGCGTAGAGAGAAAGAGGCGCGGGCGTAGAGGCTCGGGGGCGCGGCACGAGAGCCTTTATAGGCTCGGGAGAAACGGTCTTCAGCACACGCCGCACGGAAGGAAGAGGACGCGTTGCACGGACTTCGAGGCAGCGCAGCAGCCCTGTCAGCGCCATCAGCCGCCGGCCAGAAAAAGAAAAAGAAAAAGAATTACGCACGGAAATCGAGGCAAACAAGGAAGAAAATTAGAGAAGAATTTAATATCCGGTAGAATTTATTTCAGATAAAATTAATTTTTATCTGAATAAATTCTTGATCTTTAATTCAAAATTAATTCCGGTTATTTCTTTCTCTTATTTTTAATTTATATTTTAGATATATATTTCTGTGTAATTAATTCTTTAATTATGGCTGGCTGATTATTTATTGTTAGGGAATAATTTGAAACCCTAGATTATGATTTGAATTATAATTTTATTTTCTTTGTTTCGTGAGATTGTTTCTTGACTCTATATTAATTGCTATCGTTTATATGTATGATTCTGTCAAGTATAGTTTATTTGGTGCATGCCTTGTTCTGGTACCTCATAAGTGACAGTATGTAGGATTATTTGCCTGCGAGGTGGTCATCTAAATATACTAGAATTTATATGTATAAATTGCAGCTAGGTTAGATAGCAATTCACCTAATCGTTTTGTGATTCTAACCGAAGTGGTAAAACGTTTCGATACGTGTGGGTCAAGAATAGGAAATACAGCTAGACATGCTTTTTGTACTAGTCTGGGTACTTAGATTGACAGCCTTCCACTTACACTTAATGCATTAAATCTAGTTAAATATAGGAGCCGCTTGTTGCTGCTATACTGCTAGTATTTAATAGGGTTAATATTGGCGCTTTGTCGTATTAATTTAATTAAGGGAAGTAATATAAGGTGTATAGACCTGCTTTTGGTGTGCAACTTGGTCGATCTCTTTCTCACGATTAAAAGATGACTTAGAAATAAATATTATATCTCGATCTAATCTAGTGGTGGATTTTTATTTCCCTAACATATTTCTCCTATCTGCTAGTTTCCCATTATTTTCCATTATTTTCATTATTAGTTTATTTTATTTTATTTACTCCTTTTATCATTATTTTGATAAACCCCCATTAGTATTTTTCTTATTTATTTATTTTAGGTTATTTAGTGTTTTTATTTTATTTATAGTTTAAGCTAGTTAGATAGAGGTGAGCCCTCTCAATCCCCGGCTAGAACGATACCCTTATTTACCAGTACTACAATTGACAACAAGAGGGTTTAAATTGCGTGCCGGCTACGGTCGCACCAATTTTTGGCGCCGTTGCCGGGGATTGGTAACTTCACCTTTATTTTGCTAGTATTTTTAGTGTGTTTTTATTTTTAGTGTTTTTGTATTTTTTTTTTTTCTTCTTTTAGTTTTGTTTTAGATTTTCTTAGGATTTTTGGTGTGTTTTGTTCTTAACCTTTTCCTTTGAAGTGTTAGTGTTTTCAGGTGGCTATGAGAGGATCCTTGGGTTATGGACAACATGGCATGAATCTTAATTCAAGAGTAAATGAGGTAAGTTTAAGCAATTTTGATGATAGACTTCACCTATTCTCCACTCTTGTTTTGCAGGCAGCTGAAGCTACTGGAATTATGAATACAAATGGAGTGTGTCATACACAAGGAAATCCATATGCTTACCATGAACAAGCTATGAGAGGAGGAGGATGGACACAATCTGGTGCTCAATCTTTCAATTGTTTTCAAGGACAAAATCCCTATATAAGCACATACAATTCGGGAATGAGGCATCAACCCAACTTTGGATGGGAGATGAATGATCAGTATCAAATGCCATATCAAGACCCATACATGCACGAATACGAAGCTTCAAAATATTATCAGTATCCTCAACACGAATTTTCTCCAGTTTCAGAGCCCTCAAGTTCAGAAAAAATGGATAAGATTCTTGAAGAACTGATGAATGGTCAAAACCAGTTGGCAGAAAGCCAAAATCAACTGATACAAATGAATGATCATTATTCAGTGCCATATCAAGAGCCTTACATATGTGAATATGAAGCGTCAAAATATTATCAATATCCTCAACAAGAATTTTCTCCAGTTTCGGAACCCTCAAGTTCAGAAAAAATGGATAAGCTTCTTGAAGAATTGATAAATGATCAAAACCAGTTGGCAGAAAGCCTAAATCAACTGATGCAAAGTCAGGTTAGACAAAATGAAAGGGTGTCAGTGATAGAGGAGAAAATGGGTGATATGGTCAACATGATGAATCAATTACAAGCACAAGAAGAGCTCTATAGTACTTCAATTCCAAATTCAAGTGAGAGTTATGAGTATGATGATGCCATATCTGAATGTGAGGATGAGTTAGTTGAGGAGGTTTCCATGAAAAACATTGAAGAGAAAGATCAAGATCAAGAGGAAGAAGAGCTTATAAAAGTAGAAGAAGAATCTCATCAAAATGAGGATCAAGTGAACAAAGAGAAGTATATGGTAGAAAAGACTATCACTTTCACCTACCATATACCATCTTTGAACATTTATTCCCCACTTTTGCTTGGAGATGACCATGAGACACAAGGTAAGCCTTTGGACCACTTTGATTTTATTTATGCTAACCACACTCCTTGTTTCCCCTCTTTTAGCAGGTTAGATGGATCCAAGAGTGAAGAGAGTAATCAAATCACCTCGGATACATTTAATAAGAAGCGTGATGCTCCAAAGGAGAGGTTATGTTGGAAGGATGTGTTTAAAGATTTTGAGATGGGAAAATATATTCTTCCTTCAAGAGAGAGATCACGATACATGGACATTGGGCAAAACATTCTCTCTCTACACACGAGCTTAAACTCTATGCTAAGTAAGTTACGTTCTTGCTGGATCAAATCTTTCATTAAATCTAATATTTTGTCTTTTTCTTCCTTGCAGGATAAAGATGATCATCACAAGGAAGGATTTGGTGAAGCAGCTCTCAAGTGGACGTATCCACCTTGAACGAGTAAACCGAGATCATGTCAGGCTGAAGACATAAAAACAAGCGCTACTTGGGAGGCAACCCAATGTCATGAGGGAGTTTTTCTATCCTTTAGTTATTTATTTATTTATTTTGTTTTCTCCATACATTAAATTT
Source organism: Tamarix austromongolica (assembly GCA_039764185.1). Taxonomy (NCBI): domain Eukaryota; kingdom Viridiplantae; phylum Streptophyta; class Magnoliopsida; order Caryophyllales; family Tamaricaceae; genus Tamarix; species Tamarix austromongolica. Next base: position 28,304,466 of record CM077811.1, on the reverse strand, counting down.
CATGTTTCCTTAGTTGTTTACACATTGAGGACAATGTGTGATTTAAGTGTGGGGGTGCATGTGCTTTACGTAAAAAAAAAAAAAAATTGAAAAAAAAAATTTGTTTTGATATTTTTAGAGTGTTTAATAATTTTAGAATGTTTAGTATTTTTAGAGTCGTAGGAACCCTTAACTAGTTAATGAGGAATATATCTTTGAAATCTAATGGAAAAGAGGATCATGAAATCGAGATAAAGTAAGTGGAGATTTTTTGTGTTGATTTTGATATAGGGAACACATATCTATGTGCCTAAATGTGAATGGAGAAAGAACGTGTATGATTTTCTAACCACCGACATGGCATGTTGAGATTCATCACATTCCTCAGTGAGCATTTGAACCATATGTACCTTCTTTTTTCTGAGCGAATTTACACAAAATCATCTACTATTTCTTGGCTTCAAAATTTTTTTTTGTAAACCTCATATATGTTTACTTGTTTTGATCAAATTATTTGCCATAGATCTTGTAATGGACTATAGAGATTACTAGAACTTACTCTTGTGCTAGTTGAAGCTTATAGTCAAAACATGCTCTGATTGAGAAAATGATAAAGGCAGCTTAGGAATTATCCATCACATAACCAAATGGCTTAACCTGATTTGTGTATCCATGATATACATTCCATCGAAACCCTTTTGAGCCTATACGTGGAACATGCATTTTTTCATTACCCACATTAAATAACCATTGGGCCTTAATATCTTTACCCTTGCTTCAAGCTAGTGGAAGGAAATCATATCATTATGGATATAAAGAGTGGTTGTTTATGTGTGTATGTGAAAGAAATATATGTATTTATGCTAAGAAAGGGGATTGGTTATGTTTGTTGAAAAAAAAATGAAAAAAAAAATGAAAATTGTCAAAAAAAAATGAAAAAAAAAAAGATGAGAAAAAAATGTTAGGATATAAGGAAGAGGAGTTATGGAGATTATGTTGAGAAAGTCTATTCATGTTCTATTTTGGTGTTAAGTTGGAGAGGTGTATCATTAATCATTGATGTGGAGTTATGCTTACATTTCATCTAATTATTAGATTCCACTAGCTCTTGATCTTTTTAGCACCACACTCCTAAAATACTCCATACCCTTCTTTACCTTAAACCCCGCTATAACCAATAAGTAAGTCCTATTTGATTCTTGAGATGAGCAGCCTTTGATCTGTTGGAGATTAGTTACAAGAGTTAAGCATATGGTTCGGTCCATTTGGCAAATATTTGGTATCTTTCATGAGGTTTTATCCACAAGAACATGAGCCTTCTTTGTTTATATATGTGAGTCGTTTGTTATCTTTATCATCTTAGCTCACATACATGAGTGTTTCTAGACATTTGTAGCCATGAATCTAAGAGAAAAAAAATATAGAGGGTATCCATAGTGAGGATGAATCTTGATGTGACTAAGGCGTGGTAGATTTTTATCCATAATATTGATCTGTTCATACCTGTCATGTTTATGTGTGAACCATATGTTGAAATTGACTCTCTAAATCTCCCAATGCTGAATTTTGATTGATTGCTAATCTTGACATTTGAAAGTAAAAGATTCTGAGACAAATATGGTTAAGGGTGTTAGGTATATGGTTTTATTTATTTTATTTATTTTTATTTAGGTGTGATTTTTCATTTTATTTGTGTTTGATTTTGTGGGTATATCATCTGCGAAACCCTCACGAGACCTTACTCGTCCTCGATGGGTGACCTAGGGGTTTAAAGGGCTTGTTGCACATGCTAAGTGTAATCGTGAGACCTACGAAAGTGGCTAGTTAATTTAATTTTATTTGGTTAGAGTAATAACTTGCTTGAGGACAAGCAAGAAGCTAAGTGTGGGGGTGTGATGAGTTCATATTTTGACACATTTTATACCCTTATAATCTTAGTTTTTGGTAGTTTATTTAACTAATATAGGGGAATAATTATTGTTTTATGCTTAAGTGGTAAAAATTGCATAAATTTTATTATTTGAGCTAAAATGATATAATTTAATTAAATTTAGAATTAAATATTATTTATTAATATTTATTGAATTTTATTTACAGGTTTTGTTTTTAAATAAATAAATAAAAAAAAAAAGATTGGACCTTTGGACCAACGACCGAAGGCCGAAGGCCCGAAGGCCCAAAGGCCTGGAAACAAAACGACGCCGCACAGGCTCTGAAGCGAAAAGGAGAAGAAAAGTCAGCCGCAAGGGCTGACGTGGAAAAACAAAAAAAAGTTATAAGAAGGGCAGACTGGACAGGCCAACGACGTGAGAGAGGGAACAGAGCGTCTGGGAGCAGCAGGAGGAGACAGAGCCGTCAGGCTCTGACAGGGCGGACGAGAGAGAAAGAGGCGCGGGCGTAGAGAGAAAGAGGCGCGGGCGTAGAGGCTCGGGGGCGCGGCACGAGAGCCTTTATAGGCTCGGGAGAAACGGTCTTCAGCACACGCCGCACGGAAGGAAGAGGACGCGTTGCACGGACTTCGAGGCAGCGCAGCAGCCCTGTCAGCGCCATCAGCCGCCGGCCAGAAAAAGAAAAAGAAAAAGAATTACGCACGGAAATCGAGGCAAACAAGGAAGAAAATTAGAGAAGAATTTAATATCCGGTAGAATTTATTTCAGATAAAATTAATTTTTATCTGAATAAATTCTTGATCTTTAATTCAAAATTAATTCCGGTTATTTCTTTCTCTTATTTTTAATTTATATTTTAGATATATATTTCTGTGTAATTAATTCTTTAATTATGGCTGGCTGATTATTTATTGTTAGGGAATAATTTGAAACCCTAGATTATGATTTGAATTATAATTTTATTTTCTTTGTTTCGTGAGATTGTTTCTTGACTCTATATTAATTGCTATCGTTTATATGTATGATTCTGTCAAGTATAGTTTATTTGGTGCATGCCTTGTTCTGGTACCTCATAAGTGACAGTATGTAGGATTATTTGCCTGCGAGGTGGTCATCTAAATATACTAGAATTTATATGTATAAATTGCAGCTAGGTTAGATAGCAATTCACCTAATCGTTTTGTGATTCTAACCGAAGTGGTAAAACGTTTCGATACGTGTGGGTCAAGAATAGGAAATACAGCTAGACATGCTTTTTGTACTAGTCTGGGTACTTAGATTGACAGCCTTCCACTTACACTTAATGCATTAAATCTAGTTAAATATAGGAGCCGCTTGTTGCTGCTATACTGCTAGTATTTAATAGGGTTAATATTGGCGCTTTGTCGTATTAATTTAATTAAGGGAAGTAATATAAGGTGTATAGACCTGCTTTTGGTGTGCAACTTGGTCGATCTCTTTCTCACGATTAAAAGATGACTTAGAAATAAATATTATATCTCGATCTAATCTAGTGGTGGATTTTTATTTCCCTAACATATTTCTCCTATCTGCTAGTTTCCCATTATTTTCCATTATTTTCATTATTAGTTTATTTTATTTTATTTACTCCTTTTATCATTATTTTGATAAACCCCCATTAGTATTTTTCTTATTTATTTATTTTAGGTTATTTAGTGTTTTTATTTTATTTATAGTTTAAGCTAGTTAGATAGAGGTGAGCCCTCTCAATCCCCGGCTAGAACGATACCCTTATTTACCAGTACTACAATTGACAACAAGAGGGTTTAAATTGCGTGCCGGCTACGGTCGCACCAATTTTTGGCGCCGTTGCCGGGGATTGGTAACTTCACCTTTATTTTGCTAGTATTTTTAGTGTGTTTTTATTTTTAGTGTTTTTGTATTTTTTTTTTTCTTCTTTTAGTTTTGTTTTAGATTTTCTTAGGATTTTTGGTGTGTTTTGTTCTTAACCTTTTCCTTTGAAGTGTTAGTGTTTTCAGGTGGCTATGAGAGGATCCTTGGGTTATGGACAACATGGCATGAATCTTAATTCAAGAGTAAATGAGGTAAGTTTAAGCAATTTTGATGATAGACTTCACCTATTCTCCACTCTTGTTTTGCAGGCAGCTGAAGCTACTGGAATTATGAATACAAATGGAGTGTGTCATACACAAGGAAATCCATATGCTTACCATGAACAAGCTATGAGAGGAGGAGGATGGACACAATCTGGTGCTCAATCTTTCAATTGTTTTCAAGGACAAAATCCCTATATAAGCACATACAATTCGGGAATGAGGCATCAACCCAACTTTGGATGGGAGATGAATGATCAGTATCAAATGCCATATCAAGACCCATACATGCACGAATACGAAGCTTCAAAATATTATCAGTATCCTCAACACGAATTTTCTCCAGTTTCAGAGCCCTCAAGTTCAGAAAAAATGGATAAGATTCTTGAAGAACTGATGAATGGTCAAAACCAGTTGGCAGAAAGCCAAAATCAACTGATACAAATGAATGATCATTATTCAGTGCCATATCAAGAGCCTTACATATGTGAATATGAAGCGTCAAAATATTATCAATATCCTCAACAAGAATTTTCTCCAGTTTCGGAACCCTCAAGTTCAGAAAAAATGGATAAGCTTCTTGAAGAATTGATAAATGATCAAAACCAGTTGGCAGAAAGCCTAAATCAACTGATGCAAAGTCAGGTTAGACAAAATGAAAGGGTGTCAGTGATAGAGGAGAAAATGGGTGATATGGTCAACATGATGAATCAATTACAAGCACAAGAAGAGCTCTATAGTACTTCAATTCCAAATTCAAGTGAGAGTTATGAGTATGATGATGCCATATCTGAATGTGAGGATGAGTTAGTTGAGGAGGTTTCCATGAAAAACATTGAAGAGAAAGATCAAGATCAAGAGGAAGAAGAGCTTATAAAAGTAGAAGAAGAATCTCATCAAAATGAGGATCAAGTGAACAAAGAGAAGTATATGGTAGAAAAGACTATCACTTTCACCTACCATATACCATCTTTGAACATTTATTCCCCACTTTTGCTTGGAGATGACCATGAGACACAAGGTAAGCCTTTGGACCACTTTGATTTTATTTATGCTAACCACACTCCTTGTTTCCCCTCTTTTAGCAGGTTAGATGGATCCAAGAGTGAAGAGAGTAATCAAATCACCTCGGATACATTTAATAAGAAGCGTGATGCTCCAAAGGAGAGGTTATGTTGGAAGGATGTGTTTAAAGATTTTGAGATGGGAAAATATATTCTTCCTTCAAGAGAGAGATCACGATACATGGACATTGGGCAAAACATTCTCTCTCTACACACGAGCTTAAACTCTATGCTAAGTAAGTTACGTTCTTGCTGGATCAAATCTTTCATTAAATCTAATATTTTGTCTTTTTCTTCCTTGCAGGATAAAGATGATCATCACAAGGAAGGATTTGGTGAAGCAGCTCTCAAGTGGACGTATCCACCTTGAACGAGTAAACCGAGATCATGTCAGGCTGAAGACATAAAAACAAGCGCTACTTGGGAGGCAACCCAATGTCATGAGGGAGTTTTTCTATCCTTTAGTTATTTATTTATTTATTTTGTTTTCTCCATACATTAAATTTCATGTTTCCTTAGTTGTTTACACATTGAGGACAATGTGTGATTTAAGTGTGGGGGTGCATGTGCTTTACGTAAAAAAAAAAAAAAATTGAAAAAAAAAATTTGTTTTGATATTTTTAGAGTGTTTAATAATTTTAGAATGTTTAGTATTTTTAGAGTCGTAGGAACCCTTAACTAGTTAATGAGGAATATATCTTTGAAATCTAATGGAAAAGAGGATCATGAAATCGAGATAAAGTAAGTGGAGATTTTTTGTGTTGATTTTGATATAGGGAACACATATCTATGTGCCTAAATGTGAATGGAGAAAGAACGTGTATGATTTTCTAACCACCGACATGGCATGTTGAGATTCATCACATTCCTCAGTGAGCATTTGAACCATATGTACCTTCTTTTTTCTGAGCGAATTTACACAAAATCATCTACTATTTCTTGGCTTCAAAATTTTTTTTTGTAAACCTCATATATGTTTACTTGTTTTGATCAAATTATTTGCCATAGATCTTGTAATGGACTATAGAGATTACTAGAACTTACTCTTGTGCTAGTTGAAGCTTATAGTCAAAACATGCTCTGATTGAGAAAATGATAAAGGCAGCTTAGGAATTATCCATCACATAACCAAATGGCTTAACCTGATTTGTGTATCCATGATATACATTCCATCGAAACCCTTTTGAGCCTATACGTGGAACATGCATTTTTTCATTACCCACATTAAATAACCATTGGGCCTTAATATCTTTACCCTTGCTTCAAGCTAGTGGAAGGAAATCATATCATTATGGATATAAAGAGTGGTTGTTTATGTGTGTATGTGAAAGAAATATATGTATTTATGCTAAGAAAGGGGATTGGTTATGTTTGTTGAAAAAAAAATGAAAAAAAAAATGAAAATTGTCAAAAAAAAATGAAAAAAAAAAAGATGAGAAAAAAATGTTAGGATATAAGGAAGAGGAGTTATGGAGATTATGTTGAGAAAGTCTATTCATGTTCTATTTTGGTGTTAAGTTGGAGAGGTGTATCATTAATCATTGATGTGGAGTTATGCTTACATTTCATCTAATTATTAGATTCCACTAGCTCTTGATCTTTTTAGCACCACACTCCTAAAATACTCCATACCCTTCTTTACCTTAAACCCCGCTATAACCAATAAGTAAGTCCTATTTGATTCTTGAGATGAGCAGCCTTTGATCTGTTGGAGATTAGTTACAAGAGTTAAGCATATGGTTCGGTCCATTTGGCAAATATTTGGTATCTTTCATGAGGTTTTATCCACAAGAACATGAGCCTTCTTTGTTTATATATGTGAGTCGTTTGTTATCTTTATCATCTTAGCTCACATACATGAGTGTTTCTAGACATTTGTAGCCATGAATCTAAGAGAAAAAAAATATAGAGGGTATCCATAGTGAGGATGAATCTTGATGTGACTAAGGCGTGGTAGATTTTTATCCATAATATTGATCTGTTCATACCTGTCATGTTTATGTGTGAACCATATGTTGAAATTGACTCTCTAAATCTCCCAATGCTGAATTTTGATTGATTGCTAATCTTGACATTTGAAAGTAAAAGATTCTGAGACAAATATGGTTAAGGGTGTTAGGTATATGGTTTTATTTATTTTATTTATTTTTATTTAGGTGTGATTTTTCATTTTATTTGTGTTTGATTTTGTGGGTATATCATCTGCGAAACCCTCACGAGACCTTACTCGTCCTCGATGGGTGACCTAGGGGTTTAAAGGGCTTGTTGCACATGCTAAGTGTAATCGTGAGACCTACGAAAGTGGCTAGTTAATTTAATTTTATTTGGTTAGAGTAATAACTTGCTTGAGGACAAGCAAGAAGCTAAGTGTGGGGGTGTGATGAGTTCATATTTTGACACATTTTATACCCTTATAATCTTAGTTTTTGGTAGTTTATTTAACTAATATAGGGGAATAATTATTGTTTTATGCTTAAGTGGTAAAAATTGCATAAATTTTATTATTTGAGCTAAAATGATATAATTTAATTAAATTTAGAATTAAATATTATTTATTAATATTTATTGAATTTTATTTACAGGTTTTGTTTTTAAATAAATAAATAAAAAAAAAAAAGATTGGACCTTTGGACCAACGACCGAAGGCCGAAGGCCCGAAGGCCCAAAGGCCTGGAAACAAAACGACGCCGCACAGGCTCTGAAGCGAAAAGGAGAAGAAAAGTCAGCCGCAAGGGCTGACGTGGAAAAACAAAAAAAAGTTATAAGAAGGGCAGACTGGACAGGCCAACGACGTGAGAGAGGGAACAGAGCGTCTGGGAGCAGCAGGAGGAGACAGAGCCGTCAGGCTCTGACAGGGCGGACGAGAGAGAAAGAGGCGCGGGCGTAGAGAGAAAGAGGCGCGGGCGTAGAGGCTCGGGGGCGCGGCACGAGAGCCTTTATAGGCTCGGGAGAAACGGTCTTCAGCACACGCCGCACGGAAGGAAGAGGACGCGTTGCACGGACTTCGAGGCAGCGCAGCAGCCCTGTCAGCGCCATCAGCCGCCGGCCAGAAAAAGAAAAAGAAAAAGAATTACGCACGGAAATCGAGGCAAACAAGGAAGAAAATTAGAGAAGAATTTAATATCCGGTAGAATTTATTTCAGATAAAATTAATTTTTATCTGAATAAATTCTTGATCTTTAATTCAAAATTAATTCCGGTTATTTCTTTCTCTTATTTTTAATTTATATTTTAGATATATATTTCTGTGTAATTAATTCTTTAATTATGGCTGGCTGATTATTTATTGTTAGGGAATAATTTGAAACCCTAGATTATGATTTGAATTATAATTTTATTTTCTTTGTTTCGTGAGATTGTTTCTTGACTCTATATTAATTGCTATCGTTTATATGTATGATTCTGTCAAGTATAGTTTATTTGGTGCATGCCTTGTTCTGGTACCTCATAAGTGACAGTATGTAGGATTATTTGCCTGCGAGGTGGTCATCTAAATATACTAGAATTTATATGTATAAATTGCAGCTAGGTTAGATAGCAATTCACCTAATCGTTTTGTGATTCTAACCGAAGTGGTAAAACGTTTCGATACGTGTGGGTCAAGAATAGGAAATACAGCTAGACATGCTTTTTGTACTAGTCTGGGTACTTAGATTGACAGCCTTCCACTTACACTTAATGCATTAAATCTAGTTAAATATAGGAGCCGCTTGTTGCTGCTATACTGCTAGTATTTAATAGGGTTAATATTGGCGCTTTGTCGTATTAATTTAATTAAGGGAAGTAATATAAGGTGTATAGACCTGCTTTTGGTGTGCAACTTGGTCGATCTCTTTCTCACGATTAAAAGATGACTTAGAAATAAATATTATATCTCGATCTAATCTAGTGGTGGATTTTTATTTCCCTAACATATTTCTCCTATCTGCTAGTTTCCCATTATTTTCCATTATTTTCATTATTAGTTTATTTTATTTTATTTACTCCTTTTATCATTATTTTGATAAACCCCCATTAGTATTTTTCTTATTTATTTATTTTAGGTTATTTAGTGTTTTTATTTTATTTATAGTTTAAGCTAGTTAGATAGAGGTGAGCCCTCTCAATCCCCGGCTAGAACGATACCCTTATTTACCAGTACTACAATTGACAACAAGAGGGTTTAAATTGCGTGCCGGCTACGGTCGCACCAAAAATACACCGTCATAAATAATATTAACGACCAATTTTTTTATTGTAATTAAAAAAATATCACACCAATAATGACTAATTTTTCTGTCAATACTAAAATTCATTTATTATTAGTAACATAATTTATTGGTCGCAAATGGCATAATTATATATTCAATAATTTAATTATCATTTCAATATTCATCTATAATCCTAGACCTATATGCGTGTATATACATACATATATATATATATATATATATATATATATATATATATATATATATTAATTTCAATCTTCTCAAACCCTGTACCTGCTTGCATATATATCCATTTCAATCTTCTCAAACCGATACATGTATGCATATATATCCATTCTAACACATGGATATAATTTTCTAAATATCTCTTTATAAACATTCAACTAAATATTCATACAAATAATTTGTATCAAATGTCCGATACAATAAAATATTTGATAAAATATAAATATATTACAAAAAAGCTACAGAATATTATTGCATTACAAAAATATCATGATTAGCAACTAGTTAAGAATTAATCATTCTATTTATCGGACATAATAGACTTGGTAAGTTTGTTAAAATAAACTGAATCTGCAACAATAAAAATATAAAAATAATAATTAATATAAGTATCAAAGAAACAATAACATATGATATCAAAAGAAAAGAAAAACATTACGCCGAACAATAAAAACAAGAGTATATCATTACTCTTCAACCCAAGATAAAAACTACTTCCAAACTAAATTGGCAGCATCCACAACGAGCACCATAAACCTTCCCCTCCAACCCTATCACATCCTAACAATTCGTCTAAGATACTTAGGGTAATAAATGACTCAAACAATATTTGTTGCAACTAATCAATTGTCAATGATATATGGAAATCCAACAAAATCAATGAATAAGGTTCAAATTTACATCAGAACCAAAAAAATAGCTTTTCATTATTATGAGAAAAAACTTGCCTCGACACAATGCATATTACCACCACCAGTTAGATTTTCAAAATCAACGGCCTTTACAAAAATATATCCACTTAGAACTCAGTGGCATTTGTTATGAATTAAAGATAATCGAGAACTACAAAGAAAACAATCGACCTAATGAGAATGTATATTATATGATGTTAAGAATACTAAGTTGCAACCCGGACCATACAAGTCCCTTCTCATAGATGCTGCTAGATGCACATTTTAATAACTCAACCATTAGAGCTAAAGTAAAGTATGAAATAAAAAATAAAGGCCATTATAAAAATATACATAATTACATGCACATTATTACGAGAAGAAATCTCACATCTACATAATGAATATTATCACCACCAGTTAGCTTTTCAAAATCAACAACATGTTCAAAAATATATCCACTTGGATGCTGCTGGATACACATTTTAATAATTCAACTATTAGAGCTAAAACAAAGTATGAAACAAAACTATAAATTGAAAGAACAACTCAATCTAAAAGAGAGTAATGTAAAGAACTAAACATGCAACCCTTATGAGAAATTATTCAAGTAAAGAAGAGAAACATTAATGGAAATCTATGTGTAACCCTTATGAGCAACCAATATATGCCCCAAATCTACTTGACATCAATTTGCTTTTGTGTTGTTTGTAAACCTTATTTACCATGGGTGTCATGGTTGAGTTCTTATTATTATTTTTTTATGTTTATAGGTAATTTAGTGGCATGCATTGTTTTTAGTTATAAGCCTTTAATTCCTACTTCAGCTACCCATATTTTTATCATTATATTTTTGCACAATGCATGTTCTCAGATGCACTCTTTGAAGCAAGAGGTATTTTGTTTGTTTGAGGACATTCTTATGACAGTTGTTGCTCCTAATTACGATTTGGGTGTGTACATTGGATGTGTCATTTTTAGGTCACTCTGAAGTCTTTGTTACTACTATATATATTTATAATTTCCTAATCATTAGTATTAGCTTATTACTTATAATCTCTCCAAAGTCATATCTAGTTGTCTTAGGATGGTCCTTATGCTTGTTAATTTTGAAAATTTATCCCTAGGAACCATATGTAGCAGATTTGAATTTAGTTAGATCTAAACTAGCTACTTAATTTTATTAGACAACTAGTTAGAATCATACTCATAATGATTAACACATTTAACAATTTTAAGTAACATCATGTTCAAGGGCACCTAGCATCCTCTGATGTAGATGGAGAAGCAAGCATGTAATCTACATCATCATCTACATTCTCTTCACTTTGCATCAAGCATCGAAATTGTGCACTTTTCAAAATCTTCTCCATGATAGGTTCCTATTTTTCCATTCTTTCTTTTAGTACTTGATTTTCTTGATTCTTTTTCTCAATCTCTTCTTCTTTTCTTTTAAGAGCAGCATCCTTTGCCTTGACATCTTCCAAAAGTTTGTTCTTGTCTTTGTAAGGGCCTCTAATATCTCTAAGCTTCACTCCACCACCATAGCTAGGAACATATCCCCTAGTTCGAGTCACCCCATGCACATATTCAACCACCTAAACATGAGTAATGGAGGATTCGGCAGCTTGGACCTCAATAATTTGAGCCTTCAAGACAAAGAATATTAGTTAGAGAATAAAATATATATATATATAGAACTAATAAAATGAATGATATATGGAAAAAGATGTACATGGATGTCTACAGCCTCAACTGTAGCTATTTCTTCACCCTTTTTATGGCATTCAAAATAAACAGTGCCATAATTTGGATTTTTTCCATCTTTTCCTCCCTATATAATATAACATGTATCTATAAGGATTAAAAACAAGGCAAAAATAGTGTGTTGGAAAACTTTGTATCTTGCTCTTTATAGGCAAATACATATAATATATACCATATCATAGGCGATCTCTTGATAAGGTTTGATGCCACTGCGATGAAGACATTTTTTGTCCATCATCAAGCGTTTGTTTATATTTCTTTGGCTCATTTCCTGTGCAAATATATTGTATTCTATGATAAATAAGAGAAGAATAATTATCAAGGTAATTGAATATATAAATATTTCTAATCAATTATTCATTAGTGATTTACCAAAAACTTTGGACAATGATAGTAACATTTCACCACCCACTCCCAATCGGATTGCTCCTCAATCGTAGTTGGTTTAAGATTCAATTATTCATGAATATCCAAGCCTTTAATAGTTTCGTGATTTTCTCCCCTCCAATTGTTCCACAAGTCTTTCATGTGATGAAAAGTAGAATTTTTGTAATTCATCATTGGAGAACTTTTCCTAGAACACAAAAGTAATGATTCTAAAGGAACTAAGAATTAACAAGTCAAAGGAAACTATTATACGGAAAAAGAGAAAATTTTTTTAGTAGCACAAGTAAAAGTAAATGAAATATCAAAATGAATACTTAAAATTAATTACTGTCATTGTAGCCCATAGGTGGTCCTTGTGTCTTTGTTCAACTGAATCCTAAGATTGGATTCGAATAGGTATTATGTTATGATCACAGACTAATTTACTTATGTGCCTACTCCACTCATGGCTATTATCTCTAGCAATATGACCATTAAAAAAAGTCACAGGTAGCTTGTTTCCACCGCTAAATCTTGCCACTTTTGACACCTATTTCTACCTCAAGGCTTCCAAATATTTTGAGTACAATTATCTATTACATAAAAGTATTAAAAAAAGTGACCAAGAATTAAGTAAAATAAAAATAATAAAAAACTTATTGTGTCAAACTTCCACTTGTAAACTTCACATGAGAAGACTGGAAGACATTTTCAGCATTGGCATGATTATTTCCACCTAGGGCAATAGTTGTTTCGCCTTGCGGATCAGCATCCTCATTGACTAAGGGTGGAGGGGGTCCCTTTGAGTTACAGGGACATTAGTAGTGCTGGACAAGCGTTTAGTGCCAGCTCTTGAAGTTGATGATAATGGGGGAACATCATTTGTCTTATCAATGGCTTGAATGTTACCACCGATTGTAGAGGATAGTCGAAACGTCTTCAATCCTAGTCTGCAGCCGTGCCCCTTGCCAATAGCATTCAATTGACCCGGTGATATATACCGAGGTTGGTTAATCTTTGATTTAATTGGTGACACCATTTCCTTGAAACCTACAACCACACTATTAATATAAACAATTAGATTCTATAAAACATCATTTGGTAGAAGATATTGTCCCCTATCTTCATCAGCATCATAACACATTAGCAAAATAGAGTATTTAAGACACTGCATTAAACACAAAAATTGCGAGTTAAAAAAAAAATATCTCATTTTGAGAAAATCAAGCTACTAGTAGAAAGTATACAAAAATACATCACTAAGCACTATTATAAATCTCAAGGATGGTTCAAGTTTATATGCATAAGTCTTCATTCGATTATAATGTATTCACAATGAACTGCTAATAGATTTTTTAACATAACATGCCAACCCTTGTTAATGTTATCTTCAATATAAAATGCTTGTGATGCTTGAGTTACTAGAACAAAAGGTTATGTAGTTTTCCAAATACATCTGTAATCAATACTTGTGAACCCATAATTATCTTCCTTCACTCCCTTAACTTTATCAGCTACATAAAACCAATCACATCGAAACAAGAATAAGCATTTATTACCCAAATACTGCAATTCAATAATCTCAGTCAATCGACCATAGTAATCAATGGATCCACTGCCATCATCACCAACCACAACCACTCCACTACATTGTGACCTTGTTCTTTCCTCGTGAGATGTAGTGGGGAATAGATATCCATTTACTACATAGCTATAAAAACATGTCACATATTTTGACAGGCCACGTGACAATGAGAGTAAGGCTTCTATCTTCTCGCTTTTATCCATTTCATATAAATATGCAACCTAATAAATATAATGTTTATTATAACCTACTCTTACAAACCCAATGATCTAAATGAACTTACATTACTATATATATTGAATATTTAATAGCATGGAAACCTTACTTTTTTGTTAAACCACTCAATAAATATTCTATTCCATTCATTAGAAGACACTTGTGGTGGATTGTCTTCTTGGTTTTGATAATACATTCTACAATAAAAAAAAGATGTATCATATGTCTAATACGTGCCTTTGAAACAAATAGATAGAAAGGAAATATTTTTTAGGTATGACTTACTCAAGAAATGGTTGAACTTCTTCAAAATTGTTAAGAACATATATATGGGCTTTCTCTAATTCATCTACATCTAAGTCTCTGGTTCTACCACTTCCTAGCCCTATTCCCTTGTAATAAAAGGAATATAATTCTGTAGATACATTCACATCATCATCATAATTTTGATCAAGGCGGTTGAACTTAGTCTCTACTTTATTCAAATATCTTGAACAAAAATTCATGCATTCTTCTGCTATATACCCTTCTGCAATAGAACCCTCTGGACGAGCCATATTATGTATATAAGACTTCAGAGTATACAAATTCCTTTCCACTAGATACATCTAATGTGAATGTATAGGTCCACATAACATAGCCTCATATGCCAAATGAATTGACAAATGTAACATCGCATCAAAGAAAGATGGTGGGAAAATCTTCTCTAACTTATAAGGGGTTATTGGAATTTGGTCTTCAACACACCTCAATTCTTCCATATTCAAAATTTTTAAACCTAAATCCTTGAAAAATATAGACAACTCAAGAAGTGGTTCATACACATCCTCTGGAAGAAGGCCACACAATGCAAGAGGAAGAATATGATGGTCATGGCTCTTTAATCCAGAAATCTTATTCTCTTTCAAGTTTACACATTGTGAAATTGTAGAAGCAAAACCATATGGAACCTTCAAATTCTTTAAAAAGTTGCAGAATTTATGTTTTTCCTCTTGAGATAAGGTGAAATGAGCATCAGGCAGTAATATTTTATGACCATTTGTGATAGGATGTAACTCTGGCCTAATACCCATTGCTTACAAATCAAGATGAGATTTATAGTTATCCTTCATCTTATTTGGTACATTAATTAGTGTTCTAAGTATGCTATCACATATATTTTTTTCAATGTGCATTACATCTAGGGTATGCCGTATCAAGTGGTGCTTCAAATATGGGAGCCTAAAAAATATACTCTTCTTGTTCCAGTTATCTTGCCTCTTCTTATGTGAGACCTTTCCTTTGAAGGCATGATATTTACTTAATATGATGTCTTTAAGATCTTGCACTTGGTGAAGAATCTCTTCACCTATTAGAGGCTTTGGAGGTGTTCCCTTTTCTATAGTACCATCAAATAATATTTTCTCTCTTCTCCATCTATGATTATTTTTCAAGTAGTGTCGGTAACCCATAAAGCATTCTTTTCCTCCATTAACTAGTCTCAAAGAGTGAGTATCCTTATTGCAAACAGGGCAAGCAATTTTTCCCTTTTTGCTCCATCCAAACAATATTCCATATGCAGGAAAATCATTTATAGTCCACATAAGAGATGCATGGAGATTGAAACTTTTACGCTTTGATGCATCATATGTTTGGACACCATTATTCCACAAGTCCTCTAATTCATTGATTAGAGGATGTAAATATACATCAATAGCATCCCCATGACCATTGGGACCTAAAATCAACATAAAAGAAAGAAATTTTGATGACATGGATATCAATGAGAAGCAAACACAAAACGTGATTTTTTGATATCATAATTTAGAATGGTTAATGAAAGTTGAAAGTCAATTGCAAACCTAGAATGAGCATGGAAAACAACATACTTGGTTCCTTCATGTACAACGAAGGAGGCAAGTCGTATGGAATAAGGGTCACAAGCCACATACCATATGATGGTCTCGCATTGTTGAACGGTTGAAAACCATCACTAGCTAACCCAAGTCTAACATTCTAAGGTTCAAAAGCAAAATTCGGATTGAGCTCATCATGTTTTTTCAATGCCAACCCATAAGTTGGATGCCTCAAATCTCTATCATTATCTTTATCATAATGCCATCTCATTAGAGATGTCATCTTAATGGAGATAAAAAGCATCTGAAGTCGAGGTTTTAGTGGAAAGTATCTCAATATCTTAACAGGTACTTTTTTTCTTTTGCTTTTAACTTATCTTCCTCACTATGCTTGATATGTTGCCATCTTAAAGCTTTGAAAATTTTACATTTCTCTAGATGAATATCTTCTTTCCAAAATAGCATACAATCATTCACACATGCATCAATCTTCTCATATGAAAAACTAAGATCTTTAATTATCTTTTTTGCCTTCTAATAAGAGTCGGGTAATGTTGAATCTTTGGGCAATAACTCTTGTTCCAACAATTTAAGTAACATTGTGAAAGAACGATTATTCCATTTGCCAGTACTCTTCACATGAAGCAATTGAATTAAGACAGACAATTTAGATCCCTTAGAACCCTCATAAAGAGGTTATTGGAAGTAATTTAACAAACTTTGTTATTTTGCCACTTCAAAGTTGGGTTCTTCTTCATGGTTTAGGGATCCCATATTTTCCAAATTAGGCTCAAGATTCCAAGAATGGGGATACCTATCTTCTAAAAGTTCCACTATCTCGTTATCACTATCATCATAGTCATCTTCATTCTCATTATTTTGAGGATCCATATTGATGTCAGAATGTTCCTTGTGTCCTTCTTCACCATGATGAAACCATAAACTCTAATATCTCATAATCCCAAAGGTCATCAAGTGTGCTGTCACAGTATCACGAGTTCTAAAATCAGTGTTAACACAATTGAAAAACGAACATCTAATTAAATTTCTATTGATTTTTTGAAATGCATAGTTTAAGAATTCTTCAACCCTGGTAAAATATGCTAGATCATGAAAACAGTCATCAATAAAGCCAATCCATTCCTTATTGGATGTCATTTTATAAAGGAAAAAAAGGGCATAAACATAATAATTAGAAAACAATTGCCAATTAGATAAAACATGCACACTATTATTTTGAAGAATACACGATCAAGATTACAAAATATAACACCAAAAATCATTAATAAAGTATTAATGAAAGAAATAGAAAGCACAAAAGCACACCAATTATATCATATTTGGTTTATTGTTGATAAAATAATGTCAATGTTGATCATCATCATATTCTTTATCTAATTTTATAAACTTGAATGATTATAAAATTCTTAAATGAATTAAAATAGAAAATAATCTAAGGACATAAAAAAGAGATTATACAACAATATAAAGTAACGAAGAAAACCTTCGGCACCACCATCCATCAAAACCCTTCCTAATATTTTACTTTCAAGATAACATATATTGTATACTCAATTGATTAACATAATAAATAAAAGATCCAATTTAACATAATTAGGGGTTTTTAGCCCTGACTGCAAATTTGATCAAATCTTGCTAAAATATTTAAATTGACATGTCAAAAATGAAATTAAACATAATCTTATGCAAAATTATATAATCAATTGAATAAAATAACTCGATTACACGATCCAATTTAAATCAGCAAGAATTTTGACCTAAGAATCGAAATCCGATTAATTTCGCACAAAATTTTCAAATCGACAGCTTTAACATGAAATTAGATACATTTTAAAGCATATTGTAAATTTAATTTATCTAAAATAGCTTAATCAGATAAACCGATTAACTCGGATATAGCCATGTCACAAATCCAATTTTCACAAATCAACCAAACCAATACAATTAACCATTCCAAATCACTCATACAACACACACACACACACATATAATTAAACAACTAAATTATCTTAGCATAAGCTAATTCATTTAAAATTAATCAAAACAGAAGTTAGGGTTTGAGTATTTATACCAAACGAATTAATGTGAAATTGGAGGGAGTGAGATGTGCTGGAGCTTTGTTGGTGGTTAAGGACCACTTGCCAATGACGAGAAGCGATGGAGGCGGACAGGTGGTAGTGCACCGCGGCTGTCCTCATGAGTTACTGGCGGCTACTGTTGTTGCTCCGCAGATCCTCGTTGCTGCTGCGCTGGAGGATGATGGCGATGAGCTAGAGCAGGGGTGGTGGTGTGCTTGAGCGGTGGTGGCTGGTGTGGTGGTATGGCCTAGGTTGAAGGCGCAGAGCAGGAAGAGGCAGGGGTCAGGCTTAGATATGCACTAAGCATATTGGCCAAAAAATTGGAAAGATATAAGGGTGGGGGTACTGTAGGCGTGCGGGAGAGATTTTTTTATTTATTTATTGAAATTTTAAGGAGTTGAGCGGTTTAAGTGTTTTTTTATTATATTTTTTTTGGGATTTTAGAGATTTGAAAAAAAATATTAATAATTAACGACCAAAAATTATATTAGTCGTAATAGATATATCAATAACGATGACTTTTGATAGTGGTCGTTAATAATATATCAATAACGACCAAAAAAATTGATAGCTAAATTGGTCGTTAATGCACTAGTTTGTTTAGTGTTATGAGTTCTACCCATTTTTTATCCCATATCACAAGTTCTTCTCAATCAGAAAATATTTGTTCTATTATAAAAAATCTCTGATAATTTTTAGTTATAAAATATGTATTCTCCATATCCTAGAAAAAAAGAGTTTACCACAATAATATAATAAAAAGAAGTATTAATTTCATCAAACCAAATTTATCGACATAATTTACAATACTAAGAAAATAAATTTTACCTCTTCGTCTAAGTTGTAATTAATATTGGGAGAATCCATTTATATATCTTCTGTGTATCCATAGTTTGTCAATATTGTAAATCTATTATCGTAGTACGATGAGGTTGTGACTCTATCTTCATAGTTTATTGGAGTTTCGAACTCATCGTAGCTTATCGGAGTTCCAAACTCTTCGTAATTTGAAGAACTTCTAAATTTATTATTCATTGTGATTGTTTAAAAAAAAATTGTAAAATTTTATCTAAAGATTCAAAGAATTTCTACGCTAAAAAATAAAAACAATGAAGATGTTCGTTTATATAGAAGGGTTCGGACAGAAACCAAAATAATTATACATATACCTATGTTACACCCTATATTTCTGACATAATTTTTTTGCGCCCTACTTCGATCATAATCACATATTTTGTATAATAATTTTGATCCGAAAAGATTCGCGGTAAAGTAATGAGAATGAAAATTTTTAACACTTATTTGTAAAAGAAAGAGATAAAAGAAACGATTCTATATCTATATATAATTTATATATTATACATATATTTATAATAGATATTCGATAGAAATGGAATATAAATTATTAGATATTTTTATTTATAAATAATTTAAATTAGATTTTTTTTGAATATTTAGGGTGGGAATGACATAATATGACGGTTCTAGTAGGAACGACAATTTACCGCTGCTTGGAGCATGGGAACAACAATAATTGCCGTTGCTTGGCCTATCAAAACGACACCATCTGCCGCTTGGAGTATGTCTACGACACCAGCTGCCGGTGTACTCTCGCCTACTTTTTTCCACGAAGTAAACATGTACGCTCCAAATAACAAAGCCCTTTTATGTGGTAGCATCTTGGATAGTGTGTACTTTTGAAGGGATTCTCTGAAGCAATATTCGAGTATATTTTAAGAGAAGGTAACAAAGCAATTGATAAAATCTCTCTATTCGGTTTAACATTAAGTTGGGTTTATTTTACTTTTTTATGTATGCCCAAACTTCATGTTTTCTTTTGGTCCGTAATGATGCTAAAGGAGCTTACTTTTAGATAGTATTTTAGCCTTGTTTACCCAAAAAAAGAAGAAGGTAATATTGAAATTCTTTAAAAAAAAATATTTTTCAAATTCAAGGAATAATCAAATACAATGAGTGCTATGTGTAAATACATAGCTAGATTTTATACCTCTTTCTTATGGCATAAATTTTATTATTATTATTATTATTATTATTATTATTATTATTATTATTATTATTTTCCTAAATTGAAAATATTTTTCAAGATCAATGAATAATCAAACACAATGAGTGCTATGTTTGAATACATAAAAGAAATACTGATAAGAAAAAAAAAACTTAGAAAGATTTTATATCTCTTTCTTGTTCAGGAAACTTTTTTTTTTGATAGATAAGGGAGTAATCCCAAGAAGCAACAACATCCTTACAAAAAAACTTCAACATTGTGGACCATTTCCTGGATACGATAAGGAAACTCACGTCTATTCGCCTTAATCCAAGAGCCTATCCTAACTTTAATAAGCAGGAGAAGCCACCTATCGCACACTTTGTAGTTATCAAACACGACTCTATTTCTATACTCCCATATGACACCAACTATAGCAAAGAAAGCCGTACGCCAGAGATCCCGCCTCATCCCGACTCCTGTGAAGCCAAACCACGCATAAGCATGCGTATCAATAGATCCTGACATCACCCATGTAACACCAAGCCACTCACTGATCGCGTACCACATCTTTCTTGCTATAATACAGTGAAGAAACACATGGTCCACCGATTCTCTTTCAAGCAAACAAAAGGGGCACCCTGTGTCCTCCAAATCCACAAGATGTAATCTAGCTAACCTATCCTTGGTATTAAGTCTCTGTTGGACCGCAAACCAAGCGATAAGTTCAACCCTCGCAGGGGCAAGCCCGCTCCAGATGAAACTGAGATCAAGGTTAGTAGGTCTGTCCCCAATAGTCTTCTGCATCGCTGCCATACAAAACGATTTGACGGAATACAACCCATCCTCCTCGAGAGCCCATCGAAACTTGTCCTTCCTTTCTCTACTCAAGGGATGACGGTTTATAGCCCCTTTCATATGCACCACTGACTCGCTCTCCCACTCAAAAAGAGGTCGTCTCCATCTGAAGATCCATATCCACTGATTCCCTTCCCATCGCCCCATGTCGACAATCTTCCCCTCTTGTTGGCTAGAAACACTGAAAAGTCTAGGGAAAGTAGCACTGAGTGCTCCTGATCCTGTCCAATCATCATGCCATAAGCTAACGGTTTTTCCATCTCCAACAACTAAGGACAACCCCTCTCTTATGAAGGGGTCCCTACTGCCCCCCTTAATTATATCAACCCACGGTGACCACCCTCGTTGATTCTCCAAGCAAAGCCAACTTCCACTTCTGTCCCTATAGTGAATTGAAGATATCACGTTCTTCCATGCAGCTCCATCAACCGAATAATACCTCCACCACCATCTAAATAACAAAGCATTGTTCATCATGGTGAGATCCCCCATGCCAAGACCACCCAAGCCTTTGGGTCTTTGGATCACACTCCATCTAACCAACAGTAGTCTTTTCCGATCTCCATTCTGCCTCCAGAAAAAGTTACGCTGGATGCTAATAATTTCTTTGACCACGCCTTTCGGAATCCTAAACAGACTCATAAAATACATGGGAAGGCTGTTAAGGACACTTTTGATCAGAACCAATCTCCCTGCTCTAGAAAGAATCTTCGATTTCCATCCTGCTAACCTCTGTTTCACTTTATCGATCACCGGCTTCCAAGTCTGACTTTTTCCCCCTTTTGCCCCCAAAGGAAGGCCCAAGTACATAGTAGGTAACTTGCCGATGGTACATCCAAAGATCTCAGCTGCCTCCCTCTGGAAATGATCATCTACTCCGAGGCCTATAAGCTCTGTTTTCTCAAAATTCACCTCCAGGCCCGATAATAAGAAAAAGCAATCTAGCAGTCTCCTCCAATTTCTTATATTCTCAGAAGAAGCCCTGCAGAAAATCATCGTATCGTCAGCGAACTGAAGATGAGTTACATGACACCTGTGCCTACCAACTTCCAAACCTTGAATCAGCCCCTTATCAACACCTCTACTGATCATCTGACTAAAGGCCTCCACTGCAAGTACAAATAAGAACGGAGATATCGGATCCCCTTGTCGAATTCCCCTACCCATAAGAAAAGGAGGAGTAGGGGTCCCATTCACTAGGATCGATATACTGGCAGTCGAAATACACTCCTTGATCCATCCCCGGAAGACACCACCGAAACCCATAATCCTCAACATACCATCCACAAAATCCCATATGATACTATCATAAGCCTTCTGAAAATCCAGCTTAATCATAACCTCTTCTAATCCTCTTGTCCTCCTGGACCATTGCACAAATTCATTAGCTATCAAAGCCCCATCCAAAATACTCCGTCCTTCTATGAAGGCTGTTTGAGACTCCCCAATCAGATCATCAACCACAAGCTTCAATCTCTGGGCGATAATCTTTGAAATCACCTTATAGATGCATCCAATCAGACTAATGGGTCGAAATTGGCTCACCTCTTCAGCATCATCCACTTTAGGGATCAAAGTTACCAATGTTGTGTTGATAGAGGTCGGAAGTCTGATGCTCCTGAAAAATTTCAGAACCACCTATGTAAACTCCTTCCCTATTACGCCCCCACATCTTCCGGATGAAGCCCATGTGATATCCATCGTACCCTGGTGCTTTCAGGGGATCACATGCCCACACTGCCTTCTTAACGTCCTCCTCCAAAGGTATACTATCGAGCGCCGAACTTTTCTCCGTTGTTAACTTACTAAACCCTTCCTCACTGAGTTCTACAACGGGGCACTCCTGCTGCGCAAACAACCTCTTATAAAAAGAGGTCACGATCGCCCTAATCTCAACCGAATCAGTGTACACTTTCCCGTTGTGGATGAGTCTACTAATAAGATTCCTCATTCTCCTAACTACTGCGATCGCGTGGAAGTACTTCGTGTTCCTGCCTGTCTCTCTCCTTAAACCCTCTAACCTTGGATACCTGCATCCAATAAGCCTCATTCCTCTTGTGCCAAATCCATAGCTGCCTTTGTAGTGCCGCCCTCCTAGCCAGCTCCACTTCATCAACCAACCCTCCAAGACTAGTGTCATCCAGCTTGCTCATCTCTGCTTCGAACAATTTAATTTTCGCCTCAAAATCCCCGAAGTTCTCCTTATTCCACCTCCTCAGCATTCCTTTCATTACCTTCAATTTTTCATGACAAGATCCCTTTTTCAAACTATCCCAGCAACTAGCCACAAACCCATGGAACTGAGGGTGCGTGAACCACATATCCCATGATCTAAAAGGGATCGGCCCTCTCCCAGATCTCGACAGTCTAAGTGCGATAGGATTATGGTCCGAAAGAGACTGACCCAACCCTATACATCCAATATCGGGGCAAGACACCAACCACCAAGGATCCACCAGAAACATATCAAGAAGGCTAGCAGAGTTTGCGTTGTGCCAAGAGAACTTCAGATTTGAAGGCTTCAACTCGACCAGGCCCATCTTGTCAATCCACTCGTTGAACTCCTTGACGCTGCTACTATCCACTCTTCCTCCTTTTCTTTCTTCGCGTGATCTAACCTCGTTGAAGTCCCCCATGACTATTAGGGGGCCCCCACAACTCTGTCCCACCGTCCATAATTCCTCCCACAGCGCCCTCCGGTCCCTCGAGTTCAGATTTCCATACACTAATAATATCCCACAGTCAGCGTCAAAAACTCGAAGCCGCCCTTCTAACAGAATCCATCTGCTTCCACTTCTAGTACTTCTTTCCACAAAAAACTGAGTGTTCCACCCAATAATCAATCCCCCACTTCTACCCTGCGCCTCTGAGTCCCTCCATTCGATCCTCCCGGAAGTCCACACCTTGTTTTTCCAGGAATCCCTCACGATATGATGTTTTGTTTCCACCAGGCCACACACCCACGGGTTATGTTTCGCTATCAAAGAATGAAGACATGACATCTTTCCTGCTGCCCCAATCCCCCTTATGTTCCAGCTAATAACAACCATTAAATGGATCCTACACCCCTTATCGCCCTTGATCTCGCCTTTATAATTTCCTACTCTTCCTTTGGCTTCTTCTGAGTACCCGCAATTTTTCCACACACTTCGTCTCTTCTTTGGAAGAGAGGCCAATTTCCTTCCCAAATTTCCAGCATTCACTAGCTTCATCTAACCCCTCCTCATCTACCTCCCCCCTTTCATCTCCCTTTCCTCCCATTCGAGCTTCTCTACCATGTCCTTCTGATGCTACCTCGAGTATTATTCTTCCAAATCCGGGTGGGGGGTTGTCCATAATAGAGTTTTCACCTGCCCCTCTCTTTTCCTCCTCCTTATCTCCTTGCCTATCACCTTCAACTCCAACCCATGTCCCTCTCCTTCCCGGTCCTTCCCCTCTTTTGCACATTTCCATCAACTTCCTCTCTTCCTCCAAGCTATGGTCTACCCCTGCAAAAGTAGTGGCTGTAGAATCAGCCGACTCCTCCCCTTCATCCCCAGCTACCGCATCCCCAAACACTACATCCACACATCTCATCATTTCCCCCCGACCAGCGTAGCACCCGATCCCGTATTCTGCCCCTCCAATCTCATTTACCCTTCTACCGGTATCCTCCCCTTCACTTTCCAGTCCACACTCGTGAACATGTAGCCGCCGCACTTTCACTTCCCAAGGCCTGCTCGTACTCATTTCCTTCCTTGCGTCACTGTCACAAACAGCATGCAGAAGCTCCTCCTCTCCCCATCGAGTACGCTTCTCCCTTTCCAAGATAACCGATCCTTCTCCCTCGTTTTCATAGGTCAACAGCAGACCCAACGGCGCCTCCTCCTCCCTCGGCCTCTCCACCTGCTTTGGAACTATGCGCGACTATTCCCCTCCCTTTCCATCTTCCCTGTGCGTCCCTTCTTCCCCCGATCTTTCATCTTCCTCGTCGGAGTCCGACATGTCCGACCAGAACGAACTCGTGCGATACGTCGTCTTCTTCCCAGGTGACCGCTGTTGCCCAACCTCCTGCACATGCACCAATACTTTCTTGTCGTTGATGGCTAACTCCAGCTGTTCCCTAATCTCCCCCAATACCGGCGTATCCACCACCGCCCTGGTAACTTCCATGGACTTATTTACCCTTCTTCTCACACGGCACGCATCCTCTATCTTCCACTCCCGCACTACTCCGAAGGTTTCCCGTAACAGACTACCTTCCTCCATGGAAACCTGGGCTGCTTCCACAGATTCATAGGCAAGGAGGAATTTAAAACGTCCAAGGTCTCTTACCTTACATAGGGTGCTCCAGGATGCCATCAATCTTTGGATGATTAGGTCCGGCATCAAGGGTCGCGCCGATTCTACAACAACGCTCCGTTCCAGCCATTCGACCTCCTCATTGTCGACCTACATCTAAAGAGTCCTCCTGTCGCCTCTCCCTGTTGCAACGGTCGCATATGATCTTTCATCTCTCCATGCATCTTTCCATCTCGAAACTCTAGTCCTGCTCGTCTCCCCACTTCTCCTTGCCGAGCCATTACTCCCCACCTGTCCAGACTCACCAAACCGTGCCTCCTTCACGTACAGCTTCGAGTCATGCAGCAGCATTCCATTGCACTTCCGAACCGCTTCTATCGCCTCTGATTCCAATCCAAACCGCACAAATCCAAACATGGCCTTTGTCCCCCGCCTAACCTTCTTGCTGATATAGACGTCCTCCGTCTTCCCAACCCCTGCAAACAATTCTTGTAGCTCACCTCTGCTAACCTCCCCAGCTATGTTATCCACGAACACAGAGAACAGCTGCCTCAGTCGTTTGATTCGATCCCTCCCTTTCGCATGGATAGACACCCTCCTGCTTCCATCCAGACGTGTATGGAAGGTATGGTGTGATGTGCTACTGGTATATCTGGTAGAGGGTATGTCTGTAGGAAAGGCCAACGAAGACACTCTATTTGCATGCATGGTCTTTAGGTATCTTCGTGGCTTACTTGCTCCTAATAATAAAATTAGTCTGTGTTGAGATCTTCAAGTTTGTTCAGGAAACTTTAATGAGAACATCTATTTTTATTTTATCTTTTCTGAGATGAAAAAATAATTTTTGACTTTTCATTTTATAAATAGTAAAGACTTGATCACTCCTAACTAATTGAAATGTTCGTTTCCTATGAAAAACTGGAAAAAAAAAAAATGAAACATTGTTGAATAATACTTCCTTCATATAAAAAAAGGAATTTATTTTATTATTAAATTTTTATATAACAAAAGTTAATTTAGAAAAGTCAATATTTATTTTTAATTTTTTTATCTTTTTATTTATTTATTTATGCATTACACATTTTGTTATTTTTTTAATGAATGATGTAAGTGTACTTTTAAAAGTACTTTTATTAATTTTTTAAAAAATATATAGATTAACAGAATAATTTTTTTTAATAAGGTGAGGGAGTAAACTCTTCCTAATTTGATGATCCACGAAAAAATTGTCGAGAGCAAGGCACCGCACGTCGGCACGAAATAGATTTCTGAGCTTACCATTGATATTGACTACAGATGTGTACCGAGAAATGCAGTATTAAATGGATTTCTTCCAAAATCAGGGTTTGACTTTCACAATTGGGTATACATAATCAAAATCAATACGTAGTGGTTAGTGCTACCGTTGACTGAGTAGGTTGGCCCTCTTAAGCGAGATGGTCTAGTCAATTATATATATACTTTAAAATCTAGCTGTCTGTCACCGCCTTTGATTTATAATGCAAATAATAATAATAATAATGCTGGATCGTAATGTATGACATATCTTTTATAAATAATATTCGTATCGATTTGGGCCGGGACACACTGATCCGAATATCATATGATATATATCAGTAAATCATACAGTTGTCGCGGTCCGGGAAATAATGGTTGAGAATCCAATTTTTAATTTATCCAGTCCAGTATGCAGGCTCCTTCGAGCTGTACTTTGAGGGAAAGATCAATTTACGGGCATAAATATTTGGAATATTCGTTTTGTCCCAGAAAAAAAAAAGTTACTATTTGTTTGCTTTTTTTATTATTAATGAACATCGATCAAATTGCGACGACCTGGGTAATACTTTAGGTGATGTGACAACGAATTTATATTTAACTTAATATCCTTCTAATAATCATATTGGCAGAAACAATGCCTCAAGAATTCACATTTGACTATTTGAGTTTATTTTCTCAATCGAAGACAAATATTATAATTATTATATTTGTTTTTTTTTCTTCCTTTTTTAGATTTAAAATCGACCGGGACAAAACCTCCAATGATTAGATACAAGAGGGAGTTGATGTTGGTTATAATTGTTGTGATTAAAAAGAAAAGTATTCGTTAAAAATGAAAAAGAGTACCTTTCTTCCTTGAAAGGTAAATGCCACCGGCTTTATGCATACGGCATGTTATTTTTCCCCTTATGATAGTGATGGCTCCTCCATATATATATATATATATATATATATGAATATTTATGATGATTAAGAAAGTTATTTATGAAGTACGTACTATTGTTAATTGTACATATTATCATTCATAGAGTTTAAATTATTATTACTTTTTAAGATACATTATCAAGTATTTTAAAATAAACAAATATGTCTCAAATATTAATACATTTCATCTTTAATTTTATGCAATAGAGATTATTATTTAGTATTTATCACACAAGCGGAGCTTTTGTCTGGTTCGCAACACAGCCTGCGCATACGCTAGCTACGCTACGCTGAGTACAGCTTTTCACACAACACGTATGTGATATGTCTATGCATACACAGTCAGAGAGAGACGAAAAGGGATGTAGAAATACTCGCATTGCCATTTGTAGACTCCCATCTTCGTTGAATGTATCTCAGATAGTCAGATACAACTTGGATACAGCTCGAGTAGTACGTACGCTGACCGAGAAATTATATTGAAGTCTCAAAAACCAAAGAATTAATCCAAAAATAAAAATAAAATGTACCCTCTCTTAATATGTCGCCATGCCTTCTAATAATAAATAAAATAATTTAAACACTTAATTAGTGCACCCTCTGCAGGCACAACACAATACTAATTGCAATCTATAAGGAGATCGATCACCAAAAAAAAAACTTTAAAATTTCAGTTTCGCTCTTTAATTTGAAACCCTATATACAATAATACAAATTTGTACTTGCTCCTCCTCCTCCTCCTGCTGCTTCTGAACTCGTGATTTATATATATATATATGAATCCATGGATCTAGCTAGGCTCCCCTGGCCTTGAGGTGCATCGGAGAATTAATCCCACTACTTAAATTCTTCTGTATATTGGGATCTGACGACGAGTAGACAACCGAAGACGATCTTGGCGAGCCGGACCGCGTTTTATCCCCACTGTGACGTGACTTATGTCGACGATGATGATGATGGACCGGAGAATTACTAGTCCCGTTAATCCTGTCTTTCATGACCTCTCCTCCCGCCGCTTTACGATCACGGCGATCACCATTCATCTGAGGCGGGCTATAATTACTACCATTCTGACGCTGGTCGTGCCTTTGCGGAGCGGTATATACAAACGTCCCAACGGGTATATCCTCAGCCAAGCTCATCAAAGGTTCCAAGGTCTTAACCACGGTGCTGATGGAAGGCCTATTCTTAGGACGGAGACTCAAGCACTGATACGCCAATGCGGCTGCTTTTTGAGCCCCGATTTCAGAATACTGCCCTTCTAACCTTGGATCCATCATACGGCTCAATCTTTTCGGATTTGTCAGCTGCGGCCTTGCCCATTCTGCTAAGTTCTGCTCCCTTTGACCACGAGATT
Source organism: Tamarix austromongolica (assembly GCA_039764185.1). Classification (NCBI taxonomy): domain Eukaryota; kingdom Viridiplantae; phylum Streptophyta; class Magnoliopsida; order Caryophyllales; family Tamaricaceae; genus Tamarix; species Tamarix austromongolica. The sequence continues at coordinate 28,275,781 of CM077811.1, read as the reverse complement.
TGTCCATCGATCTCCTGCCCGTCAGGAGCTCTAAGAGGACTACCCCGAAGCTATACACATCACTTGCTGCGGTTAGATGACCCGTCATGATGTACTCCGGAGCGGCATAGCCTTGGGTTCCCATGACTCGTGTGGAGACGTGCGTGTCGTCTCCTTCCGGACCGTCTTTTGCCAGACCGAAATCCGATAGTTTGGCCGTAAAATCCTACAAATTATGAATAAAACGAGGGAGCCCGGTTAGTACGTATACATATGGATGGAGTGACGCTGGCTAGCTAGAACTTTAAGTTACAACTTAATTAACGACGCACATAATTTATTGGTGAGGAATACGGTGGTGGTGTTGTATGTACTTACAGAGTCTAACAAAATGTTCGAAGCCTTAAAATCCCTGTATATAACGGGCTTTTCTGCTTCATGTAGGAATGCAAGACCTTTAGCAGCTCCGACGGCGATTTTCATCCTCGTCAACCAAGGGAGTGAAGCTGTGAACCCTGCACGGATTAATAAAGCACACCATTAATTTATAACCAAAACTTGATATTTATTTCAAAGTACTGCAACTGTTTATAGAAACTAGTATTAATTAGTCTAATCAGTCTTCAAGTATTAACGGCCGGGGACGTGGATATTTCAAACAACTTAATTGATTCCAGATGCAAGGTACCTACCTACCGGCAGGCGCAGTGGTAAAATAATAGCATTGGTCATATTGTGGATAAACAAACAAACAAACAAAATGGGTGGGTTGGTGATCGGTCCCGAGTGGAAGGAGGGGTTGTGGTGCATTATAATAAATAATAATAGACGCCGGCCAGCTTCATGTCATTCAAGCACGTTGTAGATGAAAAAGACAATAATATATCAGTGATGGATATTTTATTTTATCGATGAAATTCCTCATCCTAGATACCAGCTACTAGTTTACGATCTGAATAGAGAAGGAAAGGGGGCGAAAAGCATTAAGATAAAAATAAAATGATGGGATTAAAGGGTGCCCGATAGGAGAGATTATTTATTATGTAAACATAGTAAACCTAATTTAATATAATTAGGGTATATTTTTAATATATTTTAATAATATATATATCTCTCAGAATATACGTATTTTAAATATAAATATACTAGATGCACTGGGTGGGCGTAATAATTTCTCACGCCGCGCCGGGATAGTGATCAATTAGACTCCAGGCAGCGGAGCGGGTTCATCGATGGATCGTACAGTCGCACCACCTCCGCTCCTATGATAATTCTATTAAATAGAGCACTTAGTCTTGTCTTGAGATTCCCGATTTCATCAAAAAAAAAATTTTAATTTGGGCAAATGATTAGACCACCATGTCCTTTTGTGCCGACAGTGTAATAAAGACGTACGTACGTAAGATTTTAAGACCTCCTCCATCAAAGGACAGAATAATCCAAGCTACTACATTTGAGCCAGTAACCTCGGCTAATTGACGCTTCAGGGAACAAAATTATTCCAAGCTACCAACCTAATTCACACCTACCGATAGAAAGCCCCCCAATCATTGTAGTCGCGTAAGAAATGGAATGAGTCGCTAGCAAGCCCCATACGCGTTAACGAATCAATCATTTAATTAAGCAACAAATCAGTGACAAGATGAAAAGTTGAATCGAGAGGAAGACTTACGTCGAAAAAGTTGATTCTCCAAGCTCCCGCGCGGCATGTATTCGTAGACGAGAAGCCTGTGTTCATCTTCACAACAATACCCAATCAACTTCACAAGATGAGGATGCCTCAACTGTCCGAGAAATATCACTTCCGCCTGCACAATCAAATCAATAACGGAATCAATTAACCGACTCACTCATACTACATGTTTAAAGACAAGCAGCGGTACTTAATTAGAAATGAGGAATAATTAAAAAGGGATGAGATAGATACCAGCCACTCCCTATGACCTTGAGATCCGTCTAGATCAAGCAATTTAACGGCAACGGCTTGGGCCTTCAAACCATGTCTGAGCTTATCATCAATAAAACCTTTATGGACAGGCCCGAAACCACCTTCGCCGAGGAAATTACTGGAAGTAAAGTGCTGGGTGATCAATCTCAATTCCTGTAAGGTGAAGGAATAGAGATTGGAACCGGCGAGCGAAACGGACAGGTCTTCGGATAGTGTCGTTGAGTTTGGATTGCTGAGATCGGATAGCACGAGCCTGTGGAATGAACTCTGTTTTCGAATGCTTGACCTCTTCTCTTTCGGCTTCGAGGGGATCCTTCCTAATCCTAATCCTCCCGGCGATGGCTGATGTTGATCTTGATCTGGGACGATGCAGCAGGGGATTAGTAACCTCCATGACATGGCCTTGTTGTTGTTGTTGTTGTTGACCGTCATGACATCTGGTTTTGTTTGTTTAACTTGGTTTTCCTGGTTTTAATTGAATGTGAATGTGAGTGTTCGGGTTATATACGGGTGGGAATGAGGATCGAGGAAGGATTTAAATGGAGGGAGGGAGCTAGCTAGAGTCTAGAGAGGGAGTCGGGAGGGAAGGAGATAGAGAGAGAGGGAGTAGGGAAAGAAGAGGGGGGGTTCGAGGACTATTTTTCTAATCAACAACTACCCTGCCGCAGTCTCTACGACCAAACAACTATATAGAGAGAAGAGAGGCTTACAACTCCTTTTGAATTATTATTATTATTTTTTTTTGGGGGGGGGGGGGGGAGGACTGAAGGGGCGTTTGGAAGGATGCTAGCTTCCACATGGAAGTTTTCCATCACTCTCCTTAACGGAAAAAAAAAACACTTTTATTTTTTATTTTTTTGACTTATTATTATCATTATTGCAATACAATAAATAGACGATGACGACAAATGAGATTATGATTCGTTTAAAGCCCGATGCTATTATTAGTATATGTATGGGACTATTTTAAGGATAGCGACGTTGAAACCTCCCTCTTGATTTTTAAACGTTTTTTTGGCTATCGGAATGACGGAATACTGTTTGCTTGCGCCCAAAGATTATACATTTATGGAATACGTCTAAATTTACTCGGTCCAAACACGTCAAAATAACTACTACTTACGAAAATTTGAATCAATCTTTTCCTCGGTCGTATATGCAGATCGAGGGACAGTGCTGTGCGCTTCACAAATCCCGCCGTTACTATCAAATGCATGAATTTATGTGTACGTACGCAGGCAGGTGATATAATTAAGTATACATGAACGAACAACGCATATGTAGAGTTCCTTTCCTCCTATGCCTTAATATCACGTCTCCAATTTAATTAGCTTATTATACCAATTAGTTTAGCAGCATATTTATGATTATAATCCAATCATCGACACAAACAAAGAAGAACTAAAAAAAAAAAAACTTGTTAATTATTATTATTATTATCCGTGGCAGTAAAGTGCCTTGATTTCGTTACGGATAGAATAGTGAGTAATGTACCAGTACAACACAGATTAATTAATAAGCTTCGTATCGTAACTAGATTATTTTTGCATACATTACTACTAGCTAGCTACTTGTTTAATTTCACGGCAAAGCATATAACATATTACTACCAAATAAATAAAAATAATAATAATAATAATAATAAAAAGTTTATTTAGATGATCATTCTAAGTAATGTAATCTCTTTTCACTATGATCAACTCAACAGATACACAAACCCGGGTATGTTTTGTCGTATATTGCAAGACCGTATGCGGTTGACGAAGTCGTGGGAAAATTGAAATTGCTATGCGGTAATGGTGATGAACGAACTGATGCGATCGTATGGTAATGATATACGGCCGCAGTGGGAAACAGATATTTTTAGTCCGCCGCGCCCCGTTCGTTCATACTGTTTCCTTCCGAGCTACCTGGGCCGCCGCGCCATACATGACATTACATCACGCTGCGCTACATCCATACGTAATAAATACTACACCATGTTTCGTCGTTCCCTAAAATAGTACGTAAGACTTAATAGTGATGTATAAACTAGTGTTTGGGTATATATTTTTAAAAAAAAAAATAGCTTAAGAGCTATTTTTGTTTTATCCGAATAGAATTATTTTTGTTTTAAGAAATAAGGCGGTTTGAATAGATTTAAAATTAATTCATAAGCTAGTTTTTTTTTTTTGTTTTATCCCGCTATTCCTGTGACTGAACACTGTTCCCCCATTTTGTTGCGCGCGTTTGTTTGAAAACCTGGGCTCGCATCAGTTTTACGGAAACCCTGCCTATAAGTCAAATGTGCCAGCATGGCCAATTGGAGATCCATCTGACTCTACCCAAAAAAAAAAAGAAAAAGAGGGGCCACAGCAAGCAGCATATATAGATGGGCCCGTCGCCTGCTGATGCGTCTTCATTACACTTAGACAGAAACGTTAGGTTAGACTACTACCGGATGACTTGCGGAGGGCTTATCAATTTGGATTTTAATAATTCGCTTTGAATGAAGTTTTTTTTGAGTGAAATGAAATCTACGGCCATCTCCGCACGTTGAAAAACACGGTTTTTCGGTTCAACTAAGTTCATGCCTAAAACTTATTATATATAAAAATAAAAATAAAATTTAGCCTAAATTTTTTTAGCTAAAATAAATAATTATCATTAATAAATAGTTTGAAATAAATTCTAAAAATAAGTAGAAAGCAAATATTTTTCAAGGTCAATAAAGTAGGAAGGATAATTTTTTAATTTAATTTAATTTATGAAATATAACAATAAAATAAAAACACGGCATAGGCTAAGAACAGAAGACATTAAGTACATAATAATAACGAGTGGGGGGACAAATTGTCAATTGGGGCGAATATGTCAGGTTGGACCTGGTAAACGCAGCGGTTAGGTACAGCACAGTCGTATATATAGCTTCTAGACGCTAAGCTTTTTTCATACCTATAGAACTGGAACCGGAACTAGAGCTACAACTGGTAGGAATATATATTAGTATTTATAAATAAAAATGAATGCATACATAGCATCCCGAATGATCCGAGGGAGTTAGTTTTATTCATTGATTATTTTAAGTAACCAATCCGATCCGCATAGTACTTGAGTTGTGGCCATGAGCCAAAAGTGTGTGATTGGGTCCGTGGGCCCCCTCGGCCCGGTAGGTGGGGCATCACGGGCAACAACATGGCGTGGTCAAACGGATCAATATGGATGATGATGGAAGCTTCCTAATGCCTCGAGCCGGAAGGGGACGGAGGCTGGACAGGACTACATTTTAATTATCCTCAACGGATGCAGACAAGCACGCTTAGGGGCAAGTTTGTCATTCTCCTATGTATATCTTCCTTATGGATGGTTGGCTAATCTAGCTAGGTGTCTGTCTGCCCTCTCTCCCTCTCTCTCTCAGAGTCCGCGATTCCACGAGTGGATCTCCTTATGGGTTAAGCATTCGATTCGATAATTAAAAAATATATCTGTATATTTTTTATTGGTAAATAAATATTTTTCGTTTTCCTTTATTTTTTTTTAAATTAAACCTGTTGGCGGAATGAATGAATTACTTTTTTTTTCCCCTTCAATAAAACCCGACGACTCATTCCATCAAGATTTTTTCATTGGCATAAAACTAATTCCAACGATGAGTTGTTGGCGTAGTATATTGACATGACATCTAATATGCGCCCGCGCGTGTTTTTCTTTTTTGAGTGGAAATTCAGATAGTCAGATAACCCTATCTACATAGTTTTGTGACCGGTGAACGGCCGGTGATGGCCCACTTTCCTGCGCAGATACGTGTTTCCACTTTCCATTAGGAACCGCTGTTTGCCGCCGCCGCATTCATTAACACACGTATGTATATGTATGACAGTATGAATGTATCTTCCATTCATCCTCTCTGGTCTGGTCTTTGAGCTTCCGCGGAGGATTTTCGAGGGGTCATTGGAAGATTACCTGGCATCGGGATCTTTCCGGAAGAAACGTTTACTACTTTTCAAGGCTTGGTGCTTGATTTTGGCTCTCTAGCCAAAACAACATCCACGTGCTTAATTATACCTCGCTTGAGAATATAATTCTATATCTACTTTTCATTGTATTGTTATTTGAAAAATCAATTTTTAGTGGACAGAAAATAAATGTCTAAAATGACTTATCCGGACTGGTAATTTCCGCATTGCATCGGCCTCTCCCGTGCCATCGGCAAATGTTGCTGAAATCTCCCCCGTTCCATGGGTAACATCTGCCGAAGCTTCCCCGTGCCAACGGCAAGATATGCCGAAGCTTCTCCTGTGTTAATACGCTGAAGTCCCCCTCTTACCAATACCATCGGTAAAATATGCTGAAGCTACCCGTTCATCATTGATAAAGATAACTATAGATTAAATAATAGCAAGCAGATAGAATTAATTAATTTATTAATTTATAAGGGTGGATATATAAGGTTAGGTATCTAGATAATTGAGGCTTCCATCCTTACGCCTATTCTTCTATAGTAATTGTCGAGTCCCATTCTTCTATAAGCAAATAGAACTCTCTCTATAAAAGAGCAAGTCGAGTCCACCGGTAGAAATCATTGAATCCCATTCTCTCCCATCGGTAGTAATTGTCGAAGCCCCGTGTTTCTTTTTTTTTTAAAAAAAATACTAGATATATAATTATAAAAACAAAATTTCATGAATTTTTTTTAAAAAAAATATAAGATTTACAATATAATTTTTATGTATAATTAAAAAAAAATCATAATCTAGATCTACAATATAAATTACATATGTAGCTGAAAAAAATAAAAATTTAAAATTTAAACAAATAATTTTAATTAAAATTATAAATTTATAACTTAAAGTGAATATATTATATCAGAGAAAAAAATTGTTAACTAAAAAAACTTTCAATTACTTACGTTATCAGCAAGGTGGCGAGGGTCTTTGGTTGAAATATAGAGAGAAGAGAGAAGGAAGACTAAAGAGAAAGAGAATACAAAAAATAACGCAACTGTTATTTGGAAAACAACTTTTTACTATGTAGAAAACAAAAAATAAATTTTCATATGTTACCCTTGCCGACGGTTTTTTCTTAAAGTCTCTTTCTCTTTCCTTTCTCTCTTCTCTCTATTCCAAAATAAAATTTTAGGCAGCTCTCCCTTCTCTCTTCTTCCTACAACACAACAAGTCTCTCCAATAAGGTAAGTAATATTGCTAGAATATACATAAATTAATAAGTTTAATTAAATTTATTTGTTTAAATTTTTTTATTTAATTGTAAATTTGTGAATTTAAATTTTTTACATAGCATTTATATTATAGAAAAAAAAAGACTTCGGCAATTATTGCTGGCACTAGGTGAGAAATAAAAAAAAGGGGGGTTCGACAATTATTGCCGATGGGAATGAACGGAGTTTGGCCAAAATTGCCGAAGTAGTGGATTGGGAGCTTCGGTAATTATTATTGATGGGTGTGAATGGAGTTCGGCCAAACTTGCCGAACAGCTGGATCGAGTGAAAGAAAAAAAGAACCCTCTTGGCTTCAGCATGTATAGCCGATGGTGGTGGGCGGGGCCTTCGGCAATTATTACCGATGATTGGCCTTGGACAAAATTTGCTGGTGATGCACTACGCTTGTATCGATTAGGGTTTGTTAATTATAATTGTATTAATTAAGTTTTTAATGATATTTATTAATTATATTTATATTAATTATATTATGTAATTATAGTTAATTTAATTATTATTGTTTGTATATTTTTAGATCTATTATACTCTATTAATTATGCTTTAATATTTTAATTAAATATAGGTTTGGTAAATTCTCTTATATTCTAGGGTTTTTGGTTATGTTTAGGATATATAATTATATATAATAATTATAGTTTTTGAATTAAAATTTTTAGTTATATTTTTTAATTACGGTTAATTTGGTTAGATTTATTCATTATGTTTTTAGATTTGTTAATACTTTATTAGTTACGTTATTTTTAGAATGTGTAATTATATATATTAATTATGCTTTATTAATTATATTAATTATGCTCTAATATTTTAATTAAATATAAGTTCAGTAAATTATTTCTGTATTGTAGAGTTTTCGGTTATTGTCAGGATATGTAATTTGTATATATTAATTAAGGTTTAGTAATGATATTTTTTAGTTATATTTTTTAATTATGGTTAATTTGGTTAAAGTTGTTCATTATATTTTTAGATTTGTTAATACTTTGTTAATTATGTTATTCTATTATTTATATATGATTTGATATTTATTAGATTTATTTATATTTTCATTAAATATGTTAAATATTGTTATGTGATGGGGATTATTGGTGAATGTTTTTAATTATATTGATAGGATAATAGGTTAGATTTGTTTAATTTTTTTATTAAATCTATTTATAATAGACTAAATATGTTTATATTTGTATTATATTTATTTAGTTTGCTAATTTTTATGGAATATATTTGGACATATTTGGTTGGATTATTGAAAAAATATATCGGAATTAAGATTGGTTTTATAAGATACCATAATTAAGTATAATTTAGTTGTTATATTATACTAAACTCCTACTACTAACTAGCAAAAATATTATTAATGTATTTAATTAATAAAGTGGAGGATTAGTTTAAGAGATTGTATTTTAGTTATAAGTTATATTATACTAAACTCCTACTAGTAAGTAATAAAAATATTGTTGATATATTTAATTAATAAAGTAGATGATTAATTTAAGTGATTGTATTTTAGTTATAGGGTTAGGTATACATATCTATTTCGCTATCATAATATGGGTTGATATTTAATAATTATTTTGATTTTATGTATGTAATTAGGTTTTATTTATATGATCACGTATTACCTTCAATTCATATACCTAATTTTAATTGACTTTAGGCATTTATTATTGAAATTCAGATAAGTCGCAGACAAGACAGAGTAGTAGATAGAACCGAGGGTTGTCATGTTACTAAAATGGACTTTATTTTTTATATAAGAATTTGATGGCAGAATAACTTCCTTTATGATACAAATAGAATAATAATTAATAATTAATTAATACATACATATTTAACAAAATATAATTAATTATGGACAAAACATCCCAATAGCAAGTGATGTCGTTCCGTCTCCCCATTTTCGGCAAAATCTGCCGATCTCCCCCCCCCCCCCACCACTCAACAACTTATATCATTCACACCCCTCCATCTTTGGCAAAATTGGCTGATCTTTTCTCTAACTCGGCAACTTATGTCATTCATTTCTCCCTCCATCGGCAAAATTGGCTCCCCAAGTATAATTTGCCGATTCCCTCTCCCTCTGAACGAAAAAATATGTTGGTGCACCTAGATCTACAATTCTCAGATCTATTTTAGCTCACACAAATTCTTCCATTTTACTTCACCAATGGCGTACATGACCGCTCCTACACCTCTCAAATGGTAAATACTGTCGGTAGTTGGGGGAAAATAAAACTTACCTTAATCAATCGGACAGAGAGGTAACACTGTTAAAAAAAAACATATTTTTTCTATAGAATAAGGCCTCCGTTTCTAAATAAGAAATATTTAAACTTAAAATGTCGGATATAACTAGTAACTTTTAATGCTAGGTCAAATATATAACAAAAGAATGGTACCAGTACCAGCTCTCTCCTTGCAAGTATGTAACTTTTAATGTAAGCATAGGAAGGAGTGGGACCAGAAGTTGTATATGGTTACGCACCATGATGCACAGCAGATTTTCTGTTCGGAAAATTTTTCGGTCCTAAAATTGGTACAAAAACCATTTAATTATTTTTCCAAAAAATATTTATTAATAGCTTATATCAACTAAGATAGATAGTAATTTTTTCTCTCTTAATTTTAGTAGATTTAGTCTATTTTAAAAAAAAAATATGTATAATGTGTGTGTGTATATATATACATATATAATTTATTATTATATTTTTTAATTATTTAAAAGATGACGTTTCGATGTAAAACAAGGGTTAATATAGCTTAGGTGGAGGGGCAGCACGTACCTAGTCCTTGAAGAAATAAGAGCTGCAAAATACTGAAACGCATGCGGTCAAGAAGAGGCAGTGAAGAAATGCATGCGGTCAAATCCTAGATTGGAGTACAATATAAGACCTCGATCGGTATAATCTAAGGTTTTGGGAACAGAACTATCGTTCGTCCGAAGTTATTTCTCGACAGGGGAGAGGATTAATTCATGATCATGAAGGGTCGATCATTTATATAGTCGGTGCCTACTGCCTAGGCATTCTTCATCGGCATTTATTATTATTATTATTATTATTATTATTATTATTATTATTTTATTTTCCAATCATCTGCCAAAGCTCTTGTCGTAGAGTGGCTCGTACTCATGCCAGAAAACTTACTTCCCGATATATATGGAATGGATCGATTCTTAGTACACGTGTGGCCGAGCAATGCATATCGTCTTTTTGTTTTTTTTAGGTGATAAATTTAATTTATAAACAAATAAAATAGTTTGCACTAATACGAAAATAACCTTACTTAGCCTTGACATAAAGCCGTTGTATTTCCGACTTACTATTATTAAATCAAATATACACTGACACCGTAGATTCACTCACCGACGCCCCGCGCTAACCTCGGGTAAGGCCCAGGGCTTCAGCCCGCATCAATACCGAAAAATTGAAGGCCCGTCGCCTTGGTGGGTCTACCGTGTATAGTAATGCGCTGATTCGCGGACCTCGAATGTTTGTTTGGGCTTTCTATGAAACACGATTTGGGCTAATAATAATTTACGATTACATTTTCGCGGGCGGACTTTGGAGCTTGATAATCGTCTCGAGGCTAGCCTTCCGAATTTTGGGCCCACGCCTTATACTTCTGTCGACGAGTCTTCGAGGAGTCTGCAAATCGCTGCGTCTGCCGTGGGATTTGGTGAATAGGGGGTTGGTTAATAGCGGTTAATTTCATCACTGAAACTAATTCTTATTATATTTTATGGTTATTAGTTTTTTATCCAAATCAAATCAGATGATATTTTTGTTAGAGCAATTGCAAAGCTGAGTTTTGTCAATGTTTTATCAAAATTAGGAGTGCCACCTCCGTGGAAAAAGAAGAATTTTCAGACTTTTTATTCCCCTTCAACTCCTCTTATATTTGAGTATGAGATCACGGGCTGGTTTTTATAGGGCATATTTGGGCCGGATCTTCGACTACAAACACACGCCCCCGCCGACCGCCCCCCCGATCCTGATATTACCGTCTGTTTATATACATCGATTCATTCGTTTTTCCTACACATATATACTTGCGCTTTGAATTTGCAATTTCCATTCCCTTTTCCCTGAGTGCATAAGAACAAGGGAAGTTGTGCCAATCTTGGAAGCGAGTCGACGTTCGGATTGCACATTGGTCTGGTTGAATTCTGGCTTCAAGGCAGCGATTTGTTTTCGCGGCACAACAACAAATTCATCTGATAAGTAGCGTTTTGTTTTACTATTAAAACTATTGCCTCCGTTGTTAGCCTTGCTTCGTATACTTTCTAATACTGTCTTTTAATTTTAAAATTAATTTAACCGAACAGAACCATATTATAATTTTACGATTCAATCAAAATATATATTAAAAATAGCTCAAAATTGTTGCGATATGATGATATAAATACTTTTCTTCACTCACAAGAAAATGAAACAAAATATCTAACCGTTGGTATTTATCCTCTCAATTGATAAACACCAATTGTGGACCGAAACCTTTCATGTTTATAGATGTCAGAAGATTCTTGGGACTGTGACAGACGGAATATACAAGAGAAACTCAAAGCTGTCAAGAAGAAGGTTTCTTAGATGAATTTGGGAATATTTTTTGCCAGCATCGATAACCCTTGAAAAAGCATATTCAATAGCTGGATAATAACGTACGTGGCCAGAAGGGACTGATCAAGATTTGAAGAGGAGACGGATAGTAATTAGTAAGGCATGGACAGTTAGGGGTGTTCAAATGGGTGTCCATGGTTTAACCCAACCCATATTATTTTAACCCATATAATTTATATAACCCATGGTCTAACGTACGATGGGTTGTAGAAAATAATTAATAATTTTTAATTCAACCTATCATAACCCATGGGTTATACGGGTTAACCATGGGTTAGCGTGGGTTAATATATATATAAACAAGCCTATATTGACCTTTAGGTCCTTTACTATCACCGACTCAACCACCATTGCCGCCATCCCTTCTACCACCATTAATAGCACCGCTTCCACCACCACCACTACCACAATTACTACAATTATTTTCCTTCCTCTTTTTTTTTTTTCCTTTTCTTCAATTCACAACCACCGCCTCCAATATAATAAAATAATTATGTCAAGTGTCAAACATATTATAAAAAAATGATGATCACAATTATTTAGTATATTTGTCTTTTTTATAAAAACTTCTAATACAACACTATCTTAATTAAGAAGAGGAATTTTAAATAGTATTTTATTTTCTTCTTTAAAAAAGATGAATTTTTTCCGTAATATTTTTTAGAGGAATTTCAAATGCTTTTAGTACATAATTTAATTAAAATAAATTCATAAACACAATGGAATATCAATGATGAGCTTAAACGTAAGCAGGTAATCTGTCATTTTATCTAAAAAAATATATATTGTGTTTTGTTATATATACATAACACTTTTTATTTTTATTAAATTTTTGGGTCATGGAGCTATATAGGTGGCAATCGGATCGGGCGGGTCGGGTGGGGTCATTAACGGGTCGGGTCATTTTGGGTCAATTTATCGGGTCGGGTCGGTTGCGGGTCGGGTCATTTCGGTTGCGGGTCATTCCGGGTCAATTTTTCGGGTCGGGTCGGGTCGGTTGCGGGTCGGGTCATTTCGGTTGCGGGTCATTCCGGATCAATTTATCGGGTCAGGTCGGTTTTGGGTTGGGTCATTTCGGTTGCGGGTTATTCTGGATCAATTTATCGGGTCAGGTCGGTTCCGGGTCGGGTCATTTCGGTTGCGGGTCATTCCGGGTCAATCTGTCTAGTCGGGTCGGTTTCAGGTCGGGTCATTTCGGCTGTGGACCATTTCGGGTCAGTTTAGGGTCGGGTTATTTCTGGTGCGGGTCATTCCTGGTCAATTTGTAGGGTCGGTTTTGGTTGGGGGTCATTCCGGGTCAATTTGTCGGGTCGGTTTCGGGTCTGGTCATTCAATTTGTCGGGTCGGATCGGGTCATTAACTAGTCGGGTCATTCAATTTGTCGGATTGGTTGCGGATCTGGTGGGGTCATTAACGGGTCAGGTCATTTTGGATCAATTTATCAGGTCGGGTCGGTTCCGGGTCGGGTCATTTCGGGTCAATTTATCGGGTCGGGTTGGTTTCGATTACAGGTCATTCCTGGTCAATTTATCGGGTCGAGTCGATTTCGGGTCTGGTCATTTCGGTTGCGGGTCATTTCGAGTCAATTTGTCGGGTTAGGTCGGTTTCGGGTCGGGTCATTTCGGTTGCGGGTCATTCCGGGTCAATTTATCTGGTCGGGTCGGGTCGGGTCATTCCGGGTCAATTTATCGGGTCGGTTTTGGGTCGGGTCATTTCTGTTGCGGGTCATTCCGGGTCAATTGTCGGGTCGGGTCGGTTCCGAGTCGGGTCATTTCTGTTGCGGGTCATTTCGGGTCAATTTATCGGGTCGGTTTTGGGTTGGGTCATTTCTGTTGCGGGTCATTCCGGGTCAATTTGTCGGGTCGGGTTGGTTTCGGGTCGGGTCGGGTCATTTCGGTTGCGGGTCATTCCGGGTCAATTTATCTGGTCGGGTCGGGTCGGGTCATTTCGGTTGCGGGTCATTCCGGGTCAATTTATCGGGTCGGTTTTGGGTCGGGTCATTTCTGTTGCGGGTCATTCCGGGTCAATTGTCGGGTCGGGTCGGTTCTGAGTCGGGTCATTTCTGTTGCGGGTCATTTCGGGTCAATTTATCGGGTCGGTTTTGGGTCGGGTCATTTCTGTTGCGGGTCATTCCGGGTCAATTTGTCGGGTCAGGTCTGTTTCGGGTCGGGTCATTTCGGTTGCGGGTCATTCCGGGTCAATTTGTCGGGTCAGGTCGGTTTTGGGTCGGGTCATTTCTGTTACGGGTCATTCCGGGTCAATTTGTCGAGTCGGGTTGGTTTCGGGTCGGGTCAGTTTCGGGTCGGGTCATTTCGGTTGCGGGTCATTTCGGGTCAATTTGTCGGGTCGGGTTGATTTCGGGTCGGGTCATTTCAGTTGCGGGTCATTCCGAGTCAATTTATCGGGTCGGGTCAGGTCATTTCGGTTGTGGGTCATTCCGAGTCAATTTGTCGGGTCGGGTCGATTCCGGGTCTGATCATTTATGTTGCGGGTCATTTCGGATCAATTTGTCGGGTCGGGTTAATTTGTCGGGTCGTGTCAAGTCCGGCCGTTCGGTTTAAGAAAACTCGGATTCGGATAATTTTGGGTTAATTTGACTGGTAGGGTCGGGTTGGTTTCGGGTCATTTTCTATTTCATATGAGTAGGTGGCTTCGGCCCGTTCAGGTCATTTCATGTAATATGGCAGGTTAGTTATGTCCGAGTTATTTCGAATTAAGTTGATGGGTGGGGTTATTTCATACAATTTGACGGGTTAGATTCAATTAGTTACGAATTAACTTAATGGGTCGGGTCGAGTTTTGACGGGTTTACTCATATTCGAGTCCAAGTAATTATCATTTCATAAATTATAAATAATTTATTATTATTATTATAATATATTTTGATATCTGATCAGGTTAATGTTGAGTCAGATAGGATGATTGTCGGGTCGGGTTGGCTCCGAGTCAGGTCGAAGCGGGTCGGGTCACTATCGGGTCGGGTTAATAACGGGTCAGATCGGCAACGGGTTGGGTCAAACCGGTTTCTTAAATGCACTTACGCCTTTAAATACTCCGGTGTTAGAGTCCTCAAAGCCGGAAATATCGGATTCACCGACGAAAAATCCGAGCGGAATTTTAAAATCGGAGGCAAAAAAAGCTTTCAAAATTTTTAAATTTATGCTGCTAGATATTATCAGTTTATGGGTTACCATGGCAACCCATGGCAAATTATACTTAAGCCCATACTAACCCATGTTTAAATAATATGTATATGGGTTCAACCCATAATAACCCATTTAAAATAATAACCCAACCCACTTATATTATAACTTAAGTTTATGGGTTGGGTTATAACTTACCATGACAAACCCAACCCATTGAACACCCCTATGGACAGTGTTGGGCCCAACATTGAAGAATAATCAGATGGCATGGCTGAAAGATTTGGAGATAAAAACACATGATTTTTTCTTTTTTACCTCAAAGCATCTTCCAGAGGAGAATGAATGATAAGATCTCAGAGTTGGAGATTAAAAGAAAGGCTATCACGTACACAGCATGGTATAATATTAAAAGAGAATTTTGTAGCTACTTCCCTAAGGCTGGTTTGATCGGTCGAAATTTGAAGGTCTATTTTTTGCCGTGCAAGCGAATTTCTTAATCTCTTCTCTTACGAAGGGCGTCTATGGTGACAGCCCCCCCCCCCCCCCACAAAGCCCTGATGGGCTCAATTTTTATTTCTTAAAAAAGGCAGGCGGCGGAGCGATAGTTATGGATCGGGTGTTACTTAAAATAGATTAGATATTTATAAAATTAGATATTAGAAAAACTAAAATTAATATCCGGTAATTTACTTCAAATAATAAATAATTCATTGAATATTTAAAACTTTCGAACATATTATAAATAAAAGATATCAGATTAAAAAAAATTGTTTGATCGAAAAATAATAAATTGATCTAATTTAAACAAACATAATTTAATAATTCAAATTGAGTCATAAAATATATTATATTTAATTAGTAATTCTAAATTTTATATAATATTTAAATATTTAATCAAAAAATATATAATTTATTTACAATAAAATCTTTCATTTCAAGTTATACACACACATGCTTATATATATATAATACAAATTTATATTAAAAAGTATTTAAATTATACATACATATGATTTATCGGTTCGCATATCATTTATATTTTTTTAAATTAATATTTAATTTATTTAATATTTTATTAATGGAATTAATTATTTAACTTTTAAAAAGATGGAATTAATTTTATCAGATATAAGACGTGGATCTATTGTGCGCAACCTGTGAGGTTCCTGAAGGAGGCAAGCTTGCCAACGTCGGTTTTTTTTATCCCAGGAAAAAAACGCATAAGCTTGTTCGCTGATAAAAGATTTACTATAGATTAGGACGGTCAGGTGTTGTTATAATATCTTAACTAAAGTTTTAGCAGGAAGACTGAACTTCATGATGAAGACTATCGTTGATTCTATTTTAATAAACTGTTTTTTTTTCTTCCTTTTCTCACGGGGAGGAGACGCATGCATCAAATCTAATTCGGCTTTGATTATTCCTATCTTTTAAGCCCACATGTGTTAGTAAAAATGTGTATTTTATTTTGTCCTAATGAATGGGCATTTGATAGCATTTTACTAATCTTGGTTTAAGTCCAACTCGGGCTTATTATTTGGGCTTCTTAATTAAGCCTTTGGTATAAATACTTGCTTTACAAATTAGGGCAAGTAGTGGAGAGGTGTGAATTTCAGAAAGTCACGCACAATTAGAAGCAAAAGAAGAGAGGAAGACAAAGGGTTGGAGAATCGTGATTTGCGATTGTTCAAGAACAGCGTTCAGAAAATTATCGATCGCCGGAGTTTCCACCGTTGGATTTTGCTGAAATTTGGACAGCTTGTTGGGGACACATAGGGCCTCATTTTGAACGGTTGGATCATCGTGGTGAGATCTGGTTTGTCTATTATTGCAGAGGGACTGAATCGTTGATTTGTGGTGATATTTTTCACCTTTGATCTCTTCTTGCTTAAGCTCTTATGTATGTTCTTGTTGGTGGGTTGTGAATTGTTGTGAACTGATTTGGATGGTTCATTTTGCCCTCAATTTATCATAATAAGAGAAGGAGATAGGGTGGACTCCTCAAACGTCCCGTGGTTTTTACTCTTCACATCGAAGGGGTTTTCCACGTATAAATCGTGTGTTGATTGGTTTATTTTTCTGATCTATTCATTTGTGCTTGCTGCCCATAATTGGTGATTTACTTTGGTGAATTATTTGTGGTAGATTTGGGTTATATTATTTGGTTGATTGTCTTGGTGTTGATCCTTGTGGGTATTGTCATATATTACCCGGGTCCTTTCAACTGGTATCAGAGCTGTGGTTTAATTTGACTGTTATTATGGAGTCTAGTAGTAGCAGTTCAATGGTTAAATTGACATCAACCAATTATTCCATCTGGAGACCGATGATGGAGGATTTGTTATACTGTAAAGACTTGTTTGACCCAATTGATTCAATCACAAATGAAGATGGCACCATTAGTAAACCTGTAAAACCTGAAAAGATGGAAGATAGAGATTGGGAAAAGATGAAAAGAAAATCTTTGGGGACTATTAGACAATGGGTTGATATTAGTATTTTTAACCATGTGTCTCAAGAGTCCGACCCATATGATCTGTGGAAGAAATTGGAGGGTCTTTATGAAAGAAAGACCGCTCATAACAAAGCTTCATTAATCAAGAGACTTGTTAATTTGAAACTGAAAAGTGGAAAGTCAGTGTCAGAACATCTTAGTGACTTCCAGGACATCATTAACAAGTTGACTACCATGAAAATTGTTCTTGATGATGAATTGCAGGCTTTGTTCTTGTTGAGTTCTTTGCCAGATAGTTGGGAAACGTTGGTTGTGACTATTAGTAACTCTGCTCCGGATGGTGTGCTATCATTGGATGTGATCAAAGAAAGCATGTTCAATGAAGAGATAAGAAGAAAGGAGATGGGAGTTGATAATTCACAAGCTCTTGTTGTTGAGAACAGAGGAAGAGGCAAGAGTCGAGGTACCAAAGGGCGTGGCAACTCAAAAGAAAGGTCCAAGTCTAGAGAAAAGGAGACTAGGACATGTCATTACTGTAAGAAACCTGGCCACTTGAAAAAGTTTTGCTACAAGTGGAAGAGAGAGCAAGGCAAGATGCAAAATTCACAAAAGGAGGGAGATGATAAAAATACTGCAGCAACCGCTTCTAAAAGGGATGATGAGATCGCTTTGATTTGTGCAACTAATGATTGTAATCATGTTGAGAGTTCAGATTCAGAGTGGCTTGTAGATACAGGAGCATCATACCATTGTGTTCCCAAAAGGGAGTACTTCATGAACTACCAAGTTGGTGATTTTGGTAGTGTTAAGATGGGAAACCAGAGCTCAGCAAGCATTGTTGGGTTAGGTGATGTTCGTGTGAAAACGAGTGTTGGGTGCATGCTTACATTGAAAAATGTGCGCCATATTCCTGATTTACGCCTTAACTTGTTATCTCCAAATGTCCTTGATCAAGAGGGATTTCGACATACCTTTGGTGATGGCAAGTGGAAATTATCCAAGGGTTCTATGACAGTTGCTCGAGGCGAGTTGTGTTGTTCTTTATACAAAACATACTTGAATGTGTGTTATGGTGAGTTGAATGCAGTGGAAGAAAAGAATTCTCCAAATTTGTGGCATCGAAGGCTGGGACATATGAGTGACAAGGGGTTGAAATTGTTAGCAGGTAAATCTCTTATTCCTGTTGATAAAACTATTTCTCTTGACCCTTGTGATCATTGTTTGGCAGGAAAACAACATAGAGCTTCCTTTGCTAGGAAGTCTACTAGAAGGCAAGATAAGTTGGAGCTAGTACACTCCGATGTTTGTGGTCCTATTGAGGTGGAGTCTCTTGGTGGTAATAAATATTTTGTTACCTTTATTGATGATGCTACTCGAAAAACTTGGGTCTACATGATGAAGACAAAGAGTCAAGTTTTCGAGATTTTTCAGAAATTTCATGCCATGGTAGAAAGGGAGACAGAAAGAAAGCTAAAGCGTCTTCGTTCAGACAATGGTGGTGAATATACTTCTAATGAATTCAAGCATTATTGTTCACAACATGGCATTAGACATGAGAAGACAGAGCCTGGCACACCACAACACAATGGAGTTGCAGAGAGAATGAACAGAACCATTGTGGAGAAAGTGAGATGTATGCTTAGAATGTCAAATCTTCCTAAGACATTCTGGGGTGAAGCAGTACAGTGTGCAGTGTACTTGATCAACAGAGCTCCATCAATTCCTCTTGGCCTTGACATTCCTGAGAGAGCATGGAAGGGATGCGATCCCACTTATTCACATCTGAGAGTTTTTGGGTGTAAGGCATATATGCATGTGCCGAAAGAACAGAGGTCAAAACTTGATTCCAAAACTCATCCTTGTGTGTTTGTTGGCTATGGTGATGAAGAGTATGGTTTTAGACTATACGATCCAGATAAGAAGAAGGTAGTGAGAAGTAGAGATGTAGTATTCTTTGAGCACGAGACGGGTGCAGAGCTTTTGAATACAAGGTACTCTTCTTCCTCAGAATTGTTATTTGATTCTACTGATGTTTCTTCTTCTACTACTTCTGTTGAGCAGCCAGCAAATGATTATGTTGATGTGATACCTAATGATGTTGGTGAGGTACAACCTGATGGTGATGATGTACCAGTTCATGATGATGGTGATCATTCAGATCACAGTGAGTCTTCATCTGATGAAGAAGAGCTTCATGAGGAAGAAATTTATGATGAAGAGGTTCATGAGCAGGGGGAGCAACCTATCCCCCAAGTGGAGGATACAGAGGTTCGAAGGTCAGTTAGAGAGCGTAAACCTTCAACAAAGTATCCAAGCTCAGAGTACATTCTAGTCACAGAAGATGGGGAGCCAGAGAGTTATCGGGAAGTATTGTCATCTGATGAGAAAAATATTTGGCTCGATGCTATGAAGGAAGAAATGGATTCCTTGAAAAAGAATGATACTTATGAGTTAGTGAAGCCTCCCAAGGGCAGGAAAGTCTTGAAGAACAGGTGGGTTTTCAAGAACAAGAAAGATGGTGAGAAGATTGTGAAGCGGAAAGCCAGATTGGTGGTTAAGGGATGCAACCAGAAAAAGGGCATCGACTTTGATGAAATCTTCTCTCCGGTGGTCAAAATGACATCTATCAGAACTGTGCTAGGTTTAGCTGCAAGTCTTGATCTTGAGTTGGAGCAACTTGATGTGAAAACTGCTTTCTTACATGGTGACTTGCATGAAGAAATCTACATGGAGCAGCCTGAAGGATTTGAAGAGAAAGGGAAAGAGAAACTTGTTTGCAAGTTGAAGAAGAGTCTTTATGGACTTAAACAGGCACCAAGGCAATGGTACCGAAAATTTGATTCGTTTATGGTGAGTAATGGTTATAAACGAACTTCTGCCGATCCTTGTGTGTATTTCAGAAAGTTCCCTGGAGGTAAATTTATCATCCTTCTGCTATATGTTGATGATATGCTGATAGTTGGACAAGATGCAAATATTATTCAGAATTTGAAGAAAGACTTGTCCAAGTCATTTGACATGAAAGACTTGGGTCCAGCAAAGCAAATCTTAGGCATGGAGATTGCTCGTGATAGGAAAGCTGGGAAATTGTGGCTATCACAAGAAAAGTATATTGAACGGGTGCTTGAAAGGTTCAATATGAAAGATGCCAAGCCTGTTAATACACCACTAGCTACTCATTTCAAGCTAAGCAAGAGAGATTGTCCTACAATAGAGAAGGAGAAAGAAAGTATGTCATCTGTTCCTTACTCTTCTGCTGTTGGTTCTCTAATGTATGCTATGGTGTGTACCAGGCCAGATATTGCACATGCTGTTGGTTTGGTGAGTAGATACTTATCCAATCCGGGTAAGGCTCACTGGGAAGCTGTGAAGTGGATTTTCAGATACTTGCGGGGCACCTCCAAATTGAGTTTGTGTTATGGAGGTGGCAAACCTATACTTGAAGGCTACACTGATGCAGACATGGCGGGTGATCTTGATAACAGGAAGTCTACCTCAGGTTATGTGTTTACATTTTCAGGGGGAGCCATTTCATGGCAATCCAAGTTACAAAAGTGTGTAGCATTGTCCACAACTGAGGCAGAGTATATTGCGGCCGTGGAAGCAAGTAAAGAGATGTTATGGCTTAAGAGGTTTCTTCGAGATTTGGGTTTGAGGCAAGGTGAGTATGTAGTATTCTGTGATAGTCAGAGTGCTATTGACTTGAGCAAGAATGCAATGTATCACGCTCGCACCAAGCATATTGATGTTAGATATCATTGGTTAAGGAATGTAATCGAGGAGAAGCATTTGAAGTTGAAGAAAGTCCACACAGATAAGAATGGTGCAGATATGTTGACAAAGCTAGTCCCTGGAAGCAAGCTTGAAGTTTGTGGTAAGCTTGCTGGGATGAAGGTCAAGTGATCATGGAAGTGATCGTGTCTTCCCCGCATTGGGCTGGAGGGGGAGATTGTTGTGGGTCCAGCCCACATGTGTTAGTAAAAATGTGTATTTTATTTTGTCCTAATGAATGGGCATTTGATAGCATTTTACTAATCTTGGTTTAAGTCCAACTCGGGCTTATTATTTGGGCTTCTTAATTAAGCCTTTGGTATAAATACTTGCTTTACAAATTAGGGCAAGTAGTGGAGAGGTGTGAATTTCAGAAAGTCACGCACAATTAGAAGCAAAAGAAGAGAGGAAGACAAAGGGTTGGAGAATCGTGATTTGCGATTGTTCAAGAACAGCGTTCAGAAAATTATCGATCGCCGGAGTTTCCACCGTTGGATTTTGCTGAAATTTGGACAGCTTGTTGGGGACACATAGGGCCTCATTTTGAACGGTTGGATCATCGTGGTGAGATCTGGTTTGTCTATTATTGCAGAGGGACTGAATCGTTGATTTGTGGTGATATTTTTCACCTTTGATCTCTTCTTGCTTAAGCTCTTATGTATGTTCTTGTTGGTGGGTTGTGAATTGTTGTGAACTGATTTGGATGGTTCATTTTGCCCTCAATTTATCATAATAAGAGAAGGAGATAGGGTGGACTCCTCAAACGTCCCGTGGTTTTTACTCTTCACATCGAAGGGGTTTTCCACGTATAAATCGTGTGTTGATTGGTTTATTTTTCTGATCTATTCATTTGTGCTTGCTGCCCATAATTGGTGATTTACTTTGGTGAATTATTTGTGGTAGATTTGGGTTATATTATTTGGTTGATTGTCTTGGTGTTGATCCTTGTGGGTATTGTCATATATTACCCGGGTCCTTTCAATTCGGCTTTGATTATTCCTATCTTTTAAAACTACTTATGAAAAATAATTATTTAAAATAAAGTATTATCATTATTATTTTAAATAAATACTTATATTTTATAAATTCTTTTAAATAAGCCATAATTAATTACTGTTTTGCCTGACAGACCATAATTTTAAGATGCATCTTGACTTAATACAACAGGGGATCCTTTTATCCTCCCCTAATTTTTATTTTTATTTTTTATAGTTTTAATCACCAGACGCCGCTGCAGCGGGCGGGGGTGTTGAGCAGATGCAGCATTAAGAAGGCTTCTGACAATGGTATACGGGAAGCGATCAAGATCGATGAAGGAAGAACTGTAGTTTTTCTCCTTCAATACGCGTCGTATTGCTCCTGGCCTTCTTCTATACGCCTTTCGGGCGAGTTGAGAGTCAGTCAGTTAATTTCTACAAGACAAGAGCTCTCAATTTATTATATTTCTTATATAATAAATCTTGTGTGCAGTCTTCTGTCAAAATTTAAGCCCCGCCTGCCGAAATCAAAGCCGAGCAGGATTCGGAAAGGATTAGGTCCCCCCTCCCCCCCCCCCCCGCCGCGGGAATTGAGTGCTTGGCTTGGCTTGGCTTGACCGGCATTCATTAACTGAGGAGTTAGTTTAATTATCAAAGATAAACTGCTTGATATATGGACAAGCAAGTAATTAATAGCTTATTTGAAATTATTTATAACAGGTATTTATCTAATATAATTATTTACTTCAAAAAAGAAAAAAAAGCTATTTTTTAAAAATAAATAAATAATTACCTTATATAACTACTTTTAATAATCTAACTTAAAACAGGAGTTTCCTCCTTTTTCGGTTTTCTAGGGCGGCTTAGCAGGTTGCTTGTTCTATTGCAAGTTGGACTCTTATGCAGTTTGCCTGCAACACTGCTTCTTATGTGGTTCTAAATGTGGGGGATATGGTACCCAATCATGCAATTTAGGCAGACTCGTGCATTTTTCTAATTCTCCCTCTACCGCCTCATTAGTGAACCGCCTAATAATTTCATCACTTGAGTTCAGACTCCTACATTTTCATCAATATATGTAACATTTATTCTAAATTTTAATACTTTTAAACACCTCTGCTAAAACAAACTATTGTAGGTTTGTTATTGTAAAATAGATGGAGTAACAAATTTGATAACCTCTAACACCTAAATTCACTACTATAACCTTACATTAAATGTGATTCTCTAATGAATACTCTAATTTTATGTTTAATTACTTGCAATACCCCATATATAAAAACATATTTTATATAATAAAAAAAGTTGAAGTAAAATAAATTTTACAAAATGTTGTTTAAATTAAACTACCAGTCAATTGGTATGGCAAAACACCCAATATAGATGGGGTATGAATACCACTTCTATTTTAGATGCAGACGTAACACCCAATTTTTTTTTTACTATTATTACTTCCACACACAAAAAGAAAAAAAAAACAATAAATTTTGAGGTGTTACAAATAGTATCAAAGTATTTGCTTGTTGAGAGTCATGTTTTAGTTAAAGACTCGATTTTCATGACCCTAAATGTTTTAAAGTTTGTTTTAAAATCTAGATTAGCTATGTACAAAGAACCAGAAAATGGTTAGCTTAAGTGGCCTCTATATGTGTAATGTGATCTTATGTGCTTAGTAATATTAGGGTTTTTCCTAACATGGTATCCGTGTTGTAGCTCATGAAGATTCTTAATTAATTTCTATTTATTGATCTTTCTTCCATTAAAAATAAGTTAACAATTCTAATACTCAAAGTGAGCCACAAAAATTACCCCTAGTTTCCCTTGATCGAATTTTGTGCTCCCTTGCCTTTGTCTTACTCATCCAACCATTTATTCTTCCATACGTACACTTACAATGCCTATACCCATGCTTACACTACATTACATTTCCTTTACACACTCCACCACCTAACCCTCATTCAAGTGTTGAACAAGTTACATCATCCCTCCCTCCTTAAAAGGTTTTTGAACCACCCTATCCCTCTCTTCAAAAAGAGCGCACAATCATAGACAACATCAAGAACTAGCTATCCAAATTATAGTGTAAAATTAAGGGTATAAGGCTAAACATTAAGCTAAAGCCCAGAGGCACATACTTTCTAGCCCTTCAACAAGGATAGGATCATCCCAAATTTGTCGAGCTATTTTTTATTGTTTCATTTATATTTATATTTTTTCAAACTAACAATAATTATAATGCTTAATGTAACACTCCCAAATTTTACAATTGAAAATTTTTATTTTATTTAAAAATTAGTGGAAGCAAAAAAACATAAATTTCGGGGATGTTACTGCTACACTTAATACCAGATCGGTTTCCTTCTACCGTTTTAGTACTAAGTGCTAAGGCTAAAAAGAACCAAAATACCATTCACACAAATTCATACTTTTATTTAAACCAAAGTAGTGCATTAAACTCATTATAAGAATAAAATCCACTATTAGTGGTTACAAGAATAGAAATTATTTTAACAAGGAAATAAAAAAGGTAAAAGAGAAACCATAAAATCATTCCCGAACAATCCTTACGCTCTTATCTGATGCCCACTTGAATATCATCTGTAATAGACCTGTAAGAGACATTGCCTATTAAATAAGTAGGGGGCCCACAAATGGAACCCTTCAGTACTATAGTAGTGAGTAACCCATTTATACCAAACTGAAAGGCAAGGCCCTCATGCAACACATAAAACATAATGATATAAAATGATAACATGTGCAGGCACAATGATAACCATAAGCAACCTAAGAGATAATACACAGTGCAACGCCTCATACAATAAGAAACGCATAGTATAAGGCCCATTCATTTAGCAATGCCATAATATACCAAGAGAGAGACAGGCACAAAGGCTGAACTTATATTATCACAATAGATCATGAGGATGAAAGTAACTCTTTTAAACTTAAGCCATTAAATAAATATCTTTCAATATCATCTCTCGAATTATATCCATATGAGTGCGGGAGCCCCACTATTATAACCGGTGGACCAAAAATACACTTCAGGGAAAAATGCACCTGACCACTATTATTCGCCAGTGGATCAGCCTCTAGGGCAGAAGGCTCCTGACCACTATTATTCGTCGGTGGACCAGTCTAGCCCCGACTCACATGATCTTTCACTTTACATAATTAGTACTTTCCACATAATTAACACAACATGTCTATTTATTTAACTCGATGGGGAGATCAAGACCTCGGAGATGCAAAGGTACACTGGTCATACTAGTGCATACAAGCTACGCAGTATCCTTCATCTATCAACCTAGGGACACAAAGGTACCCTAATCGCACTGGTGCACAAAGCCACACAATACCCTACCGACACGGACACCTAATCCATAAGTATGCATACCCCCTAAATAGGTCCGTAGAGCTAGATAGAGTAAGATGTAGGGCCTGGCTAGGGCACTAAGGCACACCAGCAAATACCAGAATAATCGTGGGCTACACCACGCTCTTAGGGTAGCGACCCCTAAAGAGCCACCATTCTCGATCTCGAGGTCTTCCACATTAATTAGTAGTGTCTTAATTAAGGAGACCACGAGAAACACAACAACCACTAAAGTAATCCTTATTTATATGATCATCCATGATAACTAAAGAAACCACTAAAGTTGTCCTTATATCATCAATTTCCATGTCAGAATTCGTTTCCATTTATTTACATTCCATAAAGGGTTATCACATCATAATCATAATACTGTCTTAGAGCTTGGTTAGTCCACATCGAAGGATAATGAAGCACTTAACCCTAACATGCACTTATATCACATCCAACACACATTACCATGCATGATTAGACACTTCTTTCATGAATATTAGATAAACACCATATCACACCCTTAGTTGTCCATCCAACCCTAGGTTATGTCGTGTTCTTGTGATACTCACCGATTTATTAAATTCCCTTATTTTATTATTCAATGGTACTTATGTCTGATTATGGAGACTTATTTAATCCATTGATAGGTTATATGTAAGTTATCAATTTACCTCCATTAGCTTTACAAAGTTACTGAAATACTCCTTGTTTGTAAAATTACAAAGTCATCCCTTTTTACTTGCCAAATTACCATATTACCCTTTATATTTGCATAATTACAAAATTACCTCTTGTATTTTTTAAATTACCAAATTATCCTCCATACTTATTGAATCACCTACTTTATCCCTCATACTTGTTAAGTTACCAATTTACCCTTCTAGTTGATTAAATTACCGAACTGCCCTTTATACTTGTTAAATTACCAAATTATCCCTCAAGTTTATTAAATGACCAAAACGCCCTTCATACTTGCTACATCTATCAAATTGCCCATTTGGTTAGTTAAATTACCAAATTATCCTTCATACTAATTAAATTTATCAAATTGTCCTTTTGGTTGGTTAAATTACCAAATTACCCTTCATACTTATTCAATTTACCAAATTGCCCTTTTGGTTGGTTAAATTACCAAATTGCCCTTCTCACTTATTAAGATTACCAAATTGCCCTTTTGGTTGGTTAAATTACCAAATTTCCCCTCTTACTTAGTAAAATTACCAAATTACCCTTTTGGTTGGTTAAATTACCGAATTGCTCTTCTTACTTATTAAAATTACCAAATTGCCCTTTTTCTTTATCAAATTACCAATTTGCCCCCTTTTCCTCAAAAAATTACCAAAATACCCTTCCTTTATTCCAAAATACCATAATACCCTTTCTTTATGCCAAATTACCAAAATACCCTTCTCCTTTATTAATTTACCACTTTACCTTCTTACTCATAAAAATTACCAAGTCATCCCCCTTTCCATGTAAAATTATTAAGATGCCCTTCTTACTTATTCATTTGCCATTTTACCCCCTTTACTCTTATAAATTACCATTTCACCCTTATTATACCAATTTTACTAAAATATCCTCACCACATAAAATATTAATAGACATAGTCCATATACATCATCCAACACCGCCAACTATTCTCATTTATTATGAATATTCATTATCACCTACTTCACATACTTATTTAGGCCATACCTTTATACAAGAAAAATTACTAAAATGCCCCTAGGGCTTATATTAACATTATATATGCAACAAATGATCACATTAGCATATCATGTCATACATATGTATTTAACATTATCATTAACAACAAGGCTCCTTCCTTAAGCATTATTTCTACACATGACACATAAATTAACACACTTTTCTTTTCATCAACCAACATATGCCACTAAATACATTATACTTAACAACATACACCATACACTATGCATATAAATATATTAAAAACAATAATGTGCTAGCATATGTACATCCACACATTTTAGTAGGGTATAATAGTTACCTTATTTCTAGCAATAATCAAACCTTATTGGTACCCCGATTAAAGGTTTGAGCTTTAATTAGTAAAAATCAATACCTAAAAATAATATCAACATTTATCATATTAGAAGTAGAAAATCAAAGGAATAAATTTTATCAAAAGCTTTAATTAAATACATACTAACATTAACCATTGTTATACCTTAAAAGATTAGCCAAAGTTACCAAAAGGGAGGCAGCAGAGTCACGCTGCATGAGCTGCATGCAAGATGGTAAAGAAGAAGGGTCAAAGAGGGAGAAGTGGGGAGAAGGGGGAGGTTGGCTCGGTCAAGGGTTTTAGGGCTTGGTTGAGAGCTTGTAGAGGGGAGTGAGGGTGGTGGTTGGGTGTAGGGAAGTAGTAGGGGTATAGGTGGTGGTTTGGGTCGGTGATTGGCGGCTCAGGGCGGTAGAGACGGTGATTGTAGGGCTAGAAAAATAGGGGGAAGGTTGGGTGGAGGAGAAGAAGGAAGGGAAAGAAAGAGAAGAATGGAGGGCTGTAGGGGAGATTTCGGCCAAGGGGAGGAAGCGGGGTGGTAGAGGAGGTGTTAGGGAGTGGATTGGTGGCTTTGGAGGTGGCGAAAGAGGAAGGAGGGTAGCAGATGGTGGTGGTGCAGGGTGGAGGCTGAGAAGGAGGGGAAAGAAAAGAGAGGAAGGAAATGAGGCTACAAGGGCGAGTGAGGGTGAAGGAGTGGTGCAGGGAGGTTGAAGGGGTGTCAAGGAGGTGGCTTCGGTGGTTAGCTAGGTGGAAGAGGTGGTGGTTGAGGGTGGTGATGCAAAAATAGGGGAGGAGGAGAAGAGAAAAAAAGGGAGAGAAAGAAGGCTCGGCAAGCAGGGAAGGATGGAGCTCGAGGGGAGAAAATGGGCAGGGGAGAAGAAGAAAAAGAAGAGGGAGAGGAGAGGAGGTAGGGCGTCGGCTAGGTGGTGGCAGGGGGAGGTTGTAGGTTGACGGGTAAGGTAGCTGGTTGCAAGAAGAAGGAAGAAAAGGAAGGATTAGGCCACGCGAGGGAGGGATATATTTGGCTCAAAAATGGAAGGGAAATGGATAGGGGAGAAAGGGAGAGATAGGGCAGAGCTGTAGGTGAAGGCATGCGGTTGCAGGTGGCGGTTGCAAGCTGCTATGGAGGATGGTCGATGAAGGAAGGAGAAGGGAAGAAGAAGGAAGGAGAAGGAAAGAAGAGAACGGGTTGGTCATGTGCACACGAGGAAGAGGGAAAGGAAGAAGGTTAGCCCGACCCAACCAGGGGGGAGAAAGGAAAAGAAAAAAAAGAGGGGGAGACGAGTTGGGACAACGACACGGGGAGAAGGAAGAGAAAGGGAGTGGGCCGGTGGCCCACCGCGAGGGAGAAAGGAGGGACAAAGGTCGATGACCCAAAGGGGAAGGAAGAAAAGGAAAAAGAAAAGAAAAGGGAAGAAAAAGGAGAAAGAAAAGGAAAAAGGGAAAAAGGGGAAAAGGGGAAAATAAAATAAAATAATTTTCGAAATAATGGCATTTAATATTTTTTATAGATAAATTAATTTAATAATTTGATTTATTTTAATTTAATATATATTGGTTTAAAAGAGTAATTTTAGTAAAATATTGGTTTGAAAAATTATTTAAATAAAATGAGTATGATAAAATAACAAAATATTTATTTTAATTTATTAAATATTCACATCCATTTTTATATACTTAAAAATCCACAAATAATTAAGTTAAATAAATTTAAAATTTAAATTATCCCCAAATGAGGATTATTTATTAAATTATAGGTTTTAAATTTTTGAGGTATTACACTTAATATGTTTAAAGAGTTTGCATCACAATGGTCATTAATAGTCGAAGATAGAAGGATTACATGTGGGAATTACTAGTATAAAGAGTTTGCATGATTATATCTTTTATCTTTGATCCTTTTTGTGATTGTAGAAACTCTTCAATCAATTTGACTTCTTGAATAGTGTTTCAACTAATGCTTACTTAATCATTAGGGTATATAGGAATAATTCTTCATTATAAGAGTTATAATAAACAAATATATGGAAATTATCCCCTCTGCCATATCCCAAAATTGAGAACATCCCTGATTCTACTTTCTTTTAGAATGGGAACTTACTCCTTCAAGGTAGGAGGATAGTGTTTGAACTTCTTGCATGGTGATCTCTTTCCTTCTTCACATATCATCCTTAAGGCTTTCTCTAGACTCTTAGGGTGAATGGTTGAATGTCATCAATCATCAAAATTATATAAGATAATTTTTAGTACATACCTATTTACATTTAAAGTAAAAAGAAGCATCCCTAAAATTTGGTTAGCTACAGGATCATATCTAATGTTTTTGAGAATAAGGATTTTTAATCAGCAAGATGTAGCTTCCATTCTACCTACTCTACCTTTAGTTCATTAATGGTTTCATATATCATGTTAGAAAGGCAACAAAGGTCAGAAAACTCCTTTGAAAATAAAAGTTACATGCGTACACTAAAATGCATACACAAGTTGTTGCTACAATTGTAACAAAAAAAATGATAATAATGGCACATACCTGCTAGGGGTATTCAAGTATGGATAACGGTATTAGTCAAATCAAATATTTGGTTTAGTAATTGCCTTTGTACACTACCCTTTGGTTTATTAGATTTAGTTTGATGTGTTAGTTTAGTAGCTGCCTTTGTGCACTACCCTGTGGTTTATTAGATTTGTTTGATATTTTGGTTTAGTAGTTTTCTCGGTGCACTTAATGTGGTAGTTAGGGCAACTAACCTTTTTATAAAAGTGGATTAAGTATGTATCTGTCGTACCCTTGGGTAACACCCTTTGATATGAATTTGGATTGATGGATATTAGTTGTTAGTTAAATGTTGTACCAGTCTCTTAATGTATAAATATATGATTCGCATGTCATATCTTATGTATAATTGTTATCGCATATGGGTTATTGTTATGTAAGCACGATTGAGTTTATCTTTATTCTTATGTGTTTCATGATACCTTAGCATGCTTACAGTAGTATTGGTTTACTCAATATTGTTTTATTGATTGTTTTGTTTCATAGCCACCTACTTAATTATTCAAAGGGCAATTTGGACTTGCAGGTGTTGTTGGAAGTTGTGGCAACTTTGGGTTGGTTTAGAGATTTTAGGGCTATCTGATGTAGCTAATTAATCTTTTGTTTATATTTAGTTATTTCCCTATTGTTGCCCTTTGGGGACATAAAGTGTTGTAAGAATTTTTTTCTATAGCATTTAATCTCAATCTCAATAATGTTTTTGTTGGTTTTATCTCAACCTTAGATTAAGAGCATTGGCCACACTTAATTTTTGAGTTTGAGTTGTTTTGGCCTTACATCTGTCGTAAGTTAGATATTGGTCACACCTATCTCCATGTAGGATGCGTTAGTAACACCCAATATATTATCTATTTGCTTATGTTAAAACAAAAGTTGTCAAATAACAAATTTAATGGTGTCACAGCTCCCAACACATGATCCATCCGATAAGTTAAATGGATATGAAACGTCCTTCTAGTAAATAACATGCTGGAGTTGTAATGATGCAGTTTGACATTTTCTTTTATTTGTTCATAAGGTTTAATAATCTATCAAAATAAAGATAAAAAAAAATAATCTAATTTTTTCTTATAGATAATAAGTCAAATCAGATAAAATAACAATATAAAAATAATTTAATTTCCGGTAGCCAGGAACTTAAAAAAAAATGATATCTTCTTCTCATACATACAAAGACCTTTTGGTTTTGGCAATTAAATTTCAACAGAACACGTTAGCTTGACCGCCTAGGTTTTTCAGGAAATAAGGTCAAGACCATGTATGTATGTAGTTCTACACGTAACACAAACGGACCAATTTTATGTGTACTACTATATCCATATACAAAGAAAATGGGGCGATCACTTTATTAGAGAATTAACCTAACTTCCCCGTTTCTTTGCACACGGAAATGAGCAACCCATGAATTGAAGCAACGAAAAGCAAATTCAAAGATTCTTTCAACACTCTTTCCCCAGAGCCGACACATATCATAAAAAGTCAAGCTATGTGCCAAACCTTTTACTCCAGATATGCATATAATAATTATTATCGTACGGCCTCCGCTACTCCTGGCTGAATTATATAAAGCAGAGACCGATGGAATACAGGCTAAACAAGGCGAGCTAGTTAGCTAGTTAGATACAGACAGAAAAGAAGAAGAAGAAAAAAAAGGAAAACTTGAGTTGAGATCGATCGGGAATGGCGGCGGCCGCCGATGGGAGGAAGTGCATCATGAAGCCGATAATAAGCAAGGCGTATTGTCGGACATCTGATGAGGCGGTTTTTGCTGTCAGGAGGCGGCCTCATGTCGTGAATGGAGGTGGGTTTGTGGTGACTGATTGTAGCCACAGGCTTGCTTTCAGGGTTGATGGCTGTGGTATAGTGGGAAGAAAAGGGGAACTCATTCTTAGGGACTGTGATGGAAACCCTTTGCTCCTCATCCGTCAAAAGGTACTTGCGCGCCTACTTTAAATTAATTAATAACTAATTTTCCATGCTCGCTCGCTTTCATTTTTATTATCTTTAATTCTGCTACTGCATTTCCTGTGTTTGCTACATAATTGTTGTAACATTTGCGACATAGCGAAGGAAAAGTAGGATTTCAACGACACTTTGTGATAATCACTGCTACTAGACTCTCCTAGGGTATGATCTTATCGGTCTACAAATCTCAGACTCCGTTCATCAGATGATTTTAGGCTTTACCTCTTCTTTCTAGCAAAGCCATGTTAATGGGTGCAATTTCCCGGAATAAAAAACAAATAAATGTACGTTAACTTATATATATTAATTTCCTATAGTTTTGTAATGCATAGAAGCCTGTACATGCATGGGCTAGGACCTGCACACTTATTAGTCGGATATTAATCAAATATCAATTTCTGACCTATGTAACTTGGATCAGTGCGACACTCGCATCAACCAACGGAACGCCAAATACAACCTAGATAGAACTTGCACAAAAATACTACACGAGTGGGATTCAAATATTGTGACCTTTACCTCTCATAAAAGAAAAGAAAAATAAATAAATATCGTGACCAATTTAGGTGTCTAAGCTCTCTAATTTTAACCCTAGCTAGCCAGTTGGCATCTCAAATTTATACGTTGGCGGTGAAGCTATGGCTTAATAATATATACGCGCGCATAACGTTGACATAGGAAATTGATGAAACGTATATGTTGCTTCTACAAGAATCATGTCGATCGATTCCATCCGTGAAAATGTATGCCATGTTCAGTTTTATACACTACACAAAGCATTTACTCCAAGAATATGATTCCATATCGGAAGAAAGCTAGATTGTGATCCAAAGTCGTATCTCAATTGTGAGTGCACTTTATTTACTTATACGACTCGTATATTTAAAAGGCGATCGCTTTTGTATTTCGAAAATAAACATTAGCTATTAAATTTTTCTCAAAGTATAAAATATTATGTTATAAAAATATAATTATTATATTCATAGTAACAAATGTTTTTTTTAGTCAATATATATTAAAAGATATTAATAATTGAATTTTATGGTATAAATATGCAACATCAGTCTTTTAAATACGGATAAAGTTATTGGTACATTAATAGATTTTATCTTATATATATAGTAATTGGATATTCTTTTTCGTATGTATGTATGTATGTATATACACGTTGGGTGTGGATCAGGGAGGGGTGCTCCAAGCGCTGAGCATGAACAAGCAATGGAGAGGATACGCTTTTGATTACGAAGGAGTACAGAAATTGGTGTTTTCCGTCAGGGAACCAAATTCTTGCTTCCTCAGCTGCACAAATGGTAACAATAACGCTATCAGAGTATCCACTAATCCAACTGGCGGATGCAGAGACTGGGATTATGAGGTCAGAGGTTCTTTCTCAGACAAAAATTGCACCATCCTTGATCCCCTTGGCAACACTGTAGCTCAGGTAATTTAACGCCGACGTTCACTCATTAAACTCTCCTCTTGTGCGTAAATTAGATTCAAGTAATCTCATTTATCCAGAAAATTTTGAACGTAGAAAGCTGGTATTGATGCCCTAACATGCATCGGACCCATTTGTCGGAAACTAATTGTTTTTCTTTGTTCCGCATAAAAGTTATTGTTGAAAAAAATAATATAAAAAACTACTTCTAATAGGCAAAGTACGTGCCGGCGGTCAAAAATTAGAACGTATGCTGTCAAATAATCATTTACGTTTGTCAAGCTTTCTTTTTACAGAGAATTGACTTAAAGTACGTACTAGCGGTCAAAAAGTTATAACGTAGTAATTTTTTTACGTGTTTTCCTTTATCATAAAGTGGCTTCTGGTTACAATATGCAAGCAACTAACAATATCGTAGTTATGAAAGGTGACCTTGTACCGCAAGAAAGGTACTTAATTATTCCGGAGATACGTTCGTAACACATTTCAGATAATTAAAAAATATAAATTTTATATTTTTTACAAAAAGAAAAAACTATTTAAATGAAATTTATAAATTAATGTTTAGATAATAACCTTTATAGAAAATTTAATATTATGTATTTTTTTTTTCAAAAAAAAAAACAAAAAACTTATTAGAATAACTTATAAGACAAGCCGTTCAACTTTCCCTTAGTTTTACCAAACATAACCTTATTTCATGCCATACTCTAATGCATTTGGGATAGTTGAGCAACTTTATTCCTCCGCCAAGAAGAGTCAATTTGGTGTCTCGATCTGCCGAAAATGTCATAGATGAATGGTTGAAAAAAATATAGCATGTTAAGGAATCTTTCTATATATCTAGGAAGTGCAGACTGATAAATTAATACTGAGTCCGTTTTTAAAATAATTGATTTACTGTTTCAGAAGGTAATAAATACAATTATCATATAATAATTATATCTTTTTATTAAAAATAATATAGTAAATGACGCATGAGAAAAAGTAGAGTAAGAATAAAAAGTAGTTATTAATTTTTCTAAACGAAAAGAATCTGCCATTCGGAAACAGAGACAAAAGGAGTATATAATCTAACATAAAGGCAACCTAATTAATTAGCATTTTTCTCTTTCCTTTTCTTTTAACAAATTATGCCCCTCAAGGAACAAAAGTATTTTTATAAATCAGTGACCGATATTAGTATTTCTAAAACTGTGCTACGATCTCTCTCGACAGTCGACACAAAGTTTTTTGACAAATGAACGGTCGTTTTCATGCTTTAGCAGATTGGAACGAGGAGAGGAGACGTGGAGAAGGCCATAACAAGCAAAGACGTGTATCCTGTGACGGTGACGCGAGGGACGGATCAAGCCTTCGTGTTTGGTGTCATTGCCGTCCTCGACTACATTCATCATGAGTCGACGAGGTGCTAGCTTTGCTTTACTAATCCACCTCCCTCTAAACGGAAAGTTTCGGCTCGAGGCAAAGCGACCGTGTACGTAACCCTGCTTCGAGTTCCAAAAAATCTGCCTTCTATTTGTATCCCCCATTAAAGGCCCCGAATTGATTCGCTGCTGCTGTTGCTTGTTTGTACAATTTTTTTTTTAATGCAAATCTCATCATCTTCGCTTAACTTTGTTGTGTGTGTGTGTGTGTGTGTGTGTGTGTGTACACAGTCTTGTGTTCTCGCGGTACGTAAGCCAAATAGGTCTGATCTAATTAATGATCAGCTGTCGGCAATTAGCAAAGTGTCTGCTACTTTTTATCATTCATCTATTTATGAATAGTGTGAGCTTGTTACTTCAATGTCCAAACTAGGGTCCGACGGTATGAGTATATATTGATGAGCAGAATCTAACCAACTATCTCTTTATTCGAGCTTTATTTATTTAATAAATAAATAGAATTAAGCCTACTTATTTACCAAACGAACACAAAAATCAGTATTCAACTCTAGTAACTTTTTTTTTTCTTGATTCGTTCAATTATAAGTTTGATTATTGACTCAATTTATATAAACAGATATTAATTCGTCATTCTAGAATCCCCCAATTTTATTTTGGTCTCTATTTTTCTTAAGTATGCATAAATGTACCTTGTATTCCAATATATAATTCACTTTTCTATTTCTTTCGTCCCCATATAACAATGGCTACCTACACGCCTTATAGTTTCATTAAGAGATGATCCGTTTTTATGAAAATGTCGGTGATCGATTAATGAAGGCAACATATTATGTTGCCATGTGTCAATATAGTGCACAAAATATTAACCTTATTGCTTAAAATATGGGTTTTCTCTATGCTAATGAAAACTAAATATGGTTCCACAAACACTCTGGGTATGTTTGAGGAGGCATTGATGTCTCCAACAATTATTTTTCAATCATAATTTAAGAAATTTAGATAGTATATTATTTTTTTAGAAATATTCTGACCGTAACATTAGCGACTATAATTTATCTGAACATTTTATATAGATAATCAACAATTACAATAAAAATCATAAACTAAAGCAATACCAAACAAAAGAAGATTCGAACCTCAACCTTGGATGCCCAAAATACTAATCTTTTTCTACGCCTAAAGATTGCTTGAATACTTAATATTGGATGCCCAAAACACTAATCTTTTTCTACGCCTAAAGATTGCTTGAATACTAAATATTAGAGCTGAAGAATATATAAATGTATGACGAAAATGCCAATGATTTGAGTAAATAATAATAATAATAATAAACATAACAAAGCTCGATCAGCCCAACACCCAAATTTGGCTAAAGGGTTAGCGTCCTTGTTGCAATGCAAGAAGCAGTATCCTGATCGCAATCAAAGGCCTTTGTTCTAGCCTCGAGGTGCATGCAAAACAGAACTCCGTACTCTATCGGGAAGGCAAAAACCAAGGAGGATCTTCATCCTGAGGCCCTACTTTAGGAACTACAAGTTTACAACACAATCTAACCGGATGCAGAAACATTTTCCTAGTAACTGTAAAGCAGCAGCAGCAGCATCTCAATTGCAGAATGAAGATCTGTTTGCAGGTTCAGAGTTAAGATCTCCTTGCTATACAAAATAGGGCCAGTTATTATGTATATCATCTACAGCTTCATTCATATACAATTACACACTCAATACCTAGCTAAATATATAAGAAACAAGCATTCCCCTCAAGAGCACACTAGGTAAGATTAACAGGAACAAAGCCATATAGATTGCTGTACAAACAGTTGCTATCCTCGAACAACTAAATACATAACTGCGTCAACTCATACATTAGCTTCAGAGCTTTTCACGAAAGTATACTAGAACGATTTCTACCTACCATGAACCATCACCATCCAACGACAAGATACCCATTGCACTGGCCACCCGGAAAGACAGAAATATGAGGTACATTGTTATGAGGCCAACCCCTAATATCCTGTTAGGCCTCATATCACTGTGTGGCAACACAATCAAGGCCCAGATTAGTCCTGCCATGAGAAATCCCGTAGTGTAATACAGGCTAACATTTCCTGGGATAATGTAAGACTCCGGCCTCTTGGACCATGCTCCAAGCAGCATAGAGATTCCAAGACCAACAAGCACATTGAACATAGGCCCGGCATAACAACCCGACATTGCAATCTGAACCCCGTTTCCTCCTCCATGCATAGCAAGAGCAGTGTTTGAGACCAGGTCCCCAATGGAATTCCCCCATGCTAGCACGGTTAGAGCAAGGAGCGATGGTTTGATCTCCAATATGGTACCAACCGACACAAGCAACGCGACTAGTTCGTTAGCCATGACGTAGAACCATATGATGCTCATGAGAAATCCACCAAATACCCACGGGAGCAAGAACTTCTTGCCTCGTGGTGGATGTTCAGTCTCTGTAGATATAAAAGCGAGAAACCCGAGTATGGATCCGGTTGCGATGCCAACGACGTACGCAACTTCATTGCCCAAGGCACCCGCATCTTCCATGCTTGCGTTCCACAGTAACGCAAGAAGAAGAGGGGCAAATGATGCACTGGCAACGGCAAAACCCTTTGACCAGCGACCTTCCTCGATAACCGGAATTGTCAACCGCCTTGGGATGGACAATGGAATCGCTAACAAAGACAAAAGTTTGGAACACGAGAAGGACGACGAGATTTCAATCCTCGTTTGCTCATCAGACCAACCCCACAGAGCCTGAGAGCCGTCATCATGATCTTCCATACCAACCTTCACATAATCAGAGTAGATGATCACATTTGATGCCCAAACCCAGTGAGGCAGCTTTGGTGCAGCACCCAGCTGCCGACAATCACCATCATGTTCTCTCGAATTTAGCAAGGACACATAAACAGATTCATCTTCCTCGTTTCTAGAGAAGAAACTCCCCACTACAGGAAGCAGTGGTGTGACAGCATTGAACTTATTTGGACCCCTTCTTTTCAAGAATTCAATGAGAGCAACCGAGGCAGCATACGTTAGATAAACGGAGACGAAAGCGAGGGCACCCCAAATACTCAATCTACCAACAATCATAATCAAGGAAAGACACAGGAGAGTGAAGAGGAAGAAACAGACATCCCTTACAAAACAGTGTCTATCGATCTGAACTTTCTTCTTTGCAACGGAAAGTGAGATAACTCCTACAACAATACAAGTAACAAAAACAGCTCCACCAAGCACACCACTCAAACCCACCTCCCCTGATCCGGTGCTAGAAAAAGCAGCGATACTGGAAAATACATCAGGAGCCCCGTTTCCAAGTGGAAGCAAAGAGACGCCCGCGACCGCAGGCGACAGCTGCAATATATCAGCGAGTTTCTCCAGAGAGCAACAAAAGTAATCTGCTGCTGTATTCCCCAACAGATAAAACAGAACAGCAAGCCAAACACCAAATGCTAAATATCCCCAGAATTTATGCTTCTCAAAATCACAATAGAATAACTTAATATAATTGACATATCCACCAGAAGAACACTCAGAGTGCACCCTTAGGTACTCACAGCGAGTTTGGAAAGTATCGTGATCATATAACTCAGCACAGACTTTTGATCCAACCAATATCTCATTACTCCTGTCCTTCGCCGACCCGGCAACAGTTGTGCTAGCAGTTTTGTTAATAATTGGGATTTCATTCAATCCTTCAACAGCCATCCTTCTGTGAACGAACCCAGCCTCATCAGCTCGACCGCGAAAATCCAAATCCCAATTCCAATTAAGGGCGAGACTTGAAGAGGATGGTTCAAAGATTGGGTTCCTGAATGCATCGTTTTGATTGTAAAAGAAAAGGACCAAGACTACGGCACAAGCCCCGTTGAGAATTGCTCGAGATCGAGTCTTCTTCGAGTAAATAATGGGTTTTGATCCGTGCATTCTATCTTCCCCAAATAGAACTGTGAATTCCCTTTCACTACGCGGATACGAGGAGGAGGAGGGAGCGGGTGGGAATTACCGCGGAATTCAAACTATCACCGATACAGACAGCAACCAAAGAAAGAGCATTTGACAGAAGAAAGGGACAGAGAGAATTCTAAAACATAAATTACGAATCGGCTGAACTTGGTAGTTGTATAATGGTAGATATAATGACATAATAAAGAAGCAAAAGGACAGAAAGGAAAAACTAATTCCAGTACCAGAGAGGAAGGAAGGAACAAGGGGAGTGAGCTTATAATGATCGTGCCACGCGCCTACTTTTCCTCCCTGTTTTCACTGAAAATATCTGTCTATAACCCAAACAAAAAACTCTCGAGGATGAAGAAGGTAGCTGTAATTCTGCAAGTTTCTCATTCAGCATTTGATCACCTTTATTTTTGTTTAGTGGAGGCGAAGGTAGTGGTACGACGAGTGACGTGCGTGTCCAACTTTCCATAGCCGCGTACCGCCCCCACACAAACAAAGTTACAAATACAAGGCTCCAAACCAAACACCATCGAATTGGAAACGGCCTACTTTCACTGTATGATTTGTATTTAACCTTACTTCAGTTAAGGCAAAGGTGACCGTGTCTTCACTTGTTTCCCAAACTGACCCTGGGCTCCTTTATATTAATAGGGACCGAATATAGACCACATACACACACAAAAAAAAAAAAATCGGGATATCGGTTTATTTAATTTGACTACTAAGAGATGGGAATGGGTATCGGATCCGGCTTATTTTTAGGGATCTAGATCTATAATTTTTAAATCCGACGAATTTGGATCAAGTCTAGATTTATATATATATTAATAGATCTGGATCTCATTTCAATAGTTCTAGACCCAAACTTAACCTGTTAGACTCGTTTAGTGTACGTATGGGTACACGTATATATATATATATATATATATATATATATATATATATATATATATATATATATATATATATATATAAATACATACTAATATTATATTTGTTATTATTGTCATAATATTATTTGAGCTCATTATTTATTATTTTATTTTATTTTTGTATATTTACTTTATAAGTAATATGTATAATATTATATTCTAAAAGCATTAAAATATCATTTAAAAAGTTAATGAAACTATTTTAATATATTTATTTTTTTACTTGGAGGGTTTTTCTTAATAAAAAATACACATTAAGTTATATAAAACATAAATATATTTTTGTTTGCATAGATTATTATTTTTTTTTTCAAAAATAGCCGAACCTATTTAGAAATCCGATTACTCGCTAGATCCGGTGGATCTGGGTCTTGATCTGAACTTTTGAGACCCAATAGATTTGGGTCTAAATAATATAAATTGATTCAGATCGAATCTGGTCATTGCCATCCCTTACGGTCCAATCAATTTTTTTTATTACTATAGTTCACCGTAACATAAGTATAAGTATTCATATTAAGGGGGGGGGGGGGGGAACTCATAGCTTAAGTAGTGTAGAGTGATATAACAAAATATCATAGTTCAAAAGAAGTCAAAACCGAGGTCAAGGCCTATTGAATCGGATCGGCCAAGTGGTTAGACCGGTTCGTCCGGATGTGCGAACCAGCCAAACTATCTGGCTGATTTTAACCGAAGAATTTAAATTAAAAATTTGTTTAACTATTTTGTAACGCACGCACACCCATACCCAGTTGCCAATTGAACCCGTTGGCTTATTCCGGTATTTAAAATACCTTTTATTTTCTCTTTTGCAAATACCCAGCGGCCAGCGCCCGTAAAGGATTACATCTCAAAGAATAATATTAATAATAATTACTAGTACACTATCTTTTTAAAAAATAATAATAAAAAAATAGGTGTCTCCGGTTCATATCAAATCAGCAAATTCAAACAAAGTGAAGGCAATATAGAATTTAAGAAAAGGATGGGGTCATTTAATAATATATTGAAAAGACTTATTTTAATACCAAAACTACTTACGAAATACTATCTATGGTCTGATATTAAATCTTGGATATTGTAATATTAAATTTCAGACGTCGATACTAAATTAATGTTAACATTCTACGCTTAATTATGTCGGTACTGCATTAATGCTGAGATATCATATTAAATTATGTCGGTACTAAAATAATGCTTAAATTTTACTAGTATATTGCACTAAATTGTGTCGGCAATAAAATAATGTAGTTATTACCGGCATGGTATGACTTTTTACTAACATTTACACTTTGGTTTTAGCATATGATTTTAGTGTGAACAGAGAAAAGAGTAAAATTTAAGTAATAACCGGATAAATTTTTTTTTAGTGGCATAATCTTTAGCCTACTTTATTGAAGTATAATGTCTTTCAAATATTTTTATAGAAGTATAACGATATTTTATTTTACTTGACTGCCATCATGTTAGAATTTTTAGATTTTTTTAAGGGGACTTATTATTTTTAGATTTAGATTACTAAAATGATTTATTTTTCATATCGAATACTTTAATTAATTAACTTCATAATATATATATATATATATATATATATATATAGATTTTTTGGTTTGTTAATGATGTTCCTAAAACAGAATATATATTTTTACTATTTCAAAATTGTTATAATATTCGGATTTAAAATTTTTTTCAATTCTATTCTATTTTTTGTCCATCATATAAAATGTCAGTATTTTAATAAATTTATCAAAAATATGAGACACGTGATATAAATGTAAAATTAATTAAAAATTAATGTTGTGATACTTCAATGTAGTTCTTCCAAGTTTGAAATACAAGGAAGTGAGAAATATAATACTACCTAGCTCAATGAGTTTTCTTCGTCAAGCCATAACATTAATAATAGCTTTCTAATTGATGAATAAATGTTTGATAAATCATGAATTGCGGAAATCCGGCGCGTGTAAGGGGGTGGGGTGGGGTTGGATGGAAAATTGTTTGCTCTCAAGTGTCAAGTTGCACCTTTTCCAATAAGAACATCTTAAAATTTATACTACTAATTATTCTAGTAATTATATCTTTTAATTAGGGCTAAATAGCTGGTTATATAATTCTCCAATCAGCGATCACTAACAGCAACTTTACGATACCACACATAATACTTCTACTGTGCTAAACATCAGCTATGAAGTTAACGTTTTACCCGAAAGAAAATGCATTTAACAAACTTAGTCTTCTAATCATTAAGACTTCATCATGATTCACTTTTTTATTTTTTTCAAATTAGTAAAAATATTCTTAACATTACACTTACACCCTTCATTAAAAAAATAATAAATTATTTAATGTAAATATAATTAAAAAAAGAATAAGAATAAAAATTATACTTTAAATTTTTTTAATTAATTTTTTTATATAAAAATTTAATCATAAAATAATTTCTTTTTTCATACAGGAAAAGTAGTATATAGAAAGAAAAAAAATCGTTCAACGTGTTATGCTTCACGGTAGCATTACATTATTTATAAGTTAATTGTTTTTAACCCCATACTAAAATGGTTGCAATGTGTTTATTTATAAGGCATAAATATTTTCAATTCTATGTATTTATTCGTTAAATATTCTTACATATATCATTCAAGTTCCAATAAAATAATAAATAAATGAACTCATTAATAACAAGGACGCACAAGATATATAATTATAGAACTAATGATATTTTGACCTTGTAATTAATGTTATTTTGACTACTTTTCTACAATTCTTGCACCGTACTACTATTAGCATGGAGCACCGTGCTTGTAAAAACTTAATATAGAAGTAAAGGATAAGTGTAACGTTGATTTTTAATAGCACAACTGTTGGATTGTTACGTATTTTATGTAAAATGTTGCATGTTCGATCTCCACATGTCACAATTTCGTTTTCAATTATATATGAAAATAACAAATGCACGTCTTTATATGATAAATACTCAATCTTCTGTGATAAATATTACGGTAAGAAAGATGTGTATCATTTCCAAGAAGATGTCCTCTATGACGCATATTCTTTTGGCTGTATGATGTTGCGAATTATTTTCCATAAAATGCCTATTCTTGAAAGATAGATGTATTCGGATATAAGCTGTGTATTTACAAGAAGTGTATTAACTTCAATAAGATGTGTATTCTTTTTAATAAGATATGTGTATTTTTTAATATAAATACATATTTATCTTATAAAGATGTGTATTATTTTCAATGAAATGTGTATTTATAGTACATGTACTTATTATTTTATATGTAAAGGATGTGAATTTTGTTAAATAAGATGTGTATTTTTGCTATAAATATGTGTATTTTTATTTTCAAGATGTGTATTTTTGGATAAAATGTGTATTTTTTATAAAAAAAATAATTTTATAAAAATGTTGGCATGTTCAACATATTTCTAGGGGTGTATTTTACCATAAAATATATGTATTTATTTGTAAAAGATATGCATTTTCTAAACCCTCTTTCATGCTATGTTTAAAACAATTTTAAATTAAATTATAAAATTATCACCGCCCTATGCATCATGCATCCTACTACTAGTTGTATGATGTACATTGTCATTTTTTCAAGTTCATTAGACCCTTCCTTGTCAATGATAAAATGTCGAAGTGTTGCTAAAATGAGTTTTGGGGGAAAATGATTTTCCAAAGTCTTCTTTTAAAAAAGGGCTTTCAATTGTTAATGAATTCTTTTTAAAACATTTATAGTTCAAATTGTTGTACGGGGTTCCTAAAAAATCAATATTTATAGTGTATTAAGCTTGTGGAAGAACTCCATGGAATTGTGTTTTGGGTTGAATGGAGTGATGTATAGGGAAAACATGGGTGTGTTTTTC
This sequence comes from Tamarix austromongolica, assembly GCA_039764185.1. Lineage (NCBI taxonomy): Eukaryota > Viridiplantae > Streptophyta > Magnoliopsida > Caryophyllales > Tamaricaceae > Tamarix > Tamarix austromongolica. The sequence continues at coordinate 28,232,157 of CM077811.1, read as the reverse complement.
CTATCCGAATAAAGCATGGTTGCGTTTTGCCAATTCAGAGAAAGCATGGGTATGTTTAAAAGCATGACTTGGGCAGTTTGGTGAGTGATTCATAATCAGCTTTCATAGAGGGAAGAAGCATTATGGATGGGGTTTTGGTAGCAAATGAGATTGTTCAATGGGTTAAGAAGAAAAGAGGAGCGAAAGGGTTAATGGTAAAGCTGGACTTCCAAAAGGCATATGACAGTATAAGGTGGGACATTGTGGATAAAATCATGGGCATCATGGGGTTTGGAAGCATTTGGAGAGGTTGGATAAAGGAATGTATTTCAACGGCTAGTATTTCTGTTCTTATTAATGGGTCCCCGACTATGCCTTTCAAGATAAGGAGGGGTCTCAGACAGGGGAATCCCATGTCCCCTTTCTTATTTGTCTTGGCTGTGGAGGCGTTCAATCAACTTATTAGAAGAGGCATGAATAAAGGGTTGATTCATGGATTGGAAGTGGGGAATGATAATTGTGAGGTCACCCATCTTCAATTCGCCGATGATACTATGATTTTTTTTGTGCAGCGTCGCATGAGAATATCAGAAATATGAGGAGGTTGCTTGACTGCTTTCACTTAGTGTCTGGATTGAGTGTAAACTACGAAAAATCGGAAATGATAGGGCTTAGGGTGGAACCACATTTTCTGAATGAGGCAGCAGAGATTATGAATTGCAGGACCAGTACTTTACCAACTTCTTATCTTGGATTACCTTTGGGAGAAAATGTCAGCAGCGGTTAGGTGTGGAAGCTGGTGGTGGAGAAGATTAGACAAAGGTTGGCAGGATAGAAATCAAAACTTCTTTCAAGAGCAGGGAAACTGGTCTTAATAAAGAGTGTTTTGAACAGTCTACCGGTGTATTTTATGAGTCTGTTTAGGATCCCGAAAGGAGTAGTCAAGGAAATTATTAGGATTTAAAGGCAGTTCTTCTGGAGTAGCTGTGGAAATAGAAAGAAGTTACCGTTGATTAGCTGGAAGGTGATACAGAGACCTAAGGGTCTAGGGGGTTTGGGCGTCGGGGATTTAACCATGAAAAACAACGCTCTTTTATTTAAATGGTGGTGGAGATTCTTTACGATGGAGGGAGCATCATGGAAGAGGGTTATCCAATCTATTTATTCAGAGGATCGTTTTGGCACCCTACAGACTCCAGAGAAGAAGAGGGGATGGACACCGTGGGTGAACATTGTGAAAGCAGGCAAGATGGATCCCATTCTCAACTCTGGTTTGAAGATCATCATTGGAGAGGGTAGCAGAGTCAGTTTTTGGAATGATAAATGGATGGAGAATGGTCCGCTAAAATCAATATTCCTGAGACTTTTTATGATATCTGACCAAAAGAAAGGAAATATAGCTTATATGGGTTTGTGGGATGGGGATCAATGGCATTGGCAGTTCCTGTGGAGGAGGCATTTGTTTGATTGGGAGGAATGACAAAAGGAAAAAATGGAGAATTTGGTCAATCAGATTAAATTACGTAGGGGGAGACAGGATGGTATTAGTTGGGGTTATGATCCGACGGATATCTTTTCGATCAAATCCTTTTGTGAAGCTTCATATCAAAATGTGCATGGGGGGAATTTGAACAACAATATTTGTAGCCGGGTGTGGTGTGGGTTGGCACCACCGAGAATCGAGTTGATTACATGGTTCGCGATACAACAAAGACTCAATACGAGAGATAGATTGGTCAGACTTCGGATTGGAAACATCAGTGATACAGGATGCCCTTTTTGCAAAGATGCTCAAGAATCAATAAACTATGTTTTTTTCCATTATAGTGTGATAGGGAAGTTATGGTATGAGATATGTGATTGGCTTGGATGGGCTTGGGTGATGCCGAGATCTATTGAAGAAACTGCTGATATTTGGTTAGGAGGTAAGGAGAAAGGTTTACAGGGTGAAATTTGGTCAACAGCTTTCTTTGCCATAATAGGGACGATTTGGGAATTCAGAAATAAGGTCATCTTTGATAATATCCAAATTTGCAGAAGTTGGATGGCATTACTTATAAAACAAAGAATTGGATTCTGGATCAAGCATAGAAGAGACAACTTCTCTTATAGAATAGATGAGGTGGTCCATAATGTCTAAGTTTTTCTGTGAGGTGCTATTACATTAGGGATTATTTTATTGCTACTCTACTTAATGGTTGTAATTCTCAAATTATCAAAAAAAGAAGCATGACTTGGGTGTGTATTTGTCCCGAATTAAAAAGAATGGATGGGTAACAAATACAGACGAAATGTGCTTGAAAATATGAGTTTACTTGAAGAAATACTGTCCATGTTTATGAACACGAAGGCTCCATATTTTTTTCATAACACGTAGCTTATATATATATATATATATATATATATATATATATATATATGACTGCCTCAAAAGCAAAAATAACACAGAGAAATATAGATTTATATGTGATTAATCTTGATATCTATTGTGATCCATCAATTCATCAGTAAAGTTCTTAGCCCAAGTTGTAGATTAAGCAATTTGTTGAACCACATATAAATATTGAGTCATTCTATATCATTTGCTTGATTTATTTATTGTTCTTCATTGTTTGGTGATTGAATTTCACAACACAAATGTTGTCTGGTTGAATAAAAAATCAACTTTATAAACTAAGATATTGAATTGTATAAATTTATTGTAGAATTATAAATATAACTATTATTTTTTTTTTATATTATAAGATTAAAGTTGTCGTGTAAATGGGATGTAAAAATTGCTACTAATCATTAACCATTTCGACAACTTCAAACCGAAGAAACTGACACTAATATGTATACAGTATCAATGGATTAAAAAGTATTAAAAAATACCAATAATATTTAATTTAGGGATTGAAGATTAATTCCTGCATAATAAAAATTTTAGATTCATATATTTATTTTCGCTCTTAGAACATTGTAACACTTGATTGTGTGCCTAGTTATAATGCTTTTATATTCACCTCCACAAAATACAACTTGTCTTTATGGCATTTTGTAATCATCATATACTCCCTTCATTTTAAGAAGAAATTTTTTATAAATTTTAGAAGAATAAAAAAAACTTTAACCGTCAATATAAATATAATAATGATATAATAATATCATAATTTATTATATTTTGAGAACAATAATTGATTAAATTTTATTTCAAAAATCGACGATAAATTTCTTTTATATTATAATGTACTGTATTTTTAAATTTAAAAAAAAAACCCACTGATGGAGCGTGAAATATTGTGTTCGCAGGTTTGGCATATGCAACTCGGATGTCAGATAGCGAAGAGGTTCATCACTCATGAATTATGATTTCAAGTTGGCATTTCACGTCCTGAAAATGACGACGCACTTAGTTTGGTACGTCCATTATCAGCTTTCACTGTGTTTTCAAGTTGGCATTCCGTTTTGAGAATATACAGCACGAGTCCTTGCAGTACATATTTGATCTTGCATTTATCAATAATATATACGTTCATACGTGATACTAGGGTTTCTTATGGTATTTCATATCTATTTATCTCTTATCCGATATCTGAAATAATTCTATTTAAAAAAATAAATAATCAATCTAATTTTTTTTTCAAATTAAATAGCTCATCCAATCAACAAAAAATCAAACAAACTAGATATCCAATTCGGCAAATATAAATAATATTCGATCAAAAAAAATTAATATATTTTTTGTAATTGTTTATTTTATAAATAACTATATATAAATAAATTTAGATGTGTGTGTGAGTAATTTTTACGTACTTGATTTATTATTTAGGCCAAATTTTAATTTAGTAGAAATTATAATTTTAATATAATTCCTTTTTAGATATTTATTAAAAAAACACTCAACAGATTAGAAAAAATAAATAGCCAATCTATTTTAAAAAAAAATTAAATATCCTATCCAGTCAACAAAAAATAAAATAAAAAATTAGATATCCAATCCGATAAATATAAATAATATTCGATCTAAAAAAAATATTTATATATTTTTTTTATAATTGTTTGTTGTATATATAACTATATATAAATAAATTTAGATGTGTGTGTGTGTGTGTAATTTTTACTTACTTGATTTATTATTTGGGCCAAAATTTAATTTAGTTGAAATTATAATTTTAATATAATTCCTTTTTAGATATTTATTTAAAAAAACACTCAACACATTAGATAATATCAAATTTATTTGTAATTTGGTGGTTTTTTTATGTTTAAAATTTTATTCAGATAACATCGGTTATATTTGATATGCGATCCAAAAATTCAAATATCCAAAATTTCAAATCAAATATCAAATATCATTTTTAGATATTTAAAATTTTGAATATCTGAAATATCAAATATTTGAACCATAAATAGTTCTATGTGTGACAAATACATATTAGGTAGAGATTGGTGTTTCACGAGTATGATAACAAGAAAATGAGGATGAGAAAAAAGAAAAATTAATAATTTTTTTAATTATGAAATATAGTTTTGTATATTTTAGAAAAAGAAGTATAGAATTAGAAACAATGAAACGCTATCGGAATAGAAACAGTAGGTTAAACAAACTTTTCATGTATTAGTGGTTGATACACCAAAATTTCTTATAATTAAGAAGCAACACTTTACACCTTGTTTGTCCACCATAGTTATTAAATTTTAAATTTGAACATACAATTCTACAATCTAAAAATTATTAAATAATCTATGATCTTAGATAAAATTTTAAGATAGTAAAATCATAATAGGATATTACGATGTTATGTATGATCAGTTAAATCTTATAATTCTATATATTGGATATAATTTTTTATTTATTTACTTTGAAATCTCTTTTTCTTCTTCTTTCATTCTCGCTATATTTTTTTCCTAAATTTAAAAAATTAGTCTTATTATTTTATACATACTATATATTAAGCATCAATCAATACGGGGAAAAAAAACATAACATATATTAGTAAAGTCGACCGTTGTGAAGAAAAGTACTTACAAGAAAATTCTAAACTCTATGTATAAAGCAAAATAAATATATTAAATTTGTGATTTTATTTGTTTATTAATTTTTATTTAGTTTAAAATAATCTTCTATATTTTATTTTATGATGTTGTTGATTTTATTGATATACATAGTCTATAAAATAATATTTTTTATATATATATAATCGACCACTTATATCGTTTGTTACTTGACAGAACTTATGATCAGAATAGCTAAAAGATAAGTATTTTAATATGGTATAATAGTCTAATATAACTTTAATTGTAGAATTTTATAATATATAAATATATTGGATTATATTTTTATGGTATATAAAGTATTTTATAATTCTATGATTTTATTAAGATAATTTTCAATCATTTTCTCTATATTTTCAATTGGAACAACCTTATTTTCTACAAATAATAATGCAGTATACCCCTAATCAGTTTAAACATTAATTATACCCGACATTCACCGGCTTCTTCATCGGCCCTTAGTCCAGTCATCACATCAGGTATGGGGATAAAGAGATAATGTCCAGTCATTTTTTGTACTTTCACCATGAATTGACCCCGTCCTTAGCTAGGCTGTCAGAGTGTCAGCCACCAAATTTGCCTATCGTTTTCAATGCTCGGTATAAACATGTCTAAACTAGGGGCAAAGGTGTTATCAATTATCATGACGCCATTCAGATTTCAAAGACAGTCATCATTGTAATTTGTCCAGTCGATGAATTGAATTCAATCATGATACACGAATCCTGCAGCCAACCTTTCTGAAGTGAACTTCCAAAGCATCTGCCTAAATTCGAGTTCTATCTCAAAACCAACTAGGAATAGGAGGAATAATTCACCGAGTTTGTATAGTAAACTCGATGCGGGGTCGTGAGATCAATTCCCAGTGGCCGCACTCTACCGCTCAATTTTTATCTCAATGGCACGCTCAGTTTACCAATAAAAGAAATGAAGTACGCTTATATATCAGATAATGCGTGCAGTCCGGATGGCAATGAGCGGGCAACAGTATGCCGTAGGACGCGGGATCAAGCCCCACATTACGCCGTTCATCAGATACTTTTTGTTAAAAAAAAAAAAGAACAACAATGGACGCACAGCCATGCCGATAATTAGCAAATATAAAAACAACAATTTTGTCATAATTATGCACGCACAGCCACAAAGTAATCAAGGCAGAGGCCTTAACCTCGCTCTGATACCAAATATTAAATAATGATATGGCATGAATCATATAATTAATATTATTAATATAAATTCATGCACAATAAATGTATAATTCATTATATATTCTTAATTCCGCATAAAGTTTAATTAATTTGTGTATTAAGATTTCACATGAATTATACATTTATTGTGCATGAATTTATATTAATAATATTAATTATATGATTCATGCCATATCATTATTTAATATTTGGTATCAGAGCGAGGTTAAGGCCTCTGCCTTGATTACTTTGTGGCTGTGCGTGCATAATTATGACAAAATTGTTGTTTTTATATTTGCTAATTATCGGCATGGCTGTGCGTCCATCGTTGTTCTTTTTTTTTAACAAAAAGTATCTGATGAACGGCATGTTTGTGGGGCTTGATCCCGCGTCCTACGGCATACTGTTGCCCGCTCATTGCCATCCGGACTGCACGCATTATCTGATATATAAGCGTACTTCATTTCTTTTATTGGTAAACTGAGCGTGCCATTGAGATAAAAATTGAGCAGTAGAGTGCGGCCACTGGGAATTGATCTCACGACCTCCCTGTTGCCCATACCATGCCATAACCAATTGTACTACTTGAGTTTTGTGTTTGTTTTATGAACCATTCGATTGATATTATGCGTTACTGGTAACCTTTGGCTTATATTTGTGCCGTTTGGCACAATCATGTGGTGCTCTTATCTTAGGCCATGTTTGGCTTATTTTATTTCACAATTTTTTCCCCATGTTCCTTAAGGCCTTGTTTGGATATATATATATATATATATATATATATATTTGTAAGTATCATATGTGATAGTATAATTTTATGTGATTTTGGACTTAGCCACAGCACTCCTAATCATATAAAATTATACATTGATGTATTTAATTTAATTTGTCACATATGGTTAATATGATACTAATTGCAATATATTTTATGTATATAATAAATATTTTCCCACAAGATTATTTATTATATATATATAATACATTGGATTAAAATATTAAGTCATTATTCTCAATTTCCCTACGGGGATTGAAGGATTATGGGATGACTTAATAGTTTTAATATTGAGATGCATGAGTCTATTTGAATTAAATACTTAGCCCACAGGCAGTTTTAACGTCTTTGATTCATATTAGTTGCATTTTTTTTTTATATGCTATACATTGGTACAGCATATATATATTTATATATTTTGGCTTCAAATTGATTGTGAGCATGTATATGTGTTTAAATTTTGCAGCAAATATTCCTGGTTTATATTCGATGTCTGATCTTAACGTTGATGTTCCCGAGTTGAAAGGGGACAACTATAAGGTTTGGAAGGAGAGGATTCTCTTGAAGCTTAGTTGTTGTGACATGGATGAGGCTATTGAATACCCAAAGCCTGTGATAATTGATGAAAGCACTGAGGAAGAAAAGGCTGCACATGAGCGATGGATGAAAGCCAATCGCATAAGTTGCATGTACATAAAGACTAAGATGTCTCCTTCCATCAGAGGCTCAGTTGATCATCATCAAGATGTCAATGACTTGCTAAGGGCTATAGATGAACAGTTCATCCATTCTGATAAGGCCTTAGCTAGTACCTTGATAATGAAGTTTTCATCCATGAAGCTCACTACAGTTAAGGGTGTGCGTGAGCACATTATGAAGATGCGGGATTTAGCAGCACAACTCAGGTCTCTAGAGGTTGACATGTCAGATGCCTTCTTGGTTCACTTCATCTTGAATTCACTCCCAAAAGAATACACTCCATTCAAGGTCACTTATCATACACAAAGGGAAAAATGGTCAATCAATGAATTAATGACCATGTGTGTGCAAGAGGAGGAAAGACTCTTGATGGATCATGGGGAGACAGTGATGATGACAACCAAGGGTAAAGAAAGGAAGAAGAAAACAAGCCAAAAGGATAAAGGTAAGGTTCCACCCCAGGGTGAGATAAAGAAGCAGTCTAGGTGTTTCTTTTGTAAAAAGAAGGGACACATGAAGAAGGATTGTGCTAAGTATAAAGCGTGGCTTGTGAAGAAAGGTAATGTAACCTCTTTGGTATGTTTTGAATCTCATACAGTAGATAAAAATCATAACACTTGGTGGATTGATTCTGGTTCTACAATCCATGTTTGCAATTCCTTGCAGGTTATGGCAAGAATGAGGGAACCAGTGGGCAATGAACGAAGTATCTTTACTGGTAGCAAGATACGTTCAGTTGTTCAAGGAATAGGCTCATGTAGACTAGTTCTCTCTAGTGGTCATGTATTAATATTAGAAAAGACTTTTTATGTTCCAAGTTTCAATAGAAACTTAATTTCTATTTCAAGACTTGTACCATGTGGATACTCGTTTGTTTTCAAAGACAATTCAGTTAGTTTGTTTTATAAAGCAAATTGTGTTGGGTATGGTACATTGTCTGAAGGTCTTTATTCTATTGATTTGATGCATGATGATACAAATATTAAATAATGATATGGTATAAATCATATAATTAATATTATTAATATAAATTCATGCACAATAAATGTATAATTCATGTGAAATCCTAATACACAAATTAATTAAACTTTATGCGGAATTAAGAATATATAATACTATATATAAATTATATATAGCGTACCTCCAGCCATTGATTAAATTATCAACACGGGAAATTGTAGAAATAAAATTGCAACGATAATTTATCGGTTCTACTCCCTCTTTCTCAAACCCGATGGTGCGTGCTTCCTTTGCGAGAAACGGGAATAGGGACCTTCCTTTATTTATCTTCTTCTCTTTGATTTGCAACAGAAATTAAACTTGAATTTTTGAAGAAGAAACCCTCCTATTTTCTCTCTTCATGTACATGTATGTGTGTTAGAAAAGAGAAAGGAAAAGAATATTCCCAAGGATAATGCATATCATCTGACCATAAAATGCTCCACATCCTTTTATTTGCTGTACGTCAATTATGTTGGTTAGTGTAACCAACTTTTGGCTCTTTTCCCTTTTCAAATTCAAATTCAAAAGATAATGAGTAATTAATTACTAATAAATTTTATTACTCAATAATCCATTATCATGTGCATGACACATGTTTTTATACACACATACTTAAATCTAATTCTACCATCAAGAATTAGATAGAGAGATATAGGTTAGGCTTAATTACTAACATATTACCATATATTATAAACTTTATGGCCAAACTTTTTATCTAATTAATATGGACCACACTTTAGTGTTAATATATATAAAATACTCTATCCTTAAAAATAATAATAATGCCAATTTTATTAAAACAAAATATATTAACATAGTAAACTCGATGCGGGATGATTGGCTCACGCATGCACCGTGATGGTGGCTGTCGATCGGTGTCGATGGTAACAGTGAAGGTATGTTGCCCGCAAGGGATTAAGTTGTCGCTGTTTTTGAATTGCAATGGGACATGTCTGCTGCTCTGGTTTTCAATTGAACTTTTAGGTGGAGTCGAAGATTTACTGTGGACGGAAGCTGGACATATTAACCTCAGTTATTTTAGTTCCAAATAGGGTTGTCCGTTAACATGGTATCAAAGCAAAAGCTATTCCCGTAATCGGCCAATTTCTATTTTCTCTCTCCAATCACTAAATCAAAATGACTAATGATGATCAATCTCCTCCCACCATGGAAAATGTTTCTCTTCTGAAACTAATCACATTATGCACTTACATGATGATCTTGGTCTTATATGCTTAATCTCGAATCGATTTAAAGGTTCTGATTACATTGCCTAAAGAAGGTCCATGCGAATGGCTCTGAATGCAAAGAAAAAACTCTATTTCATAGATGGTAGCAGCAAGTGTCCTGCCTCAATAGATCCCACCGTGCAAACAATGGGAGTGATGTAGTGATATGGTGATTTCCTGGATCACCAACACGCTAAGTAAAGAAATTTCCAGAAGTGTTGTGTTTTCTACTTTGGCAGCAACTCGAAGAAAGATTTAGCCAAACAAACCTTGCACAATTATTCAAAGTTCAAAGAGACTTGTGCTTCATCGGCTAGATTGCAGATAGCGCTACAAATTACTTCACTTGAATCAAAGGAATATGGGATGAGTTAGATGCCCTCTATTCCCCTCCATTTTTTACATGTGGTGCAAATAGAGAATGTGATAAACATGAACGGAAGAGCAAGCTTGTCCACTTCTTGATGGGATTAAATGAACCCTACATTACCATGAGAGGTAATATTCTTATGATGTCTTGTAAGGGGGAAAATAGAGGCAATGTGTGGAAGTGAATTCACGATTGATTTAAGGAGAGAAGTGCAAGATTAATTCAATTTAAACCATAAACAGAAATAATACGAAAAATAAAAGAACATACAATTTTACGTGGTTCACCCAATGTGGACTACGTTCACGGACGACAACGAGCAAAGATAATTTTACTATATAGAGAAAGAATACAAGAAATCCTCAATTGAATAGAGGATTATAGAGATTTATCACTCTTAATTATTCTAACTCTCAAAGGGAATAGTAAATAAAATGTGTATGGAACTATGATAGATATTGTGATTCATGTTTTGAGAGAGGGCCAAAAACTACATATATATAGTCTTCAAAAGAAAACCCTAAAAAAACTGCTAATTGATGGAGATTAAAAACTTTAACTCTCTATTGATGGCAGTTAATACTACCAATTAATTTAGTAGTAAAGTCTTCGGTTACTTTAGCTTTATATTTAAGTCTTCCGTAACCGTAGGTTTTAAACTCTTCATTGATGGCAGTAAATACTATTAATTAATTTGGTAGTAAAATCTTCGGTTACTTCAACTTCACATTAAAGACTTCCATAACTGTAAGATTTGAGATACAAACTCAACATGTCTCAGGTTCCTTCCCTTTCTCAACATTATTCGATCCTTGTACAAGAAGAATATTTGAGAGAGTGTCCTTGTCACAACTCAACTTGTTGATCACTCAGCTTTGTTCAATGTTTCAATTGCAAAGCCTGGTATTCATTTTTCGAAAGGGTGAAAAAATCAACTCGAATGTCTAGTGCAACTATAGTAAAAATACGGGGCACGCTATTGACAAATGTTATAGGTTGTATGGATTCCATCTGGATTTCAAGTTCACTAAGAACAAAAGAAATGTGAATATCTCTCAACTTGGTCCGGTGTAACAGACCTTGGGGCATTCTTCATCTTCTCCTAGTCCTATACCTGGCCCTAGTGTTGATTGGTGCACCCAGTTGTATGCTCTTCTCAGTTAACAACATATTGATGCTTCTCCATCTTAGGCTCTAGAGACTCGAGCTTCTGCCAACTTTCCATGTAAACATGCTTGCTCATCCCATGGTTAACATGGTGAATGTGTTTGTTTCAATTCCTCAGTTACTCAAATTATTTGGATTTTTTTATAGTGGAGCTTCTGACCATATATGTCATAAAGCCCCCCTATTCTCCACGATTCCCTTATTTTCCCGGCCTTTCACCATTTCCCTACCTAATAATCAAAAAGTACAAATTTCCCATAGTGGCACTGTCAACCTCAACTTCTTCATTCCTATTTCAAATGTATTGTACATTCCAGCTCTTCAATATAATCTATTTTCTATTCACAAACTCTTCTTCCAGATGCACTCTAAAGCTATTTTTACCCAAGATGGTTGTTCACTGTAGGCCCCTTCAATGAAGAGGCCCTTGTAGTTTGGTAAAGTACAATCAAGACTTTTATCTTTTGGACAACACTTGAATAGTTTTACCTGCTACATCTCCACATGTTCACTCCAGCTCTCCTCTAGCAAGTGTCATGTCTTGTTATAGCTTTAAGTCCCACCAATATTATATTAATTCCACTGTTGTACCGTGGAACATAAGATTAGGCCAATTACCTTTGTACAAAGACAAAAACTTGTCATTAATTCACTGTGATATAAATATCATTTTTCAATTCCCATGTGAAGTATGTCCTTGTGCCAAACAACATAAGTTATCATCCTCTTATAGTTTCCATCACCCATGTTGATATATGGGGTCCATATATAACTCCTACTTATAATGGTTCGTAGTTGTAAATGGCTACATCAGAGCCACTTGGACTCATTTAATCAGTCACAAAAGTAATGCTCTCCCTCTTCTCAAGGCTTTTATTCTGTATACTAAAACGCAAATCAATTCCTCTGTCAAAACAATGTGTTCTAATAATGCTCGAGTTAGGCAGTAGCAAAGAAGCTAAAGACTTGTTTTCTTCTCTTGGCATTAACCATCAAACTAGTTGCGTCTACATTTCACAACAAAATGGCATAATAGGGCGCAAACATAGGCATTTGTCGGAGGTTACCCATTCAATTCTCTTCCAATCCAGCATCCCAATCAAGTTTTGGGAGGATTGCATACTCACAACCACCTACTTAATTAATATCCTACTAAATTACTTAATGGTCAAACTCCCTACCACATTCTATATGGCTCACCACCCTCCTATGCACATTTGCCTGACTTTGGTTGTCGGTGTTATGTATCAACTCTTCAACATAATCGAACCAAATTCTCTCTAAGAGTATATCCTTGTGTCTTTTCATTGGGTATCCATTTGGCCTAAAAGGATACAAAGTGTATAATCTTGAAATTGAAAATATTCATCACCCAAGTCATTGTGTTTCATGAGCATGTTTTTCCATACAAGATCCTTCCTTTCTTATCCTACTCCTTCATCCACATTCCATATTCCTGACATACACTATGATAAACCCAAAGTACCTCCATAAAATTCACCACAATCTGATTCACAATCCAATCCTTTGCTTATTTCATCACCACAATCTTCATCACTACCATCTCTTCGTATTACCAACATCCACTCACGCCACACTAATGAAGAAGCTACTCCCACTATAAGGAAGTCTACTAGGTCATAACAACAATCTTCTTACCTCAAAGCTTTTGTCTGTTGTGGTGCTTATAATCCACATTCCTGCCCTCATTCAAACACTTCATGCTTATCTACCACTCATTTTTGTTTTTCCTCCCTATTGCAAAGCATTCAACAACTTCTCACCTCCATTTCCCAAACATGTGAACCTTCTATCTATAAAGAGAAAGCCTGTCACCTTGCTTTTCAAGATGCCATGTCAAAGGAGTTTAAAGTAATGGATGCCAATCGTACCTAAGATTTGGTCTTGCTTCCTAAGGGGAAGATAACTATATCCTACAAATGGGTTTATAAAATAAAGTCAAACATAAATTTGATGGCTCTATCAAACATGTTAAGGCTGTATTAGTTGCTCACAGTTTCATTCAAAAATCTAAGATTGATTACATTAAAGCATTCTCCTATTGTAAAAATGGCTACCATACATAGTTTAATTGGTGTGATTGTTAAAAAGGTTTGGTCCTTGCATCAACTAGATGTCAATAATGCATTTTTACATGGAGATTTGAGTGAAGAAATTTGTATGACACCTCCATCTTATCTCATTATTCCACCTAGTCATGTTTGTAAGGTGGTCACGGGCTTAAGCAGGCTTTTCATCGATGGTAAGCTAAGCTCACATGTGCTCTCAAATCTAAGGGTTATTCTATGTTCAAAGATAATAGTTCTTTATTTTCCAAGAGCATCAGTGATTTAGTTGTCCTTGTTGTTGGTTACATAGATGATCTCTTGGTTACTGGTACTAACAATGATGCATTCATGCTCTTAAATCATTTCTAGATGCTTCATTCGGTATTAAAGATCTTAGTCCCTAGCATTACTTTATTAGCATTGAAGTCTTGCATGAATCTCACTCAAAGGAAGTTTGCTTCTAATTTACTTAACGAATTTAGTTGCACCTACTACAAGGCTTTCTGCTCATGTTGATGATTTATGCTTATATCCTAGTTCATATCACATAATGGTTGGCATGATTAATTTCCTCACCTATGCATGCCCTAGCCTAGCTTTCACCCTCATTACTTAAGTCACTTCATGTAGACACCATGCATGCCTCATCTCAAGGCTTCCCACCGTATACTCAAGTATCTTTACTTTTTTTCATCTCTTAGTTTATTCATATCCTGAAAGCCTGAATTTCAACTTCAAGCCTTCCGCAACTCTGACTAGGCTTCTTGTCCTAATGTTCGTAGGTCTGTAAGTATTTGGGTCATCCACCTTGGTGGATCATCCATCTCTTGGAAGGCCAAGAACAATCTGATGTGCCTTTTTCCTCCATTGAAGCTAAATACCGTTCCATGAGGCGTGTCGCCATTTAACTTACATGGCTTACATGTCTTTTGCATGTGCTGAATGCCCTTGATATCACTTCTGTCCCCTTGAAATGTGACAATCAAGCTGTTATTTTCATTGCCAAAAACTCGATTTTTCATGAATAAGCAAATTGATCTTGATTGTTATTTTATTTGTGAGAAGCTTCAAGAAGGCCTCAATGTTATATCTCATATCAATACCATAGATCAGTTGACAAGCATTTTTACAAAGCCTCTTTCATCAACTAAACCTCATGACTTGTTGACCAAGTTAGGACCGGGCCTTCCCTCCCACTTTCCAACTTGAGGGAGGTGTTAGATGTATGTTTGTTAGATGATATTTTCATTTATGATTAGTTAGAAATAGAATTATAAAATTGTTAGAAGTTGTTTTGATTGTCATGGGCTTAAATTGTATATAAATCATACATGATGTCATATAATACTATCTCAATCAATGCAATCGTAACTTTCTTCTTTATTCTTTATTTCATCTTCTATGATTCCCTTTATTTAGCCCTCCAATTTCTTCCATTAACAAGTTCGACGACAATGGGGTAACACACTATTTTTTAGTCAATGAGAGGGGCCAAATAGAGGAAACAAGAAGCATGGTCATGGTTAAGAACTAAGATGCTCTATCAGTCCATCTCCATCTTAATGCTATGTGCATGGTTCTTACTTATGAGCATTCAACAAAAGAGGCAACAATAGGGGTGAATGGTGCTGGTTTTTAATTATATAGTGAGCATCGAGTCTAATAGAGTTGAAACTATCAAAGGGTTTTTTAATGATCCAGCTCCACGGCAATGAGAAAACTATGTTTGTTTCTCTTTTCTTCTTCGTGGCTATGACTGTGAGACTCCATAACCATCAAAATTGTCTTGAATTTAAACAATAATCCCAATGACGTTTAAGCTTAGAGACAATAATCAAGGCTATAAACATATTAGGCCTCATGCTCAAATCTTCTTGATTGTTAATGGTTGTAGTTACTTCCATTTCATTTAGGGATATTGTATCATATATTCTCGTATTTTGATGAATACACACCAAATACCCGTGTCTCCGTGTTATAGAACACCAAATACTAGCATTTGTTAATACAAGACATATGAATGTAACCAAAAAATAAAAACAAAGGTATATAGTTAATCTTACTACAATACAGTGATATATGGTGTAACTTCCCTTAGATTTATTAGAAAATGAAATTTATCATATATTATTGAAATCAAAACATTTTCCGAACCGCTCCTAATATAGAGCATGGAACCTATGTTGAGTAATTAAAACGAGTAGTCCTAGTCCAATAGAACATTTTTATATCGTAATCTTATGAACTCTTTTATCTTCAACCCTTTACATTCTGCATTAATTAAGTTCTTATGCTTTGGGATGAAATGTTTAATTAGCACCCGAGTGTTTTCAGTTGTTGATGATGAAGTAAATGTTGATTAGGTTTGACCCATTTAGTTCCCGAGCAAGAAGAAAAATTGGAAGTAGACTCAGGAGCTTTTCACCCAAAGATTAAAAAGAGAAATATACATACAATCAAAACCAATGGGTTTCACAGAATTTAAGTACAGAGATTATATATGGATAGTTGCTGTGTTCAGTCATCTAGATATGAAAGTGGAACGGAATGGAATCCTCAAGCAAGCAAGGTAGGCCCTCACATTTGGCCATTTCCACCCTTCGGTCTGCCGCCCCGTTACCTGAGTAAAGAGTGGTAGTGGACAAGAAGATGGAATAACAGTGCGCGTAAAGTAAACTGAAACACTTACAATTGAGTTAAGCTCACTCATAATCAAGCGAATTAACACAAGGCAATTAATTAATTAAGATAAAACGGACCTGGTCGATCGATGTTGATTTGTTTTTCCTTTTAAATGATAGGAAGCTGAATCAAACAGTTTTGTCAACAAGATCGCCATTCAACAACTCTCTGTAAGCAGCAATAGGCCAACTAAACCCTCTAAAAATCAACCCGGTAGCCAAAGGAACGTCGATAATAATCTCTTTCTGTGCAGGTTTCTTTTCGTCTCTAATAGCAATCAGATAACTCCTTCCAACCCATCCAATCCAGCCAGCGATGTATAAAAACAACAACCCGGGCGTTATAAACTCACCCCAATGCCTTTGATCTCCACTTACTATCAGATGAGGCAGACCATCGGAACCGCACAACAAACCGTATTTGCCATAGTTATCGAACCTCCTCTTTGTCTTCTCCATTGTTGCTTTGATTGCTAGAGCTGGTGCACTGTCCGGCGCGTATAACTTGAGAGAAGATTGGAGTTTCTTGAGCTGTTGTTTCTCCCTTTTGGCGAATTGTTTTGATTCTTTGCATGGGGTGAGACCCGATATGTCTGCCACGGCTGGCTGTGGGGATGATAGGAGGATTGAGGAGAGTGCGAGTGCCGCTGAGAATGCCTGGAGTGGGGAAGCTGATGGCGACGATGACTTGTGTTGTTGGGGTTGCTCTGATGATGAACAGAGTATTCTTAGTGAGGAATATGATCTTGTTGGTGTTAGAGATGACGGGAGGTTGAGCTTGGGCTTCATACTAAGTGGCTTGGTCACGTTTGTGGTTGGGATGGTGAGAGACATGGCTGGCTGGTTGGCTGGTTTGATCAGACTCCTTTGATTCTTCAGTTCGGGTAGCCAGGATAGGAGGAGGAGAGCCCGGGGGAGTGTGGCAGAGGAAGGGCAGTTGGAAGTGAGGAAATAAGATTTTGGAGGATGGAGGACCGCAGAAACCAAGTAGTGGGATTTCACTGGTGGGAAGATAAGGTTAGGAAGAGCAGGACATCAGGGGCGTCTGACTTGTATGATTTCTGTTGGCTCCCTCATGATCACGATGATCTCTATCCCCAACTCAAAATCATCCCACGTTGAGCTGATTTGGCATACGGGGACCACTGAAAAAGAACCAAGTGGATCCCCCCAGTACCTCTGCGATGATATACTATACAGTCTTATACTCCCCCTCTGTATCGCAGGCCATTCATTTTCAAAATCATCCCAAGTCGGGAGGCAATTTACTGCCCGTATTTCGGTATTCGGGTTCCGTCGAAGATTCTTTAATCAGACTTTTGGTGTTAAAAAAAATGTATAGGGTATAGGTTTAGAATCTTGGTCTCTGGTTAGACTAATGTCTCATTTAATTTATGAAAATTTAAAAATAAAAAAAAAATGAAAAAAATGAAAAGAAAAATAATTTTTTGTATTTAATTTACGTGAGATAATAAAATAGAAAAATATTAAGGAATAAAATTACTAAAAATTAACTATATAATTTTCTTTAAAAAAAAATTTGAAGAAAACTATTTTAATTTTAATTTTCTCTTTCTTAAACTTTCTTAGAACCAGATAAAGCCTAAAAGTATTTTGCAAAGAAAAATTTAGTATCAGAAATTAGTAATAAGGTCGGACTTTAGGTATTCGATCAAATTTTAAAGTCAAAAATAAATTAAAAATTAAATCGGGTATAAATATTTAATTTCTGAAAAAATTAAATTAAAAATTCTTTGATAATAAAAAATAATATTTAGGACAGATTTAAAAATTAATTTATTTTTAAATTTAGAAATAAAAATAGAACCACGTCTCCGATTTATTATCATCATCCCCCTGATCGTAAGACTTCCTATAGAGTTTCTATTTACAAACTCTTACATAGTATATGGTTTTGGTCAAAAAGCTAGTTGCTAGAAAGTAATTATAGTGCTCTCTCAATCTTGCCCATTTTTGAACATTTGCAGATAATGTGGGAAATGGTTGGTAAAGAAAACATTTAAGTTACTTGAATTGATGATTTACCATAAAACTCAGACGATATGTGTTTTAATAATTATACCAATCAATGATACTTTTTCGGCATGTGGCGTGGCAGGATAGTACGTAACAAATGACACGATTTGTACAATTATAATCATAGCTATCTTCCGATTACATATTAGGTCTGTAACCGGCTGCAAACTACTTGCAATAGTGACTAAACTAATCAGGGACCCCTATTCCAATACCTAAAATCTAGACTTAACCGAGGATCCATATTATGTTGGGCTTGAGACTATCCAAAACCATGATGTTATGATTTAAATTTTACGACCAAAATCAAACCATATACATCCTCCAACAGCAAATTATAATAGTTGATAAAACTTCACAAAACCACTTGTTATCACAAAGCTAGAAACGAGCAACACAATTTATGATGATTTTAATTATTCCATCATTTTTTCTCTTTAATACAGCATATTGGAAATCGACGAGCTCAGGAAGTATTAGATGATTCATCCTTTCCACCCCCCATCTAACTAGCAATTGAAGCAGGGTTTTACACATGACAGAAGCAGAAATAAGAGCATCCCCTCCCTCATCATTGGCAAAAGAAACTAGTAGGTAGCACAACGGTCACTAGCAAACAGCACCGATCAGAACTCATAATCAATCTCGTTCACTTATGGCTGTCAAATGCTCATCGATCTCCTCTGTCGATAGCACCCTGAAGACTGGATTGTCTTTCCTGACCACCCCAACCTGAAAAGTTTGAAATACAATTTCATCACTTCATTTGTACCATCATCAGCCTTGGGAACCTCCCATATACCCCCTATCTACCACTATCAGAGCGATAACAAAGTCAAGCAACGCCTCGCCGCGCTTTATCATGGCATAAACAAGACTGGAATGCTTGAATTTGAGGAAAAATCAATTTTACTGTCAACTTTAAGGTTTGCATGCAATTGTTTTTAGCAATTAATAAATTTTGCTTCGATTTTATCAATCTCTTCAAACTGTTATTCAATAATTATGAGAAGGATTTTATATATTCTCTTATAAATATTTTAATTGTTTGATGGCTTGATCAGTTTCAGTGCACCTGTACGTATATAAGAATCGACTTTAAATTGCATATATTAATTAATTGGTGAATAATTCTTTTAGTCCATCGAATGGATCGTTTCTGTAAGAGAAACAAAACATTAGCATGAAATGAAGGAAATACGCTACACCTAGGGCCTCCATTTCTATTTGCTGAGACAATCTGCCCAACTTGAGACTTGGCTGAAAGCAGAGACATGGAATTTCAATCAAATAAAAGGAGAGGAGTGTGGGGGGTCAATAACTTAAGTTTTTGCTCATTATTTTAGAAGATTCACTGAATACCTAACTTCATTGGGGTATTTAAAGTGTTCAATGGCTTGATTTGTGTATAAACATTAACTTATATATTGCAGATATGAATTAATTGGTGAATAATTTTTTTTTTTTTTTAGTCCTTCAAATGGATCATTTCTGTAAGAGAAACAAAACATTAGCATGGAATGAAGGGAGTACACTACACCTAGGGCCTCCATTTCTGTTTTGCTAAGACAATCTGCTAAACTTGAGACTAGCTTGAAAGCAGAGGCACGGAATTTAGATCATATAGAAGAGGGGTGGTGGCATCAATAACTGAAGTTTCCTCTCATTAATTTAGTAGACTCGCTGAATACCTAACTTTATTGGGGTTTAAGGGGAAGGGACCCACAGTTGACAGGTATGCCGTGTTTGGTAACTTTTCATCCCCTGAAATAAAATGATGTGCATTGACTATTTTAGATATGTATTTTAATACCTCTTTATTTGTTTCATAAAAGTTACAAAATAAATAAATAAATAAAGATAAGTCACACATAAACTAATAATATGATTACCAAAGAGCCAAGTGTTCAACTTATAACCAAATTGGTACTTGGAGACAATACAGCTGAGATACAATGGTCTGTGGTCTCTCACCATGATCATTAGAATAAAGATTTTCATGAAAAGCATAAACGTGTTCCTTACCTCAATTTCAGTCGCCTTGAAGTCCTCTTGCAGAACAGATTGTAGAGCAGAAATTGTGGTCTGTAAAAGTATCAATGAGCAACACGTGAATTTTGTTTAGTCAATCAGAAACCTGACATGCAAAGCTGGTTCAGATCAACCGTTTTGACAATCAATGAAATCTCAGAAAGGCCCTAGGAAGTGGATTTACAATTTTGCTACAATTCTTTCTAAATTCACAAGGACAAATAAAATGGGGCAGAGAAACTAATTGGCTATTTGTTACACAACCAGGTTACCCCTCCATCATCTTTAACTACTACTATTGCAGAGAATTTTATCAAGAGAAGAAAATCAACCCAGATAAACTTCGAAAAGCTAGTCTGAAAGCAGTACATTATACAAATATATTGATACCAACCACTATACTGCTAGACAACCAGTATGAAGCGACAATGAAGCTCATGTCTAGCAGTAAAAAAATGGGAACTTTTGGGTCAATGTGGTCTTAAATGGCTCTATGGATAGTTAATAATAATAGATTTGCAGAGTACATCCTAGATGTCTCCAAGTCTCACTATTTATAGACTTTCTGAGAGAAAACACAAGCAGAGGTTAAGCAACACTTAGTGCCTTCAGTCAATTGTTAATGGCAGGACAAAAACACAGTATATCAGACAACCACATACCTGTACTGTTTCCTCATAGGTGAAAGCAGGATCGTTCTTCATTTTCTTCTCCAAAAAGTTAATCGCTTCTTGTTCTTTAGCTCCAGCACTCGTAGCCTGCATGAAGAAAAACACATCCAGTCAAAATCATCAGCGGTCACTCTACAGATTGTAAAATCCAATCCACCAACGTATCAGACATTCCTAGTACAGAAGCATGAAAGTCAGTTATCTAAAAAATTGTACACGAACACTAAGGGCCATATGATAAACAACAAACATATTCTATCTACCAAGTATATTGCACCATATACCCCTATGTTTGGACAAAAATAACCCATATATCATTGTCCCTAATTTGTTAGTGTCATATATCCTGTATTTTAGGTTGAATGCAACACATGCTCCTCCGTTAACTTTGTTTGTTTTGCATGCGGGCAGTGAACTCTAAGTGAACTTTTGACAAGTGTTCATCTTCAAAATTCCATTCATCTTCATCTTCAACCTCAAACCTTTCACTTATCTTCAATTCCCAATCTTTCATTTAATAATATTTTGATACACATCAACTATGCCAATGAAAACCAAGATTAATAATAATAATAATAATGTATATAAAGAATCTATTCCCCAACTCCACCCTCCTCTCTCAATCTTGCACTTTCTCTACCCCCACTTTAGGAAATATAAATGTGATGCTCTGTGCATAAATCAAATCATATATACCCACCCTCAGAGTCAATGTTATTTGACAAGAAAGGCCTTAGGTTTGGTTAATTCAATTATTATTTTAACAGGTTATTTCTAAGTTAATACCACCATCATTCCTCCAAACCAAGCTGACTGGACTAACTAAGGGCATTATGGCAAAAAGCAAAGCTGGAATCTGGTTCACCAGCAATCTATGACAACCAGAGCTTTTTTACAGTTGTTCATCAAGGAAGCAGATATGCCAAGATATTATAGAGGCAGAGGACTCAAGGCTTATCATTGAGGAGTGCAAACACCAGCGACAAGCAGCAAGTAGCAACCAGAGTCACCACAGGATGAGGGGGAGAATATGTTGTCATGGAAACTGAAGGATCATGGCACATAAAGTAGATTTGAAGGAAGAATAGAAACATAGGCCGAAAATCATCATTGAGTTTCTATAGCATCTCCAAATGCACCTTTTTTCTTCTTTGCTTTTAAATTTCATACAAAACTGCCCTGTAGGTATAAATTTTTGTGATCATCCCTGGCACCATCCCTGAAACATATTAGAGATGCAAAATGCTCACTCACCTTTGTCCAAGAACTTCATAGAAAATCCACCCCAAAAGCATTCAGATAAAATCTTACATTGGCTCGATAACAGTAATTGTAGCACTACTTAAGTCTTTGATTCTCCAACCACAATGGCTATATTTTGAGGTGTAGCTCTCCCATGGGCATGAATACCTTATCATTGGTATCAGAGTGGTATATTAGTCCATAGGTTTTCTGACCTTAATGCTAGATTTTGGGTGTGCTTATCCCTTAGGTTTAAGCAACCCATCCTTCCTTTTGTTATAGGGAAACTCTTAAAACAAAGGCTTGGTAGGGAGCTCATGAATCAAGTCCACCATTACTCCAAGTCATTACTCATGAAGTATTTAGCTGAGTCTCTGCATCTTCCCGTAATAAATGTAATTGGCATACTTTTCAACTATTTCATAAAGAGGAATAGATTGCTTTTCAAGCATGCCGAAAATTTGTGTTTGTTCCCAGCAATCAGCATCTTCTATCAAGATGACTTCAAATACAAGTCCCAAAGGTCAAAGATGTGAGATATTTATGGTGATGAATTTAGGTTTCTTGAAGATATTAGATTGCTTAATATTACTTCCCTCTACCATTATGAGGCTAAGTTAGGGAATTTGATTGTTAGAAAGACATGTGGCCAGAATGAAGTGGGATACCCTGATGAATTTTACATCATGTTCAGCTTAAACCCAGATATGGATTAATGGTTGTTGGTTTTGGGGCTAGTGTGTTTGTAATGTGAACTTTAAATATCTTTTTGTGACTATTTTATATAATTTTTGAATGACAACCCTTCACACTCTTGAATGAAATGCTAATGATAGAAAAATGGTTATATTAATCATGTGCTACAATCATGCATAAATTTGAAGTAAAAGTCTTTCATTAATGAACTTTTTTGCCCATTAGCAGATTGTATTAGCTTCTTTGACCAAAGATAACATTAGCTATTTATGTAGAGACGTTTGAAAACAATAGCTGATTGTGACAATTGTTAGTGGATTGAATGTGTAAAACAAAATGAAAAGACTTATCTCAAATCTAAGCCAAAACACTCCTATTTTGAGCTTTTTCAAAAGCAATGTTTTCACCTCCAATAGCTAATACAAAAGGTTTTTATCAAAACACTGAAATTAAAGGTTTGATGTGGTCCAAACTATCCACCTCCGAACGCTAAATGCTCTACCAAACAGCTGTTCATTAAATGTGATCAGCATATACATTTGATTAAAAAAAAAATACTAATATCCCCAGTCCCCACTTCCTCAACATTGAAAACTGTCCCTGTTTACCTTTGTTAACGCCTACTCATTCCAAGTTCCTAGAGTATGTTTCCTTTAATGTTGAAATCGTTAATCTATATGTCAGGTAAATTAAAGATAAGATTGACCTGACTATGACTCACTAGCTATATGCTATTTTAAATACAGCAATGGGGAAATGGTGCCATTCCTCAATCAATGGACCAGCAAATCTGCATCAAAACAAACTACTGAGAAGCTCTTTCAATTAATCTAAAGTCTACTCGTTTGATTTAACCACTTTGGGGGTAAAAAGCAGTGATGCCTGGACGATTATCCCCAACAAACACCAAGGTGATCATTCCTAAAAAGTTCTCATTTAATTTGAACCCATTCTTAATAAGTCCAGATGTCATGTAAACAGAGGCTATGACCCACTTGCAATATGCTATTTTTAACATGGCAATGAGACAATGGTGCTGTCAAATTTTGCACAGTCTATATCAAAACAAAGTACAAAGTGGAACTGGGACAATTAAATATGAAAAGAATCAAAAAAAAAAAAAAACATATATATGAAAAGCCTAACATGAAAAAGGATATGCTAAAAATACCTTATGACCAAAAAAGTGGCCTGCTGGATCACACTTAAAAAGCTGAGGTCCATTCTCTTCATCAATGCCCACAATCATGGCCACTAATAATTATAAAGTAGGAGACAATGAGCTTCCACTTAAGATGGAAAAGGAAATCAAGAATGATAATATACAGAAAATAGAAACGAACCAACTCCAAGAGGTCTCATATAGGCATGCTGAGTATAAACCTGGGACTTATCTGCAATCCTGTAAAGGTAAGGGGATAAAGTAGCTAGCTAGAGATAGATGCAAATATTTACTGACGTGCATCCTAAATTCATCAGCATCAGCACCACTCAAAAAGCCACATGCAGCAGGTCACTCATTACTGTAATGAGGATAATCCAAGGAATGGTTTCATTCCGTATTAATAACTTCATTTCTGACAGCTGTTCAACAGACAGATCGCCTGGGGGAGGGAGATACCTTAGCTGACAAACAAAACAATACAACTGCTTTCATCCCAGGATAAGTTACAGGTTCTAAGATATGGTAGCTATCAAGACCTTGTAGCTACAGTCTTTTACAGCAAGTTTAGTTGACCCTACAAAGAAATTTTCAGGTAAAAAGAAGTAAACATTCTTACACGACTATCTGGAAGTTAAGGCCAAAAGCTAAAGGATAAAAGCTGAAAGCTGGAGCTTATTTCGTAAGTTATTTTAATCAAGCTTTTAAAAAAAAGGGTTTAATCTTAAATAAGTTTATCATCCCAACAGTTCTAAAATTGATTAAAAGATTTTTTTCAAGTCAAATTAGCTAAAAGCTAGCTGAAATAGTGTTGCCAAACACACTTAATTCAATATAAGGATATCAATTCCACAACATTGAGAAAATATAAGGATATATTGGCAAAACAGATAAAACAACATTTGTATTTATCCCCTTGTAGGTCCTAGTGACACAAGTCTAAAGCATGTAACCTTGCCTCAACCAACATGACCCACACTTTCTTAACCTCAATAGGCAGACAATAGAAGGGGCAAGATATTCCTGAAAATCAATAAGTTATGCCAATGCTCAAAAATTAGCAAGTCTAGGATGAAGAACGAGTTATTTATGCATCTACACATTAATCATATTATAATCACCTACACGGTACAGCTTACTGGAACCAAACAAGTATGAGAAAGGATTAATGACTTAATATTGATCCCATCAAGTATTACAGCTACATGTGACTGATAGCAACAGCATGAGAAAGCCGATAAAAACATGAATCTAGAGTTGAGGACCAGCAATGATTTGTATCTCAATATAGTATTTCCTTGCAGTAATTCCCAAACATACAAATTAACCAAAAGGGTCATTGTAAATTCTTTTGATTTTCTTCATTTCTTTCTGGAACTCAGCCCATAGAATCATAGCAAGTTGTTTTATTATTATTACCTGAACAAAGGGAGGAAAAAAGAGGAAAATATATAATATTACATTACTATCAAGATCTGAATGTCAAGAAAAAGCCTGCATTCAACAAAAGGATGGAAGGATGGAAGCAAATCATCTAACACTTCGAGCACCATTAAAGCACACCAAAGTAGCTTTTTTTTTTAACCTTCAGACCATCAGTTTTTCACAAGTTGAGGATTTTGCTAGTTTTCAAAGCACTATAAATTATCAAAACAAAAAGGATAGTAACTTAAGCATAGAATTAAATATCGGTCCCGATATGCAATATCAGCCAATACTTATTGGATTTTGGGTTAGCCAATATGCAAGATTGGCGATACACGACGGTCTTAAAAATTCACATATTTATCAGCGATATATCTATTATCAGCCGATATTTTAC
The DNA here is from genome assembly GCA_039764185.1 of Tamarix austromongolica. Lineage (NCBI taxonomy): Eukaryota > Viridiplantae > Streptophyta > Magnoliopsida > Caryophyllales > Tamaricaceae > Tamarix > Tamarix austromongolica. The sequence continues at coordinate 28,206,304 of CM077811.1, read as the reverse complement.
TAATATTTACCGATATATTCCAGTAATTACAGATATTTACTAATATTTATTGAGAAAAAAAAATTTAAAAATTGCGCCGCAACAACTGCGACATATAAAATATCGTTCGCAATACCCCGATACCGCGACACCACAATCGCAACTACGACCACAATTTTATTGCATGAACCTAAGGTCTGGCTGAATTCTCACAGTTTGCTATTTGAAGTGAAGAAGCAACAGCAATATACATAATTTTTTTAATATAACAGGTACTATAATAGATACAAATGCAAAAAGTAATCATACCATCTTGCCAAGACATCCACTGGCATTTCATATCCATATCTATGACGGAATTCAGCAGCTTCATTCCTTGCTTGGTGGACCAGAGACCTGGCATCAGCTGACAAAGGCAAAGAGCATACTCTCAATATAGTACTAAGATAATGTTTAGAGAGCAGGATTATACACACAAATCAAAACTACGAGCATGGCTCTTCAGTATATTATATGAATTTTTAATATGCTATGAAAAATTCTCTCCGGACATCTTAACTCAAAAATAAAGAGATCGAAGAAGCCAAATTTTGTGTTATGATAAATCGATAAAGCTTTTACTTATTTCTCCCACCTCAATGGACTGAATAACCCAAAACTGCAAACAATGAGATCCATAAGACATATAGCGTAAGTGACCCCAGAACCTTAAAATTTGTATATGTTGGATATAATTTTAATTAGCTGGGATGAAATAGCAACTAATATATGTTCATTTGTTCAAATCCCAAAATCATTTTAGCTTCCCATATAACACAAATACAGTGACAACTGGTGTGAAACAAACCTGTCATGCCGGTAGCTAATAGTCCAAGGTACTTAGTCACAGGGAAAAGGTGAGTAACACTGGTCTGATCCAAAAGCTTGTCCTGAGCTTGCAACAAAAATTGAATCAAACCAAGTAAACAACAGCCCAAATAATACCCAAGTAAACATACAGCAGAAAGCAGAGACGAAAAGGTATACTAACGGGGACTTTCTTCTGAGTCACGACACAAACTGAATCCTTTCCTCGAACACCAATCGAAGTAATTCCAGCAGCCTTCACCGCTTTGAAAGCATATTCTGTTTCATATATCAATTATTGAAAAACGACACTAGAGATTATGGAATTGTAAGAACAATTACCAGAAAACAACCTTAGAATTTGATTTAGGAAGAAAATACAGATCTGTGAAGATTAAGGAGAAGGGTTCAGTAAAATCGAACTTACCAACTTGAAATAGACGACCTTCAGGTGAGAAGATCGTAATGTGACGATCGTAACCACCTCCGCTTCCTCGACTCATTGTGTTTCGATTGGGGAGTGCAGCGTCTGCTTCGTCGTCAAGAGGGTTTATAAAAGTAAAAGATGTCTTTCTGCGCAAGCAGGGTACAATCAACAAGTGCGAGTCGGCACTTTGGGACTTCGGCGCTCTCTTCCTCGCATTAGATCGACTAGATCAATATCACTTAAATTAAATATTATTATTATTATTTTAAAACTTAATATAAAATAATATTTATATTAAGGATTTTATTATAGTTATTAATATATTTATGATTATTAATATAATTGTTATAATTGTTATAATTATTAATAATTATAATTAATATTAATGTAATAATATTTATTTTCATAAACACTAATAGGATCAAATAAACACTAATTAAATCATATTTGAAAATTTTGGTGATTTAAGCAAGGCATTTCTCACCGATGATCCATTATGCCCGTTTATAATTGGTAGGGCTATAGAAAAAAAAATTAATATCTAAAAAATTTACTCTAACATTTAATATATCCGATTCAACTCGGTCAAAAAGATATTTGACATTTAAGATATTAAGTTTTTGACAAAATTATCAGGTAACACCTCAAATTTTTGTAACATTTATTTTCGAGTGTTTAACCTTTTATTCAAAAGTTAACCCTAAAACATTGGCATAAATATTTTATTACTCACTTTTGACCCATAACCTTAATAGATTCCTAAATAATTTTCCTGATTATTTTATCTTTCTCCTTTTTATTAAACATATTCTAAATCGGTTTATTTTATTTTTCTAACTGGTACCCTAACCTAACCAAACTAAACCTAAAATAATTAAAATAAATAAATAAACTTCTACTATCATATCCCTGCCACCACCCTATCTATCATAACCCATATGTCAACTCCCTCTGTCGTACCATCTTTCTCGCCCAAAAGCACTCGTTATGTCTCCCTCCTCTTCTCACGCCGTAATTCCCCTCCTTGTCAAACCATTAACCACCCCGACTGACTACATATACTCCTGCCTCTCATAGTTTTCATTATGTTTTCCCTAACTAAACCCCTGATAGTCTCCTTCCTTCTTCTTCTTCATTCCCCAACTCCCTTATCGCAACATCCACGATGCCATCACCGTTCACCATCACCATCGCTTGACTCATCTCTTACTTCACCTTCCTTTTTCCTCCTGTCTTAGCTATATTTCCATGTGTAATGCATGACCGTGGCCTGCATGTATGACCTAGCCATAAACCATTTTGTGTGCACAACTATGTCCCAACTGCATGCCTTGCCTTTACCCTTTCTCTACATCCCAACCTTCAGCTCCCTCGGCCACCGCCCATTTTTCTCCCCAAGCTCGAAGCCACCACCAACAGCCACAACCTCACCCTTCTCCTTGCAGCACAGTCCAACACCATTGCAGTCTCTCCTCCCCTACGTCGACTCCCCCTATTGCCCCTCCTTAGCAATAACAACTTTTGTCATTGTTGCTTCCCTTGATGCAATAACCTTCGCCATTACCTCCCTCTAGCCTATGCCACCTTCCCTCGCAACCACAACCCTCTTACGTTGATCGTCCCTGCAGCTCCAACCCTCCTGCACCAGCTGGCCATGCAACCCCATTACCAACCCCTTCCCTTATCATCCATCTCCACCACCAACAGCCTACCTTAGCCCCCCACAACAACAACCACTAGTCAGCTCCACCACCCTCACCTTTTTCTACACAACTAAGTTAGCAGCTAAAGCCCTCTACCCAGCCAGCCAACCAACTCCCCTACCAGAGCATTCCTATATACCCAACTCACACTACTCATGCAACGTGAGGATTTCAACATTTATTTTACCCATTTTTCAACTTACGGGAATTTTGGTAATTTTTCAATTAATAAATATTTTAATAAAAATTATTATTTATTTTATTAAATATTATGATGGTTAATGTGGTATTATTTTAGGTACGAAAGGTTAATTAGTGGAGCCTAATAAATGCTAGTAGGTTACTTACAATTTATACTTTTGTAAAAAATCAGGTAATTCTTATACTTTACTAAACTGATAGATATTGTATGATAGTACATTAGGGTTTGGTGTATAAATTATGTTAAGCATGTTTCGTCATACTGTAATTATTTGCTTATTATTGTTAGCATGAAAATTGAAAAAAATAGAGCATGCTATCTTATGTAAAATAGTGCGGGTACAAAAGTATGTGAAAATAGTTATAATGTTAGGAAAATATTATGTATGGTATGTATGTATAAAATGATAGGTTGAGCATGCTTAGGCATATTCTAGTATAATTATTATCAGTGTGTGCGCCCTAGGGTCAGTTGGGTCTATTCAACCATATCATGTTATTTATGCCAATAAGTATGCCTAGTGTATATTATATATTGTTGAGCATGAAAAATATATGATTCTTGATGGATTAGATACACATGTTAGGGTTTTACATGTTATATCATGTGTTAGGGTAAAATGGTCATTTAGTGTGTCTGATAATTAATTTAATTATGGTATTTTAGCCTTTTTCATGAAAAAATAATAAATAAAATGGAATTTGTATTTAAAATGGATGAGAATGTGGAAAGTATGGTCTTAGAGGCACTTTAGTCATTTTTAGCCTAATGCATCCAAATGTGAATAATTAAACCTAATACGACCTTAGTGGATTTTTATTGTTGACCTTGGTGCTTTTATATGATTATGATTATTTTGAGTAATTGGAAATGAGTAAAATGATTAAGTATGGAAGTTTGACTTATTTTGTATTATGTGATTTTGTAGTCATTGTAACAAAATGCTAATATTTAAAGTGAAAGACCTTGAGATTAGAAATTGTGGGTCTTTAGAGGTAGCTACCTTAAAGATGTGGTTTAACCCAATGTTGATTATGGATTTTTACTGTTGTACCTTAGCACCCTAGTCAAGCCATATATCTTACTCTATTTAGCTATGCGGACTTATAGCAGGTATGAAAACTTATGGATTATGTGTTCTTATCGGTAGGGTACAATTCTACCTTGGTGTGCCCATGTGACCAAGGTATCTTAATGTCCTTGGGTTGATAGTCAGTAAGATACTATGTTGTCTTTGTATATCGGTATGATTAGAATACTTTAGTGTCTTTGAGTTGATATGATTTCCTCTCAATTAAATAAAAAAATATAAAAAAATTATTATTGGATTATCGAATTGGTTGGACTATTAAATTAGTCGGCAGTAGCCTTTATGCCCACCTATAGGTCAATAGGAGTCTTTGTGTCTACTTATGGTTCGGTAGCAACCTTCTTGACTATCCATGATGTTATGGATTTTTATTGGCATTGTGCCTACAAGTCATACCTATGATATTATGAAATTTATTGGTATGGATAATGAGAAATGTGATGCATTGCAATTATCATGGTTATTGGGTTGAGATTGGTTCTAATCATTACTTCAATTAGCATCCATTGGATGTTAGGTTGGTAGGTATCAGTATATTCTAAATGAACAATATGTGGCTTTGGTGATATTCAGTTATTTGATATGATTATCGTATTTCAATCATCACATGTATATTTCAATGTTTTATAATATGTATTTCTGTAATGAATTTTATGTGTTACATGCAAGATTTTCATATTCGTTTTATATAATCTTAGTACAGCTATACTAAAGGGTTTCTTTCTGTGGACCCCTACCTATTCAACGGGCAGTGGTCTTTATAGTTTAACTTTCGAGATCAATCAAAAGCTATTAGTTTAGGTTTAGAGCTTAGACTGTTTGGTGATCTTTTGATATCTTGATTCGGTTGTTCTTAGGCTCTATGTCCTCCTATATTTTTCTCTCATTTGAGTTTTGTATTCAATGATGTTTCTTTATTCAAAATGTTAATCATCAGGTTATTCTCTCCATTCTGGTTCTTTTAATTGTATCATTAATTTAAGCGGAGTAATAATTTTAGTCTTAACAATTGGTATGAAAATGGTAGAGGAAACCGAACTTGTACCAAGTATGGCGGTAACACCTTGTATTTATATTATTTTAGCTTACATGATTAACTCTTCAAATGAAATTTTCAAGTCTTAAAGATGGAGATGTTACATATCTGATCTAAGAAAATATCAAATATTTTTATTGATTATTTTAACAGTATATCATAATCTTGTGTGTTTGTAGTTTTAAGTTTTAAAATTCATTTATTTTTGTAGTTTAAACTTTTAAAAAAATTTAATACTTTTTTAGATAAAATAAGATATTTATATGAATACACACACACGCAGACATAAATACGTACATACATATATGAATACTAACTAACATACTATCTTTATTTTTAAAAATCTTCTTGCAAAAGTTATTAAAATTTATAAATTAGCAATTTCATACAAATATTGTATATATTTAAATCTAGTCCATATCTAGATCATATGTTCGGGATATTCGATCTAAAAAATACTAATGGGATACCCTTAAAAAATATCCAAATAGATATGGGTGTACGATTTCACACACCTCTAATAATTGCAAACAGTAATATAAGAAAACTCAATTTATTTTGTTGTTACAGCTCAAAAATATTTTTTATTTATGCCTTTATTTTATTAATATTGAAATTAATTAAATATGAAAATTTTCTTTTTTTTATCTACATCTTGTGAAATATTGATAGCCTTCAACTTATTTATCTTAAAAATATAATATATAGAGCATTCGGTGCTATCTTTTGAGATATATTGTTTGCTTTCACTGCCCCTCTTCTAAGGTCCATACAAGCCCATCCATGGCTATAAAACCTATAGAAAACCTCAATTAGCTCCTCATTTCTTTGGTGCACTCAAAGATTGAAAACTTCATTTGGTAGATTTCCATATCTGGTCCTTAGATCTGACTCGAACCACTCGATGGTTTGTGATTTTGCGTTGTAGGTATAAACTCAAATATGATGTTAAGAAGCCTAGTTCTATGGCTTTTAGGATTTGAATTATGTTGTTTTTATTGGATCTGGCTACTAGTTCCATTATTCTCTTCTTCATGCAGAATGAGTCATTCTTTTTCTAAATTTCAAAACTAAGTCAATCAATTTTATGTGTATGGTGGTCGATTCAATGTGGATGCTCAAATTACCTTAAGCCCACATTGAATTCAATTTACGTTGCATTTTAGTTATATTTCACCACAAGATTGATTGGCGGTTCTAGATTTTTAGGGTTCAATTTATGCATTCTTCAATGAGTTGTCAAAATTTGAACCATTTTCAACCCTGGGTGAATCGATTATGTTTGTTTGTTGCCCGATTCGGTGTGGAAATTTGATTTTGAATGACCTTTTGTATCACCCCCATTTTTACGGCTAAAAATTTTCGTTTTGCGGAAGCGTTAATTACAAAACCAATGAGTGTTACCGCCACACTCAGTATAAGTCTGGCATCCTCTACCGTTCTTATACTGAGTGTTAAGGCTAAAATATTACTTTACTTAAATGACATTAAAACAAAGGCATGATAGAATTTCATTACAAATTACATTGTCCCGAATAAATACAAAAGGATCATGCAAGAGTTGTAATGTAAAAAAAGAGAAATAGTAGGGGACATAAGAGTCCAAGAAATATCCGGACCAAAAGAAGTCGAGGCGAACACCGGATAGTCCTAACTCTCAACCCTCTATTTGAAGTCGTCAGACCCTACCCTCAAAGTAATCCTGCAAGGTAAAGACTGCCCGTTGAATAGACAGGGGACCATGAAACGGAACCCGTCAGTACTAAGGTACTGAATAACCCTTTATACCAAACTAATATGAAAAACTAGCATGGAACACATGCAAGGCATACAACTAACAGGTACAAGCCATTCAAGTATTCATACGAGGATTGATATACAATAATCATTTAGACGGTCGAATTTTATTAAAGCCATATGCTACTCATTTTCATTTGTCTAAAACAACTGAAAGCTTACCAGACTAACATGCCAAAGATACTGTCAGAAGTAATGATTAGAAATTAAACTTCAGCATAATAATTATAACATCCACAGTATGACTCATGTCTCAACATAACTCCCAACCAAATTTATAACATCACAAGTGTATTCACAGGTAAGCTATAACAAAATCCACAACATCAAATGTATACTTACAAGTAGAATATGATAAAATACATAACATCACCTGTGTACTTACAGACACAGGATAATAAAATTCGTAATCTCGCAGGTACACTTATAGGTACAGCAAATTAAAATACAAAACACCAACGATATATTTATAGATATAGTATAATAATATACATAACGTCACAAGCATACTTATAGACATAATACCCACACAGGTAGGCCCGCAGGTTACTACTTAAACCACATGTAGGCACAACGGCCACTACCAAATCAATCCAATATCCAATAATAATCCTTCCAATAAAATCATATTATTTCCATTTTTATTTACTCGAGGGGGATACAATAATAACCCGGAGACATAACAGTACACCGGTCATACCGGCACATAAGGCAACACGATACCCTCCAACCATCCAACCCAGAGGCATAACAGCACTCTGGTCATACTGATGCACAAGGCACACAGTACCCTCCTCACCTCGGACACCTAACCCTTAAGTATCGATACCCCCTATAGGGCCCATAGGTCACCTATAGAGTAGACTAGGGCCTTATTAGGGCACAACCGGCACACTAGAAACCCAACAAATCGAGGACTCTTACCTCGTCTCTAGGGTAGCTATCCCTAGAGAGAAACCATTCCCAAACTCGAGGTCTTCCACTTTACGTATTAGTATTTTTATAAAATGATCACAGATAACACACATTACACATTTATTCTCATTTCCATACATATTCATTTTTCCTTTATTTTCAATTATCCAAGTCAACCCTACGGTCAACGGTATAAAGAAAAGTCAAAGCCAATACTAAGGTCAACCTACCAAAAGTCTAAGGCCATCCTATATCCAATTATTCACATTTGGACGTTAGGCCAAAAATGACCAAAATGCCCCTAAAGCTAATAATTATCAGACCTGCATCCATTTAAATACTAAGTCTATCTTATTTATTAATTTATCATGAAAAGGCTAAAATAAATAATCTAATTATTTATTATACAATTTAAATCATCAGTGATGCCAAAAGACCATTTTTCCCTTACATAGATTTCTACATATGAAACTTTATCATAAACTTTTGAAACGTATAAAACACATGATCGCAAAATCAACAACAGATAATACATGTTAGACATAATTTTTAGGATAAATATCATATTACACAAAAATGATTAAATTGCCCCTAGGGCACACATTCCTAATAATTATTCCACAATTATATCTAAACATGCTAAACTAATAATTATATACATAATTATCATACCAAACATTCTCCCGTCACTAGAATTATTTTTAAATCATACTTTTATACCTGAAATATTTTATATCATATAACATGCTCGTTTTTATGTGTTTTTATAATAATAATAATTAACACATAATTATATTGAAATAAATCATACTAAACATATTTCATACACCAAAAACCCTAATGTATTATCACGCAATTTTTATCATTTTAGTAGAGTATAACGGTTACCTGAATTCTAACAAAAACATAAAATTAGCGGTATCCACTAAAATTTATTAGGTCCTGCAAATTAAACTTTCGTACCTAAAAATAATACCACAAATATAGAATTAATATCTATCAGATAAAATAATAATTATAGTATAAAAATATTTATTTTTCTAAAATTACCAAAATACCTTTACATTTAATATTGGTACCAAAAATATATTAGAACACCATGCAACTCACGCTGCATGCAGCGTGAGTCACGCATAAGAGGGAGGCATGCTGGCTGGGTAAGAGGGTCGGGTAAGACAGGGAAAGGGAAGGAGAGGGCGGCAGAGTTGGTGGTCGGCGGAGCTGGTGGCTAGCCGGCGGTGGAGGGTGGCTGGTTGGCTGTAGAAAGGAGGCTGGGCTGCGATGAGCGTTGGGTGTTGCTCAAGGTGGTTTAGTCGAGAAAAAATAGGAGGGGGTTGTTGGTGGTGCTGCGGCTATTGGGGCTGTTGGACGACAGTGGTGGATGTTGGTGGTGGTGTTGCGTGATGGTGCGGTGGCTGCAACTAGGCAACGCGCTTGGGGAGCTGGGCGACAGGGGAAAGGGTCGGGATAGCTGCGAAGGCAAGATGCAGGGGGCAGTTGGGTGACGGGTGGTGACGTTGCTGGTGGTGGCTGCAGGAAAAATGGAGGAGGTGGCAGGGAGGTTGGGTGCTGGAGCTGCTGGTGCTGGTTACTAATGCAGGCGGGGTGGTGCTGCGAGGCGACGGGCTGCGATGGTTTGGTGGTGTGTTGCAGGGTTTGGGTTCGGGGTTGGAGGTGCGGGAGAGGGTGGCTGCATGGGGGTTGTTTGGTTGGGAAAACTGGGCAAAGAGAAGAGAGGGGAGGAAGATGGAAAGGGCTGGGAAATGGACGACGGGGGCTGCTTGGGGTGGGTTGCCGAGTGAAAATAGGAGGGAGCTAGGAGGGGAACAGTGGGTTGGCTGTGTACGTTGTGTGTATGTATTTTTTTTTTGTCCGAAAGTGTGTGTGGGAAATGGGGACTATTTCAGGTAGAGTGTGCGAGGGTGTGTGGCATGTATATTTAGGTATAAGTGCAGAAGGTAGAGTAAAGGTAGAAAATGAGGGAGATAAGACGGGGATGAGATAGAAAATGGCAGAGGGGGAGAGAGAAGATAAATAATATATATATATATATATATATACACACACACACATATATATTTTATGTTAAATTTAGTTTAGATAAATTTTATCGGATAGAAAAATAATCCGATTTAAGATAGATTTAAATAAAATGAAAAAGATAAACATAATCGGGAATAAATTTTAAAAATTTATTTCGGATTACGAGTCGCAGTTATTATTAAAATAATTCGGATAAGATTTACGAATAAAAACTGGATTAAAATAAGGAATCGGTTTCTATCAACTTTTTAGCCTGATTATTTTTATATATAAGTCGTCGTAATAATAATAATAATAATAATAATAATAATAATAATAATAATAATAATAATAATAATAATAATAATAATAATAATAATAATAATACGTTTAATACTAAACCTCCTAAATTAATAATTATAACTAATTACACGTAATTATTAATTTTAATTAGGGTTTCCTAAAAACGGGACATTACACCTTTAGCCCACACTATAGTCAATTTTGCACTACATTTACATTGGGGAGAAATCACACAAATATACATAAGAAATTAAAACTAGTAGTAAACAAAATAAATAAAATGAAGGAACTTATCAAAATAGTTTGTTGTACGGTAGATTAAATCTCTGCCCTAAAGCGAAATTTTGGTTAGAACGTGGTGCAATCTTGACACCATCTGGCCCCTAAAGTTAACATAACTACTCTCGTTCATTTGCACTTGAGAAAGAGAGTATTAGAACCACATATCAATATTTTGATAGAATAAGATATAGAATGATATATATATATATATATATATATATATATATATATAGAGAGAGAGAGAGAGAGAGAGAGAGAGAGAGAGGGAGAGATGAAGCTGATCTTTCCACATCAAAAGCCATTAAATATAGAAAAAGAACGACAAAAATCAAAACTTTCCTACTCTTCAACTCCTACTTCTTGTATGTAGATAGAACATTTGAGAAACGTTCAAATATAGCTAAAGATTCAAAAACTATTAATCGAGTAAAAATATTCCAAAATGTTTTAAAAAAAACAACAAAAGAATGATTAGACCTGTTGGATCTTTGACCTGACTTAGATGAGATGGGGCGGGAGGTGTTCATGCACATGTGTGGTATACATAGTCTAGCCTAAGGTCCCAATATAAATAACCTAACCTTTTATCTTAAACAATGAACCAAGTGAAAGTATATAAAACCTAATATGAAAATATGTACCCCATTGATGTACGACGTGAGGATCAATGCACAAGGCAAAACTAGCTCTGGTTTGCTATTGTTCATAACAATTTATTTATTCATTATTTGTCTTAGGTTTGAATCATCGAGGTAAAAATGGTGGTTTCTATAGTTATGCTATGAAGCTAGTTTTCTCCTCATGTATTGTATGCTCTAGATCTAGAATTTTGGATTTCAATTATAGATCCCTCATGTGAAGAATTGATTGAATAGTACCTCTAGGCCAGGTTGTATTTTTTTTTTGGTAAATTGGCTTGAGTTTTGTTTCTTTGGGTGGTTTGAGTTGGTATGGTTCTACTCAAATTTATCCAAATTTGAGAGGTCTATAATACTCCCAAATTAGTGGTAGATACTTCCAAATGATTAATATGACTATTTATATCAATAAGATATACATTCTTTTTGGAAAAAAATATCCTTAAATGATTTTACAGTTAAGCATGCTTGATTATGAACAATTTAAAGATGGGTGACTTCTAGGAATGTTTTTTGGGAAGCATGTGAGTTAATAAAAAACATGCTCAAAAAGACTCGTGCAATACCCTTAAATTAGTGTTGGATAGTGGAGGCTTAAAATGATTAATAGAATTACCCATATTAGCAAGGTATATTTTCTTTTAGAAAAAAATCATTCTTAAATAAATCCATAGTTAAGAATGCTTGCCTTGGAGAAATGTAAGGATGGGTAACCTCCTGTGAAGTTTTTGGGGATGTATGTGAGTTAATAAAAAACACGCTCGAAAATACTCATGTTAATCTGTAGGGTAAGTCATCAATTTTGAAAACGCTCCAAGTAACTATCCGCTACCTTATTTAGGCCAGGGTGTTATAGTGTTGGTCTTTGTGGTTTCATGTTGATTGTTTGTTTGGTTTATCCTTGATATAGAGTTTTCAAACTATTTACATATTATTTGTGGACCATGCTTTATAGTATTCCCTTTTTATGGCATTGTTCTTGTTGAGATTGGTTGTTTATTGTTAATTTATTAAGTTGAATAAAATTAGTGAGTATTTCCTGTCACCATGAACCAATGATCGTGGATGTCGGAGAGATATCCTAAGGGGAAGACTGATGGATGCTTAAGTGAGTGTAGAAGATATTATGGAGCTAAGAATCTTTGGTGAGCACTTCAGGCCATCATGTAGGGGTTTTTGATTTGAATGTTAGATTTAACTATTGGAAGTAGTGCCCCTGTGGTAGTGGGTGGTTTCGCCCTTGATAGATCTTCATGTGTCCACTAAAGGCTTTGATACTTAGATAATATCTATAGACCGCACCCTAAAAGATATAGTATGTTTACCCCTGAGCAATATGACAAAACCAGGACTCTCTTCAGACACACCCTTAACCATCTTCTTTTCCTTATTCTCCTTCTTCCTTCCAACCCCTACCCTCAGTTTTCATTTGAACTAGCACCATCACCTCAGGCCCTCACACCATCAACCAATTACCATAATCATATTCACCAATCATCACAACCGGCCTCCTTTGGTTCTTTTTCTCTAGCAACTAAACACCTAATGCCTATCTTTGAGCCTCCAATTTTGCCCCATTCCTCCTCACATACCCATGCATTTTCTCCTCGTATGCTCATGCACTCCTCCTCGCACATTTGTACACCTTTCTTTTATGCTAATTATGCAGCCATCCTCATGTAATCGTTCTTGTCCCACGTGAAGACCATTGCCCATCCATCTCGCGCATGAACCCCTATTATTGACCTCCCTCTCCTACGTGAATGGGTGGTGCAACCCCTCTTATGGTTGTGTGACTTTATGTCATTCTAACCCCTCCTCTTATGCGAGCTTTGCATGTTGCTCCCCTGGTTGCGTGAAGTTGTGCCACCACACACCCTTGGCAATGTATGCCTCTCCCTTCTCTATCTTAGCGAAGAGGTTACCTCGCACACTTAATATGCTTGATTGTTGTGATTAGTTGATGGCTACCGATTATTTACTAATGTGTTTTTTTGGTTTTGATGTAAGGAATTCAAAGAGGTTGAATGGAGACTAGTTGGGTGAATCTTGCTTTACGTCTTTTGCTTTAACTTGGATAAGAGGTAACCATATGCTTCTACTAAAATGTGAACCCATGTGGCGACATATATAGGTTTGTTACATTGCTGAGAGTATGTTTTATGCATGTGGACTTCTGAATGGATATATGCAGGAGTAAACGCAAAAATCTTATGATAAGTATGAAAGTGTTCTGAAAAGGTGTGAATGTTAAAAGTATGTTATTAAATAATTAGTATATGTTTGACTTTTTAATTAATATAAGATATATGCATGTAATATATATAAAAATGCTAGTGTATACCTATCTAGGGTTTTGTTAGGGTATGTAAACCTGTGAAATTGATTATGTTTATACTATGTTAAGTGTTCCATAATTATCACTGCACGTTGTAACTAGGGTAAAAATATAACATGATTATATGTAAGGAGGATTATGGTTAATCTGTTATGATTGTTATTTCGTAAGCTCTAGGGCTTGAAATAATTCATTGCATACACAATGATATTAATTTTTATTTTAAATGTTGAATCATACTATAAACCTATATTTATATATTGCATGAAATATATGTCACATTAGAAATGTATGATTAGGGTTTGAACATATAAATTGTGAAATGCATGTGTAATAGAATCTATAGTAAATCATTAAAAATTACCTACATGCTAAAATATTATAAATTATTATCTTTTAGCCTTTTCATGAAAAATTATCATTTTAATGAGGTTTGGTATAAAATTGAATAAAATGGCAATATTAGGGTTGTAAGGGCATTTTGATATAATGCTCCTAGTATGAATAATTGGTATGAATAATTGGACATAGGATGACGTTAGTGTATTGATAGATTGACTTTAGTATTGACTTTGATTTTCACTTGGACCTTAATCTTAGGATTGACTTGAATAATTAAAAATAAAGAAAAATTAGATAAGTTTGGAATTGGGATTATTATGCAGTATGTGATATTCATGATCACCTTAGGAGATATTAATATTTAATGTAAAATACCTCGAGTTTGGGATTGATAGCTCTAGATGAGGTGTAGCCCTCGGTTTATTTTGGTTCATTAGTGTGTCGTTGTGCCCTACCAAGGCCTTAATATGATCTATAAATGACCTACATACCTTATAGGAGATATTGATACTTAAGTATTAGGTGTCTTAGGTTGAGAGGGTATTATATCGTCTTGTGCACCAGTATGACCAAATCGTTATTATGCCTCTAGGTTGGATGGTTAGAAAGGTACCATGATGCCATATGCACCAGTATAACCAGTGTGTTATTATGTCTTAAGGTTATCTCTTATATCCCCTCTAGTAATTAGAAGAAAGAAACTTTTGAGGTGGCCTTTGGAATTTTTAGGTTTGGAGTGGATCTTTGGTTTTATAGTTTCCTCGGTGCACTACCCTTAGTTTGGAAATGGTATGGTTTGGTCGGTTGGTAGATGATGAGTTCCCTATCCCTCTTAGTCATAGGCTATGCTATGGTTACCTTAGATATGGTTGCATTAACTTTCTAAGATGGGGATGTTTTGGTTAATATTGATGATATGATGAGCATGTGGCCTAGAATATGTATATGTTATAACATGTTTACCATATCTCATAATCACATGATTTCCTTGATGTATACTATGCTACTCCCTATGTGCCTCATATGGCCTTTGTATGTTTGTGTTGTGTAGTGGTTACTTAATATCGTTGCACTAACATGTTTTATTTCATGGTACCCTACCTATTCAATGGATCATCTTTACATTATAAGAGTACTTTGAGGGTTTGGTTTGATGGATTCTGATAGGGGTTGAGAGTTAGGACTATCCGACGTTTGCCTCAGTATCTTTTGATCCAAATATTCCTTGGACTCTTATAACCCCTTCTATATTTCTTTATCTTATTAGATCGTAATTCTTTTCCTGATCTTTTGTACTACCAGGATAATATTATTTTGTATTCAAATCTATATTTTTCTTCTTATGGTTGTTATTAACTTAAGTGAAGTAACATTTTACCTTTAGCACTTAGCATAAGAATGATAGATAACATTATACTTATTCAAAGTGTGCCGGTAACACCCACTACTTTTATAATTGATGTTTTCACAAAATAAAATTTTTAAGTAGCAAATTTGAATGTGTTACAACATGCTTCAAGTTTTTTCTCTACACTAAGGTGAGTCCATGTTGAATTCATCAAGATTACAAAGATTAGTAACAATCGGTTAACATTTGACAGCTTGGAGAAATAAGGTCAGAAATATCCTTATTCCTCCTATTAATTACTTTCCAATATATTATAGCAGAAAAGGATAACTACTTGATGATCAAGGAGGATTTTCTTGGGTTCGAATTGAATCAAGGCTCTAGATCGAGCATAAAGAATTTGTGGTTATTAATTTTTCACCATTAAATTGAGTTCAAAGAGATTTCACTCCTAGATAATCTCTTAAGACATGAATCATAGACTCCTCAAACCCATAAAGGTTACATTTTGCACCTGAATTGAGCTTTCTATATCAACAATTTGTATTAGTAAGTAATTTGAGATGCAAAGCGAGGCAAGTGAATGTACGGATTCACTATCTCACCGTTAGTTTTTTGGTAAGATTTAGCTTGGTAGAGGCACGAGTATTGTCCTCAATGATAAGGTCATAGGTTGACTTGAATATAAATTATCCACTAGCCAAAAGCCCTTAGATTGTTGTATCATCCTTATCAAACATATGCCATACTCAAACTAAATTTATCAAAGCAATATACTAGGTAGGAAGTAGATGGGTAAATTTTGCCCAATCCTAGTCACCATTCATTTTTGTGAAATATCTTACAGGCTTTTGTATATCATCTATAAAATGCTTGAAAGCGCAATGTTAATAAGTGGGGAAGAGTCGATCTACCATTGCTGCCAAGGAGGCATTAGTACTAAAGATAATAATAACCCACTTAATATAGTGTTCAGATTGTTCAGAACTTGAGGAAATGAGATGCCATGAGAAGAACAATTAGGAGGGTGTATGTGCTTGAGGGGAGAGGAGTCCTTTGAGTATTTATCATCAAGGAATTGAGACCAAATCAAGATATGTAGTTAGAGGAGCTCCCGTGCTAATTTCATCAAGAAATTTGTGATCATATCACCACCCATATTATTGATGCCTAAACTACCTCTATCTTTCTATTGGCAAATTTTGTTCCAACAGGTAAGATGTATGCCCTTTTTTTTCAAAGAAAAATCCCCAAAGGAATTTTCTATTCATATGGTCTACAAGATTGGTGGAGTGTATGAGAAGCTTTGCAATTTGTAATAAATATATAAAAATAACTTTGTGTAACATTTTTTTCCTTACTCGTTTTAGCTTACTTAGTACGCCACACAAATCTTCATATCGATGACTCTTATTTCAATATGTAATTGTTCAATTATCTTAGCTCTCAAAGAAGGAAATTAAACAAAATAAAAGGTTAGAGGACAATAAGGTTATTTCTCTCTCCAACTGCTTTATATCGATGAAGGCAATACTAAAAGCAACCATATGTCCAACATGGAAACTATAGGACTTAAACTCTGCAATTAATAGTCCACAATCATTATATCTATCAGATGATGGAAAGCAATAATATTTAAGGTGATTATAGCTATCTGATTGAAAGAGGCTCAAAAAGATAAAAAGGTAAAAAGTGATTTCCATGTTGTTAATTAACCAGATGACAAACAACTTATCATATTTGTTGAATCAAGCAATTCTTAACTATTTTTTCCTTATACTTCTTTAGCTTATTCTATTCTTCCATATTATTCGTCTTCCTCTGATACCCTTCTTCTTTTGATGTAGTTTACATAACAGATAATTGGGCTCAAATACAAAGTCATTCTCCTTTGTGTTTACATCTTTACCATCACTACCTAAAATTTTAGAATTTTGAATGTCTATTTCATCCACTCTAGTTGAGTTCAAAATTTTCATTTCTAATATTTTAGATTGTGTTTCCATTTTTTTCCCGGATTTTGTAACCTTACCCAATTGTTTGTGTAATCAAACTTTTTTCCATAAGATTCAATTAGTCCAGTTTAATCAAAACTCTTTACACACTCGGTAAGAACTCTTATGGTAGGAAGAAATTAAATGGAGATGAAAGGAAAATTGGTAATATTTAATGATTCTAGATGTAATCTTGATTGATTTTTACTGAGTTTAAAGTGTCCTTTGTGCCTACTTATAAAAGCATGCTACAGATGACTATTTCTGAAAAGGATAGAGACACCTTGGTGGTTTAAGAATTGATCCCATTTACCTTTTATGTTAGTCATTTGATGTTTTTTTAAAGTATATTAACTTTGCTCACTTAAGATTACTGTTGCAATTTATCTTCCCTTTGTGTGTTATATTTGATCTTATCTTAGGTTGGTCGGTTCTTGTAGTAGTTGTAGATATATATAACATTTATAAACTTAAACTTAGTCATAATAGTTGGCAAAGAGAATCAAATACTTTTGTAGTAAATACCCCAAAACTATGAGGAGACTTGGGCAATAACTTTAGGGTTCCCTTTGAGCATATTGATAAAACCACTACAAATGACTTTGCTCACTTAAGGTGGCTGTTGCAAAATTTCTTCTCAGTAGGTGTTATCTTAAATTAGGTTGGTCAGTGATTTGTTGCAGTTGTAGATACATATCATTTATAAAATTGAAGTTAGACAAATTGAAAATGTTTTTTATTAGTTTGGAATTAAAGCCTTCTTTACATGAAAGTTGTTTATGATGCATTGTTCGACCTTTGGAGACAAAAAACTATTAGTCTTAGTACGAAAATTGTGGAAAAATCAAACTATCATGATAGATACATAGGTATTTCACTTTTCAGATCTCTCAAACATAAATAGAGCCATAATAATGGGTAAAGAGAATCAATTAATTCCACAACAAATACCTCAAGACCATGAGGAGAAACCCAAATCATCTTAAAGGGCTCGAATTAATGACATATGTAAAATATATAATAATTGGAAATGAATGGCTCTTAAAGTATTTAATTGCTATGAAATGAAAAACTATGTGTGTGAATGTGTATGCTTCACTCCCATTGTTCTTTTATTATTAGATTTTATAGATGCATTCCCTGGTGAAATTGGAGAGACATACTATGAAAAGTTGATATTTGGTATTCAAAAGATAATCACCATAAAAGGAGTGATAGAGAATTGTTTAGAGGATTTTCTGCACATAACAAAAAGTTGTGCTAGGGATGATATGACACCAAAGAGAGCCTATGATAAAGTGCAATTTTAAAAAGTTTTTTTCAATTTTAGTTTGAAGTGATGTAACCTTAAGGTCCATTATGCTTACTATATTGCATTTATATGTTTTCCTCACTTGTTTGTCTCTAAAGCTTTATGTACTTTTGTATATATTTTTTTTGTAGACTTAACTTTCAAGTGACTTGTTGTTGTTTGTGATGTTTAGGTTGGATGTTTGCACCTTACTACTATAACATATTGCAACACTTGTCGGTACTACATAATTGATTTTACTATTGAATAGAATTTGTCACTATAAATAAAGTTCATAAAACATATGCTACAAATTGTAACGGTGGATAGAGTTTCCCAATACATGTTGGTACATTCATTACATCTCTATGGAGTTCGTAGAAGTATCTTAGGAGACTTGTTGTCAATAAATTTTGAAGGCTAATAAAATGTTATTACCTTTTAGGTAAGGTATGGATTTAGTTTTGTTCTTTTGTTTATCCTCATATGTATATTAATATAAGCTTAATTTTTCTAAACAAATGGTTGTGAATAGTAAATTTTAGGTTTAACAATAATATAAGTTGATGTCTATGGTGTCTAATGTTTTTTAAAATCATGATTGTTATGTTAGGAAATTTGACAGTTCTTCTTCTTCTAATAATGTATTGTTAATCTTTGCGGAGTTTCTTATTCTATTTTTTTATTGCATGCCAAATGTGTCATTTACTTGATTAGTTTGATGCTTTTAGTTCTATTGAATTGACTTTTCCTCCTTTTAATGCTTAGGAACGACTATAAAGATTGTACTAGCTTTGTTTTGCTACCTCTAATTTTTTTCAAATATGTATTTAAATTTATAATGATGTTTGTTTTTTCTATTTTTACCAACTATGTTGTAACTAGCAGTGATCACTTTTTGCATTGAGCTATTGTCTTTTTTATATACTCATTAAAAATGTGATTTTCTCTTGTTTCTTTTTATCACTATTTAACATAATATAAATTCATGTACCGCTCAAGGGCACAATTAGTGTTATATAAAGGAAGAGTCGAGGATACTGATTGTATCAACCTGGACCAACTAGCAAGACAGAAATGATGTGTCTACCATTTAGAAAGCCTAGATCAAACACAATCATTCAAGTGTTGAGTCTTTCTCAATAATTGGATTAAGCTTTCTTATAGTCTTTAATACTTATTTTATTTATGGCTTGTTTTGTTTAATTCACTTTAGTGTAACTCTATTCACATGTTTAAGGCACAAGTGTTGGTATGAATTCATATAATAAGTGATACATGTGATAAGTGGTAATTTACATATGATAAGTGTGGACCTTTGATTTTAAGTGAATGGTTAAGATCCCTTGAATAATACTTTAATTTTTTTGTAGCATTGTGTAACTAATGTTATATACTAATTAATAAATTTATTTAAGGTTTAGGGTTAAGGGTTAGGGTTAGTGCCATGGTTAGGGGTTAGTGTTTTGGTTTAATAGTTTAGGGTTTGGGTTATTGGTTAAGGGTTAGGCTTAGGGTTTTAGGTAAAGGTATATGTTAGGGTTTAGGGTATAAGATAAGGGTTAAGAGTTATAGTCAAATGTTAATGGTTTAGGGTTAGGGTTTGGGTTTTAAGTGTAGGGTTAATGATTAATGATTAATGGTTAACATAATGTTAGTGTAATGGTATGTGTTGCAATTTAGGGTATGGTTTATCTTATTTTTGGGGTTATCTTATTTTAAGGTAAATATTTGCATGCTAGTTTAAGGTTTGGTTACACATAGAATAATAATATTTATTAGCATACAAATCTAATACTTAATAATAACATTTACTTACTAATATTTTTCTTAACTTAAAATTATATTATTGTATTATTATACTTAATATATATATATATATATATATATATATATATATATATATATACTTTCTTTTCTTATATAAATATTATATTTTTCTTAACTCAATTTTTTATTATATTTAATGTAATATTTCTAAAGCCAATAATACTTTATTTATTAAAATAATATATCCACAATTAATAACATATCCAAAACTATAGCATATATAGTGAATACTTAGATTACTAATATTTACTACCATATCCAATAATTAAAATACTAACATTTACTAACATAAAAATCCAATACTTAAATTAATTTCATTTAATGGCATATCCACAATTGTATACAAATTTACTCAAAAATCTCTATATATGCATTATAATATATTCACAAAATTAATTAGTTGTCACAAATATTCACAAATTCAGACAAATAACATTTACAACTAATATTTCTCTCTCTACATGCGCGCGCACACATATCACCACCAATATATATACATAGTCAATTATAACCAAAACAAAAAACTCGTACTTACGGTTGTGGTAATAGTGCTTGCCGCGTCACGTAGTGGTCTAGCTATAAATATTTCATAAGTTTGTACAAATAACATTTACAACTAATTTTTCCCTCTTCCCCCTTCCAACCCATAAAAATATAAAACACCAACAATATACATACATATATATAATAATTGTGTGTGTTAAATTATAACAAAAAAAAAATCATACGTATAGTGGTGACAACAGTATTTGTATAACACATCGAGTTGATACACCACACATGACTACCTCAAAGCGCTTTCGAATTAATCAGCTGACTCCACAGATCAACACAATTCTTTTTAATGCGCTTTGCCTTCATTCATGTACTTATCAAAAAAAATTATTATTTTTTTTTTGAAATTTTACACGAGGCTCACCCATCCTAAAAATTATTTTATGGCTAACACGCTTAACTATGGATTTCTTAAGACGGAATTACCAAAATGATGGTATACCATTTTAATATAAGTAGGTACATCAATCCTTATAACGTTTTCCTTAAATTGAGGGCATTACAATTTGTCGGTGGTAGGCAATGTGCAGATGCCCGTGGTCGGTGGTCTGGGCTACAAAAAATTAAAGAAATAAACATAAAAATTAACTTAAGCTAAACCTAAGCAGGCTCTAAGGAGTTGTGGTTGGCCAGAGATGTTGGTGGAGCAATTTAGAGGCGATGGTCGCTTATAGCGATGATTAAAAAAAAACAATCAAAAATTCGAGAACATAAAAGAAGAATAGAAGATAAACTAGCAATAATCAAACAAAAAATGCAAAGAAAAAAAACACAAAGATTTAACTTGTGGAAGCTTAAGCTCACTGTCAAATAGAAAGAAGAAAAGGTAACCACGGGGGAGTGGAAAGGTGTGCCAGAGTTTTTAATGTCAGAATTTTGAATGACAAAAGTCGTGGGAATTAGGACATTTTTGAACAACTAATTACAGATAAACAAAAGAATATAGTGTATGTGGCTTTTTTTAGACAATAATTAGAGTATTTTAGACAATAAGTCATCTAAAAAAGGTCAGTGTTGATTGAATCACCCCCAAAGTTTCTTCCTCTAATTTTCCCACTAAAAAAATCGTTTGTAATTCTAGGTATTTCAGACAACATGTTGTCACAAATTAGTTATAACACCCCCAAAATTTACAGTTGAAATTTTTTATTTTGTTACCGAAAACTATATACTAAAAACCAAAGTGTTACCACTGTGATCAGTACAGGATTGACACCTGACCAATCTCATACTAACTACAAGGCTACGGGACTACAAGTAGTAACACGAATAATCAAATAAAACCACAAAAGTTCAATATTTTATAACTAAAACCAGAGTACACAAACGTCAGAGTTAACATAGAAAAAAAATTAAATACAAACACACCCACTATAGGGGAAATAAAAATGATAGTAAAATGGATAAGTCCAGATTACACCCTCTCGGACCCCACAATAGGTATAGCATATCATCACTCAATCCCACCTAAGGCATCATAGGTATCGAATTCATCATAGGCATCATCTCTTACTTGTGCAAACTCAGAAGGGGCCACTGTTTGTGAGAATAAGCAACACCTATGAAAGGAGGGATCAATACACTACATATTGAATAAGGTAACCATACGGCTAAAATAAAGCATAACATGAAAAAGTTAGATAATGCATGCAGTAAGCATAGTTTTAAAAACCGAACCGACCATCGAACTTGTCAAGTTACTGGTTCACTAGTTTAGTGATCGAACCAGTGGTTCGAACTGATCAAATAAGTGGTTCAACTGGTTCACTCAATTGAAGTCAAATCTATCCGTATTTGTTTAAAAATATAATTTAAGTATTTAACACTTAATATTAGATATCATGAATCACCAAATAATATATTTCATCACAAAGTGATCATTAGATATTCATATAAGATCATAAAATAACATAATTCCATATTAAAATTCTCCTAAATATCAAATACAATTACAAAATAACATAATCTAACATCAAGTATATTATATATTCATAAATAATTAAAAATAAAACACATTAATTTAGAAGTTACAATTCAATTAGATAAATTAAATAGTTCAATCAAAGAGCTACTCATCCAATTTTATAAATTATCCATATCATCTCCAACGTTAGAAAATATAGTAATGATATTTTCATGCATGCGATTATCTTCATCATCATCATCTCCACTCTCCCCGTCAACTTTATCATCTTCGTTTCCATCAAGCTCATCTAATACATCTACAAAAATAGAATAAGAATAATTAATTAAATTATTATATCAATTTATATAAGCAATAAAAATGTATGAGCTTCATATCCTCACTAGGATTGTCTTGAATAGTGACAAAAGCTAATTCATTTCTAAGCAACTCAAGGTCTTCGTTATTCAAATTAGACGGCTCATCCATAAGAATCCAAGAGCCTATTGCATCAAACTCTTCAAAATCAATTGGGTCATAACTTGTCTTAACTCAATTTCTATATGAAAGAAAACAAAATTAGACAAACTTGGTAATATTATCATATAAAATAAATAACTTTAGACATGATTTACAATAGAAAGACAATAACAACTTAAATTCATACCTTTGTTGCAATCTCAAGTTAGAGTGCACAAATACTAAATCATTAAGTCTTTGGTGCTCAAGTCTATTCCTTTTCTTTGAATGGATATGCTCAAATATGCTCCAATTTCTTTCACAGCCAGAAACACTACACGTCTGGCTTAAAACACGAATGGCAAGCTTTTGTAGATTTGGAGCACCACATCCATATAATGCCCACCATTCATCTACAAAATCATTAGAATAATTTATCAAACAAACTAAAAAAGTGTAAATAGATAGAAAATTTTGATAATACTTTGAAATAAGTAACAAAATCATACCTGGAGCAAAAACACAACAATCTTGTACAGTAGACCATCTTCCAAAATCACCTTATGCTTTTTTATAAGAATTCATCTCCTTCAATAATTTAACTTCAATGTGAAATTTTCATTTGTATATCTCTCAATGACATCAATAACAGAAGACTCAGTACTTTGATGTTGAGAAATTTCAGATGAGTACTGGAAACGAGGATTAAACCAATAACCAGCTTCATGTAAGTTCCTTATAAGTTGATTGTCCCAATAAGAAGAAATAATTTGAAGATAAGGCTCCACCCTTTTATTTCTTTTATGAAATCTAGCAACCATATCATCTCTAGCCTTGTGAAATGCTTAATACAAATAACCCATACATGGTTTATCTCCACTATCCACCAATCGCAAAATACGTACAAGAGGTTCAGTAAATTGCACAATTATAGCACACTCCTTCCAAAATGTGGTATCCAACACATTCTCCACAAACTTCTTACCATCCCCGTCTTTAGCATAAGCACAAGAGGTCCACTCCCTAGACACAATCATCGCCCTAAGAGCATTCTTATGTGTCAAAATGCTTTGCAAAGCAGTAAAATTAGAAGCTGGACGAATGATCTCTCTTCCTTCTGTGAACTTTCTCATCAATGCAATACATAACAATGATTATAGATGTACTTAGTTATTTTTGAGGCATGCTTGACAATGTCTTCCACCTCATCTAACTTACCCATATCTTTAAACATCAAATTAATACAATGTGCAGCACAAAGAGACCAATAAAGTGACCTAAACTCATATTCTAACAACCTTCCAGCAACAACATAATTCGTAGCATTATCATTCACCATATGCACAACATTTTCAGCACCAACGTAGAGAGCAATATCTCTAAATAACTTATGCAATTGTTCAATAGTTTTTGAAGCATCAAAAGCATCAACATACTTTAAAAACACAATACCCTTTGGACAATAAACTAAGAAGTTAATTAAAGTTCGATTATGTTGGTCTGTCCACCCATCTGCCATAATAGTACAATCAGTTTCTTTCCAATGAGAACGAAAAGTCTCAACATAATTATTCACATCTTCAACATTTTTTATTAACAAGTAACTGTGAAGAGCATGAATAGTTGGCCCCTTATAACTAGGACCAATGTGAGCTATACCATCAATAACAGGTTGATAATAATTAGAATTTGCAGCATTGAATGGGATACATGAATCAACCATCCACTTAGAAATGAGAATGTCAACTCTCTCAACAACATCTTTACTTTGTAACACACTTTTGAGTGTAGATTGTACACCTGCAGTTGCTCTTGGCATGAAATGATGCCCTATAGCCTTTTATTTTCCCTCGTATAAAACCCTTAACTTCTCTCCTGATTTGAAACTACTAGTTACCATAGGAGGAGGTATCAAATATGGTTCTCGGTGTGAAGGAAAGTCCAGCGAACAATATGGGTTATCTTCGGCTAAAAGCTCTTGTGCCTTTCTTTTTTTTGCTAGCAAACTCTTCAATACTTTCATTCATCTCAAAACCAACTTCAGGAGGAACTTTTTTACACATCTCTACTTGACCTTTTACACCAGCTAAATGTTGTTTGACATGTTGGATTCGACCCCCAGAAAAAAGTTTAGAACAATATAAACATTGTAATTTTTTTCTCTTATTAGCATCCTCAATCTCCCTACAATGACACAATGTCGTATCCTTCTTTCCTCTAGAATTACTTTGAGAAGAATTCAGCGTAGAGCTGGCATTACTAGCCTCCGCAAACATCTCTAAGAAATTAAGAATAAATGATAAGTTACAAACTAAATATCCAAAACTCAACTTAAAAAATACACATTAACAACAACAAATGTAAAATTAGACAAGCGTATTATCACAAGTTACAATATTAATATCACAACAACAAATACAAAATAGAGAAAGAATTAAAAAATGCTTGATGAAGCTACACGATCAAATTCAAGCCTAAAATAAAATCTCTGGATTGTAGTAGAATACGCAGTATAATGCATAGCAGAATACACAAACTCTCTGGGCATGTATGAATTACAAAACATCAAGTCACTTCTTTGATCGAACAAACAATTCATAACAGCGTACAAAGGATAGCATAATACAAAGGATTGCTGCAAATGGGGTAAATACAGGGAAAATCAAAGGATTGCAAAATACAAATTTCCGATAACATTTCTCATATTAAATTACATGCACATAGAACAACAGAATCAAGAGAATGATGTCTTCAGCCTGGATAAAAACATCAGCAGAACCAATAGCAAAATCAACGGAATCAATGACAGCATCAACAAAATCAATAACAAAATTGATATAATCAATATGTCCTGAAATTTCAGATTATCAAAATCAATAACAAAATAAGGATAGAAACAATTTCAAATTCAAATATGTATAGAAATTTCGACCAATTAAAATTTATATTGCAGAATACAAATTTCTGATAACATCTCATACTAAATTATATGTACACAGAACAATAGAATCAAGAGGATGATGTCCTTTGACCGAATAATAAGATATTCAGAATTATATCAAAGAATTATATACTAAAAATTTCTGATAACATCTCATACTAAATTATATCAGAGATTCAGAATCAATAACAGCATCAGTAGCAATTCCATATTCAAATATGTTAAGAAATTTCAGAATCAATATGTCCTGAAATCTCAAATGAAAAAATTATTGCAATCACAGAAGCAGAATCAGATTCAAATATGAGTTACAATCACAGAATCGTCCTATAAATCTCAAATAAAAATAGAATCATTGCCCCAATCAAAAAATTCGACCTGAGTTGCAATCACAAAAGAACAATGAAGGACGACCGAGCTATTTTAGAGATTCAAATATGTTAAGAAATTTCAGAATCAATATGTCCTAAAATCTCAAATGAAAATTTTATTACAATCACATAATTAGAATCAGAATCAGATTCAAATATGAGTTGCAATTATAGAATCGTCCTACAAATCTCAAATAAAAACAAAATCATTGCCCCAATCAAAAAATTTCGACCTGAATTGCAATCACGGAAGATCGATGAAGGACAATTGAGCTATGAAAATCAAAAACTTATGAAAATCATTCACCTAAGATTGAAGGACGACTAAGCTATGAAAATGGATGGCAATGGATTGGTGCGAAGTGGACAGTGAAGGGCGATTCAGCTGCGAAAATGAACGGCGTGCTCGAGTGTCTAGGTTGAAGATGACAGCGGGAAGATGATGGATGATGGACGAAAGTCACGAAGCTGCTTGCTTGAGGGTCGAACTCCTGAGCGTTGAGCAACAAGGTGAAGTCGAGCTGTCTGTTGAAGAAGAAGAAGACAAAGTGCAAAACTGGAAGTCTGAAACAGGCGAACAACAGCAATGATCGAGCATTCGACCGAGTGAAGATGAGAGGAATGATCGAGTGAGGCCCTATTTGTTTTGATGTTCTTAAGGTTGAGAGTAGGAAAATCGGTTTGAGGGTGCAAAAGACACAATTACCCTTACAAATATATAACACTCAAAATTTAATGTGAGGGCAAAGAAGTAGTTGTGACATATACTAACAAAACCGGACTGGTTCACTTATTAACCAGCAATTCCTGATTTTTTTTAAAAATCGGTCGGTTTTTACAACATTGGCTAGTTTTTTTGCGAAACAGGCTTTAATTAACATTTGGCCTTGATTTGTAACTGATTCGTTGGGTTATCAATTCACCCAGCTGGTCCATTTTTAATACTATGGTAGTAAGTCATTCTAATTAATCACCATTATTAGAACTTAGGCCATTATTACCATCTTCACACATCTCTTGAATTATATTCATGAGAGTATAGGAACTCCACTATTATAGTCGGCAGATCGAAAAACACCCTAGGGTAAGATGCTCCTGGCCACTATTATTTGCTAGTGGATCAATTTCCATGGTGAAATATTCCCCGTCACTATTCTCACTAGTAGATCGGTTTGGCCCCAACTCATATAGTGTTCCACTATAAGTGATTAGTATTTTTCACATAACTTGTCATCATTTAAGGTTTGGTTTACTGAGTTTGGGGTCCTACACTATTATAACCGATGGATCGAAGGACATAATCCACCTAACCACTATTATTCACCGGTGGATCAGTCCCTAGGGTAGAATGCACCTAACCACTATTATCCACCACCGGTGAATTAATCCTTAGGACAGAATGCATCTGACCACTATTATTCACCAGTAGATCAGTCCCTAAGGCAAAATACACTTGGTCACTATTCTTATTGGTGGATCAGTCTAGGCACGGCTAAATAGTCTTCCACTTTAAATGGCTAGTGTTTTATTCGTATCTTATTCAATAAGTAATTTCTTACCAGACATGCATGCCCCAGTGGACTTTCTATTCTCACTCTTTCACCCCAGACTCCCTGAGTAACCCCATCCCATAACTTGGGACCTCTAAACTCCCAAGGACTCCAATAATTCTTTCTCGCCTTTCCTTCTACTCACCATGAAATCCAAAATCCCTACATATGTGGGTCAAGGCCTACCTTCCCATTTCTCCACCTAGGCTCACCATCGCCTACTAAGATTTTCCCTTGGAAACCCTAATCTGGCCTATGTGGCCCTAACCTCTCTCTATCATACATGACCCATACTCTCCTTTGATTCTAACACCATCTGTGCACTCAACCTACAAGCAAACATCACAACCCTACTCCCTATCTTCCACATGTGTTAAGGGAACCATAGTTGGCCACCTCGAAAACCGTAATACTCTTCTATTCTTTTACACCAACCCTTCGCACGCACACTCCACCCTCTTTACCACTTGACTGACCCCCCTTCATAAGTCACCCTCCTAATCTCAACCCTAACTCCAACCCTTTCACACACTCCCCTAGTTAGGGTTTCTCCCCAAAAACCCTAGTTAAGCTCCCATTCACACTTCTACCAACCCATATACTATATTTTCCCTAAGACTCCAATGACCCAAAGTACTCTTTACTCACCATGATTAAACCTTAAACCAACTTCTCCCACATAAACTTTTCCCCGCATGCAAATCTTACACTTCTCATGCAAGATTTACTCCAACCCTTCATTTTATTATTATTCTTCTTTTATTTTTATCACCTATAGATCATAAGGTACTTAGACTTTCTTTCTACTTCTCCTTACTCACTCCATCCTCTTTATTTCTTTTAGATCTCCACAACCTCACAATACCACCTAAAGCCTCCTAGCATGCATGTCATACCATAATCGCTACATATAAGAGTATATCATAAAATACAAGTCATATCACCCATATCATAAATCATATACAACTTACCTTAGCTCCATACAAAGAAAGTTGCACTACACACATTTTAGTCCACATCCGTATATATTACACCACACATGTAATTCCTCAAAATTTTAGAAAATCTATAATTTAATAAATAACTTTTATTTGAAATAAATTAGCTTTTAAAATTATTTAGTTTAATTATTTTATGGATTTTTTAGTATATAAATTTGGATAGGAATATTTAATAAATTAAAAATAAATATTTTGTTATTTTATTATATTATTTGTATTTAAATAATTTTCCAAACTAATATTTTACTAAAATTATCCTTTTAAAACCAATATATTAAATTATATTGAATTAAATTATTAAATTAAATAATTTATCAAAAATATTACATTTTATTATTTTCCATATTTTTCTATTTTTCTATTTTTCTTTTTCCTTTTCTTTCTCCTTTTTCTCCTTTTCCCTCCTTTCTTTCTTTTTCCTTTTTCCTCCCTTTGGGCAGCCTACGCCAGGCCTGCCTCCCCCCTCCCCTATGCGACAGGGTCGCTGGACCATTCTCCCCCCTCTCCCTTCCTTCCTTCCTCTCCCACGCACACATCAGCCCAGCCCTAGCCTCTCCCTTCATTTTCCTTCCACCCTAGTGACCGAGTTGGCCCAACTCTTCCTTTTCTCCCCCGACCGACCTGGTGCTCCCCCTTCCCTTTCTTTCTTCTTCCTCTACACCCCATCCAACGCCCCCAACCCGTCGTCATCACTATAACCGCCTGCCACCTTGAGCATGCCGGCCATCGCAGCCTACAACCACTGCCACCACCTATCTCTCTCTCTCTCTCTCTCACGTGTCTTTTTTTCACCATTTTGGAACCGGCTAGCCATGCACCCCATCCTGCATGGCCACCCTTTCCTCTTCTTCCTTTCCCTCTCCCTACCACCCTACCACCTCCCTGCCACCCTAAACACTGCCACTGATCGGCCACCTATCCCCCTTATCCTCCCTCTTCTTTTTCTTCCCCTCTTCAGCCTTTTTCCTGCCCCATTTTTCAAGCCCCATACCTTCCCCAACCACCCTCTTCTCCCTTTCTTCTCCTTCCTTTTTCCTCCCTATTTTGGCTACGTCGCCACCCTCTGCCGCTTCAACTGCCACACCAACCCCCTGCATCACTCCCTGCCACCCTCTACCTCAGCCTTGCACCACCACAATACCCCCCTCGAGCCCCTACAATCCCTTCTTCCTCCCCTCTTTTTTTTTTCCCTTCTTTCTCCCCCTTATCAGCAACCTCCCTGCAACCCCTCCATTTGCCACCGTCCAGCCGCCTTTGTCGCCACCTAAAATACCAATCTACCACCTACACCCCCTCTTCACTCCTGCACCCTTCCCTTGCCTCCACTCCTCCCTCATCTACCTTCTTTCTTAACTTAAAGACCCCAACCCAAAAATAGCCATTATTCCTTTCTTTCACCCCCATTCGAGCCTTCCTCTTTTTATTTTTGCATGCATGCAGCTCATGTTACATGCGTGCTGCATTCTTGGTTTATTTTGGTTAATAATTTTAAGGTAAAATAATATTTAAGTTAAGTATTTCATTAATTAAGTTTTATAAAATCTTATACTTTTGGTTTCCTTATTTCTACTGTGATAAATATTGTTATTATTTTTATCTACTGATTTTACTAATTAAAGATTGAATCTGTAATGGGGATACCGGTAAGGTTCGATTTTTGCGAAAATTAAGGTAATCGTTAAACCCCACTTAAATGCATGGATAAACGTATGTTAGCACATTAGGATTTTTAATATGTTATTATGCTTGATATTTGTGGTTTAATATAATATATATATTTGTTTGTATTGATTGATAAAAAAGAAAGTATGCTAGTTTATATGCCATGTTTGGAAATGTTGCTTAGAAAAAAGTTTGATTATTAATGAAAGTGTTAAGTACTTATCCCTGTCATATTATGTTATTATGACCATTTATGCATGAATAATATTATTGTGAGCCCTAGGGGCATTT
This sequence comes from Tamarix austromongolica, assembly GCA_039764185.1. Lineage (NCBI taxonomy): Eukaryota > Viridiplantae > Streptophyta > Magnoliopsida > Caryophyllales > Tamaricaceae > Tamarix > Tamarix austromongolica. The sequence goes on along the minus strand of CM077811.1, from coordinate 28,175,188 downwards.
TAGTAATATTTATTGTGCAAGAATGTGGCCTAATGTGTGGGTGCTAATAAGTATTATATTAAAATATAATAGTTGGAAGGGTTGGATATTGTTAATGGAGTACTAATATTATTATTCCATGTAGTAATGTTAATTTAATAAAAGTGGTGTAATAAAGGGTGTAAAGTGAGAATTTTGGAGGCAAAAAGGGCAATATGGTAATTTTATAAGTAAATGAAAAAATGGTAATTTTATAAGTAAATGAGTATTATAGTAATTTTGGGAGTGAAGGGTAAAGTAGTAATTGTGGGAGTAAAGGGGGGGTAAGAATGGTAATTTTGGAAGTAAGGGATAAAATGGTAATTTTGGAAGAGAATGGCAAAATGGTAATTTTATAAGAAAGGGGTAAAATGATAATTTTGGATGTAAAAGGGTATTATGGTAACTTGCAAGTAAAAGGGTATTATGGTAATTTTGCAAGTAAAAGGGTAATATGGTAAATTTGGATGTAAGGGGGTAAAATGGTAATTTTTATAAATAAGAGGATATTATGGTAATTTTGGTAGTAAAAGGGTAAAACGGTAATTTGTAAGTAAAAGGGTAATTGGTAATTATAATTATGGAGAAGTATTAATTGGTAATTATAATTATGGAGAATGGTAAATTAATAATTATAAATATAGAAAAGGGTAAATTGGTAATTATAATAATGGAGAAGGGTAAATTGGGAATTGTAATTATGGAGAAGGGTAATTTGGGATTTATAATAATGGAGAAGGGTAAAATGGTAATTATAATAATTGAGAATGGTAAAATGGTAAAATGGTAATTATGATAATAGAGAAGGGTAATTTGGTAATTTAACCAACAGATGGGTAATTTGATAATTTTGATAATGGATAAGGGTAATTTGGTAATTATAATAATGGATAAGGGCAATTTGACAATTATGAGATTACAGAAGGGTAATTTGGTAATTTATCCGACTAAAGGGGCAATTCGGTAATTATGATAATGGAGAAGGGCAATTTGGTAATTTAATCGACTAAAGGATATATTGGTAATTATTTAACCAACTAAAGGGGAAAATTAATAATCAAAAAATGAAGAAGGGTAATTAGATAATTTGTCCAATTTAAGGGCAATTTAGTAATTATAACAAAGGATAAGGGCAATACGGTAATCTAACCAACCAAATGGGAAATATGTTAAGCGTAACAATTATGAAGGGTGAATGGTAATCTAAAAAGCATAGCAGATAACTTGGCAACCTAAACCAAGTAAGGAGCAATTTGGTAATTATGCAACTTGAAGGGTGATATGGTAAATTAGCAAGGAAGGGATGGCCTAATAACTATACGAGTAAGGGGTAAATAAGTAATTCATAGCTAACATGTTGATGGGACACTAGAGGTTTGTAATAAGACTCAAGCAACAATTAATAGTAAGGTAAGAGTATTTGACAATTAGTGAGTATTACGAGAACAAATCCTAAATCAGAATTGGATGAGATTATAATGGCCTTAATGATTTCTCTATGTTATCTTGGATAACTGTATGAATAAGAAATGCTTAATGATATCAACAAGATCAAAAGTGAATAAACATCTAATTATTGTGCGTTACATGATTATCTTAATTAAGACATTAATATTTCCAATGAAAGACCTCAAGATCGGGAATGGTGGCTCTTTAGGGGTCGCTATCCTAAAAACATGGTTTAGCCCACGATTATTCTGGTATTTACTGGTGCCTTTGTGCCCCAGCCATGCCCTATATCTTACTCTATCTAGCTCTACAGACCTATTTAGAGGGTATGCATACTTATGGATTAGGTGTCCTTGTCGGTAGGGTATTGAGTAGCTTTATACACCAGTACGACTAGAGTACCTTTGTGTTCCTAGGTTGATGGTTAAAGGGTACTGAGTAGCTTGTATGCACCAGTACGATCGATGTACCTTTGTGTCCCAGTTTCTTGATCTCCCGTCCGAGGCAAATGAATGGAATTATTGTGCTGATTAAAAAAGAAAAAACACTAATCATGAAAGTGAAAGATTAATGAGCCGGGCCCAATTGAATTATGATATTGAGTACCGATCCACCGGATATAATAGTGGCCTAGGAGCGTATTGCCCTGGAAGATGATTATGAGTACTGGTCCATCGGATATAATAGTGGCCCAAGAGCGTGTTGCCCTGGATAATGTTGATATATATTCCGATCCACCGACAATAATAGTGGGGGTCCCGAGCTCAATAAAACCAGTCATGGATGTGAATAAAGTTATGGAAAAACACTAATCACTTACAATGAAACGCCATGTGAGTCGAAGCCAGACCGGTCCACCGGTGAATAATAGTGGCCAGGAGCATTTTGTCCTGTATGATCGGTCCATCGGCGAATAATAGTGGCCGGGAGCTTTTTGCTCTGCATGACCGATCCACCAGCTATAATAGTGGGGTTTCCGCACTCACATGGATATAAAATATGAGAGACGATTAAATAATGATGGACTAATGGCTTAAGGCCCAAACATAATGATTTTGCACTATGACATGACTTAATGTCCGAAAGTATCGATTTTGCATTATAACTTATTAATAATTGATGGTCGTGTTAAGTATGTGATTATGGTGCATGTATTTCTTATTATATAATTATATAAATTTGTTTCATGTATTGCATTGCGAGCCTCCTTTTAATTGTGTTTTTAAAGGATTACTCAGTACCATAGTACTGAATTGTTCCATTCGTGGGGTCTTTTCCTATTCAATGAGCAGTGTCCCTTGCAAGTTCATTTTCAGGTGCTACTCAAGTGGGCAACAAGAAATAGCGTAAGGATTATCCGAACTTTTAGTATTTCATCCTTCTTCTTCTAATGTCTCGTTTAAATGTAACATTTATTCTTGTAACCACCATTGGTGGATTATATTCTTATAATATGTTTACTTGCGCTACTCTGATTTGAATATGGTTTGAATTTCTAGTAATTGGTATTTTATTTTTTAGCCTTAGCACTTGGTACTAGAACGGTATAAGTGAACTGGTCTGGTACTAAGTGTGGCAGTAATATCTCCAGAATTTATAGTCTTGTATTTTGATTCCGCTAACTCTTCTAAATAAAACGAAAATTTTCAGTAGTAAATTTTGGGAGTGTTACAACACATATCATCATACCCATGAACACACAAATCATAACAAAACTAAGCTTTAACTATATCCTTACTTAATAGGACAACGAACTTGAAGCACGAATCCTATGCCTCCTTGTGGAAAAAGTTTGGCTCACCTATAAAAAAAAAAGAAACCCTAAATATTAACCCTTCTACCTACATCTTTTTCCTTTTTCTTTTATTTTTTTCTAACTAAATACTAGAAATGAGATTAGTAGTAGTAGTAGTAGTAGTAATCATAATAATAATGGAAAAATATTTAAAATAATCATAATAAAAAAAAAGAAAAGGGGGGATTTGGTTACGTAAGGAAGGAAAGGAAAGGAGAGGGGAGAAAAGGGTTGGGCCACACTGGACGGGGCCTAGGCTGGAGAGGAAGGGGGAAAAAAGAAAAAGAAAAGTGAAGTGGTTGGGATGTTTTGAGATTTTTTTAAAATTTTGGGAATAATAAAAATAATAAAAAATAAAAAATTAAATTTTTTATTAATTTAGAAATTATTATTATAATTTACTTAAAATTTATTTTAGTTTAGTAAATTATCCTAACCTCCACTAATTTGATCGATACATTATTTTCCTCCTTTTTGGCTTTAACTATTTTTATTATAATATCATTATTTCGTTAAAAATGACATATTTAATTAAATCTCACCCATTAATCCTTATTTAATTTTTTAATTCCTAAATTAGGATTTTAGGGTATTACATTAGTTGTCTAATTTTTCTTACCTCCAAGTTAAATTAATGAAGAGAATTTAACCCGTTACATATTTTTCCAACAATATAATTATCCGTGAAAACCTTAACATATGACATGTTTCCTTTCTAATTTATGTCAAAAAATGTCAAAATTTTAAACGAGTGATCATTCATATTTCTCATTATTACAGAAAAAAACTTGTTATATGATAATAATGTCACACAAAAAAACAAAAACCTTTTTTCATAGAGAAAATGCAGAAAAGGGGTAATGGGGTGGTGAACATACTCAAGGAGAATGACGAGTGAGTCTTTCAACATTTACCAAATATTTTTTAGGAGAGAGCACTTAGTATAGAAAAACAAAATGACTTAAAAATTCATAAAAAAATCAAGGCTTTCCAATGTGGTGAGAACCAATCAACACATTGAAAAGGGCTAGTAGTTCTTATTTCACTTATTCACACTTGAGTGCTAGGGATAGATTGGGCCTAAACTTGATGTTCAGTGCATAAAGTTGTAAAAGAAAAATGATCAATAAAAGAAATAAGAATGGATAAAAAGGGAAGGAAATGATATCTCATTGGTTAGTAGTTATGAGAGGTTTGTCTTCGCTAATACTAACCATGGAAGAGGAATGGAAAAAGTTTGAAGTGTTAAAAGTGTATAACATAGCTTATATATTATACTTTAAATTTGGTTTTATGCATAAAAAATACCCAAAAATGAAGTAAAATGCAAAGTCACAAAATCTTATCATAAATTTCAAGAAGATATTTTTAAGCCCATAATTTAAAAAAAAATTAAAATGGATATTGATGAAGGAAAAACCATGAAATAGATATTTATTAAGAAAAAATAGTAGTCATACTGCAAAAGGTAAAAAAAAAGTATGAAATCTCTATAAATAATATTCTAAATTCAATTGTAACTTTGCATAAATTTAAGACAAGAAAATACACATTAGGCATTGGTCAAGGTGAAAGGTTTTTAAGATAAAATATCGAAGTATTTAAAAATTCATAAAACATTCCGGATCTACATTTTAAATAATTTCTAACTCAAAAAATAATATTTTTATATATTATGATAAGCATATAACGCTTTTTTGAGCTAAAACGTCCAAAATATAGATATTAAGGATACAACTAAATAAAAGAAATAGTAAAACTTCTAAGTATATATTTCAAATGATCTTGAACCTAAAATTTGTCATTAGAAAAATATATCCAAGCTGAAAACCATGTGGATATGAATAGTAGTAACTAAAATGTGTCTCAGTACAAATCAAAAAACTTATTATTAAAATCACTTTACACTACTTTAAAATGTATGGTATATTGTGGTAGATACTCCAAATTATACCCTAAACACCCAAACCTATAGTAAGCAGTGAGTAGAGATTTTTAATTTCTTAATTTCTATTATCAAAATAATTTTCCTTGTTATTAATTAATAAAAACCTAATTACTAACTATCAAAAATTAAAAACAAAATAACTAATTAACTACTAAATAACAATGATACGAAAAAAAGGTCAAAGGGCATTTTCAGCATAGGAATATCAATTGATCATTGAATAAGATAGTTATGTATGTAATATTTATGACGTTATCCTATTAAAGATTGCACACGTCCGCTTTTGAACATTCTTTACTCAAATAGATCAAACAAGCTGTTGACCTATTGTCTAACTAATTAATAATCTAATATTAGATATCTAGGCTTAGTTATTGACATCGTCAACAATTAGAGAGTAGTTAACTAGAAGCATAATTACATAAACTTGAATTATCATCGTTACTTACAGATTTATGCGTTAACAATTATATATAATATATTAACTATACTATCCCAGTATCTTATTAGTACTTAAATTAACTAGATGATCAAATTAAATAATAAAACACTAGTCTTGAATGAGTGATAATTAAAATCTATTTATTAATCTAACCACAAATCTATGTAGCATATATATATATATATATATATATATATATATATATATATATATATACCATATATGCCAAGGATCTTGGGATGCAAACGGCCAACCTGAAAAATATGAACAAGAAAACAAGGGAGGATAGATAGATAATTAGAGAAAGAAGAGGATAGATTCAAGAGAAAGAAGGGAAATGGATAGGAAAGTTTGCAATTTAATCTGTTTGAAGTTTGATACAAAGTTTTGAGTGATCGTTCCTTTATGAGAATCTGAATTCTAGTCCGGAAAACCGACCCTCCTCCAAATGAAGTCCTATGGCCCCTTATATCGAAGAGGGGGTCAGGTACTTACAAAATTTGAAAAGTGGATTCAGGAATCCACCGAAAAGTAAACAGTAAAAAGTAAACAGTAAAAGCTGTACTGCCTACAGTACCGTCTACATGAAAAATTTGAATAGTACAAGGTAAAAGTACAAATAGTAAAAGTTAACCTAGAAAACTACAGTAATCCGCGTGATCGTCTTTTGCAGCAGATTCCTTCGTCGTCTTCCTTTTGCTTTTACTTTATTCTTGTACCATGGTGAAAAAGTCAATCGCCGAAAGTAGATTCCTACTTCTTTTGAGGACGGCACTTTTGACTCTGACACGAACATTTGGCTGGCAGGAATATTCTTTGTCTACCACGATTTTTGATGCATGTGGATGCGTATTCCTCCACTGGTGATACCTGTATTTGTACTGTCTACCGGATAGGAGGTAGTATCCCGTAACAGTCATCTTCGTTCTCGTTACCAAAGTCTATCTCTGGAATGGCAGACGAGGCTTCCGATTCTCCTTGTTTTGTTTGAGATAGTATCTCGCCTAGAATGGTTAAGTACTCATCTTCATTCTTTGCGGCTGCGAGCTTTGCTGCCGTAACGGACTTTTGAGCCAAAAAATTTGAATCATCGGACCTGGTTAAGACCTGGTTTGTCGAGGAAGAATTCCAGGAAGTCGCACTCCTGGTTATTGTTTTTTAAAAATTTCAAACAAACCCATTATCCTATCTGGTTCATCTGATGGTGGAGGGACTTCGGCGCCATCCCAGATATCCTACCAGAGCAGATATCAAAATCTCTTAACCTGTTCAAATCCTTATACAAACCCACAAAAGACGATAGGGTGTTGCCCCCTATCTTTACCTTTTGTTCCAAACTGTTTTGCCCGTGGGTGTTCGCTTGGACAGCAGAAATCCACGAAATTAAAGGAGTCCCTACTTTGGTCCGCCAATTCAAAGTCAAATGGTGGTCAAAGTACCAAACATTCAAGAAAGTTTCAGAACAGGCCGTTCGCAAACTCATCAGCATCCAACCGGCCTCTTCCTCGACAAACCAGGTCTTAGCCAGGTCCGATGATTCAAATTTTCTGGCTCAAAAGTCCGTTACGGCAGCAAAGCTCGCAGCCGCAAAGAACGAAGATGAGTACTTAACCATTCTAGGCGAGGTACTATCTCAAACAAAACAAGGAGAATCGGAAGCCTCGTCTGCCATTCCAGAGATAGACTTTGGTAACGAGAAAGAAGACGACTATTACGGGATACTACCTCCTATCCGGTAGACAGTACAAATACAGGTATCACCAGTTGAGGAATACGCATCCACATGAGTCAAAAATCGTGGCAGACAAAGAATATTCTTGCCAGCCAAATGTTCGTGTCAGAGTCAAAAGTGCCGTCCTCAAAAGAAGTAGGAATCTACTTTCGGCGATTGACTTTTTCACCATGGTAAAAGAATAAAGTAAAAGCAAAAGGAAGACGACGAAGGAATCTGCTGCAAAAGACGATCACGCGGATTACTGTAGTTTTCTAGGTTAACTTTTACTATTTGTACTTTTACCTTGTACTATTCAAATTTTTCCTGTAGACGGTACTATAGGCAGTACAGCTTTTACTGTTTACTTTTCGGTGGATTCCCGAATCCACTTTTCAAATTTTGTAAGTACCTGACCCCCTCTTCGATATAAGGGGCCATAGGACTTCATTTGGAGGGGGGTCGGTTTTCCGGACTAGAATTCAGATTCTCAGAAAGGAACGATCACTCAAAACTTTGTATCAAACTTCAAACAGATTAAATTGCAAACTTTTCTATCCATTTCCCTTCTTTCTCTTGAATCTATCCTCTTCTTTCTCTAATTATCTATCTATCCTCCCTTGTTTTCTTGTTCATATTTTTCAGGTTGGCCGTTTGCATCCCGAGATCCTTGGCATATATGGTATCAAAGCCATATATATATATATAATAACACAATCATGACGGCAAATAGATTTTTTTACTAAACTAACATCTATCAATATATGAATTCATATTATTTTTTTCACTTATATCAATATAGTAAAATTATTTGTAACCCATAAACTATATGTGCATACTAATTACAGGTAATAATTATAATTTAATTTCCAAAGAAGGTGTTCAAACGGTAATATTATACCTCATTAAATAGGGGTGGGATAATATAGTTTGACAAATAAGTTTGCTACACTATACTTCTATTTTTTAAAATAAAAAAAATTAATACTATGCACTCAATTTTTATTAATAACAATAAAACAGATTGTACTCTCAACGTGTATAATAGACCAACTTTTAAACTCTTTATATTTTCAATTATTCCTCTTAATAGTTTTTTTTTTACTAAATGTACCTATTCCTTCTACCTAAATTAGGCAGTTATCAAAGTCCAAACATCAATTTATTTGACAGGTATTTTGAATAATTAGATATGAACATTATTTATTAATTAATTATATTTAATTTATTTGTAATTATTATTTACATATAATTCATTTTTTTGATGTTACTTTATTTGATAAATATTTGTATCAACCAAATAATAATGACCAATTAAATATTACTCACTCCGTATAAAAAAAATCATTCTATCACTAAATTTTTTTATTAAAAGAGAAAATTATTTTATAAAAGTTAAAACCTACTTACCCTTACTTTTTCCCCCATTATATATACATATATTAAGTGCTTTGTGATTTTTTAATTATATATAATATATAATAATATAGTCATAGCAACAAATAGATTTTTCGTCTAAACCAACATCCCCTAATATATGAATCTATATATTTTTTTCATTCATATCAATATAGTAAAATCATTTGTAACCTATAAACTATATTTGTACATACTAATTACAGGTCATAATTACAATTCAATTTTCATAGAAGCTATTCAAATACTAATATTATACCTCATTAAATAGGGGAGAGATAATATAATTTGACTAATATATTTGCTACACTATACTTCTATTTTTTAAAATAAAAAAATTAATACTATACACTCAATTTTTATTAATAACAACAAAGTAGATTATGCTCTCAATGTGTAAAATGGATCAACTTTTAAACTCATTATTTTTTCATTTTTTTATCTTAACTTTTTTTTAACCAAATGCACCTACTCCTTCTAACCCAAATTAGGTAGTTATCAAAGTCCAACCTTAATTTTTTGACAGGTACTTTGAATAATTAGATATAAAAATCAGTTTTTAATTAATTATCTTTAATTTATTTGCATTATTATTTACATATAATTCATTTTTGTGATGTTACTATATTTAATAAATATTTGCTATCAACCAATTAAATATTACTCACTCCGTATAAAAAAAATCATTCTATCACTAAATTTTTAGATAACAAAAAGAAAATTATTTTATGAAAGTTAAAGCCTTCTTTTTATTTTTAACCTCAATTTTTTTCTTATTATATATGCATTAAATGCTTTTTTATTTATTTTTTAATTATGTATAATGTATAATAACATAGTCATAGCTGCATATAGATTTTCTACTTAAACTAATATCCCTCAACATATGAATCTATATTTATTTTTTCATCAATATCAATATAGTAAAATCATTTGTAAACTATAAATTAAATTCTGTGCATATTAATTATAGGTGATAATTACAATTCAATTTTCATATAAGCTATTCAAACAACAATATTATGCCTCATTAAATAGGGGAGAGATAATATAATTTGCCAGATACATTTGTTATACTGTACTTCTATTTTTTTTTAAAAAAAAATTAATACTATGCACTCAATTTTTTTTAATAACAACAAAGTAGATTATACTTTCAATGTGTAAAATAGATTAACTTTTAAACTCTTTATTTTATTCAATTTTTCCTCTTATTTTTTTTTACCACATGCACCTACTCCATCTAACCCAAATTAGGTGGTTATGAAAGCCCAAACCTCAATTTTTTGATAGATATTTTGAATAATTAGATATAAAAATTAGTTTTTAATTAATTATCTTTGATTTATTTAAAATTATTATTTACATATAATTCCTTTTTGTGATATTACTATATTTAATAAATATTTGCTATCAACCAAATAATAATGACCAATTAAATATTACTCACTCCGTATTAAAAAAATTATCCTATTACTAAATTTTTGTATAAAAAAAGAAAATTATTTTCTAAAAGTTAAAACCTTCTTTTTATTTTTAACCTCAATTTTTTTCTTATTATATATACATTAAATGTTTTATTGTTTTTAATTATATATAATATATAATAACATTGTCATGGCTGTAAATATATTTTCCACCTAAACTAATGTCCCTCGATATATGAATCTATATATTTTTTATTTTATTTACCCATATCAATATAGTAAAATTATTTGTAACCCAAAAACTATATTCTTTGCATACTAATTACAGTTAATAATTATAATTCAATTTCCATAGAAGCTATTTAAATAGTAATATTATACCTCGTTAAATGGGAGAGGGATAATATAGTTTGACAGATACATTTGCTACACTATACTTTTATTTTTTAAAATAAAAAAATACTATGCACTCAATTTTAATTAATTAAAAAAAAGAGAGATTGTACTCCACACATATAAAATGGATCAACTTTTAAATTCTTTATCTTTCCAATTTTTCCTCTTAATTTTTTTTTACCAAATGCACCTACTCCTTCTAACCCAAACTAGGTAGTTATCAAAGTTTAAACCTCAATTCTTTGACATGTATTTCGAATAATTAGATATGAACATTAGTTATTAATTAATTATCATTAATTTATTTGTAATTATTATTTACATATAATTCATTTTTGTAATGTTTCTCTATTTAATAAATATTTGATATCAACCAAATAATAATGATCAATTAAATATTACTCGCTCCGTATAAAAAAAATATTCTGTCGTTAAATTTTTGTATAAAAATAAATAAATTATTTTATTAAAGTTAAAATCTACTTTTTATTTTTACCCTCACTTTTTTTTCCGTTATCTATGAATTAAGTACTTTGTTACTTTTTAATGAATGGTGTAAATATAATGATAAAACCACTTTTATTATATCATAAAAAATGTGAAAATTGATAGAACAATTTTTTTTATATGAATAGAATACTTGTTTTTTAGGAAATAATTTAACATCTTGATTTAAATATAAAATATTTAGTATTATACATTCAATAATAATAATATTATATAAATGAATTTCTTAAATTATCATTATTATTATTATTATTATTATTATTATTATTATATGTAATTTCACATTTAATTTAATTTATAAAATTTATTTAAAAAAATCGTACATCGCACAGACACAACACTAGTGTATATATATATATATATATATATATATATATGTAATAGCACAACTATTACGTTAAGTAATTTCCCACCAAAACAGAGGGAGTACCATATTATATATATATATATATATATATATTTTTTGTCCACGTTCATCTTAGTAGAAAATGATAGCCAACTATTAATAAGACCACAACTAAAGTATTAAATACGTATACAATGGTAAATGGGGAATATAATGCATTGAAAATTGATGAGCATAGAAATGACTGAACTATTTGTAGTAATGGTTATTTAAACCTTGCATTGGAATTACTAAATGTCAATAACGGTTGCTAATCAAACCTTAGGTGGGGACTCTCCAAATAGCTTTCATTAATTGAGTATTACTATAAAAGCTATGCCTTTTGCCGTTCAAAAACTTAATACTCCTAAACAAATAAGTCAGCGTAAGATTCTACACCTCGATACTAATCATCTGTCTCTTCCTCCGGTCTTCACTCCCTCTCTGATCTCTCTCCGTGTAATGGCACAATACTTATATATTTGTCTATAATCTGATACAAAGAAATATGAAATGTTGTATTCGGCTTCCACATTAATGGAGGTGCTCATTTCCCCGTCTCTTTAACACCTATGATTTCAGGTAAAGAATTGAAACCACCTTCAGTTAGTTTTTTTTTTTTTTTTTTTTAAAAAAAGTTTGTTGTAACGGAGCATATTTGAGAAGGATGATGTTAGATACATAGCTAAAATTTTAAGTTAACGTCCCTCAAAACTCAATTGATTTTATTTTTGACCATTTTACCCCTTTTATTTGTGCACTTTACCAAAGTCTAAAACTAATTTCTCTCTCTTTTCTTTGTCTTCTCCTCAATTAATCACACAAAAATCTAATTTTTGCAACATTGAATATAATAAGTGTAAATGAAGATTATGATTCCAACAATTTTTTTAGTGAAAACTAACTCAATGAAGTAATAGTAAGCTGATTTATTTTTTTCCCATAATTTTTGCTTCTGACGGCCCGTCAGATTTCATACATGACGGGAAAAACAACCGCCAAAAAATTATTCCGACGGACAACTCACCCGTCACAAGTTATATTAAACGGGCAATTCACCCGTTAGAAGTTATCTATGACAAGCAACACGCTTGTCTAATATCATATCTGATGGACAACTCACCTGTTAACTTACTTTTTTTCCATAAATTTTTATTATTCATTTTTATACTTATGTATTCCTAATAATGTCACATTTTGAATATTAATTATAGAATCCAGATTCAACTTAAAGCATAAGGAATTTGAAACAGGAATGAAGGCATATTGGTTAAATTGATAGAAATTAATTATAGGACCGCATGTCAATTCATTAAGATTAATCAATATAATTAAGTCGGAAGCGAACCTGAATCCATAATAATAAAAGATTTATCTGGTACCATTGAATCTTATGTCAAACCCTAACGGTCAGTTTTATAGTCTTTTAGATCACGCACGTGCCCGCTACTTGCCAATGACTGATGGGAACCAATTGGAGCGAAGTACGTCTGACCTAGAGACCATAACCACATATATATAGATAACAAACCTGTTATCTATCGGGCCATCCTAGTTCGGTCCATCAATGATCTAGGACTCCCACAATATCTACACATATGAGTCCACATTCAATCAGATACATTAGGCCCAACTTAATTAAACCTAATTCGATCACGTTTATTTGGGCTTAACCGATACGACAACGTCCAATTCGTATCGTTCACATGCAAGCCCAACGTTGGATAATAATCCAATAATCTCCCACTTGGGCTATACGTGCAACGTTACTAATTGTGACATAACCAAATGAGCTCTAATCTGTTGTCGTTATAAAATGTATCTTTAACCAATCTGATCCATCAATCACATAAATATAGGATCAAAGCGGCTTTCGTCACATATCTACGTAACTAAACCCTCAACAGTGACATATGTTAACATCACTGAATGACATGGATCAAGACATGGAAATATCATGCAATGTGATCCTAACATGCATATTTCCAACTAGTCCACCTTAAAACTTTAGTGAGATCAAACCATACCAAAAGATAGAAAGAAAATAATCTGAAACTTTATTTCTGCAGAAAACATATGGTCAAAATATCCATAAGTCAAACGAAAGAGAGTCTATATATAGAGTAACTGAAATTACAAACTCCCACTAAAACTAAAGATCATTAGCTGATATAACACCCATACGAGCTACATGCTCGAGAAACTGCTTGGGTGGTAAGGCTTTAGTAAATGGATCCGCAATCATGGAGTTTGTACTGATATGCTCTATCTATAGAGAATTCTCATTTTTGAACCTTTTCTTTAACAACTAAGAACTTGATATCGATACTCTTCGATTTCATAGAACTTAGATTGTTGTTGGAATATTGAACTGCAGCCTTATTGTCACACAACAACTTGAGTGGTTTTTTAATACTATCAACTATACGCAGCGTCGTGACAAAATTCCGCAGCCATATACCATAATTAGAAGCCTCATAGCATGCCACAAACTCTACTGCCATGGTGGAAGAGGCAACAACTGTCTGTTTGGAACTCTTCCAAGACACAGCTCCTCCAGCCATTAGAAAAACAAAACTTGATGTGGATTTCATACTATCTTAGCATCCAGCAAAGTCGGAGTCAGTGTATCCTACGATCTCAAGCTTTCCTAACATCCGATATGTGAGCATGTAATCTTTTGTTTTCTGTAAGTACCGCATGACTCGTTTGGCTGTTGTTCAATGGTCAAGTCCTGGATTGCTCATATATCTACCCAACATCCCAGTAATGTACGCAATATTCGGATGCGTACATACCTGAGCGTGCATAAGACTTCCCACAGCTGAAGCATAGGGAATGTTTTGCATTTTCCTTCTTTCACAGTCATTTTTAGGGTACTGACTGAGACTATACTTGTCTCCCTTAGTGATATGGGTATTTCCCGGTTTGCAGTTATGCATTCCATATCGTTTGAGAACCCTTTCAACATAGGCTTTTTGTGACAACCCTTGGATACCTCGAGAACAATCCCGATATATCTCTATGTTCAATACAAAAGATACATCACCAAGATCTTTTATTTTGAAATTCTTAGCTAGAAATCTCTTAGTTTCATGCAACAAACCTATGTCATTACTTGCTAGTAATATATCATCAACATATAAAATCAGAAATATGTTCTTATTCCCACAGAACTTATGGTATACACATTCATCAACCAAATTCATCTCAAAGCCAAAAGAGGTGATTACTTGATGAAATTTAAAATACCATTGTCGAGACGCTTGTTTGAGCCCATAGACATATTTCTTAAGTTTTCAAGCCATATTCTTTGGGTCACCGGATACAAATTTTTGTTGTTGTACCATATAGATCGTCTCCTCAATGTCACCATTGAGAAAGACAATCTTTACGTCCATCTAATGTAATTCAAGATTAAAATGTGCCACTAATGCCATAATTACCCTCAAGGAGTCCTTAGAAAAGACCGGAGAGAATGTCTCTTTGAAATCTTCTCATTCTTTTTGTGTAAAGCCCTTGGCGACTAGACACGCCTTATATCTTTCCACATTGCCTTTTGAAGCCCTCTTAGTCTTAAATATCCATTTGCAACCAATAGGCTTCTTTCCTTCAGGTAGTGGGACAAGATTCCATACATTATTGTCCATCATGGACTTTATTTCCTCATTCATGGCATCAATCCACCTTTGAGAATTCGAACTCTCCATGGCTTAACAGAAGTTGATTGGATCATCTTCCATCATGCCAATGACAACCTCATATTCTAGGTGAAATATAATATAATCATCCAGAATATCACTTCTCCTTTCTCTAGTGGATCTCCTTAGCTCTTGAGGTTGTTGAGCCTGTCCTTCTGAAACAATCACTTCATTTTGAATGGATGGTTGTTCTGCATTGTCTTGTTCAGGTTCTTAATTTGCTCCTGATCGATGACAGGTGCTGGGACTTGCACATCGTCAGAGACAATAGTAGGAATAGTGACTAATTCCTCCTCAAAGACAATGTTTCTAACATCATTTCTCCCTCCAAGCTCAACATCCTCAAAAAATGTGGCAGTTCCCGTCTCGAAAATTGACTTAAGTGTGGGATTATAAAACTTATAGCCCCTAGATCACTCCGCATAACCAATAAAGTAACTACTAACTGTTTTGGAGTCCAATGACTTTTCATGTGGTCTATAAGGCCTTGCCTCAGCTGGACATCTCCAAATATGGAAGTGCCTTAAACTAGGCCTTTTGCCTGTCCAAAGCTCATAAGATGTTTTAGTAATTGCTTTAGTTGGTACTCTGTTTAGAATGTAAGCTGCTGTTTTTAGTGCTTCTCCCCAGAGTGATTCTGGTAAGGTAGAATGAATAATCATACTCATCACCATGTCCTTAAGATCTCTGTTTCGTCTTTCAGCTACACCATTCATGTTAGGAGATCCCGACATGGTGTACTGTAGGACGATACCGTACTCCTCTAAGAATTTAGCAAATGGTCCTAAACATTGTTCACCTGAACCGTCATATCTGCCATATTACTCACCACCACGGTCAGATCTAATGCACTTAATTCGTTTGTTGAGTTGATTCTCAACCTCAACCTCAACCTTAAATGATTTGAACACGTCAAGCGACTGTGATTTCTCGTGAATGAGATACAGGTACTCATAACATGAGTAGTCATCTATGAATGATATAAAATACTGTTAACCATTCCAAAAAGTCGTAGGGAACGGTCCACAGATATCTGTGTGAATCAATTCTAAGACATCCGAAGATCTATTTGCACCTGTTCTCTTAGTTTTGGTCTGTTTTCCCTTGACATAATTGTTTAAGTCCGCAAAGTCAAGGGAATTAAGTATACCATCAGACACAAGCCTCTCAATTCTAGCTTTTGAGATATGACCTAAGCGCTTATGCCATAATGACGCTGAATTTTCTTTATTTAATTTGCGTTTGGTACCACGTGATTTCACATGCAGGGTTTCATGATATGAAGTGATAATGTCAAGCATATATAGGTTATTGTAAGCGCATAATGAACCGGTGCCAATTATATTTGAATTTAATAAAAGACTAAATTTATTATTTCCAAATGAACAAAAATAACCAGACTTGTCCAATAAGAAAATGGAAACCAAATTCCGTCTAAAAGACGGTACAACGAAAGTGTCTTTCAAATCCAGATAGAAACCAGTTTCTAATAATAACCTAAAAGTGTCAATTGCTTCAACTGATGCTGCCTTGCCATCTCTCACATAGATGTATCTTTCGCCATCACTTGACTTTCGACAGTTCAAGCAACCCTGCATAGAAACACTTATGTGAGTAGTAGCTCCAGAATCTAACCACCAAGTGTTTCTAAGTACTAAGGCTAAATTAATCTCAGAACAGACCAAAGTAAGAATTGTACCTTTCTTTGCACGCCAAGCGTGGTATTTAGGACAATCCTTCTTTACATGTCCAATTTTATTGCAAAAAAAGCAGCTATACTTTTCCTTCTGCTGTTTCTTTTGAAATGGACCCTTAGGATCAGCTTCATTCTTTCTTTTCTTGCCCTTGCCCTTAGAGGTACTGGCTAAGTGAGCACTTTCAGTCCTATCATACTCCAGTCTTTCCTCTTCTTGCATACAATAAGAAATGAGCTCATTAAGAGTCCATTTCTCCTTTTGGCAGTTATAACTGACCTTAAACTGACTGAATCGTGCAGGAAGTGAAAGCAACACCAAGTGCACAAGCAAATCATCTGATAACTCGAGCTTTAGCACTTTCAGTTTTGAAGCAATGTTGGACATTTCCATTATGTACTTACTTATATTTCCTTTACCTTTGTACTTCATTGAAATCAAGCGCTGTAAGAGAGTGCTTGTTTCTGCCTTATTGTTTTTTGCAAAACGTTTCTCAATTTCAGTAAGGAAATTCTTAGCGTTGGTGATGTCCTCAGACACACCACCCCCAAAGGTTTCTGGAATGCTGCACTTAATGATCATTAAACTCATGCGATTCGACCAATCCCACTTATCAAAGTTCCTCTTATCATCAGAGGTACTTTCAGCTGTTAGATCGGTGGGTTTCGGAAGCCTAAGTGCATGATCCAGATCCATGCAGCTAAGGAAAATGATAACATTGTCCTTCCATTCCTTAAAGTTATTCTCGTTTAGCATGGGAATAGAGTTTAAGTTAGCAGATATAGTAGTAGTAGACATGGCTGTACAGAAAACATAAACATAAATAAATATTCATGCTCATAAAAAAAATTCACATAATGAAATAATCAATAAATTTAAATATTGGTAATCCCATCACAAGAAACTGGAGCAACATTAATATCAAGTCTTTGGACAATAATATTAACTGCAAGTGGTGTTCTTGTTGTAATAATCAAAAACTGATAATAAGGCATGTCAGATAATAAGCCCATCTTTGGATTGACTTATTATCCACATGGTAACCAAATAATCGTCACATATTTATTATCACACATGCATATGAAAATCTGCCAAATATTTGTCTTCCTTTGGGCCGACTAAATAACCGCACGAATAGATATATGCACAAACATCTAATATGTTCGATAAACTAATTTTCATAAAAGATGTCACTTTGGCGACATATTATTTCAACTAACTTATCTATTAATCTTAGACAACCAATCATTTAAATAAATTGATCCATTAATTTTATTTCATAAATTTGGACCTATAATATTTGGACCAACCTTATTTAGATTTAATATATATATACAATAATATCAAATCTAGCTTTATTTGTATAAATTTTAGGTAATGCACATAAATAAGTCTATATGAAATTTTAATTGGAATAAAAGAAAATAAACTTGATATCCAATTTAAAAAAAGGAAATAATTAAGTCAATTATGTATTATTATTATTTTAATATAATAATACACAACAAATATAAGGCCCAAACTATAAGTCCAAATAGTGTAAAAGGAAAACTGGGACACAGGAAAAAAAAATAACCGTAGGCCCAAAGCTAGATCGACTCAACTTAAGGATTTATCAGCCCAAAACAAATATATATATATATATACACATATGTATGGGTGTGAGCTGTTGGGCCAGACTCGTCGAAAACCCAACAGCCCAACCCAAAAAAAAGGAAGGGTAAGGCAAAGAAAAGAGGGCGCCAGGTGTCCCAAACCTACCGCAACCCCCTATTTTTTTTTCATGCTAGGCCATCCCTGCCGCCATATTAATATCGCAGACTCCAGGGTTTCACATAAAGAAAGAAGAGAGATGTGAGGCAGGTCGGCACCTGCCACAACCCTCCTTTAGCCCCTTTTTTTTTTGTTGATAACTGAACCAAACGCCTAAACCTATCGATAGAAAGAAGGAAAAAAAAGAGATGCGAGGCATGCATCTGCCGCAGGCCTCGTTTAACCCTTTTTTTTGTTAATGGCCACCAAAACAAAAGGGTGATTAAGGGTAGATATTAATACTCATATACAGGGCAATTATATCAATCCATGGATACAGATTTGAACGGAGGAAATTTGATATGGAACCAAAACGGGACAAAAAAAAGGAAACCGAATATGAATTAAAAAAAAGTATATCTCAATGAATCAAGCATGTAGGCTCTGATACCAATTGATAGAAATTAATTATAGGATCGCATGTTAATTCATTAAGATTAATTAATATAATTAAGTCGGAAGCGAACCTGAATCCATAATAATAAAATATTTATCTAGTACCGTTGAATCTGATGTCAAACCCTAACGGTCGGTTTTATAGTCTTCTAGATCACGCACGTGCCCGCTACTTGCCAATGACTGATGGAAACCAATTGGAGCGAAATACGTCTGACCTAGGGACCATAACCACATATATATAGATAACAAACCTGTTATCTATCGGGTCATCCTAGTTCGATCCATCAATGATCTAGGACTCCCACAGTCTCTACACATATGGGTCCACATTCAATCAGATACATTAGACCCGACTTAATTCAACCTAATTCGATCATGTTTATTTGGGCTTAACCGATACAGCAACATCCAATTCGTATCGTTCACATACAAGCCCAACATTGGATAATAATCCAACATAAATATCAAAAGGAATCTGTAACCCACAAAGAAAATTATTAATAAAGTATCCACATGAGAGAGATTTTTAGGCTACTGAAAGAGCATGCCCTATAATTCACTCTCAAAAAATGAATTTATGGCATTGTGATGAATCCAGAATAATCTTATCTTACTTCACATTCAATCCCATCCCTTTAAATAAAATACACCTTTTAGTTCCAAACTGTTTATAAACCAAGCATAAGGTAAACCTAATAATGGAGAAAGCCCTAGAGGTGAGGGAAGATTAACATCGGAGGAGACCAAAAAGAAGACTGCTATAATATAAAAAGAACAACCATACCCTGCATCACATGTAATATATAATGTAGCAGTCAAGGCCATCAAGGAGAAAAACTAGAACAAGCATCATGGTCAAGAAAGAAACCTAGAAGGCCAAAAGAGATGCAGCTGCAGCAAATAATCAGTTGTAGTAAATTATGCCAGCAAACAACACAGATCAGTGATCTAATTTTCTCATAATATCTAGGATGAGGAACACAATCAACGAGATAGATTTTCATGCTCAATGACCAGCACATATCTTATAATTATAGGAATCAATCTACCACATTAAAATATCCTATGACATATTATAGTGCTCAAAGGCATGTGAGAAAAATGTATACTGAGAAAAGTAATAATCCCAACACAAGCACTCATATCTTTGGTCACGAAATAAGCAAATGCATATCGAAGCTAATAATTCTTCAGAAAGCACACAAAGATCTTCTTGATAACACAATGAGAATAGACAACATATGACATGTGAACTATATTTTCCAATTATTTAAACATAGAGAACAATATTTTTCATGTAATTACCCGAATCCTGGGGTTTTCTGATCATATCAGAAGAGTTAGCTGGCAAAGTATTCGACATTGGTTTCTGAGATTCTGATTCCACAGTGAGCATCTTCCATGATATATTCCGTAGATAATCAGACTGCAGCCAAATATGAGGGACAACTTTACCCCCTCAAGTAATACAATCATAGAACATATAGATGATACAAAAGAATGTACAATTCCAGGAAAACATAGTGATGACACCTAGTAAGGAGACAACAACAACACACACACACACACACACAAAAGGAAGAACATACCTTGCTTGTTGCTGCACTATAGTTTATTTCCTCAAACCTTATAGCAATATTCATTAGTTTCTGCAAACCATCCTGGTCAAAATAGGAATAATGTCGCTTTAATGTCTCCATACTGAAAATGTGAAAACCATGGCACACAAGAACATCAGATCATGAAAAATAACAGGAAGATGTGGTAATTTCCTAATTCCCACCTACAAAAACCTAGAAACCTTGGAAGCTACAGCTTCAAAGGCTAACAGATACAAATGTGAAAAGACGTGTATTAATGATAAATTGTAAACATGCAAGCATTGGAAAGCCACTCTTAGTAACAATGAAAGAGAAAACAATAGATGTTTTCTGCATGTTGCCAAATATACAACAATCTTTTGGGATAAAGCCCCTCACATATGATTTGGTAGAAATAGAAAAGACATGGTGCCTGTATAGCAGAACAAAGAGGAAGCTTAGGAAGGGTAGGATCCTAGGCCAAAAAGTGCTCAACATTATCGCCAAGAAATGCCACCACAAGAAAGTTACTGTACAAACTCAGATAATGAAAGTGTGAAGGATACTAGTGGTAATATTTAAAAAAAATAAAAATAAAAATAAATCATCTAGGAGCTCAGAGTTATAGAGTTAGTGAAGAACATCTGCTCCTTCAAAAACAATGATCACAACTTGGGGAAAAGATATAGAATGAGTGATGTGTAACGTACTGCACCTGTGCACAAATGACAATCCAAAATATCCTACGATTTATTCCCCATCTCACAATAGATGGTCTGTAAATTTTTTTCATTTTTGTTTTATAATGTAAGTCCTTTCACAAAAACAATAAAGAATTTAATGCTATTAGCAAATTTGCCCTTATTTTTTTCTCTCTCAGGTCATTAATGTATCAAGTACTCAAGTTTCAGTAAGGGTATTTTAGTCAATTTGAATATCATTCATCATAAAATTTAAAATTTCTTAATATGTGCACTTAAAAACTATAAGCCCTAATGATAATAGAACAGTTGCGAGATGCACAAACACTACTAGTTATCGTTGAAATTAGCATATATAACTAGGCAATGAACTCACAGACTATGTGATTAGAGAAGGAAATCAAATCAAGAGAATTGCTTATTAGTTACCATACCATGAAAAAAAATATTGATTAAACCTACTTCTATGAGATCATATCACCACAACAAAGATGATGGCACAATTTTTAAACTCCGTGCATATCATCACGCAAAATGGTCTAAAAATAATGGAAGGCTAGCAGAATTTCATCATTATACTCCTTAATAGACCCCACGAATGCAAAGGGTAGGAAATTAAATGTCCTTTAATTTCATTTCTGATAAACTATTCTTCTTTGAAGCAATTACTTCCTGTTTCCATTTCAATAAAATATTCTTTTTTCTAATAGTTAATTCATTTTTATACAACTTTAGTATAAATATTTAATTTTATTTTATGATGAGTCATTAAATTTAAATAATTTCAATAACTATTTGTAACTTTTAGCTAGATGAAAATATATCATGAATGCAATTTGGAGAATAAAATATTTAAAAAATGAGATAAAAAACTCACCTAGAAGAATCATAAATAAATAAATAAAAGTACATGATAATAGTGAATAAATAACTAATCATATAATCATATTGTTACATTTGAATGGATCAATTGACATTCCTGTCACAAAGTTACCAGAATATAAAAAAATAGATACATATAATGTAGTGATTTACAATATAATATGCAAAGGAAATGAAATGCAAAACCTTTAATAGCTTTACTTTTACAAGATACTTCAACCCTAACAAAATAACAACAAATCTTGCATCCAATGCAAGAAGAAAAAAGTAGTCGCTATATAATCAAAGAAAAACTAGTATATGTTGCTACATACATTTACTAGTTTTATACTAGTGTCATGCATAGATATGTACTTTTGTGTTTTGCATGGCGAGTAGGAAATCAAGGCGTGGGAGGATGCATACCTTAACATGTGAAAAGAAAAAATATATTAATGATCTTTGCAACCGGGTAAAAAATCATACAAACTGTGTGCTAAATATACAAGTGATTGGTTGCATGTAAACACGTGCTCAAATTAATTTATAATGCATAACTATAAACAACATTTGAGTGCTCGCAATGCATCTAAGAATGTATAAAGTAATATAATATATATTTTGATGAAGTAAAAATTCTTAAATTTCATATAATTGTCGAGGAAATTGCAAAATGTCAAAGACAAAAACAAAAACAAAAACATAACAAAACAAGCAACAACAACAACATATATATATATATATTGAATGTTGAAATCTCAACAAACATGGATATTATTTAGATATGTTGATATCTGAAACTTCTGGAGAATCTTTTTTGTTTTGTTTTTGGAATTTATTACAAATAAAAGCAGGTGGTATATTTATAGATAGACAGTATATTGCTCAAGTAAGAATTTATAAAGTAAATATAATTTATATTTTATAAAGTGTGTATTCTTAAATGTCTTATTATTGTCAAGGAGATTGCAAAATTCTAATATCTAACATAAAAGTCAAATTTCTTGAAAAATATGGATATTATCATAATATGTTGATATCTAAAAATTTTGGAATTTTTAGATATAATTTTTCTGTTGGATTTAAAGTGTTGGTTTTTTTTTTTGTTTTAAGTATTTGAAATTTATTTTGAACAAAATAAGGTAGTTACATCGAACATGTTAGCTTAATAAATCATATAAATAGAAAAAAATTGTTTTAAGTAAATACAATTTCTCAAACTAAACTTGTGGAATTTTTTTATATAATTTTGGATTGGAATTAAAGTGTGTTGGATAGGTTGTTGCTTTTCTTCTTCTTTTGTGTTCGAAATTTATTTAAAAAATGGGGTGGTTATCTCAGACATGTTGGCTTAATAAATAGTATATATATGAACATGTCCAAGTAGATTACTCCTATAAGTTATAAGAAGGACAAACACAGTTAAGTAGTCACTGAAAATGGCACTTGATTTTTTCTAGTAGCTAAAATAAAATGACTACCGAGAAATTAAAGTCTTATGGCAGTCACTGAACTATATAATAAAGCATAGTGATACATAGCTAATAAAACCAATTCAACCATCAATATGAATTATGAATCATCAATCAAATATTGGACAAAAATCATCTCGGTTCCTTTTTCTTCATTTCTCATCTCTTTATTTACTCTTCATCAAAAACAAACTCAACTCAACATTTAATAATGATCGTAAATTTCCCCACCACAAATGATAATCAAACACATTGCATTTTATATAAGGATGAGATTCCACCTAGGATCTATTTAGAAGCTCAGGATTAAATTGTAGAATCAAATCATAGAATTGTAAGATCCTACAAAAACTGTAAAAATATGAAACTTGTATACTTATATGCTATAAAATTATAAATTATATATTTTACATTAAAAGTACAAAAGATTACATTCTTAACTTTTTAACTTCTCATATAGTTACTAATTGAGTTCTAGCAACACAAAAAATAGCATAAATTGTTTGAAGTTGTTTTAAATATTAGGAACTATATTAAGTCAACAATATCATAAATAATATTGTCAAATAGAATGTGAAAATTATAATGAGATTATGGGTAGAGGAAATATACAGCTCATTGGATTCAAAATATACAATATTATTAGTGTTAAGAAAAGCATACAAAGAATGAAGAAAGCGGATGACAATGAAGGCAATAATAAGAGAACAATGTTCTATATTATTTAAGAGAATAAGACCCAACAGAGTTTTAAGTTATCTTTTAAAATTTTGATGAATCAAAGGTAAAAACAAAGCAAAAAAGAAGTGTTGGCTATAAGTTACCACATTAAATTACTATTTGAACCATGTGTACACCATAAACTAAAACTTGTATATATTATAAAGCTATCATGACTGTAAAAAAAAAACCAACTTTGAATTGAATAAAGCTTAATAATTAAAAATATTGTAAAATCTAATATATTCACTTGCTATTTATATGGAGATTACATTCTTTTATCAATATTTTATATCCACAATCAACTTTATTATTTTAGTGCTAACTCAATCATACTTTCTTTGCATCAACTTATTTTCAATACATGTTGCAAAATACTATAGGGTAGAAAATTAAAATATTAAAAAAGAAACATAGTTGGAATAAGATGGGAAATAGATTTGGAAATTAATCGATAAAAATAATAGTTATTATATACGATAGTAAGATTCTGTCATAGGATCATAAGTTTCTATTGTAGGATCGTAGAATCATAGGATTGAATCGGAATTTTAATAACTATGGGAAAGAATGACATCCAACTCATGTGCTTCTACTCAGAAACACCTCTAAAAAACCCCTACTATGTTATCGTGTGCTACGGTATGTAAAGTCCTTGTACTGGGATGCAAGTAAGAAAATTGTTGGGGGAAAGTCCTCACTCGCTATAGTGATATAATACCAAGAGAAAATTTTCCTTATTGGGGGGCTATATAGCATTTATTGTTTCCATATATATTTTCCTTTACTTTTTCCCCTAGCTCTTGTACATACCTACGTAGTTTAGTAGTTTCGTCATATATAGCTATGTTGTCGTTACCTTTGGTGTAGTATGACAACATAATTGCTTCCCAAGTTTTTTAGATAAAAGCACATAGCTTGTTCAAGAGAAGATCACTCTAGACTTGGGTTAAGATAGTTAAAAGAATACCATCTTAACCCTAATAAAAATATACTTGAAGAAAACAATTGGGAAGTCCATAAAAGAACGGCAAAGCAACCACAGATGTCACTGCTTGGGTTCCAGAAGGCCAAACAAACTCAGAAAATGATATGAAAACACAAATGCATTAAAACTTTACAAAAATTAGTCATGGATCACCATATAACCCTAAAACACCAAGACAACTAATCCCAATACCAACTAAATGGCAAGTAAACTTAGATAATCATAGATGTCACTCCTTGGGCTCCAGAAGGCCAAGCAAACTTAGAAAATCATATGAAAACACAAATACATTAAAACTCACCATATAACCCTAAAACACCAAGACTACTAATCCCAATACGAACTAATTGACAAGAGTATAAAGATACCATTCATCAGAATAATTACTCCACTCAACAAACAATTTAAGTAACAGCTAATAATGTTTTGGGAAGAAAACGCCCACGCAATTATCCTTAGGATGATATCTGCAATTTAGATTTGCTCCGAAAACAAATTTCAGAAGTGCCTACTTATTGGATTTAATACAAACAAGCATACTCTTTAATCAAGACCAAAAAATTGCTTCATAGAGGAGCAAAAGATTTCACATCGAAACAAAACTGCAAGTGCAAAATTCATACATTGATGCTAGTCACTGGTAATTCTCGCTTTTAGAAATCAAGCACCAGATCAGCAATTTTCTACAGTCAACTGTACCTTACAACCATTTAAAATTTCCAGTTCCCGCATAGTTACAAACAAGTTAATACTCCCATCCATAAAACGTCATAATTCACGCAATATAGATTCCAAATGCACACCAGATTAAAAATATGACATGAATGCTTCAATGAATAGAAATCAATCTTTACTAAATCTCCAAATAAGATAATAATAAAAAATTAAAATAAGAATTACTCACATCCTATTGACCATTTGCTGCCGAAAATCCGGCGGAAGCAGAGATCTCCGGTCAACTCCTCCAGCAGCGCCTTCCATAGCTGGTTCCGGTTTGGCTGGCCTCCAATTGCTTGAATCCATCACAGGGGCCTGAAACAAAACAACCAGGAAATCAAATAAATAAAATAAAATCGTCCTCCGTGACCAATTACGACAATAATATAAAGAAAAGCGATAACCTAAGCGTAGAAAAGATAACAGACAAGGCTTTCGAGATTATTTCTTCGATGTTCAATTTGAGCGTTGAGAGCTAAAACTGATGAGGTGAGAAGAAGATGGTTATGGAGATTTCGAATTTCGATTGCTCGACGTGCGTCCAGACCGAAGTCACCGAACACAAAGTTACTATTCCACTCCCTTTATAAAATAATTATTTATTACCATTTATTTTACTCTGCACTCTAACATGCATTTGAATAATATATGTGCTGTTTGATTTGCATTTTCTAACTAGAGGCTAAAATTATTAATGTAGAATGTTTGTTGAATGAATATAAAAATAATTTTAACACGCAGCTTACATCTATCCAAAGTGTTTTGATAATTTAATTAAAAAAAGTATATATTTTTATTATTAACATTTATATTAGCATTATTTATCTCTATCATTTGTACTTATTCTTTCTATAAGTTTTGGTGCTTTCTTCATATATTTTTACATCCTTAATTATTTTCTTATAATTAGAAAGTTAAAAATTAACTAATAGTAAGTATAAGATTTATTAATTATATTTTTTATATTATCATTTATATAAATAAAATCCATATATTTTACAAGCATGTAAACTAGTCATTTTTTTATGATAAGCCAAACTATAATTTTACAATACAAATCCATACAATATTTTGGTAAGTTGAAAATCAAAACCTTAAGACTTAAATTAAATTTATGGTACATATTCTTACATGTTACAGCTATTCAAAAATTTAACATCACCTACAATTAAGAAGAAAAAAAAAACTTAAGTGTGTAACTAATGAAATTGTCATTTTTATGTACTTGAATAAGTTACAAAATCTAACTTTTAGACCCCTTGGTCAACCACGTATGTAATTGGTACAAATTATTTTCTCCATCAAATTCTATAACACACAAAAAAGTAGATAACTGTAATTAAATAATTTGTTATCAAAAATGTATAAGAATTGCAGTGGCAATTGTGTGTGTATGTTATTATGATTAAATGTCTGTGTTATAATTAAATAATTTATTATTATAAAGGTATATATATTAGAATATAAAATTATTAGATAATAAATTATTATTAGCTTTAGATAAAATATTATTAACTAATATGTAAAATAATGACATAACAATAAACTGAGCTAATAAATTATTTTTAACTTTATATAAAGTATTATTATATAAGTGGAATAATGAGATAATAAAAATATTAAATCATAAAATATTTTTAGCCTTAAATAATTTATTATTAAATATGTGAAATACTTCTAAACCTTAACTCTAACCATAAGCATTAAACCATAATAAATTACTATTATGGTAATCCATTGTTATATATAGTTTTAATAGTAACATAAATTAGACCTATTTTAAAATATATTGTATAATCAATTTAATAAAATAATTCAATTACACAATCCAATTTAAATCCGTAAAAATGTTGACCTAAAAAATCCAATTATGATAGATTTTACACAATTTTTCCAAATTAACAATTTCAAAATAAAATTAAGTACATTTCAAAGTATATTGCATAATCAATTTATCCAAAATAGCTTAATCGGACAAATCCAATAAATTCGGATATAACAGGGTCAAAAACCTAATTTTCACAATTCAACCATATATATTGCAATTAACCACTCCAAATCACTAATACAACATATATACACACATAATTCAATAACCAATTTAGCTTATCATAAGCTAATTCACAAAAAAAAATCAAAACAAGAGTTAGGACTTGGAATAATTATATTAAACGAAGTACTATAAAATTAGAGGGGATAAGGATTGTTGGAGCATCACCGGCAGTCAAGGAGCACTCGCCGGTAGTCAGGTGCACCGAAGGTTGTCAAACAACGACGTCGTTGCTACTGCTCGCTGCGTCTGGTCACTGTTGCTACGTACAACAATGACAACAAGAAAAAGGGTGTGGAGATTGTGGTGTCATGGCGCGGCATGGCAGTGGTGTAGTCAAGCGGCGGATTTGGTGTGGTGGTGGTGCCAAGCGACGAAGGAGAAAGGCTCAGGGGTCGGGGATTTCACTATTAGTGTAGAATAAGTGAAAAGAAAGAGAGAAGAGAATAGGAAAGATAAAGGGACGAGGGGCGGTTCTGATTATGGTTCGATCGGACCAATTGTTTTAAAAAATAAATATAAACTATCTTAAATATAATAAATGATAATTATATATTGTATAGTTATATTACAATTACTTTTATTTTATAAAATTCTATTTTTATAAGTAATGAAATAAATGATAATTACACTGTATAAACAATATATGTTGTTCTTAACATATCAAAATGAAAAAATACCAAAGAAAAATTAGATAGATAGTTCATAGTTGATAGACCTCAATTTGAAGTTTAATCCATGTCGAATTTAACTTACTTTTATGCCAATCTACTGTAGCTCCCCTCCAACCTGCAACAAAATGCCCAAAAATACCCCCTTGCTGCACACAAAATCACTATAACACCTCCCCCCTCTTCGGCCATTTGTGTCGATCTCTTCCCCTTGGCTTCAACCTTTTATGCCAATCCTCCCCACCTTGCTACACCTTTCTTCCCCATATCCCCTTCCTTGGCTTCAGTAATTTTGGTCATTCCTACCCTCTAGTTTTGGCCTACTCCACCGCTGCTCCCTCCCTCTTCTCGACAACTTCCAAAAATTCCTCCTCCTTTGTCGTGTTTGGCTTCCCTAATGCTTTCTTTCCACCGATTAGTAATCCTTGAGTTATTTTAATTAATTTTAGGTTATTTTTATGATATATTAAATGCTAATACATGTGTTATTGGGTGTTAAATTCTTAGGTAATTCTTGAGGATTATGGAGAAGAATTTTTGTGTAAGCTTAGATTTAGGTAAATTTAATCACTTGTAAGATGGTAAAAAATTATGTGCGATCCCATTAGGATTTTTAGACCTAGAATCACGCTATGGTTTATGCTGAACAAGTATATTATCATGCATGATAAAATGATAATATGACGAGAGGGTGATATGCATGATTATTGATAATTAAATTGTATGCATGGTAATATGTCAAATGTGTTTACGTCCACATGTATAGGATTTTGTTAGGTATTCCATTATTATTATGTTATGATTCAAATCCCACAGTATATGCCTCATGAATGCTCATGCATGTATTATGATCATTATATGCCTACTTAAATGATATATCATGCTTTAAATGTGTACGTGTATGCTACATAAAAGATGTGGTACATGGTAATTTCATGATTAGGGTTTTTGGTGGGCACAACCCACTAAATGTATGAAAAGTAAAAAATATAATTAATTGCCGAACTGCAAGGATTACCTACATGCTAAAATAATATGAAATATTTCCCTATTGCCTGCTCATGAAAAATTTCTAATGATGATAATGTTTGATATGAAAAATGGATAAAATGAGGAAATTGGGGTTTTGAAGGATATTTTGGTAATTTTGACCTAACATAATATTTACAAATAAGTGAATGGTAGGATGGCCTTAGTATTTTGATAGGTTAGTCTTAGCTTTTACTTGGCTTGACATAGACCTATGACCTTAGGATTTATCTAAATAATTGGAAATAAAGGGAAAATAATTAAGTATGAAAAATAAAAATTTATATGTTGTATGTGACTTATGTGATCACCTCATAAAATATTAATACTTAATGTGAAAGACCTCGAGTTGGGAATAGTTGCTCTCTAGAGATCATTACCTTTGAGGTAAGGTGTTAGCCCTCATTTTTTTTATCACTGGTGTGCCATTGTGTCCCAGTTTTTAAAGCCCTACTCTACTTTATAGATGACCTACGGGTCCTATAAGGGATATTGATATTTAAAGACTAGGTGATTAAGGTTGGGAGGATACCGTGTTGCTTTCTAGCCCCGGTATTGTAATCCCCCAAAATTTTAAAAAGCTTATAGTTAATAAATAAATTTTATTTGGGATAAATTAGCCTTTTAAATCTATTTAATTTAATTATTTTATGGATTTTTGAGTAAATAAAATTGGGTATAAATATTTAATAAATTAAAATAAATATTTTGTTATTTTATCATACTCTTATTATTCAAATAAATTTTCAAACCCTTATTTTACTAAAATTATCCTTTTAAACCCTTATATTTTAATTATATTAAATTAATTATTAAATAAATTTATTACCCAAAAATATTGTATTCTATTATTTTATTTAAATCCATTTTCCTTTTTCTCTTTTCTTTCTTCTTTTTTTTCCTTCCTTGGGCAACCGGCTGGCCCAGCCTACCCTCACCCCCTATGCGATTGGGCCCTGGCCCATCTCTCCCCCTCCTCCCTCCTTTCCTTTTCCTTTCCCTGGCCCGACTCCTTTCTTCCTTCTCCCGTGTGAGCCAGCCTACCTCCCCTCCTTCCTTTTCTTTCCTTTCTCCCCGACCGGGCAGACCCGTTTCTTTTCTTCGGTTGCCCGTCACACGCACCCAGCCCCCTCCCCTTCTTCTTCTTCTTCTTCTTCTTCTTCTTCCTTCCTTCCTTCCTTTCTTTCTTTCTTTCTTTCTTTCTTTCTTTCTTTCTTTCTTCTTCCTCTTTCCCTGGCGAGCATCCCGACCCCTGCCATCTCTGCCTGCAACTCCCTCTCCCCCGTTGATCTCCCCTATCTCTCTCTCTCTTTCGTCGTTTTCCTGCCATACCGGCCCCACCATCTCTCCCTCTCCCTCTCCCTGCCATTACCATATCATCCTCCCTCTCCCTGCAACTCCCATTTCCCTACCACCTACCGTCACCCCTTGAGCTCCCTATCCCCTCCCTTCTCTTCCTCTTCTATTTCTTCCTCCTTCCCTACCCATTTTGCACTTTTTTCTGAACTCCCCATGCTCCCCAACCCTCTATTTTCTTTCCTTTCTTCTCCTTCCCTCACCCTCTCTATTTTTGCTTCGCCGCCCAGCTCCACCGCTGCCACCTCCTCAACAGCCACATGCACCACCCCTGCCACCCTCTACCTCACCCTCGAATCATCCCAACATCCATTGAGCCACCCCACAGCCTCCTTCTTCCTCCTCTCTTCTTTTTCTCTTCTTTCCCTTCCTTCTCGGCAACCACCCTGCACCACCATATTTCACCGCCTATGCCACCACCTAAGCCACCAAATTAATCCCTGCAACCCCCTCTACCACCCCCAATCCTCATTCGGCCGAAACCACCACCCAAAAGCCTTCATATTCCCTTCCCCTTTTCCTTGCTCACTAGCCCCCATCTCGACCTCCCCCTCGACAACCTCCTTTCGTAGCTTCACTACCGTCATCTCCACCACCTTTAGTTGCCGTCAACCCATCCCCGACCACCACCTACACCCCCTCTCCACTTCTGCACCATTCCCTTGCCCCAAACCTTCTCCTACATGCCTTTTTTCTTAGCCTAAATATCCTAACCCGAAAATGTCCATTTTTCCTCCTATTAACCACCTTCGAGCCCCTCCTCCCCATTTATTTGCATGCAGCTCATGCTGCTCATGCAGATGAGTTGCTACATTTCTTGATTTAGTTGGATAACAATTTTAAGGTATAATAATATTTTAATTCAATTATTTGATTAATTAAGCATTATAAAGTTTTATACTTCAATTTTTATGATTTCTAACATAATAAACCTTGATATTATTTTTATGTCCTTGATATTATTTTTAGGTATTATTTTTGATAATCAAAGCTTGAACCTTTAACCAGAATACTGGTAAGGTTTGTTTTTGCAGGAATTGAGGTAATCGTTAAAGCTCAATTAAACGCATGGATTAACATATGTTAGTACATTAGGATTTTTAACATGTTATTATGCTTAATTTATGTTGTTTAATATCATAAGCGCAACTTCTTGTGATGTTGGATGAAAAGAAGCACGTTATGTTATGTATGGAAATATCGTTTGAAGTCAGAGTTTGGTTGTTAATAAAATGTTAAGTGTTATTCTATTGTGGTGTTTAATGCATGGTTTATATTTTGTGAGCCTTAGGGGTATTTTAGTAATATATCTCGTACAAGAATATGGCCTAATATATATATGGGTGCTAATAAGTATTGCATTAACTATAAGGGTTGTGGATGAGGTGTTAATATTAATATTTTATGTAGTAATAATAATAATTTGATATAAGTGGTGTACTAAGGGGCAAAATGGTAACTTTAAATTAACAAGGGTATTATGGTAATTTTGGAGGTAAGGGCAAAGTGGTAATTTGGTAATTAAAGAGTAAAAGGGTAATTTTGGAATTAATGGATAAATTGGTAATTTTGGAAGTAGAAAGGGTAAAGTGGTAAATTATAAATGAAAAGGGGCAAATTGGTAATTTTGGAAGTAAGGGGAGTAAAATGGTAATTTTGTAATTAAAGGGAAAAATAGTAATTTTGTAATAAAAAGGTAAAATGGTAATTTTATAATTAGAGGGTAAAATGATAATTTTGTAATTAAAGGGTAAAATGATAATTTTGTAATTAAAGGGCAACATGGTAATTTTGTGATTAAAGGGCAAAATGATAATTTGGAAATTAAAAGAGGTAAAATGGTAATTTCGTAGTTAAGGATAAAATGGTAATTTTATAAGTGAAAGGGTGTTATGGTAATTTTCGGAAGTTAAGGGGTAAAGTGGTAAATTTGAAGGTAAAGGGGTAAAATGGTAATTTTGTAAATAAAAGGGATAAAAGTGGAAATTAGAAAGGATTAATTTGGTAATTATAATAATTGAGAAGGGTAAAATAATAATTTAAATGTAACACCCCAAAATTCACTAAATTTTTTTTTTTATAAAACGGAAGCAATTAAGATAGAAACACTTAAAACCTGTGAATTCTGGGAATGTTACCGCCACACTTAGTACCAGACCGGTTCTCTCCGACCGTTCCAGTACCAAGTGCTAAGGCTAAAGAAAAGATTTACGTTAAATTCAAATTAAAAATTCATAAAAGAATTCGAAAGATCATACAACAAAATCAGAGTACGCATAAACGTTTATTAACACTTGTAACTTCCAAATAGAAATACATTTAAACAAGATAAAACCCGATGGGTCAAATTCCGAATTGCCTACTCACTCAAGTCAGGCCTACCACCCCAAAACAGTCTCTGATCTTAAACCTGCACAAGAGGTCTGCTCCCCACCATCGGTGGATCATCACAGGACCCATCAACCAAGGTAGTATCAGTACGGGTCCAGTACTGAGTAAGGTGACTTGATCACTAAGGCCAACACATAAACACATAAGCCATGCAGACAAATAGAAGAACACAATCATAAATGCATATGATCAACCAGGTAAAAGTACAAAGGCCCAATTGTAGTCCAGATTAATCATTTAATTGATCTCTTATCCGAATTCGATTCACACCATGCCTTTTATCAATCCATGTGAGCATAGGAACACCCCACTATTATTGCCGGTGGGCCTGTCACTTGCGGGACAAAGTCCACACCACTATTAGTCGCCGGTGGATCGGTCACTTGCGAGACAAAGTCCACACCACTATTCCTGACCGGTGGATCGGTCTGGTTCCTGCTCACATGGTGTTCCACTGTAAGTAATTAGTATCTTTTAAGCATTTGTAACTCTGGTTTGTTTTTATTGAGCTCGAGTCACCCCACTATTATTGCCGGTGGGCCGGTCACTTGCGGGACATAGTCTACACCACTATTATTACCGGTGGATCGGTTACACATAGGACATCATGTCCTAACCACTATTTCTGACCGGTGGATCGGTCTGAACTCGGCTCAACAATCTTCCACTTTAAATGATTAATGTATTAAGTATTTTATTCAAAGGCTTTCACCAAACATGCATAAATCACCACACATCACAAATCATAAAATTCCATAATTACACTTTAATTACCAAATACACGTGATAACCCAAAACTCTAAGCAGCCTCAAAAATTCATAGTTAACCACTCCAAACCCTAATTCAGTGTCCTTCGTACCCTTAATTTGCTCCATGTGCTATTTTCCATCCCAAGTGCTCAAACACCCAAACAACACTTACATTACCTCCCTTACATCCCAAATTAACTTTCCACACGTAAATTTCATACCCATGCAGACATTGATCCCCCCATGCAAACCTTCGAACCTTTTTCATGCAAACCCTAAAATTTCACGTGAAGCCCTAAATTCAACCATGCAAACCCAAAGATTTGTCCATACCAACCCTAAATTCAAACCATAAAGATTCTTCCATGCCAAACCCTAAATTCAAGCCATAAAGATTCTTCCACATAAAATCATAAATTAGAATCTCCCAAGGAAAACTATAAATTGAATTCCCCCAAACAAATCATAAATTAGATTCCCCCATATAATATCATAAATTACATTTTCCCAAATAACATCATGAATTAGATTCTCCCAAACAAATTATAAATTAACTCTCCCAATCAAATCATAACTTAAATTCTCCTATATAATATTATAAATTACATTCTCCCAAATAACATCATAAACTAAATTCTCCCAAACAAATTATAAATTAACTCTCCCAATCAAATCATAACTTAAATTCTCCCATATAATATTATAAATTACATTCTCCCAAATAACATCATAAACTAAATTCTCCCAAACAAACCATAATTTAATTCTCCCAATCAATCATATATTAAATTCTCCCATATAATATCATAAATTAAATTCTCCCAAATAACATCATAAACTAGATTATTCCTTATAAAACCATAAAATTTAGGTCAACTCATTTCCCTTAGTCAACTTATTTCCCCATCCTCCTTTTTCATCCTTCCTCTCACACAAACCACATCGACTTCCTCACATACACAACACATATCATCATACATAATTAATACACATACCATGCACAACATACTTCAACTCCAAGTCATACCACATATAAAATATTTAATAATAATAAAAACTAGATACATAACATGCGAAACACATAATACATATAAGCACATAAAAGGCCTTAGCACTCCTTACCTAAAACGACACCGGTCTTGGAGCACGCTCCTACGCCTCCTTAGGGTTTTGACTGGTTTTACCTATTATGAGAGAAAAGCTAAAATTAGACTCTCTCCTATCAAAATAATATTAAACACTAATTTAATATAAGAATAGTTTTTTTTATAAAATAATAATAACAAAAATACCAAAATAATATCAATATTAATATTAATAAGAATAATAAAATAGTAGAAATAATGATAAAAAGGCATTACTCAAAAATAAAGTGAAATAAGGGCTTCGGACCCTTTACCAAAATAATACTAAAAATATTATTTGTAAATTAAATAACCCAATTCAGA
Organism: Tamarix austromongolica; assembly: GCA_039764185.1. Lineage (NCBI taxonomy): Eukaryota > Viridiplantae > Streptophyta > Magnoliopsida > Caryophyllales > Tamaricaceae > Tamarix > Tamarix austromongolica. The sequence continues at coordinate 28,139,354 of CM077811.1, read as the reverse complement.
AATAATAATAATAATAATAATAATAATGATTATGATAATAATAATGATAATAATAGTAATATTATTAACAACACTAATGTTAAAATATTTATATTAATAATAATAAATAAGAATAATGGAAATTCGAAATAGAAAATAATAATAATTATTATTATACTTATAACATTTTAATATTAATAATAGTAAATATATAAATAATAAGAAGAATAATAATAAAATCGAATTAAAATATATTAGGGTTCAGCCATCAACATAAATAATAATAAAATATTAATACTAATAATAATAATAATGATGCATATTAAAATATAAATATTAAGAATAATAATAATAGTATTTATATGTAAATAATTGAAATAAAATAATTTAAGGGTTATAAAAATAGGAAAAATAGCTGAGAGGGTCTAGGGTTAAACCAAATATTGGTGGGGATAGGCGGCACCGGCGGTGGCGCACGGAGGTGGCGGCGGTGGCCGGAAAAAGAGAGGAAATAAGGGAAAGTTGCATGCTGGGAATAAGATAGGAAGAATAGAGTTGGAAGTTGGGCTGTTTAAGAATTCCCAGAGGGAGAGGGACAGAATGAAGGTGGCGGCGCACGGCGGCGGTAGTGGTGGCCGAATGGAGGAGAAGAAGGAAGAGAGAGGAGGAGAGCGAGAAAAAGGAAACTAAAGGTATGGGAAGGTAGGGCAGGGTCTGCAGCACAGTTTGGGAGGTGAAAGAAGTGGCCTTAGCGGCGGAGGAGGTGGCTAATGGGGGCGCCAAGGTGGCGGAGGCAGAAAACAGGGTTGATCAGGAAGAGAACTTCGCACAGCTGGGGCGGCTTGTGCAGGAAGAATCGAAGGGCGAGATAGATTTGGTTAGATAGAGGGCGGTGCAAGGATGACACGGGTGGCCAGAAAGGGCGGCGAAGTTGGCCGTATACGGAGAACGAGGCGTCTGAAGTGGAGACGGTGGCAAGGTCGGGATTCTGGGTTGGGGGGATCAAGAGCTCGATACAGACCTGCTTACGAGGGTATTTATAGTCTTAGAAGGGAGGATAGGGTTCTTTGGGTCGGCTAGTAGATAAGGAAGAGAGGGTTCCGGTCGCCGGTGGCGTGGGTTGGCCGGCGGCAGCAAAACGGGCATGGGTGTGCGCAGGAGAGAGAGAGAGAGAGGATGGCACGAGAAGAGGGAGATTTGGTTGGGTCAAGAGGGTCGGCGATTCAGGGGGAAGAGATAGGAATAAAAATCGCCGGTCAAAACGACCGTAACCGGCGGCGAAAAACCAGGGGTGAGGGGCGGCGGTAATGGCGCAAGGCGGCGTCGGGGCTGGCAGGCGTGAAGGAAGAAGATGGGGGGGGGGGCTGGACCGGTCGGTCCAGGGGAAAAGAAAAGAAAGAAGGGGAACCGGGCGGTCGGCGCGAGGCGAGGGTGAATTAAATGAAGTGACGCGCTTCGATGGAAGATCACACTAAAATGCAGCGCGGAAGAGGAGGCCGTCGCGCGGCTGGGCTGGGCCAAAGGAAATGAAAGAAAGAAATAGAAGAACTGGGCCACTAGGCTGGCCCAGTTCGGCGAGAAGAAAAAAAAGGAAAAAGAAAAGAAGAAGAAAGAAAAAGAAAGAAAAAGGAAAAAGGAAAAATAATGGTTTGGGATAATTAAATTAATTATAATATTTCACATATTTAAAAATAATAATATTTAAATAAAATAATATTTAAATCCCTTTTTAGGCTAAATTATGATTTTTAAAAGATTTTCTATAAATTCCATTTTAATTAGCAAAACACCTTAATTTTCTCCAATTAATTTATTTATAATAATATTATTAATTTAAAACTATTTTCTCATTCTTATTTCAAATAAAGTAATTTATTTAATTAATTTCTAAAATAAAATCCTTATCTAGTTAAAATACTAAAATTCCACCTAATTAAAACACTTATAAATTTATTCTAGATTTTCCCTAATTAATTCTCTTTTTATTTTAATAAAAATAATTTATTAAATTAAATCTTTCTAATAAAATCTCATTTAAATATACTTTATAAAATTAGAAAATTTCGGGGCATTTCATTAAATGACTAAAGGGTAATTTGATAATTTAATAATGGAGAAGGGTAAAATGGTAAACATGATAAGTGTGAGGGGCAATTTGGTAATTTAACTAACTAAAGGGGGTAATTTTGTAATTAGGATATTGAACAGGGGTAATTTGGTAATTTTGTAACTAAAGGGAAATTTGTTAATTATAATAAAGGAAATGGGTAAATTGGTAATCTAACCAACCAAATGGGAAATATATTAAGTGTAACAATTACCAAGGGTGATTAGTGGCCTAATAAGGGTAGGAGATATCTCGGTAACCTAAACCGAGAAAGGGTGTAGCTAAGGCCAAATGTGTGCTATGTGTCCTACATGCCTTGGATGTCCTATATAATTATATATCGTGTTTTATATGCTATTATCTTAACTATTTCATATATGGCATGGCTTGAAACCGAGATGTGTTCATGTGTCCTCTTTTGGTAGGTGATAATACAGATAGGCCGTAGGTTATGATGTGATGTGATGTGATGTGGCCCTTTAGGACATGCATGCTAGGATAATTAATGTGGTAATGTGGGATGGAGGCAAGAAAAAGAGAAATGGGATAGAAAGATAACCAAGGGAAAGTAAGTTGACCAATGTAGGTATGGGAGGAACTAAGGTTTGCATGGGATGGTTAGGGTCTGCATAGGGGCAAACTTTACGTATGGGAAGTTGCCTCAGGGCGTGAGGAAGGTAATAGAAGTGTCGTTTGGGTGTCTGGGGGCTTCGGGCGAAAAATAGTACGTGGGACATTATAAGGGTGTGTAGGAGACTAGACTAGGGTTTGGGAGGAAACTCTAATGTGAGAAGGTGGAAAAAAAAGAAAATAATAAAAATAAACAAGAATGAGTGGTTTAGAAAGTGAGGGTTGGATATCAAGGTCGTGACGTGTAGGGCTTTGAAATAGTTGGGATGTGTACAATAGAGAAGGATGGGCCACATAGGCCCGAGTTAGTGTTTTTGGAGAAAACCGAGTTAGGAGGTGCAGAAGTCTCAAGATATGGGACAGGCCCTCCTAGGAGGATAAGTGTGAATATAGTTAGTCATGCATGTCAAGGGTAATATACTTTCGAATAAGATACGTTTAAGACAGTAATCACTTAAAGAGAAAGATGTTGAGCCGGACCCAGACCGGTCTACCGGCGAATAATAGTGGCTAGGGCCGGGGTGCCCTATGTGACCGGTCCACCGGCGATTAATAGTGGTAGGGCATGTACCCTCTTGACCGTTCCACCGGCTATAATAGTGGGGGATTCCGTGCTCAACAAACCAAACGTAAAAACGATAAGAAACGGGGTTGATACTAATTACTTATAGTGAAACACCTTGTGAGTCGGGGCCAGACCGGTCCACCGGCGAATAATAGTGGAAGGGTATGTTACCCTCGTGATCGATCCACCGGCTAAAATAGTGGTAGGCATGTACCCTTGTGACCGTTCCACCGGCTATAATAGTGGGGTTCCCGTACTCACATGGACATCTATAATCCGAGATGATTGATTAATGATTGACTAATGGCCTTAAGGCCATAAAAGTATCGATTATTCATTATGGCCTATTAACATTTGGTTGACTTGTTAAGTATGAGAGTGGACGAAAGTGAATGTTACGTATACACCATTGATATCAGATTGACTCGTTGAATATGCGAATGTATGGACCTGAATGTTATATTTACCTGTGTCGTTATGTATGGATTCAGTAGTGTATCATGTGTTACATTGCGGACCTGTTTTTAAGTGTGTATTTAAAGGGTTACTCAGTACCGTAGTACTGAAGGGTTCCATTCGTGGGGCCCCTGCCTATTCAATGGGTAGAACCCGTTGTAGGTCGTATTCGTTGTTATTCAAGTGGGCATCGGGAAAGAGCATAATGATCTATCCGGAACTGTTAGGGTTTTACTCTGTCTCCTTGAATTTCGCAATTTTAATGTATTTGTTGTTTTGTAACCACCACTTGGTGGATTATATTCTTATACGATGTTTACTTGCGCTACTCTAATTTAAATATGTTTGAATTTCTCGTAAATTGTGTTTTACTCTTTTAGCCTTAGCACTTGGTACTAGAACGGTAGGAGTGAACCGGTCTGGTACTAAGTGTGGCGGTAATACCCCCAAAGTTCACTGTTTATTAATTTGCTTCTACTAATTTTTTTTTTAATTAAAAAAAATTTTTCAGTAGTGAATTTTGGGGGTGTTACAGGTATGACCAGGCGTACTGGGTGTTGATATGACCAGATGTATCATTGTACTTTTGGGTTGATTTGTATCTGAAATACCCCAAAATCTTAATTTTGAGAATTATGACTAATTAAGGATTTATTAGGAAAATTAATTAAATAAATTATTTTATTAAAATAAGAGGGAGTAATTGGGGAAAAATCAAGAGAAAATTCATAAATAATTTAATTAGAAAAAATTAGGGTGTTTTGATAATTAAAATGAAATTTAAGAAAAATATCTCAAAAATCCTAAATTAACCTAAAAAGGAAATTTAATTATTATTTTATTAAAATATTATTATTTTTGAACATCCCAAAATACCAGTTTATTCTAAATACCTCAACCCACCTATTTTTCTTTTTCCCTTTTTTTTCCTTTTCCCCTATTTTCTTTTCTCCTTTTTCCTTTCTTTCTTCTTTCTTCTTTTTTTTTTTCCTTCCCTCCCCCGACCTAGGCCAGCCCAGCCTCCCTCCCCCTCATTTCCTCCTACGCGACCCGTGGCCCGCACGACCGCACCCCCTTCTCCCCAACTGGTCCGGTTCCCCCTCCCTTTCTTCTTTTCCTAGACCGCCGGTCCAATGCCGCACCCCACTTTTCTCCCCGACTCCCTCTCTCTCCTCGTGCCCGACCTTCCCATTTCCTGGCACAGTTACGCGGCCTCTACGCCGCCGTACGCCAGCCTTTTGCCCCTACCCTCTTCCCTAACACCCCCTTTATCTCTTCCACCCAATCATATCCTCTCTCTATCCTTATCCGTGACTCTCTCTCCTCTCCTTTTTCCCTTCCCGAGCAGCCATCCTACAGACTTTTGCAAGCCTTCTCCTGCATTGGGCTGCTGGCTGGTGACCTTCCCACTTGCCACCAACCTTCCCCCTTCCCTTCTCTCCTTCCCCCTCAACCTTAGCCTATAAATACCCTCATCCACCCCCATTCAATCTTTTTTTTCTCTCAACCCAGAAATCCCCTCCATTATGCCCCGTCATCCGAGCCACCACCCAAACCACTCCTTGCATCACCCTCCACCACCATTGATTTGCCCTACACGAGCCACCCTGGTCGCGTAAAGTCCCCTTCCCGATCAGCCACACCCTAGCCGCCACCGCCCTTGCCCCGCCATCCACTGCCACTCCCGCCGCAATTACCACCCCTTATACTCTCCAAAATCACCTACAGACCTTCCCCAACCTTTCTCTACCCTCCTTTTCCCCTTCCTCCCTCTTCACCACCCTCGGCCACCACAACACCGCTACCTGCATCACCGCCTTTGGCTGCGCCACCACCACCACTCCAACCCTGTCCACCTGGGCATTCTCCACCACCTCAACTTCCACTCGCATTCCTCCTCTCCTAACCTAAACACTTAACTTTTCCCCTTCTCTCCCTCTTTCCCCGCAGTAGCCGCCGCCGGTGCCGCCAGTCATCACTACCCCCAGGTGGTACCCTGATCCTTCTTAACCCGTAAGTCCTATTTATACAAACCTTATTCTTTTTATTTGTATTATATCATTTATATTATTATTATTATGTTATCATTATTATTACTATTACTAGTTTACTACTACTACTACTACTACTACTACTACTACTATTTACAGCCTCAGAATGTTATTTTTATTATTATTAAAGGGTCAAAACCCTATTTTATTATTATTTCGGTTTTCATTGTTTTATTACTACTACTACTACTACTACTACTACTACTACTACTATTATAATGCTTCATTTGGCATATTATCATTTTTATTGCTATTAAAAATATTCAAATCTTATTATTAATATTTATTATTCGAATATTACTATTGCTAATTTTATTCTTAACGCTTGTATTATTATTATTATTACTATAATAATAATTATTATTATTACTACTACTACTACTACTATTACTATTACTATTATTGTAAAAAATATTCAAACCCTTAATTATCATTATTTTGAATATTATTATTATTATTATTATCACTAGCAATATTAGTAGTTTGTTTGTATTACTATTATTATATTATTATTTCTATCTCTAACCCTATTATTAGCCTTAACCTTAAAAATACTAGGATTTCTATTACTATGAGTATTAGTATTACTATTATTATTATTATTATTATTATCACTATTTTTGCTATAACTAGTGTTAGTACTATTATTAGAATAAATAAAGCTATTAGCTTTAATGATATAAATATGGCTATAAATATTAACATAAACCTATATTGACTAATAATAATCTAGTAGGCTAACTTGAGGATAAAAACTCTATTTTCACTTGTAAAGTTTCCTTTAATAGTAGTAACCCTAATCTTAGAATAAAATAGGAAATAATAGTAATTTTGGTAGGAGGGAAACTAATCCTTAGTTTTTTCCTCTTATAGGTGAACCTAGTCAAAACCCTAAGGAGGCGTAGGAGTATGCTCTAGGACCGGTGTCATTTTAAGTAAGGATGTAGCTAAGGTCCTATGTGCGCTATGTGCCTTATATGTCTTGTATGCCATGTATCATGATGTGTTATGTATTTTATGTTTATTGTTATAACTATTTTATGTATAGCGCAGCTTGGAGTTGAAGTATGCTCTTGTATTCTCTTATGGCATGTGTAGAATATATTTGTGCTTTGAATTGCGATGTGATGTGATATGGCCCTTTTAGGACATGCATGCTAGGATAAATAATGTAGTGATATGGGGTGGAAGGATGAAAAATAAAAATGGGGAAGTGAGTGGACCAAGGGGAAGTAAGTTGACTAAGAGGAAATAATTTGACCAAGGAATGTGGGATTGACCTAAATATCCCATGATCCATAAGAGGAAGAATAAGAGGGGACTTTAAGAAAAATAAAGTGGATGAACTTTGTATGGGAGAATCTAGGGTTTGTATAGGAGAATCTAGGGTTTACATGAGAGAATTTAGGGTTTGCTTGGGAATTATAGGTTTTGCATAAAAACTTCAAGGGTTTGCATGAGGTGTATGTAGTCCGTATGGGGATGAAATTTACATGTGAAAAGTTGTACTGGGATGTAAGTAAGGTAAGGGAAGAGTTGTTTGGGTGATTGGAGGCTTTGGGTGAAAAATAGTACATGGGTTAGTATAAGGGTGTACAGGAGACCTGGCTAGGGTTTGGGAGGAAAACCCTAATTTGAGATGGTGGTGAAAGTGAAAATAAGTGAGGGTGAATGGAGTATGAGACGAGAGTGGAGGAATGCCGTGTGTAGGGTGAGTGTGAGTATAATGGGAGAAGTAAGGGTGGAAGGTGAGAAATGGAGGAGTGATAGGTGGAAAGAAGGATGCTAGGGTTTGGTGTGGCCAACTAGGGTTTATTGGTCACACGTGGATTTGGGGGAGTAAAGTGAAATGATGAGGGTTGAATCTAAGGAAATGATGTGTGGGGTGTTGAAATAGCCTTGGTTGTATGAGGCGGAGAAGGATGGGCCACATAGGCCCAAATTAGGGTTTTTGAAAAAATCCTAGGGTAAGGCAGTGAGTGGACTTGGAGGTGTTAGGTAGTGGGCCTCGACCCACAAGCTTAGGAGTGGGCCTCCAGTGTGAATAAATGGAGAAATGGAAGGATGTTGGGGTGTGTTAGGAGGGGCAGAGTTTCAAGATATGGGACGGGCCCTCTTGGGAGGATAAGTGTAGATGGAGTGTAACATGCATGTATAGGGTAAAACTTGTTGAATAAGAAACAGTAAGACATTAATCATTTAAAGAGGAAGATTGTTGAGTCGGGCCCATACTGGTCCACTGGCAAATAATAGTGGCCAGGAGCCAAGGTGCCCTAGAAACTGATCCACCGGCGAATAATAGTGATCAGGAGCGTTATGCTCTGTATGTTTTCGGTCCACTGGCTATAATAGTAGGGGATTCTGTGCCCAAAAAACCAAACACAATTGTGCTACAACATGGGAAAGATACTAAGTACTTATAGTAGAACACCATGAGAGTCAGGGCTAGACCGGTCCATCAGCGAATAATAGTGGCCAAAAGCATTTTGCCCTAGAGACCGATCCACCAGCAATAATAGTGGTTAGGAGCATTATGCCATGTATGTTTTTGGTCCACCGACTATAATAGTGGGGCTCCTATACTAGCATAGAATGATAATAAGTATGGTGTAAAATGAATATTGATCAAAAGTTTAAAGAAACAGTTGATCTGAACTAGAACTTGTCCTTTATTCATTTGTAATGATTGTATGTCGTTTATATGATCATACTTGTGTTACATGTTTTTGTATGCTTGGTCTTAGGTACATGGTTACCTTGCTCAGTACATAGCGTACTGACCACCCTTTTCATGGATGCTGCTCATTTCCATGAGTAGAGGGCCCCTCTGAGTTTGTGTAGGTTGGTAATGTTGTCTTCGATGCCTTCGATGCTTACGAGGTATCGGGTGGGGCTGAGTGCTAAGCATGGACTTGGCCTGGGGATGCGAGAGCGTTGCGGCCAGATTTACTTTTCATGTTCTTTTATATTGTATCAATTTTCTCATACTTGATTTTTATTATTTTGTAATCTTTATTCCTTTTAAGGAATTTTAATTATGTACTCTAGATTACAAACCTTTTTCCGCATACTTTGATTTCCATATTATGAACTTTCTAGTTCTTTTATGAATTCTTATTTTAAGTATTATCTTGTGTTTGATGATAATCCTCTTCAACCTTATCACTTGGTACTGGAACGGTAGGAGTGAACCGGTCTGGTACTAAGTGTGGCGGTAATATCCTCAGAATTCACAGTTTTGTTATTTCGCTTCCACTAATTCTTTAATAAAACGAAATTTTTTAGTAGTGAATTTTGGAGGTGTTACAGTATCCCTCTCGAGTAAGGAAGTAAAATGGAAATGGAAATGTTTGTTATAAAATAAAAGAATTAGATTTATTGGTTTGGTAGTTGACTTAGTGCCCTACCCTAGTATTGTTTTGGATCATTATTTCAGTAGTTGCTTTAGTGACCTACCTCTATGATTGGAATGTACTTAACTAATAAAATATGACTCTACACTATGAAATGATGAGAAATGGTTTGTCATGCTTTATTGTTGAGTTGAGACTTGGACCATCATATATATTTTTCCATGAGTATTGTTTGAACGGCTTATGCCTTGTGCTTATGTATGTTATTTGGTTTTTGTGTGGCTATGTGGAATGTGGGTATGCTGCCTCCTACGATGTATTGTAATTTACTCAATACGAAGAAGTCTTACTGATATTACTTTTGTAGATGACTATATGAATGCCACAGAATGAAAAAGGTTATAAGCGTGGGCAGGACAACTGGAGTCCTAGGGAATATGTTCCATTTTCAAATTGGGCATTTGGGTTTAAAATTTATGGCAAATCGGAGTTGTACCTTTGGATGTTGGTTTTTGTTACGATTGGTTTTCCTTTGGACACCTAAGTCTCGTACTGTACTTTTATTATACTATTGTGTTACGACATCTGTTTGTAACTCTATTATGTATTATTTCTATTTCTACAGAACTATTTTGGTTTATTTTTTTTAGCCCTAACGCTTAGCATAATAAAGGCGAGGAGCCAGATTTATGCTAAATGTAGTAGTAACATCCAATAATTTAGTAATTAACACTTCCACAAAAATGAGAAATTTCAGTTGGTAAAATTGGGGGTGTTACATTAATAATCTATCTTATATTCTTTATATATATATATATTCCTAAAGGCTAATATCTCTTATTTAGAACACAATAGCTTGTTCATTTTATATACCCATAATCATGGCTCTGTCTGTGTAATGAAATATTAATATTAATTTTCATAACTTTCATTACAATTTTTTTTAATTTCATTTAGTAACTTTGGTGCTTATATTGTTGATTTAATATAGTTCATTATATGTAAAACTAATTTGACAATTTGTATTGTTGGTAAATTACTACAAATAATGTATAAGTACATGGTTAATGTAATGTTAGTGTAATGGCATGTGTTATGGTTTAGGGTAAGGTTTATCTTATTTTTGGCGTTATCTTATTTTAAGGTAAATATTTGTATGCTAGTTTAGGGTTCGGTTACACATTGAATAATAATATTTATTCGCATACAAATCTAATACTTAATAATAACATTTACTTAGTTATATTTTTCTTAACTTAAAATTATATTATTTTATTCTTATGCTTAATATATATATATAATCTTGTATATATCTACTTTCTTTTCTTATATAAATATTATATTTTTCTTAACTCAATTTTTTTTATCTTATTTAATGTAATATTTCTAAAGCCAGTAATATTTTATTTATTAAAATAATATATCCACAATTAATAACATATCCAAAACTATAGCATATATAGTGAATACTTAGATTACTAATATTTACTACCATATCCAATAATTAAAATAATAACATTTACTAACATAAAAATCCAATACGTAAATTAATTTCATTTAATGGCATATCCACAATTGTATACAAATTTATTCAATATATATATATATATGCATTATAATATATTCACAAAACTAATTAGTTGTCACAAATATTCACAAATTCATACCAATAACATTTACAACTAATATTTCTCTCTCTACACACACATACACATATAATCAAAAAATATATACAACACCAACAATATACATACATACAACAACAATATATATATATATATATATATATATATATATATATATATATATAGTCAATTATAAGCAAAACAAAAAAATATTCATACTTACGGTTATGGCAATAGTGCTTGCCAACATCTAGTAGTGGTCTAGCTACAAATATTCATAAGTTCATACAAATAACATTTACACCTAATTTTCCCCTCTTCATCCCCACAACCCGTGAAAATATAAAACACCAGCAATATACACACATACATATATAACGAGTGTGTGTGTGTGTGTTAAATTATAAAAAAATAAAAACTCATGTGTATAGTGGTGACAACAGTATTTGTATAACACATCAAGTCGATACACCACATAAGACTACCTTAGAGCACTTTCGGATTGATCAGCTGACCCTACAGATCAACACAGTTTTTTTAATGTGCTTTGTCCTCACTCACATACTTGTAAAAAAAAATTGAAATTTTTTTAAAACTTTACAAGAGAGTCACCTATCCTAAAAATTATTTTATGGCCAGCATGCTTAACTATAGATTTCTTAGGATGAAATTACCAAAAGGATGGTATACCATTTTAATATAAGTAGCTATATCAATTCTTATAACATTTCCCTTAAATTAAGCGCATTACACTTTGTTGGTGGTAGGCAATGGGCAGATGCCCGTGGGCGGTGGTCTGGGCTACAAAAAATTAAAGAAATAAACATAAAAATTAACTTAAGCTAAACCTAAGCAAGCTCTAAGGAGTGGGTGATTAGCCAGAGGTGTTGGTGGAGCAATTTAGTGGCGATGGTCACTTATAGCGATGATTGAAAAAAACAATCAAAAATCTAAGAACAAAAGAACAATAGAAGATAAAATAGCAATAATCAAACAAAAATTGCAAAAAAAAAAAACACAAAGATTTTACTTGTGGAAGCTTGAGCTCACTGTCAAATAGAAAGAAGAAAAGGTAACTATGAGGGAATGGAATGGTGTGCCAAAGTTTTTAATGTCAGAATTTTGAATGACAAAAGTCGTGGGAATTATGACATTTTTGGACAACCAATTATAGGTAAACAAAAGAATATAGTGTATGTGGCTTTTTTTAGACAATAATTAGAATATTTTAGACAATAAGTCATCTAAAAAAGGTCAGTGTTGATTGAATCCCCCCAAGTTTCTTTCTCCTCTAATTTTCTCACTAAAAAAAATCATTTGTAATTCAAGGTATTTTAGACAATATGCTGTCACCAATTTGTTATAACAACCCCAAAATTTACAGTTGAAAATTTTTGTTTCATACCTAAAACCATACACTAAAAATTGAAGTGTTACTGCCGTGATTAATATAGGATTGACCCCTAGCTAATCTCATACTAACCACAAGGCTAGGGGTCTAAAAGTAGTAACACAAATAATCAAATAAAACTGCAAAAGTTTAATATTTTATAGCTAAAACCAGAGTACACAAACATCAGAGTTAATACAGAAAGAAAATTAAATACAAAAACACCACTATGAGGGAAATAAAAATGATAGTAAAATGGATAAGGATAAGTCTAGATTATACCCTCTTGGACCCCACAATAAGTATAACAGATCATCAATCAATCCTGCCCAAGGCATCGTAGGTATCGAATTCATCATAGGCATCATCTCCTACCTGCACAGACTGAGGAGGGGCTACTATTTATGGGAATAAGCAACACCTATGAAAGGAGTGATTAGTACACTACGTACTGAATAAGATAAATATATGGATAAAATAGAGCATAATATGAAAAAATCAGATAATGCATGCATTAAGTCATTCTGATTAATCACCATTATTAGAACTTAGGCCATTAATACCATCTTCACACATCTCTCGAATTATATCCATGCAAGTATGGAAACCCCACTATTATAGTCGGTAGATCAAAAAATACCCCAGGGCAGAATGCTCCTAGCCATATTATTTGCTGGTGGATAGATCTTCATGGTAAACTGCTCCTAGCCACTATTATTACTGGTGGATCGGTCTGGCCCCAACTCATTTAGTGTTCCACTATACGTGATTAGTATTTTTTACAAGACTTGTTATCATTTAAGATTTGGTTTACTGAACCCGAGTCCTCCACTATTATAGTTGATGGATCGGAGGGTAGAATGCACCTGACCACTATTATTTACTAATGGATCAATCCCCAGGGAAAAATACATTTGGCCACTATTCTCGTAGGTGAATCTGTCTAGGCCCAGCTAAATAGTCTTCCACTTTAAATGGCTAGTGTTTTATTTCTATCTTATTACAAGTAATTTATTACCAGACATACATGTCCTAATGGACTTTTCATTCTCACTCTTTCTCTCTAGACTCTTTGAATAACCCTATCCCATAACTTGAGACCTCTACACTCTTGAGGACTCCAAGAATTCTTTCTCACCTCTCCTTCTACTCACTATGAAATCCAAAATCCCTACACATATGGGTTAATGCCCACCTTTCCATTTCTCCATCTAGGCTCACCATCACCTACTAGGGTTTCCCCTTGGAAACCCTAATTTGGCCTATGTGGCCCTAACCTCTCTCTCTCATACATGCCCCATACTCTGCTTTGATTCTAACACCATCTATCCATTCAACCCATAACCAAACATCATAACCCTACTCCCCATCTTCCACATGTGTTAAAGGAACCCTAGTTGGCCATCCCGAAAACCCTAATACTCCTTTTTTCTTTTACACCAACCCTTCACGCGCACACTCCTCTTTACCAATTGACTGACCCCCTTCATAAGTCACCCTCTTAATCTCAACCCTAACTCCAACCCATCACCACCAACCCTTTCACAAGCTCCCCTACTTAGGGTTTCTCCTCAAAAACCCTAGTGAAGCTCTCATGTACACTTCTACCAACCCACATACTATCTTTTCCCTAAGACTCCAATCACTGAAAGTACTCTTTACTCACCATGATTAAACCTTAAACCAACTTTTCCCACATAAACTTCCCCCATGCAAATCTTAAACTTCTCATGCAAGATTTACTCCAACCATTCATTTTATTATTCTTCTTCTTATATTTTATCACCCATAGGTCATAAGGTACTTAGACTTTCTTTCTACTTCTCCTTACTCACTCCATCCTCTTATTTCTGTTAGACCTCCGCAACCTCACAATACCACCTAAAGCCTCCTAGCATGCATGTCATAACATAACAGCTACATATAAGATTATGTCATAAAATATAAGTCATATCACCCATATCATAAATCATACACAACTTACCTTAACTCCATGCAAAGCAAGCTGCACTACACACATTTTAGTCCACATCCGTATATATTGCACCACACATATCATTACACCCATGAACACACAAATCATATCAAAACCAATCCTTAACCATATCCTTACTTAGTAAGCCAGCGAGCTTAGAGCATGAACCCTATACATCCTTATGGGAAAGGTTTGGTTCACCTATAAAAAAAAAATGGAACCCTAAATATTAACCCTTCTTCCTACATCTTTTTCCTTTTTCTTTTATTTTTTTCTAACTAAATACTAAAAATGATATTAATAATAATAGTAATAGTAGTAGTAGTAATAATAAAGTTAATAATGGTAAAATATTTAAAATAATCATAATAAATAAATACAAGGGTTAAGGACACAACTAGAGGGGAAGTAGTAAGTCAAGGTGGTGGTGGCGGCGGCGGCGGCGCACGAGGGCTGCGCCGATCGCGTAAGGGTGGTGAAGAGATATATCCTAAAGATAATTAAATTATATTTAATAAATATATTTGTTTTATAAATTAGCCAACTAAATCACTACTTATGGATTTATACGTTAACTATTATATATAATATATTAACTATACTATCCCAGTATCTTATTAGTACTTAAATTAACTAGATGATCAAATTAAATAATAAAACACTAGTCTTGAATGAGTGATAATTAATATCTATTTATTAATCTAACCACAAATCTATGCAGTATATATATATAGTAACACAATCATAGCAGCAAATATATTTTCTGCCTAAACTAACATCTATCAATATATGAATTTATATTATTTTTTTCACTTATAGTAAAATCATTTATAACCCATAAACTATATTATGTGCATACCAATTACAGGTAATAATTATAGTTTAATTTTCATAGAAGGCGTTCAAACAGTAATATTATACCTCATTAAATAGGGATGGGATAATATAGTTTGACAAATACGTTTGCTACACTATACTTCTATTTTTTAAAATAAAAAAATTAATACAATGCACTCTATTTTTATTAATAACAATAAAATAGATTGTACTCTTCACTTGTAAAATAGACCAACTTTTAAACTCTTTATATTTTCAAATTTTCCTCTTAATAGTTTTTATTATTATTAAATGTACCTACTCCTTCTAACCTAAACTAGGTAGTTATCAAAGTCCAAACCTCAATTTATTTGACAGATATTTTGAATAATTAGATATGAACATTATTTTTAATTAATTATATTTAATTTATTTGTAATTATTATTTAAATATAATTTATTTTTGTGAACTTACTCTATTTGATAAATATTTGCTATTAACCAAATAATAATGACCAATTAAATATTACTCACTTAATATAAAAAACAAATGATTCCATCACTAAATTTTTTTATTAAAAGAGAAAATTATTTTATAAAAGTTAAAACCTACTTTTTATTATTACCCTTACTTTTTTACCCATTGTATATGTATTAAGTGCTTTGTGATTTTTTAATTATATATAATATATAATAACATAGTCATAGCAACAAATAGATTTTTCATCTAAACTAACACCCCTTAATATATGAATCTATATTTATTTTTTCATCCATATCAATATAGTAAAATTATTTGTAACCTATAAACTATATTCTGTTCATACTAATTACAGGTCATAATTACAATTTAATTTTTATAGAAGCTATTCAAATAATAATATTATACCTCATTAAATAGGGGAGAAATAATATAGTTTGACATATACGTTTGCTACACTGTACTTCTATTTAAAAAAAAAAATACTAACCACTCAATTTTTATTAATAACAACAAAGTAGATTATGCTCTCAATGTGTAAAATGGATCAACTTTTAAACTCTTTATTTTTTTTTAATTTTTTCTCTTAATTTTTTTTAACCAAATTCACCTACTCTATCTAACCCAAATTAGGTAGTTATCAAAGTCCAAACCTCAAATTTTTGATAGGTATTTTCAATAATTAAATATAAAAATTAGTTTATAATTAATTATCTTTAATTTATTTTCAATTATTATTTACATATAATTCATTTTTGTGATGTTACTATATTTCATAAATTTTTTCTATCAACAAAATAATAATGAATAATTAAATATTACTCACTCCGTATAAAAAAATCATTCTATCACTAAATTTTGGTATAACAAAAAGAAAACTATTTTATAAATGTTAAAACCTTCTTTTTATTTTTAGCCTCAATTTTTTTCTCATTATATATGCATTAAATGCTTCTTTATTTTTTAATTATGTATAATGTATAATAACATAGTCATAGCCGCAAATAGATTGTCTACTTAAACTAATATCCCTCAATATATGAATCTATATTTATTTTTTCATCCATATCAATACAGTAAAATCATTTGTAACCTATAAACTATATTTTGTACATACTAATTACAAGTGATAATTACAATTCAATTTTCATAGAAGCCATTCAAACAAAAATATTATAACTTATTAAAGAGGGGAGAGATAATATAGTTTGATACGTTTGCTATACTGTGTGCTTTTATTTTTAAAATAAAAAAAAATAATTCTATGCACTCAATTTTTTTTAATAACAACAAAGTAGATTATACTCTCAACGTGTAAAATGGATTAACTTTTAAATTCTTTATTTTTTCAATTTTTCCTCTTAATTTTTTTTTACCAAATGCACCTACTCCTTCTAACCCAAATTAGATAGTTATCAAAGTCCAAACCTCAATTTTTTGATAGGTATTTTGAATAATTAGATATAAAAATAAGTTTTTAACTAATTATCATTAATTTATTTACAATTATTATTTAAATATAATTTATTTTTTGTAATGTTACTATATTTAATAAATGTTTGCTATCAACCAAATAATAATGACCAATTAAATATTACTCACTCCGTATAAAAAAATCATTATATTATAAATTTTTGTATAAAAAAGAAAATTATTTTCTAAAAGTTAAAACCTTCTTTTTATTTTTAGCCTCAATTTTTTCTCATTATATATGCATTAAACACTTTATTATTTTTTAATTGTTTATAATATATAATAACATAGTCATAGCCGCAAATATATTTTCCACCTAAACCAATGTCCCTCAATATATGAATATGAATATATATATATTACCCATATAAATATAGTAAAATTATTTGTAACCTATAAACTATATTCTTTGCATATTAATTACAGTTAATAATTACAATTCAATTTCCATAGAAGCTATTTAAACAGTAATATTATACCTCATTAAATGGGGGAGGGATAATATAGTTTGATAGATACAATTGCTACACTATATGCACTCAATTTTAATTAATAAATAAATATTGTACTCCACACATATAAAATGGATCAACTTTTAAATTCTTTATCTTTCTAATTTTTCCTCTTAATTTTTTTTTACCAAATGTACCTACTCCTTCTACCCCCAAACTAGGTAGTTATCAAAGTTCAAATCTCAATTCTTTGACATGTATTTTGAATAATTAGAAATGAACATTAGTTATTAATTAATTATCATTAATTTATTTGTAATTATTATTTACATATGATTCATTTTTGTAATGTTTCTCTATTTAATAAATATTTGCTATCAACAAAATAATAATGACCAATTAAATATTACTCGCTTCGTATAAAAAAATATATTTTGTTGTTAAATTTTTGTATAAAAAAATAAATTATTTTATTAAAGTTAAAACATACTTTTTATTTTTACACTCACTTTTTTTCCGTTATCTATGCATTAAGTACTTTATTATTTTTTAATGAATGGTATAAATATAATGATAAAACCACTTTTATTGTATCATAAAAAAAATGTGTAATAATTGATAGAACAATTTATTTATATGAATAGAGTACTTATTTTTAGGAAATAATTTAACATCTTGATTTAAATATATAATATTTAGTATTATACATTCAATAATAATAATAATATTGTATAAATGAATTTCTTAAATTATCATTAGCATTATATTTATCATCATCATCATCATCATCATCATCATCATCATCATCATCATCATCATCATCATCATCATCATCATCATCATCATCATCATTATTATTATTATTATTATTATTATTATTATTATATGTAATTTTACATTTAATTAAATTTATAAAATGTAAAAAAAAATTCATACATCGCAAGGACACAACTCTAACATATATATATAATAACACAGTTATTACAATAAGTAATTTCCCACCAAAACAGAGGGAGTACTATTTTTTTTTGTCCACGTTCATCTTAGCAGAAAATGATAGCCGACTATTAATAAGACCACAACTAAAGCATTAAATACATATACAATGGTAAATGGGGAATATAATGCGTTGAAAATTGATGAGTATAGAAATGATTGAACTATTTATGGTAATGGTTATTTAAACCTTGCATGGGAATTACTAAATGTCAATAATGGTTGCTAATCAAACCTTAGGTGGGGACTCTCCAAATAGCTTTCATTAATTGAGCATCTATATCTATATATATATATATAAACAGAGTTGTCTAGCAGACAATATACAGATAAATTTTTCCGTCTAAACTATATCCATTATTACTAATTATAAATTACTGGGAAACATGAGGTAAATATATAAACATAGAGAAAAATACATGTACATAGGGCATACCCTGGAATAACAAGCCTTGTTAGGAGTACATCAATTCAATAAGAACTAGTACCCTATCATCCCAAAAATACTACAAATACTGAACAGAGAGGTTCAAAACCTAGAGGGCGCTATAAACATATTTCTGAATTAACATTACAACCCCCTTAGGATCAAAACTTTTAGAGCCATAGATTATGTCATTACGGTTCCTCCATAAAGTATAGGTCAAAGCAGCAAGTGCAAGTGCTCGAGCTTTCCAAACTTTGTGTTGACGCCTTGAGTTCCTTCGAATGATCCGCATTGCACTACAAAGGGTGGTAGATCCCCTTGTGATGCCTAGCCATGATCGAATGGGCTGCCACACCTGCTCGATAATAGGGCAAGTAAAGAAGAGGTGGTCATGTGTTTCTTGATCCGTTAGGCAGAAAACACACTCCTTTGGCTCCTTTGTAAAATTCAGACGGTCTCTGGTGTAAAGCCTTCGGTGCAAGGAGATCCAAAGGAGAAAAGCATAACGTTTGGTTCTGTTGAGGTGCCAAACAGTGCGGTAATTGCTCCAGGTTGGGGCCTTGTCCCGAAAGAATTCATAGGCTGCTTTAGTTGAGAATCCTGTAAAGCTGCCCCAAGATGCAATGCGAGCTTTAGCTAGAGTGACCGAACCAGCCCTTTGCACCAAATCTCTGAAAATGCGGCTAAGCTTTCTCAAGAAATGAGAAGTACCATGCTTGGGAACAAAATGCTCAAATTCACAGTTATGTAAGTAACGTGAATTAATCCATTTTGTCCATAAGGTTTCCTTCTCATCCTGTATAAACCATATATATTTGCACAAGAACGCAGTATTCCAAGCCATAAAATTCTTGATGCCCAGCCCCCCTTCCTTCTTCAACAAGCAAAGTGTATTCCATGCAATGGGTGGGGATTTACCTTGCCATAGAAAGCTGCGGCAGAGGGTTATAATGCGATTAATCACCACTTTGGGTATAGCAAAAATCGAAATCCAGAAACCCATAATCCCCTGCACAATGGAGTTAATGATTTCAAGGCGTCCAGCATAAGAAAGAGTATTCGCCCTCCACATCTTAAGCTGATCACAAATACTATTAAATAAGCTTTCATAATCAATGGCTCTGAGCTTGGACGGATTAAGTGGTACCCCCAGATAACGGAAAGGAAAAATCCCTCTGGTCATCCCGGTGCAACCAAGAATACCTTGTTGTATCTGAGGAGTTACACCCGATAAGAAGATCTGTGATTTGGTTGGATTAGCATTCAAGCCGGAACACTGACTGAACATATCCAGAGCTTTTAATAGAACATTCACCGAAGCTAAGTCACCCCTGCAGAATAGGAGGAGATCATCCGCAAAAGCCAAGTGAGCAAGAGACAATGGCTTACATTTGGAATGGAACGAGAAGCCCGGTGCTCTTGTAAGGTGCTTGATCAGCCTGCTAAAATACTCCATGCAAATAAAAAAAATATAAGGAGATAGAGGATCCCCTTGTCTCAGCCCTCTTGCCCCCTTAAAGAAACCACACAAGTTCCCATTGAGTTTCACAGAGAAACTGGTAGTGGTAATGCATTCCATAATCAAGGAGACAAACATCGGAGGGAAGTTAAGCTCAAGCAAGATAATTTTTATAAAGCCCTACTCTAAAGTATCATAAGCTTTCCGAAGGTCCACTTTGATCATGCATTTCGGGGTTGTTCTTTTGCGGGAATATTCTTTCAATATTTCTTGAACAAGCAGAATGTTATCTGTCATGAGCCGACCTTTAACAAAGGCCCCCTGCTCGTGACTGACAATATCACCCAGAACTTCAGCAATACGAGATGCAAGGATTTTAGCAATCACCTTGTATGTAGTTGAGCAGCAAGAAATAGGGCGGAAGTCCGAAACCGCAGTAGCTCGAGAGGTTTTAGGAATGAGGACAATCGCTGCATAATTGATGCGCTTCAGAAGCCTTTGGGAAGAGAAGAATTCCTGAATGGCCTCACAAAAGTCTTCACCCACAACACTCCACGAGTGTTTGAAAAATTTAGCAGAAAAACCATCCGGCCCTGGGGCCTTGGTGTCCCCTAGAGAAAATAAGGCGGCTCGGATCTCCTCATTGGACACAGGCTTCAACAAAGCTGAATGATGATTTACAGAAATTAGGGGACCTGCTCGAATAACACCCAAGGCTATTAATAAATTACTGCTACCATATATTATTGCTAATTAATAAGATAGAATAATTAATATAACTATTTATTATTATAATACGACTATTCATCTCCTATGTGCATTAAATGTATATAACTATTCATTTGTTGCATATATGTCAAACAATTAATTTTAATAAAGTATTAACTATATATTTTCTAATCAAATATTTTCTTAATTAATTATCCGAACATATGTAGAAAACTATTCATTTCCTGCGTATTAATTGAATTGTCAGACTATTCATATCTTGCATATTAATATATAAATAATTAATACACCAAAGTGCATATTCATTTGCTTCACATGCATATATCCATTAATACAATGCGACTATTTATCTCCTATGTGCAGTAAATACATATAACTATTTATTTGTTGTACATATGTTGAACAACTAATTTTAATAAAGTATTAATCAAATATTTTTTTTAATTAATTACTTGAACATATGCAGTCAACTATTAATTTTCTGTGTATTAATTGAATTGTCAAACTATTTATATCCTACATATTAATATATAAATAATTGATAAATAATTAATACACCAAATAAAGTGCATAAACCAGTCAACCAATACATATGCATCTGCCGTCATTAATACAATGCAACTAGCAAATACACATAACTAATTTTAATGAAGTATTTTTTTTCATTTTTTTTAAGGTTAGATCAACATCAATCAAATATGATGATGATGATGATGATGATGATAAAAATAATAATTGTTTAAAATAATAATTTTATTATTTATTATTAATAATATGACTATTATTATTAATATAACTATAATAATTATAACTATTAATATAATTATTTATATAATTTTGATAATTACTATTATCATAATTTATAATATAATAATGATAATTATTATTATGATAATAATGAATATTAATATAATTGATTATTACTATTATGAATATTATCATGATTAATAATATAATTATTATTAAAAAAACTAATAACATAACGACAACATTGGTTATTATATAAAAACAGAGTTGTTTGGCAGACAATATACAGACAAAATTTTCCGCCTAAACTATACCTATTATTACTAATCATATATTATCACTGCCATATATTATTACTACTTAATAAAGTCAAATAAATGATGAAATACTCCTGCGTGTTAATTGATTTGTCAAACTATTCATTTCTTACGTTGCATAACAACAAAATGATATTCATCTCCTGCGTATTAATTAAGATATTCATCTATTGCACATATGTTGAACAACACATATTAATCAAGAATTTTCTTAATTAATTATCTAAAAATATGTAGCCAAATATTCATTCCATGTGTATTAATTGAGTTGTACTGAATATATGAATGTAACTATTCATCTGCTATATATATGTCGAACAACACATATTAATTAAGTATTTTAATAATTAATTACTTGAACATATGCAGCCAACTATTTATCTCCTGCAAATTAATTGAATTGTCAAACTAATGAACATATAAATGCAACTATTCATCTCATGCGAACAACAAATTCATATAACCATTCATCTTCTGTCATTATTCATATCCTACATGCAACAAATATATATAACTATTTATCTGCTGCACATATGTCAAACAATATATATTAATCAAGTATTAATTAAGTATTTTATTAATTAATTACTTGAACATATACAGGCAACTATTCATCTCCTACATATTAATTAAATTGTTAAACTATTTTTATCTTATATAATAATATATAAATAATTAATACACCACCCGTGCATTGCACGGGGAAATATAACTAGTATATATAAAAACGGAGTTGTCTAGCTGACAATATATAGATAAATTTTTTTACCTAAACTATATCCATTATTACTAATCATAAATTATTGCTGCCATATATTATTGCTAATTATTGTTATTGCTAATTAATAAGATGGAATAATTAATTTAACTATTTATTAATATAATATGACTATTCATCTTTTATATGCATTAAATGTATATAACTATTCATTTGCTGCACATATGTCAAACACCTAATTTTAATAAAGTATTAACTATATATTTTCTAATCAAATATTTTCTTAATTAATTATCCGAACATATGTAGAAAACTATTCATCTCTTGCGTATTAATTAAATTGTCGGACTATTCATTTCTTGCATATTAATATATAAATAATTAATACACCAAAATGCATATTTGTTTGCTTCACATGCATATATGATATATCCATTAAAACAATGCGACTATTTATCTCCTATGTGTAGCAAATGTATATAACTATTCATTTGTTGTACATATGTCGAACAACTAATTTTAATAAAGTATTAATCAAATATTTTCTAATCAAATATTTTTTAATTAATTACCTGAACATATGCAGTCAACTATTAATTTTTTGTGTATTAATTGAATTGTCAAACTATTCATATCCTACATATTAATATATAAATAATTGATAAATAATTAATACACCAAATAAAGTGCATAAACCAATCGACCAATACATATGCATCTGCTACCATTAATACAATGCAACTAGCAAATACATATAACTAATTTTAATGAAGTATTATTTTTTTTTCTTTTTTTTTAAGGTTAGATCAATATCAGTCAAATATAATGATGATGATGATGATAATCATAATAATAATTTTATTATTTATTACTAATAATATGACTATTATTATTAATATAACTATAATAATTATAACTATTAATATAATTAATACTAATATAATTATTTATATAATTTTGATAATTACTATTATCATAATTTATAATATAATAATGATAATTATTATTATGATAATAATGAATATTAATATGATTGATTATTACTATCATGAATATTATCATGATTAATAATATAATTATTATTAAAAAAACTAATAATAGAATGACAACATTGGTTATTATATAAAAACATAGTTGTTTAGCAGACAATGTACAGATAAATTTTTTCACCTAAATTATACCTATTATTACTAATTATATATTATTACTGCCATATATTATTACTAATTAATAAGGTCAAATAAATGATGAAATACTCATGCGTATTAATTGATTTATCAAACTATTCATCTCCTACACTGCATAACAACAAAATGATATTCATCTCCTCTGTATTAATTGAGATATTCATCTATTACACATATGTCGAACAACACATATTAATCAAGAATTTTCTTAATTAATTATCTAAAAATATGCAGCCAATTATTCATCTCATACGTATTAATTGAGTTGTAAAAATACTAAATATATGAATGTAACTATTCATCTACTGCACATATGTCGAACAACACATATTAATCAAGTATTTTATTAATTAATTACTTAAATATATGCAGCCAACTATTCATCTCTTGCATATTAATTGAATTGTCAAACTAATAAACATATGAATGCAACTATTCATCTCATGCAAATAATAAATTCATATGACTATTTGTAATACCCCGTATTTTTTAAAATCTAGATTTATTAAGTTTAATGATTTTATTAGCGTAATTTGATGTAAATAATTAATTATTTTAATTTCGATTCGTTTTATGGATTTATCGATGATTTCGAATTCATAATTGAATGTAATTAATCATTGTCGTTGCGAACCATTCTAGACAAATTCGTTCACGACAATGATTTTATTATATTCTTATGATTTCGATCTTCGGTTAAAAATATATATTCCCGTTCTTTCTCGTATTTTGGTTTTTAGTATTTTTAATTCGTTTTCGATTATATCTTCGTCATGTGATTACGACTTTGTTTTGAAGTTATATTTCGTTAACGAAATATATTATTTAAATTATAAAATTTCTGTTTAAATAGTTAAAGTTATTTTAATGATTTTATCCGTAGAAAATATTTCCGACTTTAAATTTATTCGTTTTCGAAAATTGTTAATATCTTCGAGAAGTTTTAAATTAAAAAGATTTCGGAGTTTATTTATGAATTTCTTTCCGGAATTAATTTTCTTCCGTTCTACGCTTTTTAGTTTGCGGAAAATCGATTTCGGAAATTATTAAAATTAGTCTTGATTTATTAGAATTTGACTTAAATATTTTATTATAGGTTTTTAAATATTATTTTAGGGTCTTATAATGTATTTCCGTAAATAATATAAATTTTTACGTTCGTTAGTAAATTCTTCCGAAAATGTTTCTGAAATTCTTTATATAACCTTTTTTAATTATTTTAAGCGTTCGGATAGTTTCGAAAATAATTTTCGTTTAATAAATTTAGATAAAATCGTCAAATGGTAATTTTTAAATATTTAGTCTTTTATTCTATATGTGAATTCCCAAAAAAAAAAGAAAAAAAAGAGAACCCCGCACCCGTCGGACCCCGACCCCCCTCTTCTTTTTCTTTCTCTCTTCCCTACCTCGACTCCTCTCCCGATCTGCCCCTGTTTGCAGCCCGAAGCCCTAGCCGACCCAGCCTCCCTCATTGCTCCCCAGCTCCTCCCTGCTCGCCGACCTCCAGCCACCGTCGACCACCACCGCAGCAACCACAGCAGCAGCAGCCGCGCGACAGCAGCCCACGCAACAGCGCAACAACGGGCGACGCAGCAGCAGCAGCGCAGCAACCGACGCAGCAGCGCGCAGCAACAAGCCGCACCGGCCGTGCCGCCGTCCGGCCACGGCGAGCTCGGGTGACGACCGGCGAGCCACCCCCGGTCCCCGACGAAGCTTTCCCGGCCCTCCTTGCTTCGATTTTTACTGATTTTTGTTTGGTATAATTTTCTAAAAATCCCAACCCTTGTTTTGATTAATTGGGTATGAATTAGCTTATAAAAAGCTAAATTGATTGTTTGTTTATGTATGTATATGCTGTAAGATTAATTTGGATAGGCTAATTGTGTGGTTGTGTTGGAATTTTGGAAAAATTGGATTTTTGGCCGGGTTATGCCCAAATTTTTCGGATTCATCCGATTTGGCGATTTCGAACAAATTGATTATACAATATATTTTAAAATGTATCCAATTTCATTTTGGAACCGTCAATTTGAGAAATTTATGCGGGTTTTATCGGAATTTGATTCCTAGGTCAAATTTTGGGTGTAATGAAATTGGGTCATATAATTGAGCCGTTTCGCTCAATTGATTTTATAATATTGTTTAAAATGTATTTAATTTTATATTGGAAGTGTTGATTTGGGAAAATTGTATGTAATTGATCGGAATTGGATTTTTAGGCCAAAACTCCCGCGGGTTTAAATTGGATTATGTAATCGGGTTATTTTATTCAATTGACTATATAAATTACATTAAAATATGTTTAATTACATTTCCAAACCGTCAATTGATATGTTTTGGCAAGAATTAATCGGATTTACGTTCCGGGCTCAAAAACCCTAATTGGGCTAAATTGTGTATTTCTTTTACTAGTTTTGAGCAATTGATTATTTGATATGTTATAAAATGTGTTTAATTGCATTTCTAAACATTCAATTTGATTAGATTTATAGAATTTTAACGAATTGTATTTTCGGGCCTAAAACCCTAATTTTCAAGTGAGATTATGAAATCGATTACTTGTATTGTTGTTTTTCTAAAATTGAATGTATAGAAATGGTTGAAATGGTATTAATTGCCTTCTAATACCTTAATTTGAATTAATTAAATTGAATTACCTGAGTTTGTGTCGTGGGCTTTAAAACCCTAATTTTGAAGATTGATTATCTGGAATTGATTAATCGGAAGATTGTTTTGTTGAAATTGATTATCTAGATTTATCTAAAATTAGTTTAATTGTGTTTTAAAACTATCAATTTGAGGTAATCGAAGTGATTTGGCTAATTCGTAGTTTAGGCATTAAAAACCCTAATCTTCGGGGATGATTTTATAAAATTAATTTTTGCTATGCGTCTTTTATCTAATCGATTTCTATCTTTGGGTTTTAAATCATTTAAATTATTTTTTAACTTAATCGGTTTGAATTTGGTGTTATGTAAATGGTTGAGTTACCTATTTAGTTATAAAACCTAATAAATAAGTTATTTTTAATAAATTAACTTAGGATCGATTATTCTTTCTCGGGCTTTCCAAATTAAGTTGAAATGTCCCAAGCGATATTGTATTAATCCGTTTTGATTTAGTTTTAACCTTAAATCTTAATAAAGCTATGCTTTTAAGTTCTAAGTTTTGGGCACGTTTTCTAAGAAAGATCATTTGTGTTGTTGTTGTGTTTATTTAATTAGAATATGTGAATTATTGATTGATAGGATAGTTTCTAATTCAGTTTTCGATTTCTATCGGTTCTAGGAAAGCTTTCTCGTGGATCCACGAGCTAGTGATCTCTCTCCCCCTTATCTCGCTTAGCTAGCTTCGAATCCAGGTAAGTCTCTACTTACCTCTACTTGTGGGTGTTTAGTAAGGACGAAGCTATGGCCTTGTGTTATGTGTGAGGTGACGTGTTGATTGTTGTATATACCATGCTAAAGTGTGTTATATGATTTATGGATAACTTGTCTCATGTGTAGCGCAACTTGGAATTTGAGGTACGTCGTGTATGTTTCTATGATATGAGCATGACATGTTCTATGTGTGAGATTATGTTGTGTTGATACGGCCCTCTAGGACATGTATGTCAAGGGTGATGTGTGACTTGATAAGACACTGATAAGACATTAATCACGTAAAGCGAAAGATGTTGAGCCGAGCCCAGTCCGGTCCACCGGTTAGAATAGTGGTCAGAGGCGTTCTGCCCTGTGCGTTTCGTGCCGGTCCACCGGCTATAATAGTGGTCAGAGGCGTTCTGCCCTGTGTGTTTACACCCGGTCCACCGGTTATAATAGTGGGGGATCTCGGCTCGACAGACCCAAACGAATAAGTTAATCCACAAGAAAGATACTAAGTACTTATAGTGAAACACCATGTGAGTCGGGGCCGGTCCGGTCCACCGGTTAGAATAGTGGCCAGAGGCGTTCTGCCCTGGGTGTTTATTTCCGGTCCACCGACTATAATAGTGGTCAGAGGCGTACTGCCCTGTGTGTTTATTTCCGGTCCACCGGCTATAATAGTGGGGCTCCCGCACTCACATGGATTAATGAAGAATGCTTTGAATGAATATGAATGAAGTAATCCATGGGAAAATACTAAGTACTTACAGTGAAACACCATGTAAGTCGGGGCCAGTCCGGTCCACCGGTAAGAATAGTGGTCAGAGGCGTTCTGCCCTGTGTGTTTATTTCCGGTCCACCGGCTATAATAGTGGTCAGAGGCGTTCTGCCCTGAGTGTTGATTTCCGGTCCACCGGCTATAATAGTGGGGCTCCCGTACTTACATGGATTATTAAAGAAAATGTGTGGAATGAACCTATTATTAATGAGAATAAAGAATAAGTCTAATTGGACCATGACCAGCTTTTATTATCTGTATTGCTACATGCTGCTTACGTGAGTATGCCACGTATTGAGTTTTAATAATATGGATTGTTCCTACTTGAGGCGTATGAGCTACTTTACATCTCGGTTATACCATGCTTATACGCTAAATAGAATGTTACGTATGTTTTATATGTTACTCTAGGTGTATGGTAAGATTTATGTTGTGGGTTGTGAATATGCATAATATTGTATCAACGTGTTGTACCCGGATTTAATATGCACTTGATGTATATTTATATCCCTCCTATATGATAGGGTAGCGAGACTTACTCAGTATTGGACCCGTACTGATACTACCTTGGTTGAATGGGTCCTGTGATGATCCACCGATGGTGGGGAGCAGACCTCCTATGCAGGTTTGATCGGTTACAATTATGGGGTGGAAGGCTTGGCTTGAGTGAGTAGGCGATCCGGATATTGGTCCCTTGGGATTCTATTTTATTTGCTATATTTTGTACTACGCTCCTCGCTTTGAAACTGACTCTAAGTTGTATTCCTAAATGATATTTTAACTGTTGTTGACTCGTGGTTTTCATGAATGGTCTATGTTAACTATGGACCTATGTTTACTTATTGATTATCTCCACAAGAATGCAGGTTGGTGACCGAGCTAACACAAATAAATGTCAAACCAAGGGAGATTATCGATAAGTTGAAACGGGGTAATGGGGATAATATTGCAACACTTAGGAAAATCTACAATATTAGACATAAGTTTAACGTACAGAGCTTGATGGGACTTACAGTCATGCAATGGTTATTGCACTTTATAGAAACAAATGAATACCGTTCATGGCATCAACAGTTGTCCGACTTTGATGTGGTTAGTGATATTGTATTTCTTCACCTATATTCTATTGCTTTATTGCATGCGTGTCCATATGTCATTTGTTTGGATTGAACATACAAAGCCAATAAGTACAACCTTTCTTTCTTGGAGTCGTTGTTTGTGTGTCTAGTGGTAAGAATTTTACCATTGCCTTGGTATTATGACAAAGGGAAAGGAAGATAACTATGAATAGGTGCTCGATAAGGTAAAGAGATTGATGGAGCTCTATAAACCAAATATGATGATTACTGATAGGAAACTAGGACTGACACAAATAGTGCCAAAAGTCTTTCTTAATGCAACACCCTTTTTATGTAGATAGCACGTTAGTGATAATGTTCTCTTACATGCTATAAAAAAGTTGGAAAGTATAGTAGCGGGAGAAAGTTTCCGAAGAGGTTGGAGGAAGATTGTACAAGCCGTTACAATTGAGACATATGAGAACGAGCTTCTACTTATGGGTGACAAGTGGGATAGATTTCTACATCTTTTATAATATGTGTATGAGACCTAATTGAATCCATATAAGGAGATGTTTGTTTTAGTGTGGGTTGATAAAATCATTCACTTTGGCACTCATATGACCAACAGGTAAAATATATTTGTTGTAAATATTCAATGTATTTTAACTTATTAGGTGTGTAACAATTAACCATTACTTATATTTTAAAATTATAATTGTAGGGTGGAAAGTAAACATGGAAAGCTGAAGAATATATATCATTATCACATATGAGTTTTGACAAATTATTTTCGAAGATTAATACACTGATAATACTTTAAATTAATGAGGTAAAAAGATCTAGAGCAATAATGGGTAATTATTCCACATTACTCTACAGATATTGTTCAAGGAGCTCACGCATGTTGTATGTCTTAGAGAATTAGACTTGATTGAAGAGGAGAGTAAGAGGTCCAATATGGTTGGTCCCAAAAGTAAATACTTTCACTTTTTTCAGAGCACAAGAGGAAAGGTTTGCGTTTAATGATTCAATTATTAATCAATCTATACGTCCATTTGTTTCTAACATTATGTCTAAGGTACAAATGATGTTTGACCAATTGCTATCACATCTACGATACTATTCTAATCTTATTAATAAGATTCTCGATCCTGCCCAGAAAAGTATGGTAGAACTGAATGTTCAACAAAGAAAATGACACCCCAATAATAGCATATGGAGGGAACTATCAGAGTGGAAGCACATAGAGCGTACTTATTCAGAATCACCTATAGGGTGAGGTCAATGGGGTCAAGGACATAGCAGAATTTGCTTATCCCCTAGTCGATCGGAATGTGTATTTCCTAGTAGAAGCCGCTCTTCTCCTGGTCAATCCGATCGAAGAAGTAGTAGTAGTGAGAGGCATACTACCAGGAGTACTCATAGACTCATCAATGATTTTCCGTGGTCTTTTGATATTAAGTCAGTTATGATCCCATGGGTGGAATCTTGGTGTTATGTTTTGGGCGATGGAAACTATGTGTTTAGAGCGGTTGCACTACAACTCTTTGGCAGAACATCATAATGGTCAAATGTTATAGCCACAATGTATAGGGAATTGGTAACATATTAAGAGTTATATGCTCTTGCCTTTATAGATCCTACTGTTGAAAATATGCAATGCTTGGTATATTAGAAGGGATCAGCTCCAATGGAGAAATGGTGGCATCAACCCGAATTTGGCTTCCTTTGTATGATAACTTATAATACCGCATTTGTTTGCTTGAGTATTCATGGTTCGATTACTTGTTTTCCACATAGAGCTCTACCCAATGGCGAACTACTTGGTCAGATCATCACCATCTTAAGTGTGAATAATTTGTTGCACTACGTATCAGTATGTCTTTTACTCACACTAATTTTTTATATGGTATTTATGCCTGACACTCATGTTATGATACTTTATATGCTTGATGGAAAATGCAATATTACCACCTATATCTAATCACTGATATAGACATGCTACTTCAAGCATATCTGGATGGGATGAACTATATCATGATCATATTTAGCTTGTTGTACATTGGTTTATTGCATTATCTTAAGTATTTTTTATCGTGGTATAAAGGTAGTCATGGTATAACGTGAAATTAAAATTAGCATACATCAATTCATGGGAAGGTAAAATTAAAGTGTAACGTTAAAATTGTTCTGATAACATAGTCATAATAAACAAAATTAAAGTGTAAAGAAAAAAATCTACTGCATATTATCACTAGGGGGTTGTTTGTCCTCCTCTTCTTCACTAGATGATAGTTTGAGCCCACCCATGGCAAGATACACCTCCTTCAGCCTATCAAAACCTTCATCCTTACCAATTATACATTTCTTTTCTTCTTTGAACTAGTAGTGAAATTCACCCATCAATTTATTATTTGTCTCCACATCTATCCTAATACATGTGGTATCACTCTACCCTTCATCTATTGCTACAAGATGGACTATTGGATGGGTCCAAGGATGATACCAACATAGGTATTCAGCTGAGGCATCATGCTTATATGTTGAGTGATGAAAATGGGAGCTGAAGTCTAATCGGTAGTGTAGCCAAGCATTCCAAAATGATATACAATTGGAGTAATATGCCTTATTCTTCTTAATGTTTACACTCTGATAGAATCCATGTGCTAGAATGATAGGAGGAATCGGGATGAGTTGGGGGTAGCTAAACTGTCAAGCAACTCGATTTGGCATATAAGGCTCCACCAAATCCATAAAGTGAGGGCCATCTTAGTACGTCGACTCAAGATTTTTCATACTAGGATCTTGATGGAACGATAATAAGTCAATCTTTAAACACATGTAAAACAAATTAGGATATCAATTATTTTAAAAATTCTACAATTGAAAACTACTTACAAACAAGTATGCCACCAACATGCTGGGTCCTCAAAGAATCTAATTGCCTCCTATACTGAATTATGCCATCCATGGATTCAGAGGGAAGCTTATGACGAGACGTGTCCTACCTCATCACTACAACATCGCATGATGGATTATATGTACAAGAATAACTCAGTCGAAAGCACAAGAAATACTCATAAATCCAGACTTGTACACAATTATAAAGCATATATAACACAATTAAGCTAACAATTAAACAACTTTTATCAAACCAAAAATATAATAAATAATTAACTCTAACAGTGTCATAGAACCACCTATTTTCTTGCACCCGGTTCTAAATGTTATCCCAAGTTGCCTATACAACTAGGCTAAAGTTCTAGCTCCAAGGGCTCGATTGCATAATGCACTCAAATTAGCTACTAATCTAAGCACTAATAATAGAGCACCGTTGCGGGATTTGTCAACAAAAAGCTTATACGATAGCAAGTGTCACATATACAATCAGGCATAAGACTCATCATCCTCAACACGGTCAACATAAGCTTATAAAAAATATCATCCAGTGCAACCATGCTTCCTTTCACAAAAGTAAACCTAACCAACATCTCAGGTCCACCCTACATTCGGCCAGAAGCTCTATCACATCATCATCAGTAGGAAAATGCTTGCTAGTACACTCATAGCCATGATAATTAAGATCCATAATGTAAATTACATCATGTAGAGTGATCATCGTCTTACCAAATGGAAGGTGGAAGATATTGGTCTCTATGTGCCACCTTTCAACAAAAGTAGGGATAAGCAGAGTATTGTGATGGTGGAAGTATGTCAAACATAAATGTTTTAGGCCCATAATCTCGATGTAGTATGTAATACCCCAATTTGAGCAAAGTGCTATAAGGATTGATCTGACTACTTATATCAACATGATATATCGTCCTTTTGATGATTCCATCCTAAGAACTTCACAGTTAAGCGTGCTGGCCGTGAAGTAATTTTTAGGATAGGTGACTCTCCTGGGAAGTTTCCAAAATTTTCTAAAAATTTCTCGGGAAGTGCGTGAGTGAGAACAAAGCGCGCTGAAAGGACTCGTGTTGATCTGTGTGGCTAGTTGATCAATCCAAAAGCACTCCAAGGTAGCCCTGCATGGTCATGTCGACTCAGGGTGTTACATAGTCATAGATAATACCCATGCCATCATCATTGTTCGGTAGTCTTCTCAAGTTTTTCGTTCTGGACCGAGCTCTCAGCAAAAGACGTGGTTCCTATAATAAAATTAATATTAGAATAATAAATTACACAATAAAAATATAGAAACCAATTTTTATAATAATATAAACTATCTCATTATCATTTCATATGGCGTATACCATATGACCCATAAAACTAGTTAGAAGATCAGGAATGAGTGGACCCCTACTAGTAGGTCCAATCAATCTCCAATTGTCGTTTGATGACGATGAGGAAATAGAGCCAACTACGTGGGCAGATGTGCTAATGGTGGTAAAAGCTCCCTCACTGGAATAATCATAGTCCTCAATAGGAACATCCTATCTATTTGTAGTACGTGGAGCTTTACCAAACTCCATTATCACTTGTGCTCTAGCACTAGCAGTAATTGTCCTCTTCGCTACCCTAGTGGTAGTGGGAGTAACCTGTCTCAAATCTTTTCCTCTACCTCCTCTACCAACGATTTGCTAATTATAACAAAAAAATAATTATTAAATATTATGCATTAACTCATTAATGATTTATGGTTTAGGGTTACAGTTAAGGGTTAAAGGTTTTGTGGTTAGGGTTGGGGTTTTAGGTTAGGTTAGGGTTTATGGTTTAAGGTTAGAGGGTTTTAGGGGTTTAAGGTTTTAACGGGTGAGTTACCCATTTGGAACAAAACTTGACTAGTGTACTACCAGGTGGGGATTGAGGGTGACGAGTAAGGTACCTACCTGAGGAAGTATCAAGTATGTGACAGGTGAGTTACTGGCGAGACTTCTGATGGGTGAACTACTCGCTAGCATGTTTCCTCAATGGATGCCTTACCTTTTACTAGGTATGGATGATGGGTGAACCATCCGTCGACCATACTGACCCGACCTCCATTTCTATGGTTCGAAGCTCGAATTTTTACCAAAAATTTACAATCATTATACTAATATAAGTTTGATATATGTATACAAACATTAATTTCAGTTAACAAAATCATAATAATGTAATAATTATACTTTACATTTCAACTAATTCAAAAATGATAAAAATTAACAAAAAATGATGAAATCTTGCATACCTTTTGATGTAGAATGTATTGAATTGTTGATTTCAATTTGATTTGCTCAATTTATTGAAGATTGGGAAGGATTTGAGAAGAGTTAAGATGAGGGAGAAGAGAGAGAAGTGAGAAAATATGTTAGAGATAATTGAGGGATGGAGAAATAAGATGGATAAAATTAGAAATGATGAAAAAATTGAGGGTATATGGATGTGTATTTAGTAGAAGGGGTGCAGAAGGAGATGATAGGATTTGAGAACATAAAAACATGAGCCTTTGAATTATGTAGAACCGTAATCCAATGGCTTGTGATTTGGCTTCAATGGCAGTGATTTGCTTGTTACCGTCGGTCTTGCTGCCTTTTTTTTAAACTTTTTTATTTATTGTAAATGTGCTGAGCCGGCTAGTAAATTATTTTAATCGACTTGATTGATTCATTTAATTAAATAAATCAAGTTCAAGTTTGAAAGTTTTTTATTCAATTTATTTAAGACCTTAACTGGTAGTGGTATGGGGCATCCTCACTTTCTTCAAGTGCAGTTA
Organism: Tamarix austromongolica; assembly: GCA_039764185.1. Taxonomy (NCBI): domain Eukaryota; kingdom Viridiplantae; phylum Streptophyta; class Magnoliopsida; order Caryophyllales; family Tamaricaceae; genus Tamarix; species Tamarix austromongolica. The sequence continues at coordinate 28,104,522 of CM077811.1, read as the reverse complement.
TCCATGTGCAATTTCTTATTTTTGCAAGCAATTGATAGGTGGAGGTATTTACACCACCATCATCTACGTATAAACCATGATATAAGTTGTGTTTGTTGCAACTTTAAAAATTTATGATTTCTATTTTTAGTTTAAGTTTATTCAACTATTTAAAATTGGAGTTGATTTGGGAAGTCTCCTCGATTACACTTCCTGATACCAAGGCTCTATTTTCGAGAGCTTATTTTTAAAATTTGAGAGCAAAACATAAAAATTAATAATTTTAAATTGATAATATGAACATCATAATTAGAAGATAATTAATAAAAATATTATTGATTTATTACTATGATAAATATTTATAATAATTAATATATTTGTTATAATAATTTTTATTTTAAATAGTATTAATATTATTAATTATATTATTATTGTTATGAATATAATAATTATATTTATTAATATTATTAATTTTATAATGATTAAAACATTGATGGTGATTATTAATAAAATAATTAATATTAATAATATGATGAATATTAATATGATGAATATTAATATGATAATTATTCTCATATGCTCTAATGATATCATATCATATCAATAAATATTAGATTAGTAAAAATTATCTCTAAAAAACATAGCACGATAACTAAATTGTAGATTATCTATAATTATCATGTTAGTTGACTAACGTGTAGACTTAGACTATGAAGTATGGTGTTAATTACATGGCTTTAGCAATTTATAATGGAAGGTTGAGATTTTTAGCTAGACTACATTTTTTTTCTTCTTCTCTGAATGCAAGCTAGCTGGATTACATTGTACCTCTCTTAAAAGGCTTATTCTATTTTTATTTTATTTTTATTCAAAAGGCCTATTCTAATTGGTTGCAGCCCAAGTATACAATGTGATTGTACTATCAATAAAAAAGAAAGAAAGAGAGGTGTTTATTACCTAATTTTGTTATATTGATTTTATATATAAATACAAATAACAAAAGTAATATTATATTCTAATATATTAAATATAGTAGTAGAAAATGTCTGATTGATAGCTTTCTACTTTTGAAAAATATTTGTATCTAAAAGAAACATAGAAACATGGTTACAACTAAATTAAAATAACTAAATGTGATGCAATATTTAACTAAAATGATTACATCATATTTATAAAGAATATATGTATTAAGAATGGGTGGATATGATGAATAAGAAGTTATCTTCTGGACCAATTTGCGACAATTTTACATAATTATTTTCGAGCAAAGTGAGGTTAACCATTGCAAATCTCTCTTTATACTCTCTCCATCCGATGATACCTGAGATGGTGTGATTCTCTATAGCTTTGATTAGCTTTTGAATTGTCACAGTACACAATATTTTAACTTGTAACGCATCAATTTCTTCCCATGCATGCGATAATAGTATACAATAATTAATTTAAACCATATCTCATAATTAATTATTCTGTATTTTTCTATTGTCCTCAATATTATGAATAATAAAATTATGAACACATGATTGAATAATAAATAATAATTAGTAAATAACTCAAACTAATTCAATCAAATCAAGAACAATAATGGCTATCAATTTTCCGTCTCTGCTGCAAAGCACGAAAACGGTATTTAAATATCGCTTGTGGTCTCCTTAACATTCCAAAAATATTTTTTATTCTGAAAATTTGTAGTGGTTAAATTGATATCGGAAGTATAGATAATAATTTTTTTTCTTTTAATTTTAATAGATTTAGTCTAATTTATTAAAAAATGTATATATATATATATATATATAATTTTTTATTTTATTTTATAGTTACGAGTGTCTTCGTAGCCATGAAACACTAGTCGCTACTCGCCAGTCCGGGGCCGTTGTTTTCTCTTTCTTACGCGGTAGGTGACGTTGGATTGGGAGGGAGTACTTGGTGGTTGGTTGGTTGGTTTATCATTATCTTTTCTTTTCTCCTTATGGCGACGCGTCTGCCGGCCGCTCGTTTGAGTACAGGAGATAGCAATGAATTTTGACCAGGCCACCCAAACCCAATTCTTAAGAACACGTTCTTTCGTCTTTCTATTACTCTTTCCCTTCATGCAATCATGCATGCGTTTGTATTGTTGCCTTTGCCTGCCTTTAAACTGACTTAATTCTGTCTTTGTCCATAGGTCAGCCCGCATCGAGGGATCTACCATTGCTCCGTCCGTCCTGCATGTATCTAGGCTAAACAAAATAGAAATATCTTGCATCAAAATTCCTAAAATCTCAACCGTAGTATTTTTATTTTATCAAATCTCTTTAACTGTAACTTTAAGCTTAATTTTAACCTTAATATAAGAAAATTTAGAATTTTTTTAAAAAAAAATAGAATTTGTAGGTGTCACTTTTATTTTTATACTAAAATCTAAGATATGCAAATTCTAATTTGTATGTAAAAGTTATAATCAAAATATGATAAATTATCAATTCTGTATACAATTTTCTAGTTCTTGCTCAAAATAAATTAGATACTTGAGATTACCAACACTTAAAGCGCATAAATACAAATAATATAAATAACTTTACATATTTTTTAAATAAATGACTAAAGAATTTAGAATAAAAAAATATAAAATATATATTTATCAAATCATAATAGCACACGAGAAAATGTTTGAAGTAGAACTATGCTCATTGTAAATAATTATCAAAAGTTTAAATAGTTCAAAGTGGCTTAGTTAGCCCTATGAAAATAAAATCATATAAAAGGTTTAGAACCATAGAAATAATCTCCAATCACTTTTGGCATATTAAAGTGGAGTATTGAAATAAACTAATTTTGAGAAAATTTCAAGGTTCAACGTACATAAAATATTGGAGTTTCTAAATAAATGATTGTTGCAACACTATAAAAAGAAAAATAGAAGCGAATCGTATAAATTTTATATGTGGATTTCTAATGGCCACAATGCCCTTGTAAATGAAGTTCATGGTAAGAGAGAAAATATTATTTCTCTCCAAGGCACTACTCGCTCAAACAAAAATTGAAGAGGCGTCGTAGAACTTGTAAAAATGAATAGGATAAAATCTATTATTCGGAAACTTGTTTTAAAACATAGTACCTCCTCAGCTTTTTATCCTAAACAATACCATAATATTGATTTCTAAGCTTAAATTATCAAATGAAAGTTTGGGGGAAAAATTGTAATGATTTTTATCCTAAAACCATTAATTGGTTGAAGTTATGAAACAAACCCAGAATTTCAAAATAAAACCTTATGGTACCTGAAAAAGACTATGAACCATATGAAAAATAAAACCTTTAAAACAAATTTACTATTACATGTAGTTTATAGTTTAAAATGAGTCATATTGGTCAATAAAATATGATTCCAAAATAAAGTTGTAATAATACAACAAATTAAACCATCATTGAAAAATAGATTTAAATATTAAATTCAAATACATGTTTGTAAATGAAAAAGGCCCATATCTAAATATATTCACAGATATAAGCAATGTTTATGAAACGGATCATGCTTGTAAAACAAAATTAGAAATATGAAGAATTGGGAATTATATATTAAGTCAAGCACTTTGCGGGTAACAACCAATATAAGTTTGAATGGAAACTATAACTATATAAGTTAATGGTGTTATTGTCATAAACAAACTTATAAAATAAAGCCATAACGTCCACGTATGGTTAATTGTAACTTCAATGTGAATTAAAAAACTGTAAATTAATAAAATGAAAACACAATTGCAGGTGAAAGAATCGAAACATTTTCATCTAGAAACGAAAATAATGGTGAATGTATAATTCACATGCATTTTTTGTATGAAATCAAAACTCTTACGAAGAGGATCGTCTCACTTAAATAAAAAAAATTAAAAATGTTATTCCAATAATACTGATTTAAACCTGAAGTATCATTCTTCAACTATTTGGAAGTAGGTAAATAAATTTGAAAGCTTTGATTAAAAAACCATCAGGGAAATTATAAATCCAAACTATCAAAAAACTTTATTAATGTTTTGAGAATCTTAATTTAAATAAAATAAATCATTTTCGGAGAGAAAATGATAATGATTAAATTCTTTTAATGAAAAGGAAAACCTTATTATAAATTTAATTTATTGATTTAAATGAAAGTTTTAAGTCCCAAGGAGGTATACAATAAAGTTAAAGTCAAGTTATGTTCATGTAACTGGGATCAATTATGAGCTCATAAGATCCAAAGTATATAACAACAAACCTAGATTTGACTCCAGAAAAATTTAATAGCAAACCAAGTATATATAATATTTCATATTAAGAGCATGCTAATTAACCTAGAGAATAGAAGAGATAAAAATAAAAATATCAACAATAAATAAACTTACAAAACACTAGTACACGATCACAAACAAGCACTTGTAGTCCAATTGACACTAACTATATATATATATATATAGTTGAGAACAAACCAACAACATACTTTTGGAGTAGACTATAATATAATATATATGAGTATATAATTTATTTTAAAAGTAATGATGATTTGAATAAAGAGTAATGAACTTTGAAAATGAATATACTTATTCATTGTAATATTCAAAATTAATTAATCTAATTGAACAGTTGTGATGACTTAAATAAAGAGTCACAAACTTTGAAAAAGGACATACATCTTCATTATAACTCTTCAATTAGTATATATACCTCATAATCTTAGGATGAAAAAAATTAATTTCGAGATATTCAATTGAAGCCTATTAATATAATTATTGAGAGAGTCTCGTATAAATGCTTTGTTGTATCTTGGAGATAAATTCTTGTAGCAATATTACCATTAAGATAGTGTCCCACATGTCTCAAAGCAATATAAATTCGTCCTATTTTTTCAATCCCCTTAACAATTTAAAGGTAATATTACGGAGATGGATTCTATTTTGGTGTTCAAAATTGAAAAATAGGATTTAATCAAGTCGAGTCAATTCAATGGAAGCAATTTTACAAGATGGAAAGACAAAATGGTATTTCTATTACTGCTTTGAAGATATTTTATGTACTCGATACAAGTTTACCTAAGTTACCAGAATTAAAGTCAAATGATAGTGATGAAGTCAAATCACAAATAAGAAGCATAAAGAAGATGAATTAATGTGTTGCGGTCATGTACTCAACTCCCTTACTGGTCAACTATATGATTTATATTCAAATTTGAAGTCATCAAAGGACATATGGGATGCCATCAAAGCCAGATACAAAAAGAAAAAAGAGGTACGGATAAATTTTTTACTTTGAAATATTTTGAGTTTTAGATGTTTGAAAATTTACCTATTATGGATCAAGTACATGAAATCCAAATTCTAGTATCCAAACTTAGTGATATTGAAGTTAGGATCCCTAATTCACTTTAAGTAGGAGCAATCTTATCTAAGTTGCCTCCTAGTTGGAATAATTATAGGAAGAAATGTATGCATTCGCTTGAAGCCATGACTATAGAATAATTTCAAATACATCTTCAAATTGAGGAAAAATCCCATTTGCCTGAAGTGTTGTTATTGAATTTTAGAGCAAATTATGTTAGTGAAAATAGAAATAGAAGGAATCAAAATGAAAAATCTCAAGAAAACCTGCAAGTTAACAAAAAAGGGAATTCCTTCAAGAATTCAAATGATATGAAAAAAAAGACATTGTCACCATTGTGAAAAGAAAGGGAATTACGTTTGTGAATGCAGAATTAAGAAGAAGGTAGATGCTGTAAAATCTGAGAAGGACAACGTTGTGGAAAGTGAAGTCAAAGAGCTTGTGGTAATGGTATTTTAAATGCAATTTAGCATGGTGACACACCTTCATATGGCCATTGTGAGTAAGTCATCACATTATTGACTTGATTCACGCACAATCGTTCATGTGTGCAACAACGTGGTGATGTTTAAGTCATATGAAGAGTTATCATATCAACAGGAGGTTCTTATGGGAAACAACAATGTTGCCAAGGTTTTAGGCAAATGATTGGTTATCTTAGATTTTAATTTAGGATAAAAATTAACTTTGATCAACGCCTTTCATGTTCCCAATATTAGAAAAAAATATTGTATCTGATTAAGGAGGGCTTCAAAATTGTACTTGAGTCTGATGAGGTCATAGTGATAAAGAACACTTTGATTGTAAGGGGTATACTTGTGATGGAATATTTAAACTTAATATTCATAATAATGTAAATTATTCTTTTGTTTACTCTATTGAGCATTTTTCTTCTTTGTGGCATGCTAGATTAGAACATGTTAATTTTCATTATCTATATCACATGCAAAAATATGGATATATGTATTTTAAGCATGATCATAATGAAAAGTTTTAAATATGAATTCAAGAAAAAATGAATAAGAAACTATTTCCTAAGGTTGAAAGAAATATAAAAATTTTGGATCTTGTGTGTATAGATATATTTGAGTTGAATGGTGTATTAGCTAGAGGATGAAAGAGATATTTTATAACTTTCATAAAACATAGTTCATGCTTTATTTATGAGTATTTGGTGATAAATAAATATGAAGCACTTAGTAAATTAAAGGAATATAAATCTATTGTTGAAAATTAAAAGTGGGAGACAAGTTAAGATTCTTCATAATGATAAAGAATCTGAATATTTCTCTTTATAATTCTCTACATATTGTTTAGAAAATGGTATAATACATCAATTATAATCTCCTTACACTCCTCAACAAAATGGTTTGGTTGAAAGAAAAAATAAAACCTTAGTGGATATGGTTAATGCTATGATTATGAATGCTAATTTATCTTTCAACTTATGGGTTGAAGCACTTGAAACAACATATTACATCCACAATAGAATTCCTTCCAACAAAATTAATGTTAGCCCATATGAAATATGGAATAAAAGAGAACCTAACTTGAATTATTTTAAAGTGTGGGGGTGTGTTGCATTTTATAAAAATTTTGATCCTCATAAAAGTAAGTTAGGACCAAGAGGAATTAAAAGTGTATTTGTAGGTTATGCAAAGAATTATAAAGTATATAGACTTTTAGATCTACATTCAAAAGTTATTACTGAAACGATATATGTGAATTTATTAAAAAAAATTTATTAATGATTTTGTGACTAATGAAAATGAGGACATGATTGTTCCTTCTATCAGAAACAAAAGGAAGCAAACCGAGGATGTAAGTGAACCTCAAAGAAGTCAAAGGACAAGAAAAGAGAAGTCCTTGGGTCATGACATTGTTTCAACCGAGTCAATAGTTTTATTTTGGTTAAGGGAAATAGAACCAAATTGTTGAATAAAATACCAATGACATTTAACATTGAAGATGAACCTAAATTATGTAGTCAAGCAATGTCATCTAGAGACATGACTTTTTGGAAAGAAGCCATAAATAATGAGATGGGCTCAATATTATCTAATAATACTTGGGTCTTGGTGGATTTGCCTCTAGGATCTAAACACATTAGTTGTAAGTGGGTATTTAGAAGAAAATATAATATTGATGGCTCTATACAAACATTCAAGGTAAGATTGGTAGCTAAAGGATTTACGCAAAAGGAGGGTGTAGACTATTTGACACCTATGCATTGGTAGCAAGGATAATTTCTATTAGAGTTCTTTTAGCGCAAACATCCATCTATGAGCTCCATGTGCATCAAATGGATGTAATAACTACATTTTTGAATGACGATCTCAAGGAAGAAGTTTATATGGAGCAACCAGAAGAACTTTTTCTTCCTAGTAATGAAAAGAAAGTTTATATGATTTGAAACAAGCTTCAAAACAATGGCATAATAATTTTGATGCAACAATATTATCAAATGGTTTCAAATATAGTAGTGCAGAAAATGCATATATTCTAAATTCATCAAATACTATGGAGTTATAATTTGTCTTTATGTAGATAACATGTTGATATTTGGTACATGCATCCTTTGTGTGAATGAACTCAAGAAATATCTAAATTCTAAGTTTAAGATAAAGGATCTTAATGAACTTGTTACTCTTTTGGGGATTAAAGTAAAAAAAAAAACATAATAATGGTTTCACTTTAAATTAATCTCACTACATAGATAAGTCACTTTAGAATTATTCTTATCTTATAGGGAAATAAGCAAATACTCCATATGATTCTAGTATAAAGCTTTCAACGAGTGATGGTCGAGGGGTTGTACAGTTAGAATATGCTAGTGTAATTGAAAGTCTTATATATGCCATGCATTGTATAAGACTAGATATTACATTTTTTGTATGTAAACTTTTGATTTATACAAGTAATTTTAGTAATGAATATTGGAGAGGAATAAGTAGGATATTAAGATATCTTAAAAGAGCATCAAAGTTAGCATTAACTTATTCCTCTTTTCTAGATGTACTAGAAAGGTATTTCATTGTTAGTTGGATGATAAAGGCTAATGATAATAAATCCACAATATGATGGATTTTTACATTAGTAGGAGGTGATATTAGTTGGGCCTCAAAGAAATAGACATGTATTACACATTTGACCATGGAATCGGATTTTGTAGCCCTTACAGTTACAAGCAAGGAAGCGGAATGGCTACTAAAAAAACTGTTAGCAAGAATAAAGTTGTGACCGCAACCTATTCCAACTATTTCAATATATTATGATAGTGAAACGACTATGTCTAGAGCATATCGTCATGTTTATAATGAAAATCTGGACATATATAGGTGAGACATGAGTATGTGAGAGAATTGATCTCAGATGGTATTATTACTATTGTTTATGTTAAAACGAACAATAATTTAGCACATTTATTTACAAAAAGATTACGAAAAGATATGGTAAGAAAGACATCAAGTAATATGGGATTGAAATTCTATGAAATCATCGGTAATAGGAACCCAACCTTGCTTAGTGAAACCAGCTAGGTAAATGTTTATTAGATAATAATAAGTTACTAATAAGTGTTTCATGAAACATTAATTCAGTGTTCATAAGTGTTGCATTTGCACTTAGGATGAGTTATAACTATTAATGGAGAAAATTTACTTTATATTTATAAATGTGTAAATAAAGAAAGTTCATTTATTTGGATATAGAAGTGGTACCGCCTCAATAAGAGTTTTGTATAATTTAACTCTTATAAATATCCATGAACCAGTTTAGCACATGGCTATAATAGTGCTTTAACACGCATAGTATTTTCGGTTTTAATAGAAGAAGTTTTGATATAATCTTTGGACACCATGAACTTCATTAAAATTTGAAAATACTAAAGCTATGGATTGGTTTAAATTGAAACATAACTTTTCTTAAGCATAACATCATGTTAAACAGACAAGTATTTATTATAGTCTAGTGGGGGATTATTGGAGTAAACTATGATATAATATATGTGAGTATATAATTTAATTGAAAAATTGTAATGACTTAAATGAAGAGTCATGAACTTTGAAAATGGACATACATCTTTATTGTAACTCTTCAACTAGTATGAATAAGCCATAAACTTGGAAATTAATTAATTCAATTGAAAAGTTATAATGGCTCAAATAAAGAGTCGTGAATTTTGAAAATGACATACATTTTCATTGTAACTCTTCAACTAATATAAATATTCGATAATCTTAGGATGAAAAAAATTTATTTTGAGATATTTGGTTGAATCCTATTAATACAATTATTAAAAAGGTCTCGTATAAATGATTTGTTATATCCTAAGACTAAATTGTTGTACCAATATTATATTTAAAACAGTGTCCTAAAAGTTTCAAAGTAATATAAATCCGTCCTAAGTTTTTAATCCTCCTAACATATACTAGGTAAATCAAAAGGATTAAACGAACGTAACTTATTAATTGATATTCCACCTTCATAAATTCAAATAATCAAAGATTACGCGATTGGAGCCATCCACTTGACAATGATCACGTGCCTACGTATTTAAATCATAAGATGATCATTTTTTATTGCATGGTTCTGATGACTATTATATGCTCTATAAATTAATTATCAAAAATTAAAGAATAAACACACACCCACACCCATACTCACTCTCTCTGATCTCTGTCCTACACTAATACAAACTAATTAACTAATGTTCATGATCGTGATCTGTACTAAATAAATGGCGACAACTATAAACAGAACAAAAGGACTGCAAAATCATAAGACCCAGATACAGTACAGCAGCCAAAAATATAAGCACCTTCCATGAACCATAAACATAAACCTTCATCATCTTATACAACTTAACCTTCCGTGTATTATTATAATACACATTAGCATCGTGTATCGCCTTATCAATAAACGGAACGTTAGTTAACTTAATGCTTCGGTTCATCCCGTTCCAGAAATCAGCCACTTCCTTATCGCTCTTCAGGCGATTGATTATAATATTTTTTTCCCTCAGCAGCTTTGCATCCTCAGCCGTGTCTATGATTCCGTTCATTAACTCCACGAAACGACCTAAGACTAAACGACCCGATACGGCCGAAGCCTCGTAGGCCACGAGGTTTCTCATCACCACTTCTGTGTTACGATCTAACAGTACCACAGGGAGGTAGAATCTCCTCTTTCTGGCATCGAATTTGATCGCGCTTATGTTGTTTCCTTCTGCAGGACAGAATGTAATGCCCGCGTCGCACAAGTCCGTTACGGACGGGATCATGATTTCTTCGACTAGGGGAGCCTTTGATTCGTATTCGTCGTCGTCCTTCTTGTTGTGCTGGGATTTTTCTTCGTTATCAGAGGGCAAGAGCTGTTCCAAAATGGGTGCTATAGCAGAGACTATAGGTACCTTTGAAAGAGCCTGACGGGGAAGCGTTATAATTAGCTCTATAGGTTTATTACCATCAATGAACTTCTTTAAACTCCTAACCACACCGAGATTAAGTTCGGACAACAATTTCCATGTTCTAGTAAGAGTTTCAACACCCTCGCCGATTTCATCGGCGCCATTTTCTTCTCTTTCTTCTTCAATCTTGATCTGATAATCATCTTGCTGCTTCTGCAGATTGAGTGACTCCTCCGCCTTTGGCAAGATCAAGTGGTAAAGGAGATCTAAAAAGTGTGCGTGTTCCATAACTTGCGAAAACGGATAATCATCCACCAACTTCAGAGGAGATAGCTCATTACATACGCCCAACAACATCGAAGGCAAAAGGTTATCAGCAGCTACCGCCTCCCCGAATGAGCATCGAAAGCGTAAGATCTTTTTAAGCACGAAGATCGGAATTTGATTCTCCAGCATCACCATATCCTTAAGGATCTCACCATAAGCTATTGTCTTACCAACGTTTAAGTGAGACATCCTAGCTGAGGAAGCTAAGACCCCACTACATTGGTTGTTCACGTAGGTGTGAAGGAGAAACTCAAGCAAAAATAAGCCATCAATAGCCATCATCCAGGCTAGTGTTTCCGCATCCATGGATAGGTATTTTTGGTAACAAGAACGAATTCTGTATTCTATTTTCATGAGCTTTTGAATTAGGTGTTGGAATTTGAACATAGGCTGGGATTGTGCTTGGACTCTCTTGGCACACAATAACTTGTACCTTTCCATCTCGTAGAGATCGTCGCGCCAGTGATGGTATGGACCTAGGGCGATTAGTTGCGGCGCATAGGCTTTTGGTTTGAAGATGGTGATGGCTTTTGGGATTTTGAAGATGGAAACGGGAACGAGATCGTCGTCGTTGAAATCGTCGTTTAAGAACGATTGGATTTGTTCGACCCAAGGTTTGTAGCTGGGTGAATCTGTGCTTGATTTGCTAAAGGATGACATTTCGCTTGTTGATTTGATATGTGTCTTCTAATTCCTGGCGACATGGTTGCTTGCTTATATAGTACACACTGGCCAGCGGGCTCCTTGTCCTTGATTTGGTGTGGTAGCAGCTCGTTAATTAGGTATGCCCCAAAAAACCAAATAATGTTTACTTTGACTCGCATGTGGAAAATGGGATAAACAGTATCCAACGGACGTTTTTACGTTCACGACTCCTAGGTGTTCTGTTTGATTCACTTAGTGAGAAAGAGACGCATATATGTCCAGTAGTGAAGAGTTTTAGTCGTTTTCAATCATGAAAAGGTCAGTCGTATATCACCTCGTGAATAATATTTCATGCATCGATCTCTTTCCGACCGCAATCCCAGGTTGGAAAAACATCACAGTGGATCCATGCAAATTTTAATTAACCACCCTTTAGTAACTCATATTATTTCTACATTATCTAATAATCAAGACTTTAGGTTATTTATTTTAAGTATTATTTTCAAATTACTATAATTTTATTACCTATGACTTGTAACTATTTGTAAATAGGTTCCTCCAATTTTAACTTGATATCAATGAGGCACCTGTCATTAAATTGACCCTGCTAACCCACCAACCAATTATTATTATCAATAAATGCAAAATAAGCATAATTATTGATTATTAAGTAATTAGAATATTGTTAATTATTCTATTATTATTAACGGTAGTAATTATTATTATTATTATTATTATTATTATTATTAAGATATTCTATTAAAAATCTTTAATCAATAATTATAAATAGTGCTGATGATTCATTATTTATGAATATTATACTTTCATTATTCATATTTACAATAATATATTATTATTAGTCAATAGTAATAATTTAGTACCAGTTATTGATAATAATATTTTATTACTATTATATTGTTATATATTAATAGAAATAATAATTAATTGATAATTATAAATAATATTTTTGATTAATGCTTTGAATATTAATTAATTAGAATATTATTAATTATCCTTTTATTATTAATAGTTATAATAATGTATTATTTTTAGTTATTATTAATAATATATTATTAATCATAATATTTTATTATTATTATTATTATTATTATTATTAAGATAATATATTAGTTATTATGATTAATAAATAATTAAAAATAATATTTTTGAATAATAGTTTTTTATGAAGTAATTAGATTTTTGTTACCAATACTTTTTTACTATTAATTATCACAATAATATATATTATTATTAGTTATTAATGCTAATATTTTATAATAATTATTATCAATTATTCATAATAAAAATAATAATATATTATTAGTAAAATTATTCCGAACCAAACACGTTTAACTGTAAAGTTCTTTTAAGAATAAGTTTCCTAAAAAGAATGCATACCTTATTGATAATTTGATATAGGTAGTCTTATCAATCATTTAAAACTTTCACTATAAGCCACTAACTTAGGGGTATTACAATTAATTCTACTTTTTTTTAATAACCATAATAATATATTATTATTAGTTATTAATAATAATATTTCATCATCTTCTTCTTCATTATTATAAGGATATTAAATTAATAATAATAATTAATCAATAATTATAGATAATATTTTTGATTAACAATTTTGGGTATAATGGTTAAAATTGTAAAGTTATATTTATCAAATATTAAAATATACATTAACTATTTATAAAATAGTACATGTCTAAAATTTTCATTGTACATTGATTAAATTTATTTCAGATAAGTTACCAAAACTATTATTATTTTCAATTACATTTATATTCAAATAATATATGTCCACCAAATGCTGTATTATACTATTACACTATATATTATTACTTCATATCAAATTCTGATTATATATTATGTTATCCAAATAATATCTTACTCTCTCTCTTTCATAATATAAGATCCCCACATATTTGAAGGTAAATTTTGACCATTAATATTTTTCACTATATATTGATAAAAATTATAATAAAAATAATAATATCACAAAAAATGCATTTAAATATGAAGATCATACCCTTAGGGTTTATGGTCTCATTTCAACTTAAAAATGTAACTAACATTAATAGTAATTATCCCAAATAACCCACTTATTATACTTAACTCATTTTCACTCAAATGAAATTCATATAACCCAAAATTTCAAACTTGATTTAAATTGATCAAAGTACCCTTAAACACCCTAAAATACTTCTGAACTTGCAAAAAACATACATGATTCTAAACAGCTCCAAACCTTAATATATTACATACTAAAATTTAAGTAAATGACTTGATGAACACAATGGAAACCCAATTTTTCTAGAAATTAACTAAAAATCTAAAGTTCCCTTGAGATTGAGAGGCATACAAAAAGTCCAAAAATCAACTAGCTCCAAATCACACCAATTTCACATACAAGCTTCTACCAATTAATGCACATATAATGTCATGCTTAACAAATTAAAACAACCAAAACACCCTAAAAACCAAGAAAGCTAAGAATAAAGGCATATTTCAACATTTTAATAGGATTAACATCTTACAAGGTTTTGGCCATAACTTTTTATGTACCTAATGTCATCAAGATCTAAAAAATCTGCATTAATTAGAGATCTTGATCTTTATTTCGGTACCGTACACGTAATATAGCACCCATCCAACACAAATAATTTTTCATTGAAATGGATAGCAAATTCTAAAACTTGAAACTGGTATACTTCATAGTAAAACCCATTTTTTTTCATGCATTTATTATATAAAACTTAATACATGAATAAAACTCTTAACATGTGATCATGATATCATAGGTTTGAATTTATATACTTATCATGCTTAGAGAAAAATATAAAATAGCACATAGCACAAGGAAGTTCTATATCAAGAGTAAAAAAATCATAATACCTGGTTAGCAAGTCTTCTAACAAAATACTCCTAAACTTGTTCTCCCATAGCAAGATTCCCAATCCACCTTCACTCAACCTTAACACTAAAACACTTAAGAAAAGTGTTTAAGGGATAAGATAAAGTAAATTAGGATGAAAAGAGTAAATCTAAAGAAGAAGGTTTGTTGGCCAATAGAAAAAATGCAAGGAGCAAGGCCAAAAAGAAGTACCACACACATACCTAGGAAGAGAAAATGGAAGGAAATTCGTAGAATGTGTGCTAGGGATAAAAAGTCAAAACAAAATTAAGAGGAGAATATTAGGCCAAGAGCTCGGGAAATAATATAATAGAGAAAAAGGGGAACAAAGAACAAACACAACATTTAAAGATAAAAGTTATGTAAATGAACAAACTAATTGTTGGTAGTGAGTGGAAGGTAAAATAGTAGCAACACTCACGCATATGTGGGAAAAATTAGTGCACAAGATAGTGGAGTGAATGTGGGATAACTTGATAAATACTTGACTTAAAGGAGGTAACGTGTGTACAAAGTTAGGTAAAGTAGTAAGAATGTGTAAAGTGATGACATTATGGTGAAATTTATGGTTGATTGCATAAGGGCAAGCTATAAATTTGATCTCATGATCAAGGGGATGATGGAAAATAGCAAGGGTAGTTAATGAGTTGGCTATAAGATATTTTAGATGAATTAAATTGTGTAAAAAGTCAAATAGTTGGTATTTATGGGGGAAAGTATCAAATATTTTCAAAAATTATGAGAAAATAAGGAAAAGGTGTGAATAAATTTAGGAACCCAAATATATATATATATATATTCTTAAAATAAGTCATCAATGAATACCACCATGAACTAATCTAGATATGGCTGAAAAATTCCATTAATTAAATCCATGAATACTGTAGGTGCATTGGTGAGCTTAAAAAGAATCATTGTGAACTCAACGCTTTTATACCATGTCTAAAAGTTTGTCTTAGATATGTATGAATTTTAAATCATGGCTTGTGATATTTTGACCACAAATCATTCATATGAAAAACTAATGCACCCCTAAGTTGAATAGACAAATCGTTGATATTAGGCAAGGGATAACGATTCTTCCACATCAGTTGGTTTAACCCTCAATAATCAATGCAAAGTGTTAAGTTATTGTCCTTCTTCATGAAAATAACTAGTGCTCCCTAAGATGATACAATGGGGCATATATGATCATGAGCCAAAAACTAGTCCAGTTGAATTGTGAACTCTTTCATTTCAACCAGAGTCATATGGTAAAATGCACTAGAAACTGACTTAACTCTTAAAATCGTCTATAGCATGAAGTATACCTCTCTAAGTGGTGGTAAACCTAGAATATCCTTTGAAATAATATCAAGAAACTATCGAGCAACGTGAATATTATGCAAGGTAGTGATGTGGATGTTCCAATATATCGAACACTACACAAGTACATCAAATAATCCTTCCAAACTAACAAAACCATAAGGACTGACACAAC
Source organism: Tamarix austromongolica (assembly GCA_039764185.1). Taxonomy (NCBI): domain Eukaryota; kingdom Viridiplantae; phylum Streptophyta; class Magnoliopsida; order Caryophyllales; family Tamaricaceae; genus Tamarix; species Tamarix austromongolica. The sequence continues at coordinate 28,088,433 of CM077811.1, read as the reverse complement.
CTTCATTTGGGGTTAGGCTTATGACTTTGATAATATGCCCTAGCACCCTAAGTATTCCTCAAAATGACATGATTCTATGTATAATCTAAAAATACTCAATCCTCCCCACCATGTCCATTCCCTAGATAATATTGAAATAATATATATATTGATCCCTATAAGTTCCATGGAAGATTCTAAGCCACCTATAACTAAGACCACATCATAGAATTAAGTAAAGCACGCAATAAAGTCTCCAAAAAGCAACATGAAAAATGCATCAATCACAAAAAGTAGGTAACAAACTAGCTCTAACAATAAAAGTCATAAATAGAAAGGAATGATTAGTCCTCGTATCAGATAACATATAAGCTGGTGTGGAAGAGATTAAAAAAATACCAATGACTATACCCACTTATCGATCATCCTCAACCTAACTCATAATATTTAGGTGCTCATATGATTACCCTATTATACCTCTAACAACTCTTGGATTGCATCCTCCCTTATTATGATTTATGAGCAAAAGGATGAGGTTCTAGACCCCTACCATGACCTTAAACACTCAATGATGCTAGAGTTTCCCTTTGTTGTAGTTGTGGCAGCGGCTACTAGCAAGTGGAGGAGCCTCTCTGTGTGTACCAACAATTTATTTCCCTATAACCTATCTAAACCCTACACAAAATCAAACCACCTTTATAATTTCTACCTAGGTAGTTAGCCCTAGATATCATATAATGGTAGGTTTATTGTTGATAACCTTGAAGTTTGAAGTCTGAATTATGAAAAATGCTAACCCCTAAAGTTTTATATGAGATTCCAATCACTACTCTAAGCACAAGCATATTATTCCCCAAAAGCAAAGTAGACTACTCATGTACAAGCTTGGAGGTGGGATATACATGCTAATGTGTAGGCTAGAAAAATTTAGAAATGTGATCGCAACCATCATCCTTAGAACAATAAAGGATAATCGCCTCTCAAAGTAGAACATTGTTTGATATGGCATAACTATCACCTTTAGCACAAAATGAAGCAAATCCATAAATCACGTGCAGTCCTTATGCATAGTTAAACTACCCTAGGATAGTTGCATGACCTCTTTGAGTTTGCCTCTCTTCAAGGTCTTGGGATAAAAACAATGATGAAGGTCTTCCTTGAAGACATCCCAAGTTAAATTTTGTGCTCTCTACTCCCTATGGCTTATCCACCAATTTTTATAAAAGGATTAGAGATGGAACATTGCAATATTATCCCTCCTCAAATCGGGGTAGTTAACAACCACAAAATGTATGGTTAAAATATTGGATAAAGGGCTCCACCTAAATAGGTTCCTCTTTCCCTATTTACATAGACAAATGATGGAATATGACTCTCTTAATCAATCCTTCTACATGTCCTCGTGCATACTATTATGGTTGAGGTAGAGGTGGTGGAAACTCCTAAGCCTAATGCTGGGTTAACTTTGCAAGATTCACAAAGGCGTGCTCTAAATGCATAGTCCAAGACGGGGTAGCCATGCTAAGATAATAAACATAAATCATGTTACGAAATAGTCCTATCTTACTAACACTGAAGAATAATCACTTAAACACATCAAAGCATGAGGTCACTAGGCTACCTATTCACACTAAACTCATAAATGTAAGCCACATTTTTACAAATAGTTAACATTTATGGAAAAATAAAATGGAAAAGAAAAAATGTTTAAGATTTTCAAAAATCAAAAACTCTAATACCAACTTGTAACACCACAAATTTTATAATGAATATATATATATATATTAATTATAGAAGTTGAACACAATCATGGGTGTCACCGCCACATAAGTATAAGTTCGGCTCCCTCACCATTCTTCTATGAAACTTAAGGTTAAAACATTTAACTTTAATCAATAGATATAAACAAATAAAACAAAAATGAAATATATATACATTATATGATCCAAAACGGAGATAACAACTCTAGAATTTGACAACAAAATAGAGGGGTGTATCGTGCAAAATAAGTAAGGAATATCTATATCTGGCTACAAAAAATAAAATAACACTGAGAAGATGAACCATATACCCCTATTCTAAACTCACCCAAATCATAATTGAGTAAGTTCATTGTCCTTTGCAAGGACATAATGTAACATAAAACATATATGATGTGGTAAATCACATTTTTTGTAAAATGATAGAATACATGTAGGAATACTAAATTGTCCTTAGGTTATGAATTGTTCACTTTTAAGGCATGAAAAACACTAAGGCATAACATAATATTTATAAAATTAAATAAAAATTCTATACATTTCAAACACATCAATATGCACCAAATTACATGTAGGAAAAACTATTTTTCTAGCAAGATAGTACAAAGAATAAAATGCCACTAAACATGCTCAAACTTGAATCTATCATAACATGCTTTAAATATACTCAACCTAGGCATACTATACATCAAAATTTAAATAAAATACCTAATGAAAATCATGTAACACTTAAAAATAATTAAAAACCATAAACACCTAAAATAGCATAAAGGTTAAGAGTCTTCTAGTAGATTTTTAGCATTTGATGGATTTAAGACTTTGTACAGTTTTAACCATAACTTTTTACATTCTTAATTCAATAAAAATATAAAAAATGCATCGTAAACTAGAAATCCCAAGCTTTCATATGGTATCTCACACATGCAAAAATGCACAATCAATATAAATAGTTTATTCCAATAAGTTTCAGTAAAAATAGTAACTTAAAGCTAGCATGATTCATGGCATAACTTAATTGTTATCATGAACTTTCATAAATAACTACATAGGTGCTTAATAATACAACAAACCATACAAGTATGTTTTTCAAGATATAAAAATAAACTATAAACTTGTAGCACCAAATATTTTATATCTACTTAGAATGTATCATATTAATAAGATACTCTAATCTTCTAGCAATATTACTCCTCTAAACTTGAACTCCCACAAAATAGTCTAGGTCAAATTCAAAAATAAAGATATAAATCTTCAAAAGAGATTAATGACATGAAAATGGAAGGAATAAAAAGGAATAAAATTTTAGAAGGTGAACCCTTGACTTAGAGGGACCTATCTTTAAAAATTAATTCTAAAACACTTAATAAATTTTTGTAAGAGTTATGCTAAAGGACAGTAAAATCAAAGTAACTAAACAAGATAAGAATTAGAAGAAGTAAAGACTTGGTTGTCCCAAGCAAAAGCTCAAGAAAGAGGGAGAGAGGGATGGTGCCCAAATAAAGAGAAAAACACTGAGGAAAGGAGAAGGAAAAGAAGATTAATGAAGAATGAATGTGTATAGGGTTAAATGATAACAGAACAAGAAAGGAAGCTAATGGGAACAACCACAAACAACAACGAAAGAGAGAATTAAAAATGAGGGAAAACAAAGGAGAAATATATGGGAAAATGAGGGGAATGAAAGGTAAATGAGTTGTAGTGTGTTTGGAGACTAAAAGGCAATGAAATCGTCAGTCCTCTCATTCAATTTCTAGTGTGCAAATTAGATGGGGGAATGGGTGTTGCCTTGCTACTAACTTAACTAAAGATTTATAAACATGGTGTAATATGGGGAGGTGAGAAGTTTAATAATGTGTAAAATGATTGGATTATGGTTCATATTGTGGTTGATTGCATAAGAACAAGAGCAAATCTAATCACAGGGATGAGGGAGAATAATTTTATAGTTAAACCATGTAGTAGATCGACCAACAATAATTTAAATTTATTAAAAAATAAATTGTAAAAATTATGAAATTTAGGAAAATGTGTTGAATAATTTTAAAAACTCAAATATATAATAATATTTGGTATCAAAAGAGATTTGGGGCCCAAACAATTCAAAACAAGCAAAAGTGAGAAAAATGTCTAATAACATAAACGAGTTTTTTTAATTTAATATGCCGAAGAATAAAAAAGTTAAATATAGAAACAAAGGAGTAAATAATAAAGGTTGGAATGTTTTAGAATGATTAATGAGCCTAATCACATATGATAAGTAGGGTTCAAAAAACATGATGTTAAAATAATAATATATTATTTTAAGTTATTGAGAATAAAATTTTATTAGTATTAGTTGTTATTACTAATACTACTAGTACAACTATTAAGATTATAATTTAATATTAAATAATAATTAATTATACATAATATTATTGATTAATTATTGATTATTAAGCAATGAAAGTATTTTTACTCATACTATTATTATTATTAGTCATGATAATATATTATTCTTGGTTATTTAGAATAACATATTATGAAAATTTATTTGTGATAATATTTCATTATTATAATTATTATTGGTTATGAATATTAATATTTTTGTATTATTATGATATTGTTATTAAGATAATTTTTTTAATGATAATAATAATTATAACTAATATTATTGATTAAATGTTTTTTTATTAAGTAATTAGAATAGTATAATTTATACATTCATCAATAATAGCTATAATAATATTTTATAAGTTCATAAATAATAGTGTTGATGAAATGTTGATTCTTAAGTAATTTGAACATTTTTACTTATAACTTAATAGTTATGTTAATATATTATTATTTTTTAATTATTATTATTATTGGTTACTCGTAGAATATTTTTTATTGTTATTATTATATTATTATTAATATAATATGCTAATGATTATCATAATTAATCCATAATTATAAATGATATTGTTGATTAATAGTTTGTTTATTAAGTAATTAGAATATTGTTAGTTATACTTTTATTATTATTAGTTATAATAATATGTTAGTATTATTATTATTATTATTATTATTTATTAATGATAATATTTTATTGCTATTAGTTATTGATAATACTATTTTATTTTATTAAAATAGTTTTCAAATAAAAATAATCAATCAATAATTATAAACTATATTTTTTTTATTAACGATTTTGTGTCTATGGATGTATAGGATTAAGGGTAAATTTATATCTATCAAAATTTAAAAATATTAATAAAATTTAATGTCTAAAATTATTATTGTATGTAAATTTATTTGATTTTTAATCAATTACCAAATACTATAATATTTCATATATATTTATATATAAATAATTTTTATCAAACAAATATACTAATTAATATTTATATATTATCATTTCAAATTAAATTTAGATGGTATATTAATTTAGGTACCATAAAACGTCAACCCTAATCAACTTCGAGTTTATATCCGAAACTGAGACCCCAAAAAAACTACATTCTCCCACGTATCCTTACCTAAAGCCGAAGCAAATCCCTGCCAAAACAAAAGAAAAAAAAAATAGAAATGGTAAAGGCACGACTCGTAGGCAAAACAGGGACGAAATGAAAATAATAATAATAATAATAATAATGATGATGATGATATATTTAAAAAAATAGACCAAATCTATAAACATTAAAAAAATATAAAATTACTATATATATTAATTAATATAAATCATTAATATTAGAATCGGATTAGGAAATTCTAGGAGTCGTGTCCAACAATCTTCCTTTATTTAATATCCAGTCAACGCTTTTCTATACTCGATGTCCGACATCTTTGTTCTTCTTCGGATCACAATCTGGTTTGAAAAATGACTCACTTTTGACTCTACAAATCAACAACAATTCTAATTGCTCGGAGTCAACACCCTAAATCCGTGTAATTTCAGACGAAGACAATCCATCCACTTTTGGCGAAGAAGCGTATCAACAGACCAGAAACTCCCATATTTGACGCATCCGCTGCCAGCAACCACCACCTGAGACTACTTACCGTGTCAGCGGAGGATAATGACGATTGATTCAATTCGAGATCAACCCCATTTGCAGACGGAGGTAATGGAAGAATCGGAAGCGGAAGGCGGCAAAGCACAAAAACGGTGTTTGGACGCCGTTTTCCGTCTCCTAAATATTCCAAAAAAAAATTTGGTTTTAAAAACGATATCATATGCATACAATTAGTTTTTTAAAAAATTATTAATAATTTGTATTAATTAATATAGATAATAATTTTATATTTTTTTCCTTTTAATTATAATAAATTTAATCTATTTTTAGAAAAAATTATATAATATATATGTATGTATGTGTGTATATATATATATATATATAAATTTTTTTATCGATTCCTTCTGTTTTTCTTTTCTAAACTTTTTAAAAATAACAGTTTTATATATATATATTTTTATTCTTGTTTCTTCGTCCCGTCGCAGTCCAACATTCGCAACATTGGCAGACGTAGGATATGTTGGTGATGCTTTTGTAGTAGAATTGTTCTTATGTCGACGGTCCAATTCCTCCATTGTCTGACGATCGATTATGAGCACTTGAGCAGCGTTGTAAAGGGACGGACAAACAGCAACCGAGAAAATCGTGGAAATATTATTTCTTAAAAATTTTAAAAATAAGAACGGCATAAAACGTAAGAAAAAATTTTTAAAATAGATTAAATCTACTAAAATTAAGAGAGAAAATTAAAAATTTTTTAGAATTATTATTTATATTAGTTAATTTTAATCATTAATATTTTTTAATAAAAAAATTAATTAAATAATTTTAATATAAATTTTGACACTAAAAAAATTTCTAAATAATAAATAATTTTCAGACGTTTTCGGAACGGGGACGGCACCGAAGTGTCGTTTCCATACATCAGAGATTATGAGTTTTGGAAACATAATTTAACTATAGTATAAAAATTACACAATATTAAAAATAAATAAACAAATATGATCGGCAAATACTAATACTAATAATATAATAAGTATAATTTATTAATGAAATAACATTGAAAGCTAAAAAATAAAATACCAAAATAATTTTTTCAAAAACAATCTTTAAGATAATTCTTACTTTCTTACTTAGGTTTTAAAATTATAAACAAATTATTAATCATATTATAAACAATACTTCAAGGGTATTGTTATATAGAAAACAGGTTTTTACTCGGCGGAAAATAATTTCCGAAAGTAACTTTAACATCGGTAATTTTTGTTGAAGTCACTCCCTCAACATCAGTAAAATACACCGAAGCAACACAATGTCCTCGACGATTTTAGCTGAAAGCAAGCATGACATTCGGCAATTATTGCCGAAACTGGCCAAGGCCATCAGCAATAACTGTCGATTCCCTTTTTTTTTTTTTTACGATTTCGGCCGAAAAGTTTGTAAATAGTTTTTATTTATAACTAAAAAAATTCAGATATAAATATTTTATACAAAAATTTAAATTAACATATTTACAATTAAAAAAATATATAATAAGTTTAGTTATATATGTATTAATGTGGTTTGGTTCGGCATTTTCAGCCGAATGTTACCTAAATCATCGGCAATAATTGCCGATGTATATCGCTGAAAATTTTGAAATAATTATTATTTATAATTTAAAGAATTTATATTTTGTACAAAAATTTAAATTAACATATTTACAATCACATAAAAAATTCAATAAATAACTTTAATTAAAGTTATAAATTTATGTATATTATAGGAAGAGAAAAAAAATATTAAAATAAAAAAAATTAATTACCTCATATCTTCGGGAAAGATTGTGGAACATAATATAAATTGACAATAATTGTCGATCCATCTCCATCATGAATAGTTGGCTCCATCCTCAATAATTTTTATATATCGACTATAATTGCCGATGCCTATCACTCCAATTTTTTTTCTTTCAACAATTTTGAAATAATTATTTATAATTTAAAAAAATCATAATGTAGATGTATAATATAAATATTTTGTACAAAAATATAAATTAACATAATTACAATCAAATAAAAAAATTCATTAAATAACTTTAATTAAACTTATAAATTTATGCATATTATAGGAAGAGAAAAAGAATATTTAAAAAAAAATTAATTATCCCATATCTTCGGCAAAGATTGCCGAACATAATATAAATTGGCAATAATGGCCGACCCATCTCCATCATGAATAGTTGGCTTCATTCTCAATAATTTATATATATCGACAATAATTGCCGATATCTATCACCATAATTTTTTTTTCTTTTAGCAATTTTAAAATAATTTTTATTTATAATTTAAAAAATTCATAATCTAGATGTATAATATAAATATTTTGTAAAAAAAAATTAAATTAACATATTTACAATCACATAAAAAAGTTTAATAAATAACTTTAATTAAAGTTATAAATTTATGTATATTATAGGAAGAGAAAAAATATATTAAAAAAAAATTAATTACCTCATATCTTCGGAAAATATTGTCGAACATAATATAAATCGGCAATAATTGCCGATCCATCTCCATCTTCATCCTCAATAATTTCTATATATCGGTAATAATTATCGATGCCTATCACTCCCTTTTTTTTTTCTTTCAGCAATTTTGAAATAATTTTTATTTATAATTTAAAAAATTCATAATGTAGATGTATAATATAAATATTTTGTACAAAAATATAAATTAACATAATTACAATAAAATAAAAAAATTAATTAATTAACTTTAATTAAACTTGTAAATTTATGCATATTATAGGAAGAGAAAAAGAATATTTAAAAAAAATTAATTACCCCATATCTTCGGCAAAGATTGCCGAACATAATATAAATCGGCAATAATGGCCGACTCATCTCCATCATGAATAGTTGGCTCCATGCTCAATAATTTCTATATATCGGCAATAATTGCCGATGCCTATCACCCTAATTTTTTTTTCTTTCAGTAATTTTAAAATAATTTTTATTTATAATTTAAAAAATTCATAATGTAGATGTATAATATAAATATTTTGTAAAAAAATATAAATTAACATATTTACAATCAAATAAAAAAATTCATTAAATAACTTTAATTAAACTTATAAATTTATGCATATTATAGGAAGAGAAAAAATATATTAAAAAAAAATTAATGACCCTATATCTTCAGCAAAGATTGCCGAACATAATATAAATCGGTAATAATTGCCGACCCATCTCCATCATGAATAGTTGGCTCCATCCTCAATAATTTCTACATATCGGCAATTATTGCCGATGCCTATCACCCCAATTTTTTTTTTCTTTCAGCAATTTTGAAATAATTTTTATTTATAATTTAAAAAATTCATAATCTAGATGTATAATATAAATATTTTGTACAAAAATATAAATTAACATATTTACAATAAAAAAAATTCATTATATAAATTTTGAGTTTTTCAAAAGTAGCCTTTAAATAAAATTGTATCGATAAAATTTGTTACCTTCCCATCGGTTAAAAATACCGATGTTAAATCTTAACTAATTTAAATTATTTGAAAATAAAAATAAATTTAATCAATATCTATTATAAATATATCTAAAATATATAAATTATATATACTAATGAATATTTTTAAATCAGTAATATATGATTTATTATGATACAAATAAGTTTTTGTCAAAAGTAGCAATTATTTTAGTATTTTAATACTTATTGAATTAAATTTTTACATGGAGGTTAGGACAAAATATGTTTTTCATGGAGTAAAATTTTGTTTTCCAAATAACAAAAACTGTATACTATCATCTGATTCGAAAAGATTTGAAACAGTAAAGTAATGCGTACTTCTGACAAAAAACATATGTTGGTAGGGATAGGCAATATTTGTGGCTTCTGCAACACTGATAGTATTGTAGGACGGTACGTAGAATAAATATACTGTTACATATCTTTGTAAATAAAATTATTGTAGGATGGTATGTGGTTCTCGTGAAGTTAGGAATAGGAAAAAACTTTGTCAGATGCGTGTATAATTATTATAGTTTCTGTTCGAATCCTTATATATAAAGGAACAGCTTATCATTCGTATTCTTCAACTCAATATTTCTATTCTGCAGAAACTTTGTTAGTTGAAGGTTGAGATATAATTTTTCAATATTTGTTAAACACTCACAATGAATAATGAATTTGGAAGTTCTTCAAACTACGAAGAGTTTGAAACTTCGATAGGGTACGATGAGTTTGGAAGTCCGATAAACTACGAAGATGGGGTCAGAACCCCATCGTATTACGATGATAGATTTACAATACCGAGAAGCTATGGATATGCAGAAGATATGCAAATGCATTCTCCCAATATTAATTACAACTTCAACGAAGAGGTAAAATATTATTTTTTAAGTATTGTAAATTGTGGCGACAAAATTAGTTACATGAAATTTATAGCTTTTTGTTATTATATTATTATGGTAAACTCTTTTTTTCAGGACATGGAGAATACATCTTTTACGAGTGAAAATTATCAGAGATTTTTGTAACGGATGAAATATTTTCGGATCGAGATGAACTTGTGACATGGGTTAAGAAAATGGGTAGAACTCATAAGATGATTTTGATTATCAAAGGTTCTAGAAAAGGAAATGGTATAGGGGCTGGTAGAGTCTCGATAAGATGTGAACGAAGTGGTATGTACGTCCGTACTAGACCAACAGATACTGAAGGTGCACGTAATACTTGTTCAAAAAAATGATTGTCCTTTTTTTATTGGTATTAAAAATAATAATGGTGGATGGCAAGTGGTAGTTAGGAACGTGACACACAATCATGAATTGGCTAATTATGAGCAAGGTCATGCTGTTCTTGGTAAGTTGACAAAAAATGAAGTTCAATTTGTTGATGAACTTATCACAGCTAACGTAAAGCCACGACAAATCATACCGCTTCTTCAAAAATAATTTGAAGGTAATGTAAGTATGAGAAGGCATATTTATAATGCTCGACAGAAGCTTAGGTCTGAAGAAATGAATGGTCAAACAATGTTACAGCATGTTATGAGTATGTTGGTTGAGAATCATTATTTTCAGTGGCATCGAAGTGAGCCTCAATCAAACGTAATAAGTGAACATATGTTCGCACATCCCGTATCTGTTAATATTTTACGTGCATTTCCTTTTGTTTTGCAAATGGATTGCATGTATAAGACAAATAGATACGGAATGCCCTTACTTGAAGTTGTCGGACTAACACCAACATAATTGAATTTCAACATTGCATGTGCATACATGTCATCTGAGAAGGAGGAAAATTATTTCTGGGTACTTGAGAGATTAAAGAGCTTAATGGATCCATATATGCTTCCAACCACCATTATTACCGACCGAGAACTTGCTCTAATTTCAGCTGTGGAACATATTTTTCCTACTTCAAAACATTTATTATGTAGATTTCATGTGAATAAGAATGTGGAGGAAAAATGTAAGAAACTCTATGGTCGTTCATTGTTCGCACGTAGTTTTATGTCAAGATGGAAAATTTTGATAGATGCCACGGACAAACAAACATATGAGGCACGATTGTTGTCAATGGAGGAAGATTACAGAAGCATGCCCAACCTAATTTCGTATCTAAAGACAAATTGGCTACAATCCTACAAACATAAAATTGTTGCTGCATTCTTTGGTGACGTGTTCCATATCCATCAACTTACAACGAATAGGTATGATTTATATTTTATTGCTTAGTATAGCTGATTTAGCTTCTTTTATGTTGATAAAGTTAAGTAAATAAATTTTTGTTATGAACAGGGTTGAAGGAGCTCATGGATCTTTAAAAAGATTCCTGGAGACATCACAAGGCAGCTTTAATACAGTGCATAAACAAATGCACACGTTCCTCGAATTACAACATGATGAGATAAAAGTATCGCTGGAGAGGTCTCGGTTCAACACTCCTCATTTTGCTACAAGTGATCTTTATGCCAATTTGAGGGGCTATGTTTCTTTATATGCAATGGAGTTGGTGAACAACGAGTGTCAGAGACTTGAGCATGTAAGTACAAATGATGATTTATGAGGATGTTACATGCGTCATATGCACGGGATACCATGTACGCATGAAATTAAAACATACATTCATAACTACATGTCAATCCCCCTGTCGCCTATTCATCCGTTTTGGAAGAAACTCAACATAGATGGACCGATTACTCCACCGAGACCCTAAGAACCATTAGATGTTGCATCTCACTTACTCCATATTTCCATAGAATCTGTTATGCGCCAGCCATCAGAAATACAGAATCAGTTGGCCAGAGAGATATTTAATATTGCAGTTCCCCAGAGAACACCTCTCCACGAGCCACCAGTACGGCAGCACAGGGGTCGGCCAAGGAACTCCACTAGAAGGGAACAATCTAGTTGGGAGTATATAGAACAACAATTTTGTAGTCGTCCCAGATCAACTCAATGTCGGGGTCGGGGTCGGGGTCGAGGACGGCAATCGGCATTTCTGTCATCAGGCTAATTTCAATTTACATATGTGACTCAAATGAATCGACATATAGTTCCTTATATTAGTAGTTGGTGTAATGTTTTAGGAGATGGGAATTGTGGTTTCAGAGCATTGGCTTCTATTATACTAGGAGATGAAGAACGATGGGTTCAGATTTGTACCGACTTATATCACGAGATATTGGCGAGACGACAGTTGTATGAGAATGTGTTCGTATATGAAAGCATTGATCAAGTTCTTAATACTATTGCCCACTGGGAATGGCCAGCTTCGATGGCATATTGGATGGAAATGCCTGATATTGGTCATGTCATTGCAACCCGTTACTATGTGTTGTTCCCATATTACTCATTGAATGCATGCAGCTCATTCCTACCTTTAGTGGCTATGAATGGAATTCAAGGTCCTGAAACTGAAGTCACTATATTTTTTCTTGCAAGACATGAGTCGCTACATATCGATGAGTACTAAGTTTAATGAAGATTTTTTCCATTTCAATATGATATAAATGGCTAACATAATATTTTTTTTTCTACAGATATATCTTTTAGAAAGTTTTCCACTCCCACCAGTACATACCAATTGGAATAGATATCGTGATAGCAGTGTTTCAACGTGGAATACCTAATATTCTTCAAGATTCGAACAATGACGCGTATTGGTACATGATGACACACAAGACCCTCATCCTTTATCTTTGGACTCAACTTTAATGTAGAATTGTTGTAATTTTTTCTTCATTTATTTGTGACTACATCCTTTGTAACATGTACGTGCTAATTTTATTAAATATATCATAATTTCTATCACGAAGATCTAAATTATGGATATATAATAAAGCACTTGATATGGTGTTAATGAATAAGGATAGGAAGATATTTATTGATTAATAAAACACTTTATTCGAGTTGGAAAATACGGGACCTCCTTATTTTTTCTTTAATTCTTAGCTAAATGATGACTTTTGAAAACTGAGATTTTGTGAGCTCACATAATAACACGGTTGCCATTATTATGAAGCTCATTCCCATCGTGTCTCTTATTCCTTCACTACATATTGATGAAATTTGAACACAAATAGTCAATTCAAAAACTTATTTTAATATTTTTACATCAATGGTAAAATAAAAACGACAGCTGGTATTAATTCTAACAAACATATTTTAATGTTTTTACATAACAATACGGTAATACATGAAGTTCATTACAAATGGTCACGCCGAGGTGGAGTAACTCCTAAATCACGCACAAGGGTTTCGATACATGTAACTAACTGCTCATAATTTGGAGCTGCCTCTCCCCTCCAATACAATCTACGAATAGTTTTACGTGCTTTATTCAGACATTTTTTCGGCTGGTATATGTTGATCATCGTTCGCATGTTCAGCCAAATATTATTCTGTAGTAGCTAATATATATCTATGTGTTCTCGGAACATACCAATCCATATAATCATCGGCCACATCCCATGGGTATTCAACCGCTGGTCCAAAAATATCCGGGCCCAAAATATGTTCATACCTCAAGAACCATTGGCCGAGTATGTGTACATAGTATACGTTGTACTTCTTGAGGGAAGGACCTCTGTATGAGTTTCTAGTTGGCTTGATGGGCTCCTCAGGGATGACTTGTGTATAACCGAATTGTCGTGTCACTCTATCTGGCATATGTGGTTCAACTTTCTCCAAACAGTGTATACAACCGTGATAGAATGCCATATGGAAATATCTATATGGATCAGCTACTCCGTACTGATCCCAATTGACCTTTCACGAAAATATTCAAGTAAATATGGATATCACAAACATAATATAGGAGGATCAAATAATGTTTTTAGCATACCTTTGACGCAGACATAACATCAATCTTTGCCCGAAAGTACTCAAGCGTCTCCAATTTATTTTTGAATTTCTGGCCACAAGACCACCTCATACAACGAGGATGGTCTGGATCATACCTAGATCTTTCCACTCCAAACCCGGGAAAGTATTCATAAATCCACGTCTGTCATAATATTCGATTGTTAGCCATCATAATGAATATAGAGTATGTAATATATGTATATATATATTGATTATAAAATTACCTGTAATAGAGTCATGCATCCAGACATTTGAGCAGCGTCGGTTCTAGAAGCCATACCAAGTTGTCAATATAAAAAAGCAAGTGTGGCTGCACCCCATGCATAACCTTTAACCCGGCTAAGATCTTGAAGAAAAATGATAAAGTATGGATTAACTTTATCAACCGTCTTATCGACAAACAACGATAAGCCGATCAACCATAATATATACCCGATCGCTTTTTCCTCGTCCCCTAACCCGTATGATTCACATACTTCTTGCAGCCATTTAAATGGAAGCCCGCCCTTTCGAGTGACTTCATTCACTTGCATTTCCTCCATCCCAAATAAGGCACCCATTTCACCAATCATTTGCCCACGCGTGTCCGCTGTCATGTCCAAATGTAATAGATGACCATCAACTCGTAGCCCTAATATACGATGTACATCTAAAAGAGTGATTGTCATCTCCCCTCATGGCATATGAAAGCTATTAGTGTTTGGTTACCATCGCTCAATAAATGCTTAAATAAGCGGTACGTTCACATGCTCAAATGTGTAGGATGGAAGGTGTGATAATCATGTTCGTCGTATCAGAGCGAACATCCTATCATTGACGCTTCCTAGAAAACTTCTTAAAACCTCCTACCTTGTGTGGATTGGGACAACCCCGATCCTGATCAATACAATAAGCAAATGTAATGCATATATATGATTGATTACATATAAAATAATAATTAAGAAATAATGAATATGTTAAACTTACCTTTCCTAACCATAAATCTAAAGCTGCGTGACCGCCAAAGTTAGGAATCAAATCAGGAATTATTGGACCTCCAGGATATGGCCCAAGCAAGTACCATTCATCCTTTAATTGTACACTCTCTTCATCTTCACTAGCATCACCAACATCACCAGCATCCCTATCATGATGATCTCTATCCTCCTCTTCCTCCTCCTCCTCATCATCATCATCATTACGTACATAAGTCGATGACGATGCTCCTATAGTAGGCTGCGCCTATGAGGTAAGAAAATCTATATATTCTGTAGATAATGGAAAACCTCCTGACTCGGAACCTCCGTACCCTGAACCTCCAACCGCAGAACCTCCATACCCAGCACCTCCAACCCCCGAACCTCCATACCCAAAACCTCCAACCGCATAACCTCCATACCCAGAACCTCCAACCCCCAAACCTCCAAACCCCGGACCTCCTGCCCCCAAATCTACGTACCCTCCAAACCCCACAGTGCCAACATCAGCCACAAATGATGGACGACCTGCATAGTCTGCAAATGATGGAAATTTATGACCTTGTTGACTAGACCTTGGTTCTTCGAGAACTTCTACATATTCTTGTTGTTCTGATGCTTCTTCCGATTCTTATTCTCCAGATTTCTTACCTCGTCGTAATCCTTTGGTAATACTCCTGCCGAAATTTCTCAAACGAGCCATCGGCGCAGGTAGCTCAATAGCAGTTCTGTTACGTCGTGCAGAAGCAATCACATGACGACCATCGGTTCTATCTACTACATTGTCTTGTCTGCGACTCATCTGAATTTCAATAATAAATGCATAAAGTCAATTTTAATTATGTATATGAATTGAAGGTAATACGTGATAACATAAATAAAACCTAATTACATACATGAAATTAATATCATTAATAAATATCAACCCATATTATGATAGCCAAAGAGATCTGTATATCTAACCATATAACTCAAATACAATCTCTTACATTAATCCTCTACTTTATTCATTAGATATATCAACAATATTTGTATTACTTATTAGTAGGAGTTTAGTATAATATAACAACTAAAGTATACTTAATTATGGTATGTCCTCATCTATTTTTTCAATAATCCAACCAGAATTATCCAAATATATTCCATAAAAATTAGCAACATAATTAAATATAATTCAAATATAAAAATATTTTTTCTATTATAAATACATTTAACAAAAATATTAAACAAATCTAACCTATTATTCTATCAATATAATTAAAAACATTCACTAATAATCCCTATCACATAACAATATTTAACATATTTAATGAAAATATAAATAAATCTAATAAACATCTAATCATATATAAATAATACAATAACATAATTAACAAAGTATTAACAAATCTATAAACAAAATAAACAAATTTAATCAACTTAACCATAATTAAAATCTATAATTAACAAATATCATTAATACACCTTAATTAAGATATACAAATTACACTTCAAAGATATAGCCAATACCCTAGAATAGAGAGATAATTTACCGAACCTATATTTAATTAAATTATGAGAGCATAATTATTATAATTAATAAAACATAATTAATATAAATAATTACATATCCAAAAAAATAGCCAATACCCTACAATAGTGAGATAATTTACCGAACCTATATTTAGTTAAAATATTAGTGCATAATCAATATAATTAATAAACCATAATTAATATATATAATTATATATCCTACAAATAACCAAAACTATAGAATAGAGATATAATTTACCAAACCTATATTTCATTAGAATATTTGAGTAAAATTACTTTATTAATAAACTATATTCAATATATATAATTTTACATCCTAAAAATAACCAAAATCCTATAATAGAAAGATAATTTACTAAAACCTATATTTAATTCAAATATTAGAGTATAATAAATCTAAAAATATATTTTTCTAAAATTAATCAATTAACCATAATCAAAATATATTATTAAGATAAATTATAATTAACAAATTATTATTAATATATATAATTATAATTATAATCATTAAGCTGATACCCTAGCGATAATACACGCGAACCTATCTTTAATTAAATTATGACAACATAATTAATATAATTAAAAAACTATAATTAATACATATAATTACACATCAAAGATATAGCTAATACCCTACAATAGAGAGATAATTTACCAAACCTATATTTAATTAAATTATGATAGCATAATTATTATAATTAATATAACATAATTAATATATATATAATTACACTTCCAAAAAATAGCAAATACCCTACAATAGAGAGATAATTTACCGAACCTATATTTAGTTAAAATATTAGTGCATAATCAATATAATTAATAAACCATAATTAATATATATAATTATATATCCTACAAATAACCAAAACTATAGAATAAAGATAGAATTTACCAAACCTATATTTAATTAGAATATTGGAGTACAATTAATATTATTAGTAAACTATAATTATTATATATAATTTTACATCCTAAAAATAACCAAAATCCTATAATAGAAAGATAATTTACTAAAACCTAGATTTAATTCAAATATTACAGTATAATAAATCTAAAAATATATTTTCTAAAATTAATCAATTAACCATAATCAAAATATATTATTAAAATAAATTATAATTAACAAATTATTATTAACCGAAACTCTAGCGAGGCGCTTGAATTCGTCCCAAGAAATCGGCACGATTTGCCGAAGCAAGAACCCCACATCGGCAAAAATAGCCGAAACCCAGCCCTCTCTTCGGTTCGATTTGCCGAAGCAAGACCCTCACATCGGCAAAATTAGTCGAAACCCAACCTACCTTTGGTTGATTTTGCCGAAAGCCCTCCCTCCCTTCGATCCAATTTGCCAAAACCCGCCCCTTCTTTCGGTACATTTTGCCGAAACCTACCAGCATAATCGCAGATCTATCAATCTCATTAAAAAAAATTTTACTTACTGGATCTAATTAATAAAAAAATTTATACTAGATCTAATCAATAAAAAAAATTATACTTACAGATAATTATATATTATAAATTAAAAATAAAAAATCAAACTTATCTTGTTGTTGCTTGAAAATTCTTCTCACAAAGGAGAGTTTGCACCAGAAGTTTGAGAGATAGAGAGAAGATAGTGAGAAAGGAAAGGTTGGTCAAAAAATAAAGGCACGGTCGGTCAAAAATAAGCCACCGACAATCGACAATGATAAGAGGTAATATCGTTATTTACTACTCAAATATTTTCTGCACAGTAAATACAAGTTCATCAAATAACAGCTACGTACTTCAATCTTGCAGAATTTCATCTAATTTAATTTCTATGCTTAGAACTCAACTAAAAAATATTTGGAATGAAGATAAAAGGAGAATGAGAGAACTAGAAAAATTATGTAACTTTCAAGTTATTAATCCAATGGATTATAGGATAATTATAGATGTTTAAGTGACC
Organism: Tamarix austromongolica; assembly: GCA_039764185.1. Lineage (NCBI taxonomy): Eukaryota > Viridiplantae > Streptophyta > Magnoliopsida > Caryophyllales > Tamaricaceae > Tamarix > Tamarix austromongolica. The sequence continues at coordinate 28,069,930 of CM077811.1, read as the reverse complement.
ATATACATCATAAACGTAACTCTTTTAAACAATCACAAGCGACAACAAATACCACTAATTATCCTCGTTTAGGATTATTTAAATATATATAATTTAGAATATTTGGCTTGTATTCAAATGGCTCCATGCTATAATATTATAATGTTGGGTTCTTTTATTAAATAAATGGTCCGATTTTAGTTATTATGTAGTAAGTTTTGTGGTAGTTTGGTTACTGACTCATCTTCCGGTAAATATATTAAAAAATTCGTATTAAAAATATTTTATTATTAATTTTTTATATAAAAAATATTTAAAAAATTTAAAAATCTAAATTTTAATCTATATCTTTAAATTATATATAGATTAAATATTTTATTATAAAAAATACAAATATAATTTTAAAATTAATTTTAATATAATTTTTAAATATATAAATTAATAGAATATCTTCCGTTATTGTCGTTCAACCATCATTTGTTAACCATACAACTAAATATTTAATTGAACAACTGTTGAACATGCCCGTAGCATGCTTTGTTCCCCCGTAACTAGGCAGTAAAGCGATTAATCAATTAATTAATTAGCACTTACCTGTACTGTATTCGGTCTTTTTTATACGATACGGAGCAAAAGTAGATTTGAACTCAATTTATTTAATAAATAAATATAAAAATAAAATTTAAATTTAAATTATATATAAATAAATTAAACTTTTAACATATCGAATTAAATTTTTAATAAGTTAACTCATAAACTTTTACTATAAATAAACTAAATTTATAAATTTTTATACTTTATTATACTTAAATATAACTTATTTAATAACCAAATCAAACTTAAACTTAATTTTTAAATTTATTTAAATAAATAAATCGAGACAAATCTTTAATAAATCGAATTTAAAAACCTCCCGAGCTGACTTACTTCGTTATCGGCCCAAGTCATATCCGAAGAGACTTCATCGCCATCTGATTGATGACTGATGAGTACGAGATTAGGAACATGCATGGGCCCCTTACCATGCCCCACACGCACTTACGTTCATCTACATTCTAAATTTATTTATAATTTAATACAATGATTCCCATGAGATTGTAATATAAATTTAGCCCATTAAATATGTTAATATCGTACTTTAATTAATATCTTTCACACTAGTCTACTATATATATTAATATTATTTTATTCTAGAATACATTCATTTTTCATATACAAATAAAATTAATTTCCATTCTATAGTCGAGCAAATGCAATATAAATAGAAAAAAATATTGTATTTAGATAAGTATTATGTGATATTAAACCTTCTATAGTGATATTTTATTGGATTTATTCAATTAATGAACAAATTTTTCTTAAACAGCGGGGTGTTTATTGTATATTGAAATGATAGAAAACACACAATTTCTTTCAAACATATTTTTTTTTATCACGTTTGTGTTCATTTCAATTATAAATAAATTCTAGTTATGTGAGTTTTTGTAACATATCATTTTCTAAAGACCTAAGTTATTTATAAATTTATTTTAATTAAAATAAAATTATTATATTTTGTACATCTTTGATGAAATCAAAACCCTAGTTTTCATTTTTAAAATATTTTGTTTCTATTTTATAACCCTTTATCACATTTTTATATTCTTAATATCTTCTAAACCACTTTTGATTATCAATCTTATTTCATATCATTCTAATTCTATTATTTTTGGAATCCTTTTTTTTTTTAGTCTCCTGGGCTATTTCAAAATTTTAATTGAAGATCTCTATAAATGATATGAAACGATCCTTTTAGCTTACTTTCGGTGCTTTAAGCCTCAAAACAATCCTTTTAGCTATCCAAAATTTATAAAGATTTATAGATCACTATTTTATTGTTATTTATCTCAAAATGATTTAAAAATGCTCTATAATTAATTTTATAATTTGTGGATATCGTAAGATATTATCAAGATTTGAACATCAAATTTAATTTTTATCCCCCTAAACTTTATGAAACTTTATCCCAACCTTCCATTTGTCAAAAGCAAGAAAATGGATGGCCTATACTAGCCTTGGACTGTCAAAATTCTCCATCCACACACCACAAATATTTAACCTTGTAAAGATAACAAAATACTCTTTTATACACCTAATTAAGCAACTAAAAATATCTAACCACTTCATCATATGATCTTATCTTTTATACACACTTTATCATATTCATATTCTCTATTCTTCCCTTCTAAGACGGCGCAATCACCACTACCATCCACACCACCATTAACATCGCCCCTAAACACCACCAAACCACCGCTATTCTTCATCATTTCTTCTCTTTTGAATCTTAGATTAATTCCATGGTATTTTTCACTACATAAAAGGATATTAATTATTGAGGGTTAGGAGAAATCCACCATTTCTTCAATCTTTCATTTTATTCATTTTCTTTGAAGATTATGTTAGGTAAACACCTCATTTTTACTTGTACATAGATGTTTGTATGATTAGCATGATTAGTTGTCATTATAATTTATTATACTATGCTTTTTTGAATCTTGAGATTTTCAAATTTTGGTGCCTTTTGATTCTCTTGTTGTTTTGTTAAATTACTGATATCATGGTAACCTTAATAATTTGTAGATCAACTTTGATGCATATAATGATATGATTTGATCATCCTAAGTATGATATATGGTTGATTAAAGTTTTGTATGATTTAGGGGTTTTTGATCCTTTGAGTATTTTATGAAATTGATTATACCATGTTATAGGTTATAATTTATAGATGATTTTTCATACTTAGCATGATTCAATTCGTGAATGTTATGTTGCTCTAATTTTTTTTGTTGAAATCTTAAAACATTAGATGTTTTTCCTAGTGTTCTTTATGTTCATAATATTCGAAGTGTTCTTAGCTAATGTCATCCTAATCATCCAAAGTAAAATTTAATATTAATTAATTTTGCTTATGATAAGTATTCTCACTAAAGTGAATAATTAAGCTAAAATGACATTTTTAGCATAATTAGGGATCACTGATTAACACTTGACCATTAACCATTGACTTCGACCTCATGAAGTAAATGAGTGTGAATAGTAAATCTTAATGAATAGTAGGTTTTGATAATAAATTTTTGTTTGGTTTTTATTTTTAAACTTCTCGACATAAAATGATGTTATTTGTTATTCATGAATAGTAATTTTTTAAAAACTTACAACCTTATTTTATGGCGGCTAAAGCCTAAAATATCTAATATTTTAATCTGTTTGACTTTTAAAATTTTTATGATTATTGAGCAATTTTTTCTGTTTTGTCATAGTTTTAGGATGTTTGAAACTGTAATACAGGTTTCAAGTATGGAAAAGTATTTGGATTCATTGCTTGACTAAATAGATGAATAAGAATTGTAATAGTTCGATTAGCTTTTAAATCTTTGTTGACCTAAGTTTGATTTTAGCTGGTTTTCTAGAACTTAAACTCTGTAAGAAGTGTGCCTTTTTTTTTCTAATGAAAGCATTTCTCATAGATTCTAGCCTCTGATTTTAGATTTTTTTCCTATGGCCTATAGCTTTTGATTTGGGGTTTTTTTTCCTAATTTTTAGGGGTCTTCTAATATGTGGTGATCTTCTAAATCATTGATTTTCATTTTTTGAATAATCTCTAATTATCTCTAAGATTTTTGTGTTATCTTTAAACACTAATGTGGTACGTGATATATGTACTCTTTTAGTTTTCTTTTGTGGAATACACTTTGTGCTGGCATTATAAAAATGCAATCCTCTAGACCCTTGTTTTGTATTATTGTAAAATGTTAGGATTTGTTTATCGTATAGTAGTTTGGTACCTTTTCTACTATATATCATCCGTCAAACTCTATAAGGGATATGCATACTTAAAAATTAGGATACCGTTGGAGAGACTACCTTGGCTAGATTCCATTGATAGTGGAGGGGATATTTGACCTACGGTGACATTTATGGTTCAAGGCTAGGTGGACATTAAATTCCTCATACAAACCCTCCGACATTAATATGCTCATTTACAGTGGAGAGAATTTCGTAAATGATTATTATTTATACCCTTAATTTTGTTCAACGTGGTAGGAAAGATGTCCCTATATGCCTTATTTTTTATACCTTGCTGTTATTATTTATATCCTATCGATTTCGTCCATTGGTGGTAGGACTGAATGATTAGGCTTGTACATTAGAGTTCAAATCCATACGTCTATGTCCTATGTGGTTTTCCTTGATTGTGTCTTATGGCTTATATGTCCTTATGTGAAACTTGTTGAAATGTATGCTAGGGATGCTACAGGCTTTGCTAGGTTTCTTCATGCTAGTTAAATCATTGTGATACCCTATTTTACCTAGTATACCCTTGCAGTAGAATAGATTATATATCATTTCCTACCTTGGGTTGCTAGCTTGAAGCTGCCCTTTGTGGTTAACTATAAGTGTGATTAGGAGTATTTTCTATATTAATTATGATCCATGATTTTTTCTAAGTCTCAAATTGCATTACATGTATTATGCGAACATGTTATCGCTTGTAGTATGTTGTATTAGTACGCTCATCGTACTAATACCACATCATGTTAGTTATTGTGCAGGCATAGTATCATTAGATACTCCATTTGAACATATTAAGTTATTGGAATCACTATGTAACACCCTCATTTTTTGCTTCCTTTAAAACATTACAAAAGTGAAAATATAATACACTTTCATGAACAAATGGGTGCTATTTCCATATCTAACAAATGATAGGTGCCTCACCACCTACCTCACATTAGACGCAAAGATAAATATCCAACCAACCAAACATAAGAAAGACTAGAGTGTGCAAGAAAACACTTAGAGATATAAAAATTAAGCTTGACAACCCAAGGCTATATAAGACTAAAATTTGTAAAAATATATATATTAGAGGAAAATGTTAATAGGAGGAAATAAATTTCAATGAAAGATGCCTTGGTCACTCAAGGACTATAAAAGAAAGTCTTCGGAAATACCTACTCTCATATAACCCAACTAAGCTAAAGAAGAGAATAACCCACTTATTGGTCATCTTTGGAAATCTGCACAAGATCCCTTGCCAGTGGGATTGAGAAAGGGATTGCCAAAACAACCCCATCAGTATGCATAAATACTGATAAAACCAATCTACCACTATTAGTTAGGACATAGGGCAAGCAAGTCTGCACAACATGTTCATGATACCAAAATGTACATGCAATGCTCCTATCGTGACGTTCACACACTATTGCACAAGGGTATGCTTGAAGTGATTATATGGATGTACGCATATGAGTCTTGATTAATGGATTATCATAGTATAAGTTTAATACCCCAAATTGAGTGAAGTGTTATAAGAATTGATCTGACTACTTATATCAGCATGGTATACCATCCTTTTGGTGATTTTATCTTAAAGAACTCCACTGTTAAGCGTGCTGGTTGTGGAAAAATTTTAGGATGGGTGACCCTCCTGGGAAGTTTCGAGAAATTTTCTGAAAATTTCTCGGGAAGTACGTGAGTGAGGACAAAACGTACTGAAAGGACTCGTGTTGATCTGTGGGGCCAGCCGATCAATCCAAAAGTGCTCCAGGGTAGCCTCCGTGTGGTTGTATTGACTCGGGGTGTTACAAATGGTATCAGAGCGAAACCGCAACTGTGAGCTGAACTTGGATGAGCTAGTAAGCCACCTAGCTGGACGATTCTTGGGATAAACTGCATTAGGACAGTTAGTGGTAGAGGCTCAACGACAACGTTGCGTTCTTTAAGTCGGGATGAATGTAATACCCCAAATTGAGCGGAGAGTTATAAGAATTGATTTGGCTACTTATATCAACATGGTATACTATTCTCTTGGTGATTTTATCCTAAAGAACTCCACAGTTAAGCGTGTTGGTTATGGAGCAATTTTAGGATGCGTGACCCTCCTGGGAAGTTTCAAAAATTTTCTAAAAAGTTATCGAAAAGTACGTGAGTGAGGACAAAACATGGTGAAACGACTCGTGTTGAGCTGTGGGGCCAGGTGATCAATCCGAAAGTGCTCTAGGATAGCCCCCCGTGTGGTCGTATTGACTCGGGGCATTACAATAAGGATCATGATTCCATTTCATTACAGATTAGGTGATAAGTCATGAAGACATGCTTGAACAAGAGGATTACATGACAATGCAACACTCAAGAGAAATACATGGTAGCACATGTTGCATGTAGGTATATATGTATATATAATGATAGTTATGCCACATTATAAATTCAGAGGAACACATGATTGATATAACATTTAAGAAAGGTAAATGGGGGTTACATGATATACTTATCAACCATTGGTCACTATCTTTTATTAAGGTGATAATGTCATTGCTTTATACCAGTTTATTGAGAAATGAACATGATTATGTAATACTTCCCAACTTAGGTAAGGCATAAGCTCTTAACACTTTATGAGGACAAAACCAATTATCATATTAATGAAGTGACCATATTAAGTTTAAGCATAAGATAACATAAGAACATTTATATGCCTCAAGGTGTCATTTTGGTTATTATCTTTCGTTAGGTGAACATAAAATTCTTCTATCCCAAGTTATTGAGCAATAAGTAAAGCTATTCCCTATGGTCTCCCAATAACTATGGAAGTTAAACTAAATAGATAGGCTTAAAGTTCTGCCAAAGCCAAGATAACTTGGTGGATATAAGTCCAGCCAAAGTAAATGTAACTTGTGGGTATAAGTCCAACTCACTCCAAAGTAACACTCATGTGGTGACCACACCCTTTAGTATCTAAACCCTATAGTATATCTTTAGTGTCTAGAGTAGGAATGGTGTTGGGATCAATTAAGATCCCACTTGAAGGCACCCTGAGGCAAAAACATTTGAAGGCAGATTAATTCTCGGTAGCTAATGAAGGATTGAATAATACAGACCTATAATGATGTCCATTCTACTTTAAGTGATTAATGTCTTATTAGATCAAGATGTCATATCACATCAAGGCCTACAAACAATATCATACCAAGTAACAAGCCATGTAAATCTAAAAGCAACCATACAAGGCTCTTATCTTATTAACATTTTCCATCAAGGTATCTTAAAGTGATCATCCTGTTATCAGATAGATTATACCAAAAGAAAAAATATACAATGTTAATATCACTCATAAATGTCCAATCCAACATTTAATTTTTAATTGTTTCTCTTCATTCATAATTCAAGTCTAGCTCAAAGCCTAAGGCTAAAGTAAAAATCATATTTCATTACTTAACCATAATCCTACCATTCATCAAAGATTGTTCTAAGTTGATCCCTGCAACCAAAGATAAAGGTTCACTTAAAGGTCCACTAAGTTCCAACCCTAACTCACATTATTTATCCACTTATTTAAATAGCCATGTGAAAGTCATTGTTTATAGATAAGGTGAAAGTGAGGTCAATATGAGATCAACTTAAGGTCATCATATATGTCCATGTTATTTTCTTCTGTTCCTGCTAAGTCATTTAATCTTATAAGGTTATACATTTTAAGGCCATGATATAAGTCATTATAAGTCTATTAGTAATTATTATGATTTATTACATAGATACCAGCCATAGGAAAAATATATTTTTAGCCATCTAGTCATCTAATAATTTCATGGACAAGATCAATCTTTTTACTAACTTTAATCCATCATTAAAACTCAATTGGTCCATGTAAAATTATAGATATTAGCATCTTATGTCATCATCCATGCATAAGGGAACTCAAAGTATCACTTTGCGAAAGAAATAGGTAAGAAACACAAATCTGGCTAATACCAATCGGTGGGTTTTTGGGGACCAATCAATCGATCGTGCTGACCACTTGATCAATCTCATAGACCAATTGATCGATCTAGGTGTTTCCAAACCCTCATAGTGGTGGTGAACCAACCGACTAGTCAATACTGACCAATCGGTTATTATAAGAATTAGATAATTGATTTGGTCAAACAAGTTGATGGGTCTAAGAAAAGGCTAAGACTACTGAGTTCATAGACTAACTATTCAATTGGTTGACCTAACTGTTTGGTTGTTCTAGGAACCGATTGATTGCCTTAGTCAAACCAATTGGTGGGTTTAACCCAGGACTAATACCACTAAATTCATAGGCTAACCGATAGACTATTATATGAACTAGTTGATTGGTTTGGTCAAACTAGTCGATGGGTTCAACTTGGGACCAAAATCAATGAAGTAATAGGTCAACTAGTTAACTGGTTGATCCAACTAATCAACTGTTCTAGGAACCAGTCGATTGATCGGAGCAAAAATAGCCCCCACCAAACCCATTACACATAATAACATTCTACAAACTTTACTCAATTAAACCTAACATCAATCATAGCTCACTCATGGTTCTTAAAAAGTAATAATCATGATTTAACATGAAAAATAGCAAAATCATACTGAGAATCTCATTGGAATAATAAAATCATGCTTTCACCTCATGCACTTAATAAGAGATAGGAAATCATACATCATATTCTGTTCATGATAGGCCATCTTTAATTAATCTACACATCATATTACACATACTAATGTTGCTTGAGATGCTCAGAAAACCAAAGACAATTAGGAAATTCAAATCATACCCATGAGGCTTATGCACACAATATTTCAACTTAGACTCCCTACGAATTCTTTAATTTATGCAACATTTACATGCTTAACACCATTTTTATTTTTAAGACTTGACTGTTACAGAAATACAGAATATAAAATTCACTTACTTGTGTCATTTCCCACAAAATATGGGAGACAATGATTTGCTTCAAAATAACTCAACAAATTCACCAAAGAGAGCAAAAATTATTTGAAAATCCAAACCCTTTTCTAACACTCAAACACCTAAGAAAACAAAGAGCCTAAGGAAATAAAAGTTAATTCCTCAATCTTTTCCCAATCTAACCTTTTTTTGCTTAATATCAAAACAAGAAGAAGTTCGAGTAAGGATTAGAAGAGGAAATAAAGATTAAAAACGAAGGTCAAAGAAAGAAAATGTGGGTGAAGTAAGTATGAAGAGAAACGGGGAAGTTTGGAGGTTAAGGAAGAAGGGAGAAAAATGAATACTTTTATTTAGAATTGATGGTAGAAAAGAAGGGTAATGAGAATTATAAATTGAGATTCCAAAACCTAGCCCAAATTCAAGCTTGCAAGTGCATATTTTTGGAGGTCAAATATGGCCCATTTTGCTATTAAGCTTAAATGGTAAAAATTGAAATGTTTTAGGCAATATGCCTCATAAATTTTGAAAATAAGATGAGAACAAGGATAAGGACTCGAAGTCAGCAAATCTTCAGATGCTTTATGGATGAGTTTCCCACTCAAGTTTCTCGCTGAAGAGAGATAAAAGGAAGAGGAAGAATACAAGGGAGATAAAGTCATAAAAGTGACTTTTGAGAATCTACCCCTCTACAAATCTGTTGAAAATTGATATATATATATATATATAAGAAGGTTAAGCATGCTCAAATGCTTTGTAAAATTATAAACAAACCACTCAAATCAGAATCACGATGCCACAAAATTATCGAGGAAAGATTTATAATGAAAATTAAGCTCGAAGAACAGCAAGCTTAATCGAACTAGTCAATTAGTACCCAAAACTAGTTGATTAGTTTGTTGGGTTTCAAAAATCCAATTTAAGAAATAAAATAGTTAATCAATCCCCTCGAATAGTTGACTAGTTTTTCAAGAAAACCAATTATCTCCTATATCCAAACCAAGCCCAACCAAAATAATACCAAACTTTAAGCATACCTCTGAACCATGATCAAACACACTTAGATCACAATCGAATGCATAGATTAACTAACATTAAATATCCTAAAAAGGAAATGGGTAGATATAAACAAGTTCCTCACTGCAACGTTGAGTCATCACTACTATAGGTTACGGCTTTAATAACATATAATTTAGCATTGAATAGCAGTTATCATTCATCATTGAATATATTGTTGTTAGATCTTCGATAATGGTTAAATTAATCATCATAAAAAATACATAATGGAAATATTTGTACTTTTAATAACAATTTCCTATAAAAATTTTATCAAAACCCACATTTAATAATGGTTCCTTGCCAGAATGATTATCAAAGCAAAGTTCTGATAATAATTTTTTCACATAACCATTATTAAAAACCCAAATCAAAGATCCTTGTAGAGTTTATTTTCAAAACACACATAATTAATATGAAACGTGAGGAAGTTCAACCCACATTATAGCACCCCTATTTTTCACTATCAAAATTTTTTATTATAATAATTACAAAAGCATAAAAATCTTAGGAAAAATGGGGCGTTACCATTGTACTTGATATAGGATAGACATTTGTCACCTACCCCATATTAGATACAAGGCTAAACCAACCAAAACACTTAAAACAACAAAGTATGCACAATAACAATTTAATTAAACAACTCCAAATGTGTTTACATTTGAGAGCTCTAATGGGTTCCGATCAAATGTGACACAGGAATAGGAATTTTTTTTATAGCACCCTCCTGGTGTAACACCCCAAGTCGATACGACCACACGGGGGCTACCTTGAAGTGCTTTCGGATTGATCGGCTGACCCCACTGATCAACACGAGTCCTTTTAGCACGCTTTGTCCTCACTCACGCACTTCCTGAGAAATTTTCAGAAAATTTCTTAAACTTCCCAGGAGGTCACCCATCCTAAAATTGCTCCACCGTCAGCACGCTTAACTGTGGAGTTCTTAGGATGGAATCACCAAAAGGATGGTATACCATGTTGATATAAGTAGCCAAATCAATCCTTATAACACTCTGCTCAAATTGGGGTATTACATTCACCCCCACTCAAAGAATGCAACGTCCTCGTTGTGCCTCAACCACTAACTGTCTCAACACAATTCATCCCAAGAATCGTCCCGCTAGATGGCTGACTGACTCATCCAAGTTCAGCTCACGGTCGCGGTTTTGCTCTGATACCATTTGTAACACCCCGAGTCGACACGACCACACGGGGGCTACCTTGAAGTGCTTTCGGATTGATCGGCTGACCCCACTGATCAACACGAGTCCTTTTAGCACGCTTTGTCCTCACTCACGCACTTCCTGAGAAATTTTCAGAAAATTTCTGAAACTTCCCAGGAGGTCACCCATCCTAAAATTGCTCCACCGTCAGCACGCTTAACTGTGGAGTTCTTAGGATGAAATCACCAAAAGGATGGTATACCATGTTGATATAAGTAGCCAAATCAATCCTTATAACACTCCGCTCAAATTGGAGTATTACACCTGGAAAGTTTCAAATTTTTTTTAAAAATTTCTCAAGAAGCATGTGAGTGAGGACAAAGCATGTTGAAATGACTCATGTTAGTCTATTGAGACAGCCGATCAATCTGAAAGTGCTCCAGGATATCCCCCACGTAGTTGTATCTACTCAGAGTGTTACAAAATATGAATAAAGTATGAGGCTACAACAACATAAATTAGGGCATGATGCCTAATTTAAAACCATGATCCGCCACAAACCCCACCAAAATCTTTCGGATATCCTTGCTCTTAATCCCAGACCCAAATGAGGTAATCCCTTTACTGGCCATCCCCAAAGACCTACACATAGTCTTCTACTCGTGGGAATGAGCAGGTAACGGGACAAACGGGCACATCAATACACTACATAATGAGTAAGCCAAGTTGCTCCCTCAACGCAACACAATTATACCAATTTACCATATAAAAATATAAATTATAGTTTGCATCATGATAAGGCTATATATAAAGGTAAAAGTGCATAAAGACATGATATCATGTACAAATCCAGCACAGCAAAATACATCATGCTTAGATTCGTAACCTTCCCACATAAGCACTTACATAAGTAGTAACAAAGAGCATCTAAGCAACCTCTAGGGTTTATTTCCAATTATCCAATTCCTTAGGTTATACCATTTACTTATCCATATATCAAACAGGTCAATTATTTGATCAATATTCCATTCCATAATCAATTAGTTATTTCAACCGTTAGCCAAGTGTACAAACCAGCTTTATTCATTTTGGTCAATCATACCATTACTTCCATTTCTTAACCATTCACTTGGTCGTCACTCATAAATTATCAACCAATATTTACCATCCATATTTATTATCATCGAGCGATGGAATATGAACCATCCCATGTTCTCACATACCATGAAAGCCTATCTAAATAAGGTACATAACGTCTAGGCCGAAGCCAATCACCAAGTAGACATAAGTCTAGGCCAAAGCCAACCAATATGGACATAAGTCCAAGTCGAAGCCACTCAGCTAGGTAACCAGACCCTTTAGTATCAATACCCCCTAGTACATCATCAGTGTTTAGAGTAGGTAAGGTATCGAGATATCTTAAGATCCTACTCGAAGGTACTAAAAATACCCATACTCAACTCAACTCAACTCAACTCCCTTTCACTTTACCTAATTAGTATTTTATTCATAAGGATGGGTGATCATACAAGGCCCATACAAAAGCAAGTAAATCAACTTTCCATATTAATTCATATAAATCATTTTCTTACCATGTGGGTTTCCCATTTGTCCTCAACCAATGCTATTCATAACCACCACATTATTTAACCTAAGCCCATATTGATTCTCATTACTCTTTTCTCAATATTACCACTTGTCATAAGTGAAATACTCAAATAACCTTTACATTAATTATAATATATACCATAAGTTATGATCCATTTTAATCCTTTTATAAGGCCAATAATCCATGATAAAATATATATTTTATCTCACTAATAATCATGGTATAGTCCCAAACATAACCTCAAAGCATAAACAAACCAAAAAAAATAAATTATGCAAACCAGTTGATCGGTTTGACTCAACCAGACAATACTTTCCTCAGACCAGTTGATCGATTTTGCCTAACCAGTCAATAGGTTTAAGCAAATAGCAAAACCAAGGTCTCTATAGGCTTATTAGTCGATGGGTTAGGTCAACCATTCAATTTTTCTAAGAACCAATTGATTGGGTTGCCCTAACACAACACCAATTCATAAATTTTATGCATATTCTTACATATAAACCATTCTTAATCACATTAAAACATGTATCAACATAGTCTAACATATTTCCAACCAAATTAACATGCATTTCTCAACATGGGATCATCATATTCTATTTTTACCCAATTTCATGCTTTTTACTCAGCTCATGCCATCTAACCATCTAAATTGCTTAGACAAACTACATTATCTCATACCAACATGTAGAAATCAACTAAAGGTAACACATAACATGCATAAATACTTACTAAATATTTTTTAAGAAATAATTACTTACTTGATGCAGGAAAAATCCCCTTAAAAGTAGAAATTCCAATCATGGAAAATCTCAACTTGAAAACCTTAAATTAAAATCTTAAACTCAGACACTATACCAAAATCTTATCAAATTTCAAACTTAAAAACAAAAGAGGATAAGGATATACCAACTCGAATCTAAAAATAGGGAAAGAGATAAACTGATCTACTCAACCTTTTTTCCAAAATCTAACTCTACCTTTCTTAGCAATCAAAATAAGATAGAGCTAGAGACATGATCAGAAGAGTGTCAAAGGATTGATTGGTAATACTCAAAGTGTAGAAAAAAAAAAGAGAATACAAGACTTAGAAAATTTCGGTGGCTAAAAGAAAGATGCATAGCTAGGATGATTAGGGCTATTTATAGCCAACCAATAGAAAGGAAATACTAAGGGTTCAAGAATCAACTCAAAAACCTACCATTGATCGTTTGAATTTGATCAGAGCAGACGAATTTTGTCTAGCATTTGCTAACCTCTTCTCTAGAGCTTAAATGGTGTATCTGGATAATGTAGATCAATTAAACCAAAATTAACATTCATGAATGGAGCAATGGAAGGTCAACATGGAAGGAATATTCCAGCTACTCAGAAGTGTACTTGAGATCAAGTATTCGATCTCAGAATCGTGCAAAGGAGAAAGGAGGAATAAGATAATGATGAGGTCATCTCTCCCTCTCAATTGCCCCAGTCGACCTCCAGATCAAATCGAGGCAATACTTCAGGTTAAATGCATCATAAAAATGGTTGAAAATATCTTAGGGAAAAATTCTCATGGGTTGGTATGGTTTTATTTTAGTGTAAGGGATTTTTTCGAAAAATCAAGCTTGAAAAACATAACTAGCTCGACAAATCAATCAATGGGTTTGGGTTCACTAGTCGACTATTATACCACTAATTGATTGGTTTTTTCCAACCAGTCGATTGGTTTAGTCGAGAAACCCAAATTGGCTAAAATGACAAACCAGTTGATCGGTTTATGAAACCACTCGATCGATTTGCCTACAAAACTCAATAAACTCCATTTTTCAACATGATATCAAATCAAACTTTATCCCAAAACAAATCATAATATTAAATCAAAATCAAAGACCCAAAATTTGAAAAAAATTATCATTCAACCATCATATAAAAATGTGGGGCATTACATTGATCACAACTGGGAAAACACCAAACCCAAAAAGAAACTAACATACAGAATAAGTGTGAATCCTTCCTAGCATGATATGAGTCACATAAAGAATAGGAGTGCAAAAAAAAATTAGTGTGAGTTTAATTAAAATCAAATATGAGCATCCATGTAGAATTGAGACCCCAAAACACCGGATCTATTTAGATTTGAATTGTGTATGTCAAATAAGAAAGTGAAACAATGAACTTGACTAGCATATTTAAATCCCCTTATCCAAACATTTAATTTTAAAAATTTTGGGTACACAAGATGAGTTATAGAAATAAGGTCAAATAAATGAAAGAAAAAAGATTAGATAGAACATACCTAACAATAAGCAACAAAAGGGCAACCTTGAGCAGTCTCAAAGATGAAAGAAAATGAGGAGAGGCCATGGCTAAGTGTAGGAAGGTGAAAAGGCAAGGTTGTAGAGGAAGGAGGGAGGGAAAGAGGTCATAGATTAAAGGTAAGAAGTAACCTAAAGATACAGTCGAATTAGAAGTGTGGTGGTGGGTGTCATTTGAGAATTTAATGCCAAAGACTTTTTTTTATAAATGATTCTTTGTAAAACCATTGTTAAAACCTAAGGCATATCAAAATTTAAGGGTTTGATAATAGTTTTTTCTCATAACCATTATTAAATCTTTCTCTTAAAGTTATGGCCAAAATTTCCACATTTATGTTAATGCTTTTTTTTTTGCTACCTTTATTAATGTTCGAATATTAAAACTAGTTTCTATAGTTGTGCATCCATAGTTCGATTATCTCATCGAACCTAGATATCAAGATCTTTAGTCAGCTAGGTTTAGTTTCCACCATGATGACTATATATATCCATAAGATTTAATCCCATTCCCTTTCATAACTATATCCTTTGAATTTCTCTCTAATCAATGCCTTTGTAAGAGAATCCGTAATATTATCCTTTGGCTTCACATAGTTAATAGTGATAATTATACTAGAAAGTGATCTCCTAATGACATTATATCTACCAAAAATATGTCTAGAATTACCATTATATATCTTACTACGTGTCTTATCAGTTGTAGATTAGCTATCATAATAGATACATGTACATGACACAAGTTTTCCCCAACATGGGATATATTCTAATAAATATTTGAGCTATTTAGCTTTTTCCCCAACTTTATCTAAAATAATATATTCAAAATTAATAGTTAACCTTGTGATACATGTCTATTTTGATGATTTCTACTATATTGCACCACTTCTGAGGGTGAATATATATCCACTAATGGCCTTAGAATCCCTAGAATCTTATATTCAATTTGCATCTGTAACACCTCCAAAATTCACTACTAAAAAATTTCATTTTATTAAAGAATTAGCGGAAGCAAAATCACAAAATATGAATTCTAGGGATATTACCGCTACACTTAGTACCGAATCGGTTCACTCCTACCGTTTCAGTACCAAGTGTTAAGGCTGAAGAGGATTATTAACAACATGAGTCAATACTGAAAACATAAATTCATAATAGAACTAGAAGTTCATAATATGGAAATCAGAGTATGCGGAAAAGAGTTTACAATCCAGAGTGCATAATTAAAATTCCTTGAAAGGCATAGAGATTACAATACAATAAAAATCACGACTGAGTAAACCAGTACAACATAAAGGAATATAAAAAGTAAATCCAGCCACGACACTCTCGAATCTCCAGGCTAAGTCCATGCTCAACTCTCAGCCCCTCTTGATGCCTCGTAAGCATCGAAGGCATCAAAAATAGTATCACCAACCTGCACAAAGTCAGAAGGGTCTTTTACTCGTGGGAATGAGCAACACCCATGAAACGGGTGGTCAGTACACTACGTACTGAGCAAAGTAACCATGAAACTAAGGCCAACACGCAAAGGCATATAATACAATCATGATAACATAATAGCATATAATCATTACAGATAAATAAAGGTCAAGCTATAGTCCGGATCAACTGATTCTTTAAATCTTTGATCAATAATCATTTCACACCATACTTTTTATCAATCCATGCGAGTACGGAACCCCACTATTATAGCTGGTGGATCAGTCACGTACAGGGAAGAATGCACCTGACCACTATTATATGTCGGTGGATCGGTCTCTAGGGTAAGATGCTCCTGGCTACTATTATACGAGTGGATCGGTCTGGCCCTTACTCTCATGGTATTCCACTATAAGTACTTAGTATCTTTTATGTATCTTATCAAACTTAGGGTTTAGTTTATTGAGCTCAGGATCACCCACTATTATAGCCGGTGGATCGGAAACGTACAAGGCAGAACACACCTGACCACTATTATATGCCAGTGGATCGGTCTCCAGGGCACCCCGGCACTTGGCCACTATTAGGCTTGTGGATCGGTCTGGGCCCAACTCAATAATCTTCCACTTTAAATTATTAGTATTTTACTATATCTTATTCAACGGTTTCACCCTAGACATGCATGACCAACTCCATCTACACTTATCCTCCCAAGAGGGCCCGTCCTATATCTTGAGACTTTTGTACCTCCTAACACTCCCCAACATCCTTTCCTTATTCCACTACTCACACTGGAGGCCCAACTCTTAAGTGTATGGGTCAAGGCCCACTACCTAACACCTCCAAGTCCACTCACAGTCTTACCCTAGGGTTTTCTTTAGAAACTCTAATTTGGGCCTATGTGGCCCATCCTTCTTTGCCTCACACAACCAAGGCTATTTTAACACCCCATACATCACAACCCTTAGATTCAACCCTCATCATCTCACTTTACTCACCCAAATACACGTGTGACCACGAAATCCTAGGTGGCCACACCAAACCCTAGCATCTTCCTTTCCACATGTCACCCCTCCATTTCTCACCTTCCACTCTTGCTTTCCCATGATACCCATGCTCGCCCCACACATGACAATCCTCCATCCTCATCTCATACACCATTCCCCTCCATTTATTTTTATTTTCACCACCATCTCAAATTAGGGTTTCCTCCCAAACCCTACCTCAGTCTCCTATACACCCTTATACTGTCTCACATACTATTTTTCACCCAAAGCCTCCAATCACCCAAACAACTCTTCCATTACATTCCTCACATCCCAAGGCAACTTTCCATACGTAAATTTCATCCCCATGAGGACTCTATCCATCCTATGCAAACTCTCAAAGTTTTCTTGCAACACCCTAAAATTCTCTTGCAAAACCCTAGATTCTCCTATGCAAACCCTAGATTCTCCCATACAAACCCTATATTCTCCTATACAAATTTCATCCACTTTATTTTGCTTAAATTCCCCTTTTATTCTTCCTCTCATGGATCATGGGATATTTAGGTCAATCTCACATTCCTTGGTCAACTTATTTCCCCTTGGTTAACTTACTTCCCCTTGGTCCACATACTTCCCCATTTTTCTTTTTCATCCTTCCACCCCATATCACTATATTAATTATCCTAGCATGCATGTCCTAAAGGGCCATATCACATCACATCACAATTTACAGCACAAACATATTGTACACATGTCATAAGAGAACACAAGAGCATACCTCAACTCCAAGCTGCGCTACACATAAAATAATTATAACAGTAGTACAAGATACATAACATATCATTATACATGGCATCCAAGGCATATAAGACACATAGCACACATAAGGCCTTGGCTACATCCTTACCTAAAACATCACTGGTCTTAGAGCACGCTCCTACGCCTCCTTAGGATTTTGACTGGTTTTACCTATAAGAGGGGAACAAAAGGATTAGTTTCCCTCCTACCAAAATACTATTATTTCCTATTTTATTCTAATATTAGGGTTACTATTATTAAAGGAAACTTTACAAGTGAAAATAGGGTTTTTAATTCTCAAGTTAGCCTACTAGAGTATTACTAGTCAAAATAGGTTTGTGTTAATATTTATAGTCATATTTATATTATTAAACCTAATAGCTTTATTTCTTCTAATGATAGTACTAACATTAGTTACAACAAAAATAGTGATATTAATACTAATACTAATACTAATAGAAACCCTAGTATTTTTAAGGCTAAGGCTAATAATAGAGTTATGGACAAAATAATAATTTAATGATAGTAATACTAACAAAATACTAATATTGCTAAGGATAATGATATTAATAACAATATTTGAAATAATGATAATATAAGGGTTCGAATATTTTTACCATAATAATAATAATAATAATAATAATAATAATGCTATAGTGACAATGTTAATAATAAAGGCATTAGGAATAATATTAGCAATATTAAAATAACAAATAATAATGATATTAAGGTTTGAGTATTCTTCTTTTATAGAAAAAAAAATGATAACATGCCAAATCTAGTATAAATAATAATAATAATAATATTCTGAAGCTGTAAATAATAATAAATATGATAAATAATAATAAGTATGAATAATAATAATAATAATAATAATAATAATACTAATACATAATAATAACAATATAAATATAAGTAAAATGGATAAGGCTTGCATAATTAGGGTTTAAGGGTTGAGAGGGATTAAGGTACCACCTAGGGTTGGGGGTGACTGGCGGCACCGGCGGCGACAATGAGGAAAGAGGAAGAAAAGGGGAATAGTTGAGTGTTGGGAATAGGAGAGGGGGAATGAGGGTGGAAGTTGGGTGGTTGAGGTTGCCCAAGTTAAGAGGGTTGGAATGGGGGTGGTGGCACAGCCAAAGGCGGCGACGCTGTGGTGGCCGAGGGTGGTGGAGAAGGAGGAAGGGAAAATGGAGGGTAGAGGAAGGTCCGCAGGTAATTTTGGAAGGTGTAAGGGGTGGTGGTTGCGGCTGGAGTGGCGGTGGACGGCGGCGCAAAGGCTACTGTAGCTAGGGGTGTGGCTGATCGAGAAGGGTACTTTGCATGGCCGGGGTGGCTCGTGCAGGGAAAATTAAGGGTGGTGGTGGGTGTTTCTTGGTGGAAGATGATGCAGGGAGCAATTTGGTAGGTGGCGTTGGACGATAACGGAGCAACGGGTGGCGAAATAGGCGGCGACGACAGAAAAGGAGGGTTTATGGGTTAGGAGAAAAGGCTTGAATGAGGGGTGGTGAGGGGTATTTATAGGCTAAGATTGAGGGGGGAGGAGAGAGGGGGAAGAGGAAGGGTCGGTGGCAGGTGTGCGGTTGCTAGCCGATGGCCTAGTGGCCTGGGAAAGCCTACGAAAAATTGCAGCTTGGCTGCTCGAGAAGGGAAAAGGGGAGGAGAGAGAGTCACATGTGAGGAGAGGGAGAAGGGTTGGGATTGGGTGGAGGAGAGAGAAGGAGTGTCGGGGAAGAGGGTAGGGGAGGTGGCATGGCGTGTAGTGACGTAGGGGATGCGTGCCTGAGCCAGGAAGTAGAAGGGTCGGGCATGGGGAGAGAGAGGAAGTCGAGGGAGAAGAAGGGGGTGTGCGACGCTGGATTGGCGGTCCAGGAAAAGAAGAAAAGGAGGGGAACCGGACCGGCTGGGGGGAGAAGGGGGTGTGCGGCTCGAGTTTGGGCCACACAAGAGGAAGGGAGGGGGAGGGAGTTTTGGGCCGCAGGCTGGGCTGGCCCAGGTTGGGGAAGGGGAGAGGAAGGAAGAAAAAGAGAAAGGAGAGGAAGGAAGAAAAGGAAAGAAAAGAGAGGGAAAAGAAAAAGGGGAAAAAAGGAAAGAAAAGGAAAATAGGTGAGTTGGGGGTGTTTAAAATATTTTGGTATTTTGGGATATTTAAAAATAATAATTAAATTCCCTTTTTAGGTTAATTTATAATTTTTGAAAGATTTTTCCTAAATTCCATTTTAATTAGCAAAACACTCTAATTTTTTCCAATTAAATTATTTATTAATTTCTTATTGATTTTACCCTAATTAATTCCTCTTATTTTAACAAAATAATTTATTTAATTAATTTTCCTAATAAATCCTTAATTAGCTATAATTTCTTAAATTAGGATTTTGGGGTATTTTAGCATCATTGTATCTACTACCACTGCTAGATATCATTTTTCACCGAGGTTTATGTATTTTGAAGTAATCAACTTATTTTTCTTTGATTTCTTATTTTGTTTAAATCCTTTGATGTATTATATAGTCTTACCTTCTTTTTTAAATATATTCTCCTTTAAGACAAGTCTTCATCTCTTATCTCTTTTGATGTTAAAAGGATTTCTTCTATATAGAAAAGCTTGAATTGCTATGATAGGGCATGCATATGTGTTTTTTTTTATAGAGTTAGATATATTATGATTTTAATCATGTTAATTTATCATAACCTGGATATCCAACAAATTTTGTTAGATTTTAACAATTGAAGTTAATTATGTTTGTTTGATGTTTAATTTTCCTTGTGGAATTAAAGTTAACTACTTTTAATAATTGAATCACACTCAGTAAGTCAATATGGGAGTGCATAGCTAAGTTGTCATTACTAGGTGACTACCACAACAATAGCCATTGAAACTATTAGGAAGTTTAGGTACAATGCATGCAAGAATTGTTCGAAGAAGAGAAGAAAGAATGATAATTTGTTTTCTATAAATCGTGTTCTAGTTGTGGGTCATTCCATCAAAGTAAAATATTTACTGCCAATGTTATATGAGCACTATAATGCCTTAATACATGTATCTCAGGCTAAATTATGGCATCCATCAAATAGGTGCAGACTTTATGTAACATTCTAATGGCGTCAAGGGTGCAACTATTTTATTATGAGATAGGGAGTAGTAAAAAATGTTGTTGATTTATGCATGGAGGCAATCTAGGTGATTTAAAAAAAAAAGTAGCATAAAATATATTTTCGACATTATTTTATCATATAAAATATATTTTCTTATTATATCATATTTCTTAATAATATATTTTTTAGCAACTCCTACTATTAGAATTCCACATGAGATTCATGCCTTAGAAGAAAAATAATGTACTTTTTTGGTTGAAGTAATGGATATGCATTTTGATTCATATTGAGGCTTGGATTTGGCTAAATACCTTGTTTACCTTTTAGGTCAATCTATGTTATAAGCCTTATTTTGATGATAACAAACATGTTCAAGGGTTTAACATATATGATTAAGTGTGTGTGTGTGTGTGTGTGTGTACCACAACGATGATATGCGTGTCAAGCCACACTCACTCAAACAATCCTTCAAGTGCAAGCATAAAAGCGCAATCAAGTTTCAAAGTGTACTTACTCAATACTTTTATCAAGTGTAAGATTTATGAGAACAATCAACTTTTAAGCATGAGAGAAGATTATATGAAGATGCCTATAGACTCAAGAACTCAAGGTTTAATCCTTAAATCTTAGAATTGTATTGCAAAGTTGATTGAGCATTAACACTTTTGATTTTATCTCTTAGGATAATTAAAATTCTCCTTATATTTTATTTGATGTAAATTATTTGTTAGTTTTAAATCCCAACCCTTTTCAAAGTATTTTGAAAATGTATAATTCTAGCTAGAACCAGTTAACTAGTTTGTATTTTCAATCAAGGACCTTAACTTTTCAAAAATCCTAGCAATTGATCAATTGGTTTGAAAAATCAACCAAATGATTCTTAGAAGATTTTTTTTCCTTATAAAAGTTGCTTATCCTCAAGTTTAACACATCCAATAGTTTTAGTAAACTATTTGATTAGTCCTCAGATCGGTCAATTAGTTTGATCAACCAGTCTATGGGTTAAATTTTATAAAAACTAATTTTACCTCTTCTTTAATACATTAATTGGTTTTCAAACCAATAAACTAATTCTTAGAACTAATCAACTGGTTTGACTCAATAGGTTATGGTTTAAATTCAATGCAAAATTGTTTTTTACCTCAGACTAAATACATCACCTAGTTTTTCTAACTAAGCCATTGGTTTACACCATGGAATAAAAAATGAGAATGGATTGGAAAATTCAACCAACTATCAAAATGTCCCTCATATTTGAATTTGCATATCAACAAGGAAAAACATGAAGAACATGTCAAACCGATTAGATTGATTGAACAGATTTTACGTCAATTAAACCTAAAATGATGTCGTTTAACTCTTAGTACAAAAATTTAAACTTATTTGAACATCTTGGATAGGATTTTGGATTAGGGTCAAACCCAAGAATTTATCAATTCAAATTAACTTACGATCAAACTGTGGTTAGATTGGTTGGGTTGCGTACTGGCCATTGCATCTAATCGATTTTCAGTTCGATTATTAAAATACATGTTTGCATAACCATTCAATGGATTTTTAATATGTTCAAGGACCAAAAATTCGTATATTGAATTGATCGATTAATTACTATAATGGTAACATTTTTCCATTAGGTTTGAACAAAATCATTCAGTAAGTCACACCAACCAATTGACCAGTTAAGGTAATCAATTGACTAATCAACATTAAATGTTGAAAACTTTGCTCATTATTAGCAAATGGTAACTTGTTTTTACCATCAACGACTACCTTGTTGGCTTATGGTATAAATATATCACTCATCAGGTGGAATCAAAATTGACTTTTAAGCTATCATTAATTGCACATGTAATTCTCTACTCACTCTCTTGCAATAAATTATCAACTCTCATTTTCAAATTAGTTTTGTTGAGAAATGTTTCTTCCTCACTCATCCAAGCTAAAGTCAATCTTTAATTGTTAAATCTTATTGTTCTAGCTAGATTACATCCCACAAATTATTATTACATTTTTAGATCTCTAATCTTTGTGAAGATTCTTGTAATCGCAGCACCCTTCATCACAATTTAATAATAATGGGCTCTAAGGGTATCTTCTTAAGAAATTATAATGTTAGAATTTAAAAAAGATAAATAGGTTAAGTTGTAAATCTATATCAAAGAGGCCATTGGAGTTGTTGATCTATAAATGTAGGAGAAAATCATAAATAAACTCATCACAACATTTCAAAAATCCAAAAGCAAAACCTTTTTGATAGTTGAGATAATTAAATTAAATTTGGTTGTCTTGAACTACCATAACTTTTATGTTTTAACTATATTTTATTCAACCCTATACGTCTCCTTCTAGGTCCTTTTAGATACAAAAGTAATAGCATTTACCCCTAACACAACTCTTTTTATATAAACTTTTTTTTGGTCAGTGCTCCATATGATTGGTTTTAAATACTAAGTCATTTTTTTGTACAGCAAGATGAGCATAGTTCCGTGGTACCAACTACCAAGGATGGGTGCAGATAATGAAAGGTGCATGTTTACTTATTATACTCAATACTAAGAAGTTCAATATTATAACTCTGGATATATATCCACTCACTAAGGTTTAATACAACAATCATGAGTGTTATCCGTTGAAATGCTTGCAATTAAAATTTGACAAAAATGATCATAGATTCAATGTAACAGAGATATTTTTCAACCCTAATTTTTTGAGAACTTTGAATTATTTTCAGCTATATCATTGAGTACATTCAGGCCTTTCAACTGATTCTTTGATTTATTTATTTATTTATATTCTATTGATGATAGCTAAATATAGTTTCACCTTCTTAGGTTTTAGGTGGCCTTTGGTTCTCAGGATGAAAATCGCTAAACTGTAGGCTAGATTTTTGAGAAATTTTCAGATTGTTTCCTTATTTTGCTAGACAAGTGCTATCAGTTTTCTTTTGATTTTTTTAGCGCGTGGTTTGTCATGCCGAATTTTTCTTATAACACCCTGACTTGTTTTTTTGGTGTTTTTTTTTTTCACACAACAGATTAGGTGCACCCAAATCCATGACGCAAAAATTATATTATGACTTATGAGAGCATTATAAATATCAACTTTGAAATGGCCATACATTATACGGACTGATAAGCAAATTTTTATAAACTAAAGAATGATCCAAATATGGAACTAAGAACATGGCTGGAAACCAAATTCACAGGCTTTGTAGACTAGGGTATCCAAACTAGGTTTAAGACTAAGAAGGGAATTTTGGGAGGGAAAGTGACGAGTACATAACAGCTTTTACAGAAACATCATGCGAGTAATTCATCCACCTCCACATACATTGTAGCAATTGGCCATCACACACACACACACATATATATTAAATAAAGGTTCAAACATAGACTACTAGAATCTACTCCTCTTGTTTGGCGGATGTCTTCTTAATGTCACAGGATTAGGAAGCTCGCTATGATTCTCTAGTCTTTTATGCGGCAATCCAGAAGTTGGGGTTGGCGGGAGCACCCTTTCCTGAGAAATAACGGGCAATGCTTCAGCATTTGGAGGTGGATCTAAGATAATATTTTCGTGGGCATCAGTAATTGCTTCTGATGATTTTTCCATCAATGGATTTGTTTCTGAAGAGGAACCAGCCTTTGCAGTAATGTCATATGAACTAGAAGCAGCACCACTTCCGAGCCTATTCATCAAATCTACTGAATTAGCAGAGAACCACCTCACTGTACTGGCCAACTGTGAGAGATAAAATGATTTGCCACTCTTCCCGTATTTGTTGTAGCAGTCATTCTCAAGCAAGCTGATTGAAGTCTCGAAATCAATACTGAAATAGGGATGATAATGTAAGTTGTCTATCAAACAAGCTACTTTGTTGCGAATATCCTATCCGCTTAGTTGCTATTTCATTCCTAGTAAAAAAGACAATCATGTAAAACGTAGAGTCAACTGATCAATCAAGCATAGTGAAGGTCAGGCTCCCCAATAAGGGTGAATGTTTTCAATTTACAAGGAATAAACCTTAAAATCGTCACTATTATTGCATATATGTATAAATCAAGAACAAATATTGTTTTGATGGAAAACATAAGGAATAATTTGTTACTTACTGAATACCAAAAGCTTCATATTTGAATAGTCAAACACTTTTAAAACTAATTTGGATAACTCAAGCATTTATTCCTAACAAAATAACAAAAATGACTTAGTAGTGGTACGTCTTCTAATCTTCACTCGGAAATGCAAAATGATTATCCCTGAATGTGAGTCAGGCCTAACATTTATGTCAGACTGATTCGTCAACTCAGAAGACAGGAAAATTAACATCTCAATCATAACAGGGGGTTTTGGCACTACAACAGCAGCAGCACCATGAATTACTCGATCAGATGTATATCAAAATTGCTCTTGACACTAAACCCAATAGAACCTAGGTAGTTGAGGAACTAACATAAACAAAGAAAAACAATAATATCTCTGGTGAGTTGAGAGAATTAAGGATGCGCCACTTACTAAAAGCTTCCAAGCCGCTGTTCAGTATGCTTCAGCGCATTTGAAAGCCTTTGCCTGCTTGATTCTCTCAACGTATCAGATACAGAATTCTTCTCAGATTTACGCACCTATTTACAATCATAAGTAGTGGTAAAAGAGAAAATAAAAAAACAGCGCAAGATAGCCAATATGACATTTCAAGCTAGTAGAAAATGAAAGAAATGAAGGCAAATCTTTGATAGGTAATGCTAAAATGCCAAAATGGCCCGGAGTAATAAGTAGCAGTTATCTTCAAAAATTCTTATTCCGGACAAATTCAAAATCAAGGTATATAATGATCAAACATACAACAATTTTCATAAAACAAATCACTACATACATAAATGAAAGAATTTTTGTTTCAGAGCATACATCCACTAGAATTTATAATCCGCTCAAAAGAAATCTCACTAAATGCAATCATCGAGCATATTTAGATGATAAAAGTAAAATTAAGGTTCTCTCTTTTAGCAAGAACTTAAAATATAAAAATCTACATTTAAGCAAATCAAAGCAAAGAGGAAGGAAATTAAATGAAGTCTTACATATTTAGATGATAAAAACAAAGAAAGATGCCTCTCTATCTCGCAGTATTAGAACAAGAAAACATTTGAACTTCTACACATTTTCATACAATAACTTGAAAGGATAAACTACAAAGAATTAAAAGACAGTAACATTTGAAGTGAGAACCAAATAATTTATAGCTTGTTTGGAGTTACTTATCAAAAGTAATTATATATGACAACTACTTATTTTAGAAAATTTTTAGTCTAAATTTTTTTCAAAATAAGTAGTTATCATGGATAAGTAATTTTGATAAATAGTTCCAAACGTAGGCTTGAGCATCAATAAAGATCAATTGTTGAAGATATCAATATTTAATTTTAGGGTCCAATTAATATACAATTACAATTTATACGATGAACTTTCAACATTATGGTCTCAAAAAATCTTAGATGCCTTTCTCAAATAATGAAACTAATTTCAAAATGACTTATGCCAGACAAGGCCTATGTAATCACACAAGAGCACTAAGTCAATCAACAATATACTCATATAATATGCTCACCGACCTTTTAATAAACCTTAGATGTGAAGAGCATGTCTGGTTCGTGCACCACATGAAAGTCTATAACTCTGTGTAACTATGTGGATAGTAATTCCAAATTGCCAAAATATGCATGTGGTGATTAAAAAGAATCTTGCATTCAATAAAATACTTCTCTCATTTTCTTCAAAGATGATCAAATGACGGGTTTCACACTTCAACCACCTACCTCATTGCCAACAATAAAATTGCTAGCATAGTGGTAGTTACTTAACCAGGATAACTCCCAAACTTTTATTGTTGCATAATCAGAGTAAGAACATTTTTTCATTATTAGCATAACTTTTTAAATTAAACCATCACCCATCTTCTATTTAGGCCCTGTTTAGTAAAGAACAGGGTGAAGAGCTTTTAGCGGTTTCGAGATATATTAGGAGTTTGAGTGTTTGGTTTAGAGTGCTTTGTATCAGTGGTTTAGGATGAAAAAGCTCTTTCTAAGAAACTTCAAAATAAGAGTGTTGGATTAACTTATTTAGAATTAGCATTTTTAAAACTTATTTATACTTTCAATCCACTTACAACTACCACTTTCATCAAATATTACCAAACTCCTGTGTATACACAGCTTATTATCCGCTAGTCAAACCAGCTAATGTAATCTGCTATCAGGTAGCTGCTAATATAATCTAATAACCACAATCAATTATCCACTAATTGCCGAACAGGACGTTAGTTATTTCAAATAGGAAAACTTTTCAGGAATAGGAATATAAAAATGTAAACCATCTCATGTATTGCCAAAATATACTCCCTATAGCCATTTTTTTGTCCTAGTTGACTTTCAACAGCCTTAGAAACCAAATTAGACCATTATTTTTAATAAGATATATTGGTAAATTATTTTCATACAGATATAAGGATGGTACTTTCCAATTATAATCCAATATATTTTATAATATATTAATAGTTACAATTACAAACAATTTTGACTTTAAAAGCCAATTAGGAAAAAATTTGGGTACAAATGTAGTAACTTGTAGGCAAAATGCACACACAAATGACTAGAAATTTTAATCACTAAAAAAATAAATCGACATAACCACTTATTATTATACAACATGAATATTGTACTTCCTCCGTCCCATAAAAATAGGCATATTTAGATTTGCACCTGTTAAAAAAAAAAAAAACACTAATGACATGTTTATAGTACACTTATCATTTTTTGTTTCTATGTTTACCTTCACATTGAAAATTTCTGTAATTAATTATTTAGAGAAATTATATTTTCACTGCAAATTAATTAAGTGTAGTATAGAGAATAAGCAAAATAAATACAGGAAGAAGCCTATATATTGGGGCAGACTAAAATAGAAACCTATCATATTATTATGGGATAGGAGTATGATAGGCCCATAATCAAATATACCTATGTGAGGAGCAAGAAATGAGAAGTCCTGACTATTATAGCTGGTCCAATCTGGTTATCTTATTCTTATCCTTTATATTTTGTCTATTAGTGAGTCTGGAGTCTGTTTTTAATTAATTTAGCTGAGTTTGTTATTCTGTCGGGGGGAGCCTGAAGATAGTAAGGTGCATCATCCTTTTCAGTTTTGGTAGCTATGCTGAGTCAGAAGCTAGGGAGTTGTGTCCACCTCTATTAATAGTCGGGGAAGGGAAGAAGCGGGGTAGGCTGGTAAGCGGTTGGATTGGGAAGGCACCAGGACCTCGAATACCTGGTTGTAACTTTCATTCCCTTTTATCGATCTATCATCTAGCCCTTCTTCTCTCTTAATTCAATCTGTTGCCTGTTCTCTGCTCACTGTTGCTATCTGATTAGCTGGTACCTAACAAAGTAATATCTTAGCTCCCAGAGGAAAGAAAAGTATAACATGTCTAATGAAAAAGTGAAAAGATGACCCAAAGTTAGAGGCAGTATTTCTTGGGTATGAGGATAAAGGGAAAAACAGGGTATAAGGAAGTGGGAAAATGGTAATTCCTAAATATGTAAAATGTTTTCCATGTAATGAGAACATGGAAATAGGAAAAGGAAATTTTGTCAAAACGAGAAACATTGGTCCAATGGAGTTTCTGTGCATGCATCACTGGTTATCGCATGCAATGGAGTTTTTTTTATAGGACTTGATTGATAGTGGACACAATAATAGCAAAAAATAGATTTATGAGAATACGAGTGAACTGTGCAGTTCCCCGACTAACAAGAGAAGGGCTTCAGGAATTAGCTCATCATGCACAATCGTGCTCGCATCTATGTGGATAAGTGGCTGGAGGAAGGCAGCAGTTAAGTGCATCCTCACAGAGAAGAGATACACATGAATGCAAAGAAGCAAACAAGCCCATCAAGATTAACATCTTTAGCCGGATTACCATATGATTATAGTAGATCTACCCATTCACTTTGTGACAAACATACAAACACAAACTAACCTCTTTAACAGAGCCTTTATTCTGGTAATACCTTTCTTCCGCATGTTGCAGCATTTCAATCTTCTCGCTGATGCAAGATTTCGACTGAACTTCTGATGTGTACAAGCTATCAGAAACCTCAAGAGCCTCTGAAACTAACATGGAACAGTGGTCATCAGATCAGACTATTGAAATGCAGGAGTAACCCTAAGCTTCACACGGCTATGTCAACATGGAAAGACAACGCTCAGTTTGGTCATGCATGATAAGCAAAAAAACTTGTACCATCAGAATCAGATATATCATCCTCAGAATCATACAATGCCTCATCATCACGACTCCAAAATTCACTGAACTGTTCTCCTACTGGCATGTCTGAGGAGCTGAAAAAGAGAGCCATGGTTATGTACTGCAATAGCTCCTCCAGAATAGCACAGATCATTAAGAGTGAAAGAGAAGAAACCTATTAAGTAAAATCCTCAAGAGTTTTTCTAAATACAAACATTTGCATCTCAAAAACATTCAACCTAAAATCCATTCTGGAGCCAGAATGTGTGCCACAAGGTACTGACTATGAACTTCAAGGAATAAAAATAACCTTGGTCTTAACTCCACTAACAAATGGCATCAAAGTAAACATAGATGGACATTTCTCTTCTATATACACAAGAAAACAGCATAAGCAGTTCAGCTTCAACCATAATTGATAAATCCCAGCATGCAGAAAGGGAAGAAGGGACCAAAAACCATAAAAACAGCACTACATGACTACAGACATCTCAGTCTCACACCATTAGATCAACAAGGTAAGGTGTTTAGATCAAACAATCATATTTCTCCACGAATTGAAAATATTATGACACAGTAATGGTGCAAATGGAAATCCCCCATTCCACAGAGCGATGGTCACTGCAGTCTCTTTCTTCTCTTCATCTTCATCCATTTTTGCTCTCTCTTTTTTGTCGTTTATCCACGAATCAGTAAGACTTGAATTCTTACAGAACCCAAACACATAAAATATCTAATCAGCCAAAATGTTCCCAGAATTCCTCTATCACAGCTTGGTCTCTGTAGTGAGTTATTTTCTTATGATAAATCTCTCAAGTGCTTGCCAGCATCAGAACCACAGGCCTTCAAGTAACTCAGTATACCATTTAGTTGTAGCAAAAAAGGAGAAAAATGAACTATAACATGTAGGAGGAGTTTTCATGACAACGAATCCATTGCTTTCTTATTCAAATAACTAAAGGTGAACAAGTATACATGTGATGAAGCAGAAAAGAGATACAAGTAGAAGACCCTTCATCTCCCTTTTGTTTCCTCTTCAATCTTTTCTGTACAACTGAAAGCATTATAACTTGTCGGTTGGAGTTACAAGAAAAAGATATAGAAGCAAAAAAATGTCTTATTTAGTGCTTCATGCAACAAGAACAATCAGCTTGGATGCCACAAAAAGTGAGGACCAAAAAAGAAGCAAAAGCTAAGAATTTACACATGTTCTTTCAATTTATATAGAATTTTGATGACAACTTAGAATAAAGCTGTACCAAATGTTACTCAATCACCAAGAGCCACTAATGGGTGCGGGCCAACCATTTTCCTGATGCTCTATAGCTTCATATTGAATTCAAAATAGTTCACAGCACTGATATCTTCAAGTTGTCTTACCAAATACAAAGTTACTTATATCATGACGGCTCTTCCCCTCATAAGAGGCAATATAAATGAATCTCATTAGTCCAAATAGCAATTGATATCACGCAAGGTATCTACTTAACAAACTATATGGATTGTCTCACAGCCAACCAGCTTTCATCTCTGGTGGGGCAAAACAAAAGATCCCCGGAAGTTGATAAAAATTATGCTGAAAAAAGTGATAATTTAAAAGCATCCATCCAAAAGCTCATTCTCCATTTGAATCTTATCCAGTAGGCACGTGTTTTAGTATCCAAACCACTAGCTATGTAATTGGGACTCTGATTTAAGTAAGAGAACTAAATTGATCTGGTATATAACATTGCAATTAAAAATTGGCAATAAGATGGACTATAAGACTTATGGAATCTTACTTTTGAAGGAAGGATTGATGAATGGACAGAATCAAAGATTCAAAACCGCAAGTGCAGGCACCAATGTGGCTTCTACTCATACAATTAAATAGTAGTACTGCTATAGCACAATGACTGTAATTTAGCAGATTCTAAGTCAACTACAACACAAAATTACTGATACACTATGGTTTTAAAATTTCATACTTTATAGACCAATAAACCAAATATATTACTAATAAATTAAGAAATATCGCCTATAAATAAGTAATTTATCGATAATTCCTAAATCTACCAAAAAAAACAAAAAGCATGTGTGATAATTTCTTCTTATTCAGTTAACATATATATCTTAGACCAAATTACCATTGAATTATAATAAAGTATTGTTATTTATTACCTTTGCATCTACCCAAAACAAGCAGTATTTTTTCATTCCAATGTAAATTCAGGGTTATTATGACAATTTAACATATAATAACTCATTTAAATGCTTCTAATATAGTATAAAAAACTTGCTTATTGAATAATTATATTGAAATGATCAATAAATAATAATTAGAGCATATGTTGAAATACAAATAAAAATTCACTCAGCGACACATAATCTATCGTTCATGACACTTCAATAACGCAACACCACAACTGCAACTGCTATTTTATTACCTGCTTTTACTGGAGCCTTTTATCATCTAAAATTTTCTCAATAGACTGAGTTGCATCATGCATGCAAATTTCAAAATATTTGCGCGGACTAAAATGAAAAGATACCCATGTAGACTTTTTCTATATCGTTCCTTGTATACTTGATACTCACACTCCTATTTGGATCTCCATAAAACCTCTGCCCTGAGCATCAACTTCGTGTGAAGAGACTATGCCAAGAGATTTCCTAAGTGACTAATATGTTTCATGAAACTTATATTCTGTGTAGGAAGAAGTCTGCTTTGTGGTGAACAAAATCTTCCAGAGGCAGATCCAGGATTTCTGTTGGGAAGCAGGGATTAATGAGTAGCCTTTCCTTTTATTTATCTGTCTAATCAATCGGCATGCCTGTTCTATAATAGTGAGAAACGTATAGCATGCTCGCAACTACATTGCTAACAAAATATAACTACATTGTCAAAATTTTCATAAGAATTATAATATAGAAGATGACCTAGAGAAGTGATAGTCATGCGCAGAAAATCAGTTGAAATTTTCTCTAGAAATCTATTTAATCATCAAAAGGAAGAAAAAAATTATTAGTGGAGGAGATGGTATATAATATGCGAGAGAGAGGGAGGGAGGCGCAAATGGCCATGCTGTAAAATCATCCCTGCAATACACTCCTTCAAATGGTAGTATGATTATACGGTTCAATAACGATAAGATAGAGTCATACATTGCAATATCGATAAGATAGAGTCGTACATTGAATATCCCACAACAGAAAACAAGACAGCAAGGAGAATGCCCTCAACAGTGTATCAGGCCCCACGCAATGCAGAAAGAATGACCTTTAATATGCATCATGGCTATTAAAAACATTTGAACAACAAAAACCACAAAAGATGCAAACATGAGCATCCAACCCCTTGGCTCACAAGTAAATGTCAAAAAGCTCACCAGAAAGGCTATAATGAAAGGTAACCTCCATAACATTCATCACATCAGTATAGTATTCTGCAGAAAGTCACCCATAAAATAGTTCAATAGGTAGGTAACCACCCATAAAGAACAATATTAATTAAACCACCCACATAATTGATTTTGTAGCAAGGTACCACCTCTTACAATTTACTATTTTTAAAGAATGTTAACAACCAAATTACCCTAAAAACCATTCTGAATCTCTTTCTTCTACATCTACATCCCTAACATTCATCCAATTTTAAGTGTTACAAAGAAGACAAGCAAATGAAATGGAATAAAACAATGGAGTTTAGAAGTCAAAATGATGAATTTTGGGAGTATAAAAGGTGTCTTTTCTTCAGTATATCCATATTTATACGGAGTGAGGTGGGCTTAGTACTATATTAACAGAAGTAATTTTGCCAGTGTAATTTCCTTGCTTATTTATGGTTATCTGCAATTTCACTATTTTATGGGTGGTTCAATGCATCTTGCTCTCTATAACCTAAATTTGCTAAATCAGCCTCATGCCTACCTCTAGAAGCAATCATCTTTTTAGTTCGCCAGTATAGCAAACTCTGAAGGCAATAAACTGCAGTTGTGATCACAAGTGTAGACACATTCGCAGACACAATCGCAATGGTATCTGAGCATCTCGAACCATAAATAATATGTTATGGTTGTCACAGTGATTTATATATTGGCCTGTATTGGTGAATATCGTCACATACCCATAAATATCAGTAAATATCATGTATCAGCCTTGTATCACCTTGGCAGAAGAAAAGCCTGATACTTATAGACTTACACATTGCATATTGGCAGCTGTTGTATTCTTCAAAAAGCAGAATATCCACCAGAGATCCAGGAAACAATCCAGGCAAGTATTTTGGTTTCCGCATTGCATTCTTACTATCATTTTGGGGGGTGGGGAGGAGGTGTTTTGGTGAGAGAGAGATTGTGATGATGGGAAGGGAAACAGGAAATGATTTTGTAGACCTCAAAATGCTATTTGCAATTCTAGTTTTTGTCCTGTCTCCAAATATTTTGTCATATGAAAATAACCTCATACTGCTGCCAACAGAACGTGAAACTGACTGAACAAAGTTGAATTCAGCAAATCTGTTGAGTCAAACAAAATATAATAAATGTATACATGCTTATCAAGTTCAAAAAACTACCTGTTCACCAAAACTCGAGGCAACCAAGTCTTCTGATGAACAGCACAAGCAGTGAGCTCTTCGAGAAGCTTAGCCACTAAATTGGGATATTTACAGGCATCGCAGGACTTTTGACAAAGGGATTGAGAAGCCTGCAAATATAAGAGAGAAGGTACAGAAAATAATAACAAAGAATCGGAGTATGAAGCTATAAAGAGCAGCAACTTCAGTGCAAGCCAAATTCAGGTATACAGTCATGCAAATGACTGATGGCAAATGAAGCATCACAAGTTTGAAAGACTATATAAGACCAAACCAATCACCTGCTCCCCAAAGCTCTCCAGAATCTTCTTCCTACGACAACCAAAGCCTTCACAGTAGTCAACCATCTGCATATATAATACATAATCATTCTCCAAAACCCTTGATGATAAGAGTTTTGTCACTACCACAAAGGGCACTTAGTTACCAGCTTGAAGTCAGCTAGGGAGCTTCTAGATGGCCCGTCCTGTGAGGTTGCCCGTGACTTCTCAGTAGCACTGCTAAGAATGAATTCCTGTAAAACATCATTGAATTTCTTAAGGCACATTTCAATCAAAGCTCAGCAACTTAAAGATCAGGAATTATAACTTGACAATGATACCATCTTCTTCCGATCATTGATTCCATAATATAGAAGACTCCTAGATGCCAACTGATCACGACCAGCTCGACCAGACTCTTGATAGAACCCTTCCATTGACTTTGGGATGTGGAAGTGACAAACAACTCGAACATCTTTTCGATCAATACCCTAAAAATATAAAATAAAATAACCTTAATTCCACATTACAAATGATGTATCAATATTTCACCAGAATTAATACAAAACATGTTGGTTTAATAAAGGCTTAACTTCATAAACCACCTAATATTCACAAAATGCAAGTAACCACCCATTGAGAGGAACAATAATGAAGACCAAGTGACCAACCCCTACCTATCTTCCTTTCTCAAACCACTCTTTGGCATCCACCATACAAGGTAAGAATACCAAAAAACAGAATAAGAACAAATTCACTTCTCTTGCTCAATAAAGAGTAGCTAGCCAGGGGTATACTTGCATTTAAATTTGTTTTTTAATCCATTCACTCTTTTTTCAACACAATATTAATGGGTGACAGTTTGGTAGAAAAGCAACGATGGTTTGAAATGATTACATTTCCATATGTGGTAGTTATATTTGCAACAACTAAACTAACGGGTCACTTTGTGAAGTTTACCCTTTAATCTATCAAAATGACATTAAAATAAACATATAGATAAAAATGCATACCATCCTGAAGGAAATATATCAGCCCAATTACGCATATGCACGAACAAAGCTCCAACCAGTTGTCCAACCAGCATAGACATAAAAAGCATCACGATTTTTCAGTCTAGTACATCAGAAACTTCAAATGTAATACATTAAATGTCATTAATAAACTATGCTATGTCTAAAATTAACAAGTCTTAATACATATATAAAATTTTAAGGCATAAGTTTACACCCGAATTCAGTACTTAGATACAAGCTTCATATATGATTGAACAAGCCATGTGCACATATTCAGCGAAGCAGATTAAAGATTCATCA
The DNA here is from genome assembly GCA_039764185.1 of Tamarix austromongolica. Classification (NCBI taxonomy): domain Eukaryota; kingdom Viridiplantae; phylum Streptophyta; class Magnoliopsida; order Caryophyllales; family Tamaricaceae; genus Tamarix; species Tamarix austromongolica. Next base: position 28,034,336 of record CM077811.1, on the reverse strand, counting down.
TTCATGTAACATAGGGATAAGGTTAAATCAGCCTAGCCTCCCAGAATCCTGCAATGTTAGAATATACCAGTATATATCCTCTAAAGCTTGGGCAAAATACTATGATCATGCTCAAATAGATCATCGTATACAAGTTTTCTCATTCCCTCTCTGAAATAAGTTCCTTCCTCCTACACAAAAAAAAAATGCATTAGCTTCTACAGAAATAATATATATGTATATATGGAGTGTACCTGATGAGAATTAGACTTATGGATGAGAACTGAGAGCAAGACATCAGATCAAGGTCTAGAGGCTACGATTTAAGCTAAACAATAGACCTCAACACTCCCCACTTTCAATCCCAGCAGCCATCACCACTCAGTAATACCAACTGTCACTGGTGCAACCACCAAATTACCACCATTCGGCGCTGCCACTACACCACCGTCAAATTTCCCAAATCTGAACAGTGAAATTAATTTCCAGCCAAATGTGAATGTGAGTTTTAACTGGGTATTTGAGCACATCATAACATTGTGTTGGATCGCGCAAGTGTTGGAGAAGTTTAAATATAAAATGTGAACTATATGAGAAACACATTAATAAACACGGACCGTGTTTCTCTATGAAAATTTTCATGTGTTTTGGGCAAAAGTCAAGAGTAAAGAAATAAACACGGGATCCTATGTTTCCTAAACACGGACCATGTTTTTTCTTTATTTTCGAAACATGTTTTGCCCCGCAAGGTTTTTCTTCTATAAAAAGAGACATATGAAACCCTAGCCGTTGGGAGTCATGCGTCCCAACTTCTTCTTCTCCACATAATTCTCCATTAAAAAAGAGTTGCATATTTGTGTAATTAATTGATTGATTAGTTTAATCATCTTGTAATTACCAAAAAGCACGAATAAAGATCTCTAATTTTCCTCAATTGTTATGTTTTGTGATTGAATCCTCAATTGTGTTGTTAATTCCGATTTGGTTTAGATCTCTTTAAATCCATGTTAATTCTGCAACAATTTGGTATCAAAGTTGCATTATTTAAGAGATCTGATAATCGAGATGGGTACAAGATTCGATATTGAGAAGTTTAGTCGATCCGTCAACTTTAGATTATGAAAATTGAAGATACGAGCGATTCTAATTCAGAACTGGTTGAAAACAACTTTATCTGGTCATTCAAAGAAGCCAAAATAGACGACGGATGAGAGATTTGAGGAATTAGATTTGAAATCCTCTCTACCATACAATTGTGTTTGTCAAACGAGGTATTGCAAGAAGTGCCAAAGGAATCAACAGTGGCTGCCTTGTGGTTGAAGCTTAAGTCATTGTATATGAGAAAATTAGTAGCAAATTGGCTATCGTTGAAGATTCGGCTTCATGACCTGAAATTAGGTGAGGGTCAATCTTTAAAAATTCAATTGTATAAATTTGACTCTATAGTTATAGATTTGCATAATATAAATGTTAAATTGGATGATGAAGATTTACATGACAAGTGAATCGAAGCATAAAGAGTCAATTCGCAATGAAACAGAACATGAAATTGAATCCAAATCCTTCAATTATGAAATTCACAAAACTTTCAAGCATTGTCGGTCAAGCTTTGTTTATCGAACATTTATTGGTTGCTTCAAATGTGAGATTACTAAGGCAGTGATTCGATGTTGATTTGAAAACTGGGAGAAAGATCAAAGGAGGAAGAGGAAGGAGATGTGGAGAAGGATGCAACACTTTGACGGAGTACCGACGACGACAATCAACAGGTGGTGGCGGCGGAGGGAGTCGACAGGAAGGATGATAGAGATGTAGGGAGACGTGGGAGGAGGGCAGAGGATGGAAGTGCAGGACAAGATCGGGGAGGAGAAGGAAGACTACAGGTCTTCAGGGTATTGTTATATTAATTTTAGAATTTTTTATTTTGTTAAAATCATAGCCCTTAGATCTTAATCAGATGACAGAGAATAAGAGTTCTTAGTTCTTACCCAAAAGTCTAGTTCTTAATGTACACACTCCCCATATATATATATATATATTTCATGAGCACAAAAGTCTACCAATATACCATAAGGCAGTTTCACCAGGGGCATTAGATCATAAGATGTGATAACTAACAGGGACAGACTTCAACACTCAAGATCCTTAGTGGTTCACATTCAGTCTTAATTCATAAATAATATAGATAAGGAAAAGATTCCTGGTACCGCCATCCCAGTTAAAACAGAGTAATGAACTTCTTTAACTGAAAAAAATCTACAAACATAGCCCCAAGTCAAAAGAAATGTACACAGATAAACATGGCAAGATATTCACGAAAGACGTTACCCAAAGGCCACTGTTGCGACAACAACTTGAATCTTTGAAGATATCCAATCGTCTAACACAGAGCTCCGCAACTTGTTATTTAAACCAGCATGATAAGCTAACCAGAAACAGACGTAAAACATATTTCACCAATCACAATGCAAATTGTTTCAAAAGAAAATTCAAAGGGGCATTTGGTGTTGTTTACCAGCACACAATACACCATTTTCTGATAGATGTGCAGCCAAGGCATCACAAGTAGTTCTTTCAAGGCAATAAACAATAGCACAGGCATTCCCGTAAGACTTAATTGTACTGCATAAATCAGCATATGGATTGTCCAAGAGATCTTTGTATCGAACTGCAAAAGAGAAAATGTAGCTAGAGTAGTCAAATATAAGTAGGCAGATTTAAATAAGGAAAAATGGTATGTGACATAGTGCTACAACTTTTAAGTGAAATGAAAATTTTGGAACAAGAATCTAGTTATTAAATACTTGTATGCACAAGATAGAAGCTACTTGCACCAAATATAATTCCACACGGTAACTCATGTTATGAAAAGTATCTTATTATTTAAGCCTTTTTATTTCTCCAACTCTTCTTACTATCAGCATAGGAGGAGCCCGATGATAGGTTTATGAACGGAGTTCAAACACAGCTCAAAGATGGAAAAATTACCTTCCAGAAAAAAATACCCAACAATTCTAGGATGAAACTGTAACTTTTAGCATTGCATTACTTTACCGCTATCTCAGGTGAATTCTGGAACTAATTAGAGAAAAAAAAAAACTAGTGAACAGAATTTGGCAATCAAGAGGTTTACTTATACAAGTAAGCATTGCAAACACTTCCACACATTCCAAAATAAAGTGTTGAAAGGAAATTGAGATAGAGAGAGTGCATAACCCAGGCAGCCCACACACAAGTGCAGTTCTATTAGATCCAGCACAACTACAGAATAACCTGGTATTAATTAGCTCAGGTGAAGTCTGTTTGACCTAACAAACAAGTGAGAGACGATGTGGAGAAGTAATTCAAATATATCAATAAAAAAACGAAGTTATGTGTTTCATAAAATTAGAAAGAAAAAGATTGAATCAGCAATCAATAATAAGCATGAAAAAGGTTGCCCACTGTTCAATTTTACTTTCAGAATATCATTTGAAGTTCTAATTTGTTGGGAAGAAACTTTTGATCTCTGATTGGCAATCACTGGCTACTCAATTTCATATCCCTCACTGTTTCCCCAAATAATATATTGATCAAGCAAAAAGATCAGAGATTTAAACTTAATTCCACATGGAACTCACTCTAGAATCCAATGATAACATCATCTCATAGAGGCACCAATTGAGCCATAAAGTGAAAAATGTGCATCACTTTCAAAGTCAGGCCAAGAATACTGCAAGTTGCATTTATATCATGTAAAATATCAGAACTCTAATTTTTGTTTTGTGGCAGTTAGAGCATAAACTAACTCACAGATCCAAGAACATCCATGAAAGTTCACCTTCATAATATATATTAGGACGGTTGAAGGATGATTTCAGAACTAAGGGATTCTGCAAACACAACGATTCAATCACATCCCTCTGAACTCTGCACAAACAGAATAAATATAATGTATGATCATTAGATATTGCGAGGGGGGCATCTACATAATCAGATAATCCATATATTGCATGAAAGGCAAAGGAGACTGCATGTTTACTTCGCGAGTAACAAGCAGAAAACATGCACAACATAAAAATCATGCAACTCCGCTTACTTAGCTTATAACTGATAAGCCCTGTATTTCAGGAGGCACAAGAGGATCTAGCAATGGGCTGGGAGTTGCGGCTACTGAACAATTTGGCCCATTTTATCTGGCATTATCATTTATCATTGAGTCTTGGTCTGCTAGTCTGTGTAGTTTAGTACAACTTTGCTATTTCTCCTACTGAGTCATCTTTTGCTGTTACACTGGGTCAGGATGGATTAGAGAATCTGCTGGGAATCTGTTGTTTTACTGTTAGTTATAGAGGATGAAGGAGTGGATGTCATTAGACGGGGAATTACAGAAGTTGTGAGGGAGGGCCCTTGACTACCTGGCAGCAATCATCAACCCTATTTTCATTTATCAATACATCCTATTCTCTATTCCATCATCACTTGCAAAGTCCTATTTTCTCTTTAATTCTTCATAATCATTTCCATTTAGTATTGTCTAGCTGTTTCCTATCAGTAACATCTGAGGATCCACATAGGAGTCCATGAATGGTACAATAGCAAGTGCATATGGTTTTATTTTGTCTAATACACAACCATACCCAATATGTGCATTATATAAATTTGTTTATAAAAGCACACATCTAACAAGGAGAAAGCGTATTAAATAAATTTGTTTATAATCTATTTTATAAAAATATGTATTATTATTTTAAGAGAACCCACATATGTAAAAAGTATATTATGTTATAAAATATGCGTATTCTTATTATAAAAGACATGTATTCTTTTTAGGATGCGTATTTTTATTCAGAGTTGTATTTGTATTCTTTAAGATGTGTATTTTGTTAAGTCTAGCAACAGAGATCAATGCTAATCAACAAAAAAAAAATGATCAGAACAGCCAGATAGGGAAGAATAAGAGGGCGTGAGTGAGATTTCTTCAATGAGCTCTAGGAATTCGAGGATCTAGCTCCTCCCAATACACCCCCGATATTCCCCGATACCCTCCTCTCTCCCTCATTTCCCTTCTTATACCCCCTCCCAGTAACTAACAATCTGACTCCTCCTATAACAGAATGACGACATAACATATTAGAGAATAAATGATAAAAGACTCCACTGACCCTATGTAACATAATGAAATAAAAATATACTCCTTAGCCCTGACTCAGCCCCATTTAACCCACCCCTGCTACTTATTCCTCCTCACATAAGTGTATCGCACCAAGGGTCTATCAGCACTCCCCTGCTGGACTTTCACCTTGTCCTCAAGGTGAAATTCAGGAAACTAGTTGGCATTGACCTAAAATTTCTCCCAAGAAGCTTTGAAACTGGACAAGTCCTTCCACTTAATGAAAACCTCCAAAGCCACCTGTGAGTCATAGCGAGAGTCTAGGACTGATTCAAGCTGCACCTTCCACTCCAACTCTTCAGTCAGTGCAGCAGGAAAGGGCAGCACGCATTTGTCAATTCCAACAGCCAGCCAGAGCATTGAGACATGGAATACTGGATGAATAAGTACATCCGTAGGTATTTCCAACTGGTAGGCTACTTTTCCTATCCTAGCGAGCACCTTATAAGGCCCAAAGTATCGAGGAGAGAGTTTCTCATTCAACCGTTTAGCTAGGGACTTGTGGTGATAGGGTCTTAGCTTCACAAACACCCACGCCCCTTCCTCAACCTCCAGCCCCCTACGCCGCCTGTCTGCTGACTGTTTCATGCGCTACTGCACTGTGTTAAGTTGGTCTTTCAAGTCCAACAAAACTTGGTCTCGCTGTTGCAAGCCTGTATCCACTGTTGCCAATTGAGACTCCCCTGGGTCATACCGCAAAAGAGGAGATGGTGCCCGGCCATACACCACATGAAAAGGAGTAGTTTTAGTAGCGGTATGAAAGGAGGTATTGTACCAATATTTTGCCTATGGCAACCACTGCATCCAACTCTTAGGCTTCCCTCCGGCAAAGCAGCATAAGTAGGTCTCCATGCATCGATTCACGACCTGTGTCTGCTCATCTGACTGTGGGTGATAGGAGGAGTTGTGGCACAACGAGGTTCCCTGAAACTTGAAGACCTCCTTCCAAAAATTGCTAACGAAGATTTCGTCACGATTGGAGACCATTGATCGTGGAACTCCATGAAGCCTCACAATCTCTCTAACAAAGACAGCAGCCACACCCTGAGTATTAAAGGGGTGTTTCATGGGTATGGAGTGTGCGTACTTAGAGAGACGATCCACCACTACCAGCAGACCATTATAACCCTTTGACTTTGGTAAAACTTCCACAAAATCGAGTGAGATATCTTCCCATATATTATCTGGGATAGAAAGAGGTTGCAACAGGCCTGCGGGGGAAAGAGCGAGGTATTTATTTTGCTGACAAACAGTACAAGCCTCAACGTATTGTTGAATTCTACGGCGCATTCCCTACCAATAAACTTCTCTAGCCAACCTTTGGTAGGTCTTCAATACCCCTAAATGTCTCCCCACACTGCTGCCATGAAACTCAGCAAGTAGCTGTGGTATATACAGGGAGTTCGTTGAAATTATCCTTCCCTTATACATGAGGATACCGGTACGCAAATGATAACCATTAATTTCCCCTCCTTGGGCTTCCAATTGCTTTTGGATCGGGCCTAGTTTCGGTTCCTTGGAAATCTCAGCTTGTAAGGCCGGCCAATCTTTCTTGAGTTGGGCCATTAACGGGGCTGCTATATGTCTATACCGGTGTACAAATTTCCGGTAGTAGCCCGTTAGTCCCAAAAATCCACGTAACTCTCTTAGATTCTTAGGAACAGGCCAGCTTATCATAACCTCAATTTTGACAGGGTCTGCTGACACCCCCTCTTTGGACACAATATGCCCCAAGTATTCAAGTCGAGATTGGCCAAACAAACACTTCTTCCAATTGCCATGCAGCGAATGCTCCCTTAAAAGCGATAGGACCAACTCTAAATGCTCACAGTGAGCTTCCATGGAGGGGCTAAAGATTAAGATGTCATCAAAGAATACTAGAACGAACCTTCGTAAGTTTGGCTTGAACATTTCATTCATTAGGGCTTGGAACATTGCTGGAGCGTTGGTAAGCCCAAACGGCATTACCAAAAACTCATAATGGCCTTCATATGTTTGAAAGGCAGTCTTCGGTATATCTGGAGGGTGAATTCTGATTTGGTCGTATCCCGATTTAAGATCCAGCTTAGAAAAAATTGTGGCCTCGTGCAACTCGTCTAACAGTTCGTCAATGACTGGAATCAGAAATTTATCAGGAACAGTACCTTGGTTTAGTGTCCGATAATCAATACAGAAGCACCATCCCCCATCTTTCTTCTTAACTAATAGAACCGGACTAGAGAAGGGGCTACGACTGAGTTGTATGACTCCTGCCTCCAACATCTCCTTTACCATCTTCTCAATCTCATCCTTTTGTATATGGGGATAACAATAGGGCCATACACTTATGGGAGCGGTGTCAGGTTTCAGCCAGATCCAATGGTCCAAAGCCCTAGGTGGCAGAAGACCTATCGGGGCTGCAAACACGTCTGAAAACCCCTTGACCAAGTCTTGAATCAATTCTGGAATTTCAGCAGTCTCTTCCTCTAGTTGACAGACTAATGGACACAAGTCCACTAGTACACCCTACTCACCTCGTTTCACCATCGTCATGAATAACCTCAAGGACACCTGCGATTTTTCTAGGTTTGGCTCCCCATTCAATGTGACCATAGCACCCCCCCCCACTTTGAATTTCATGGTTAATTGTTTCTAGTTCACTTGCATCTCATCCATTTTCGCCAACCACTACATCCCCAGGATAATGCCAGCACTGCCTAACTCCAAAGGTAAGAAGTCCTCTACCACCAAGAAATTCTAGAGTTTCGATCGAACCGCTCTGCACACCCCCTCAGATTTAACCGCATTCCCTATACCCAGCAAAACCCCATACTCAGTCATTGGAGATCTTGGCAACTAAAGTTTTTGCACCACATCCAAGGCAATAAAATCGTGAGTTGCCCCACAGTCAATCAATACCGTAACCTCTGTTGTGCCCACCTCCTCCTTAAGTTTCATGGTCCTCAGAGAGGACAAGCCGACTATTGAATTAAGAGAAAATTCCACCAACCCAGTAACTTTTTCCTGTGTTTCTTCAACCTCCTCCTCTGCCCTATCTTCCAATTCGTCACCCCCTGAGAATCATCAACTAGCAACAGCTGCAATAAGCGGTTCTTGCATACATGAGCAAGGGAGTAGCGTTCATTACATATGAAACAAAGGCCCTTATCCCTCCAACGCTGGAGCTTAGCATCGGTGAGCTTGCGAAAATCAAGGTTGCATCAATCAGTGTTAATTTCCCCAATCCCTTGGTGATGAGCGACGGAATGGGTAGAAGTGGGGGAAGAGGGTACAACGCCGTTTCTTGGGACTGATTGAGTGAGCTTAGGGAGAGCAGGTTTGGAGCTGACCTGTTGACCAGTAGAGAAATTGGTGTTACCTAATCCAACACTCCAAACCCATCCCGCTAGCAGAACCCTATTTTTATCTTCCACCATCTGGGCCACCATCATGATCTCCCCGAGCCCAACGGGCCTCATCATCCTTACCTCTGCCCGAATCTCTAGACGTAACCCATTAAAGAAGATACTGTCCAAGACCTCATTGGATAGGTGACCGAGCAGCAGTGATGCCAGTTGCTCAAATTTCTCCATGAACTCCGCCACTGTGCCCTCCTGCTGGGCGGCCAAAATTTTCTCACACAAAGACCCTTCGTGCTGCAAACGGAACCTCGTCAAGAGGATCTCCTTAAATCCAACCCAGGAATTAAACTTATGGCTTTCGGCATTCTGGAACCAAGCTAAGGCCCTTCCCTCCATAGCTATGCCGCTTCCATTCTCTCAACTTCCCCCATGCGATTCAACTGAAACTACCTTTCCGCCCTAAAAATCCAACCATCCGGGTCCTCACCATTAAAATTGGGAAGCTCTAGCTGACGAACTGATCAATACTCAGTGTGTTAGGAGTCGGCAATAAACGGAGTCAATGGTGCACCAATGGGTGGAGGTGAGAATTCTGCAAAGTCAACCTCCTTCTGTTTCCCTGGATTCTTAGAGGCTGACTTCTCTCTCTCCTTTGTCATCATCTGCTCAAATTGCTTCATCATCGCCCCCATAGTTTCTTCCATCCCTTCTTCCATGGCCGATCTCATTGCTGCCATTTCCTTCTACCAACTCAACTGCATCGCCTCTACCTTCTCTTCCAGAGCCTCCACCTTCTTTTGATTTTAAGTCGTGTTCGCGCTTCTTGGTTTCCCCAGCTTCCAGAAGCTCTAATACCAGATTTTCTAAGCCTAGCAACAAAGATCAATGCTAATCAACAAAAAAAAATGATCAGAACAACCAGATAGGGAAGAATAAGAGGACGTGAGTGAGATTTCTTCAATGAGCTCCAAGAATTCGAGGACCTGGCTCCTCCCAATACACCCCCGATATTCCCCGATACCCTCCTCTCTCTCCCTCAATTCCCTTCTTATACCCCCCTCCCAGTAACTAAAAATTTGACTCCTATAACAAAATGACGACATAACAGATTAGATAATAAATGATAAAAGACTCCACAGACCCTATGCAACTGAATGAAATAAAAATATACTCCTTAGCCCTGACTCAGCCCTATTTAACCCACCCCTGCTACTTATTCCTCCTCACATAAGTGTATCGCACCAAGGGTCTATTATATTTATATTCTTCAAGATGTGTATTTATATTTTATAACATGTGTATTTATATATATTTTTTAAGATGTGTGTTTATATATAATATATAAGACATGTATTTGTATTCTGTAATATGTGTTATATATATATATTTTAAGATGTGTATTTATATACAATCTATAAGACATGTATTTATATTCTATAAGATGTATATTTATATATATATTTTGCAAGATGTGTATTTGTAAATAGTAACATGTGTATATATATAAAGTTTATAAGATGTGTATTTATATATATTCTGTAAGATATGTATTTATATTTTGTAATATGTGTATTTATATTATATTAAGATGTGTATTTATATTCTATAAGATGTATATTTATAATTTGAAAGAAGTGTATTATGTTGGAAAATATGAGTGTTTTTAGAAGATGTGTATTCTTTATATGCATATGCATATTTTTAATGGGTGTAAGAGTAATAACTAGCACATAAAACAAAATAACATATAAGACATAACAGTACCATATACACCTAGCAAGTTGCATATGGTTGTAGGATGCAATTCCAATGCATGGTCTTCCTTAGTTTCCCATGGATAAGGCACTCTCTCATGGTACAGGCTCAGGCAATGGAGGATTAGATTCTTTTATAATTTTCATTTTAGTTCAAAATGACAAAACAGATAGATCATTTAACCTGAATTATTGCAAGTGTAAAATGTAAACTGCCCACTAGTCAAATTTCTAACAAAGAGAGAACCTCACAGGTGCAATACTTAACCATGGGCTGGCCGCCATATCCAAGTTCAAGCATCTACGACGATTTCCCAAAAAAATAACATATGATATTCATTGTCCCATAGTGTTTGCATCTTATCCCATTTTAAGTTGGGCCAAAGTATTTGCAAAGTTTCTCTTCATAAAGCATTGAATATATTTTTAATTTTTCTGCATGCCTTATATTAAAGATTTTCACACATAAGATTCATTCTCCAATGAAAAAACTCAATGACAATGAAGGAAGATAAGAAACACAATCCGGTGATGTAGTTAATTTTGATTTGACTATTTTCTAAATAGTAACAATTTCCATACCCTTGCAAACACTATGAGAATGAGGTGCATAATGTATAACTCGGTTAGCATACAAACTGTAGAACTATTTTCAGCAAAAATTGACAGGTGGTCCAAACTTGTGTAGATACTTATAATGCCAGGCTAATTCAAGTGAAAGCTAACAGCAGTCAGAGATACTGGTTACCTCATAAAGAACAAGTGTTATGCAATTATGAGGTGGTTGTTGTCAATTTCAAGCCCAGAGACACCAGAGTCCCAGACTGTGAGAACACTATTGCCCAGTTCACTTTCCTATTCCTTTTGACTATCAGAGCAAATTGTGGTATGAAAAATAAAACTTATGTGCCGAGCCCACTCATTCATACATCAAAGGGGATGGATACTCACTTAGGTACAGCAGTTGCTGTCAGAGCTAAGATTGGAACATCTGGAAAACTGTTTCTAAGAGATGAAAGCTTGCGGTAGCTAGGCCTGCATCATTATCAAAAAACAGATCATAGTTAGATAGATTAAAATAAAAGACTAGCTTCAAACTGCCTTCTGTATGAAGATTTCTGCATTAAAAGGTGCTAGCTGCCTTAATCTTAATCACTTAGCATCTCTATTGTCTATCTACTTCACCAACTGTGGTGCAGCACTAGGTTAGAGAAGAAACATATCCTGCCTGAAGGTGACATTTATCATCTTAATAATGCCTTTAATAAGATAGGAAACAACTAGGAAATAAAAATGCATGGAAACACAACGGATCAAGCAAAATTTATTTGCTAACTTGATTTATGCAATCATGTCTTGGGCGATTTTGCTCCCTTCTTTGCTGGCTGCACTGTTTTTACCCTTCGTTGTTGTGTTATCTAAAGAAAAAGATGATTATAACTATACACGTTCAAATATTTTTAATTTTATTTTTCCTATCAAACTTTCATTTTGAGATCACCAGATTTGCTGAGGTTCTTCTTGATGTTTTCAAGGACTGTACTGGGAAGTAACAACAGATTAGGTGGTGCAGCACAGCTTGAGGGAAAAAAGAAAGTGTGAAATAGATTAAGCAGAATATAAGCGTTGATCATCAGACTCGAGAAAATGAAGGGGACTTGATAGAAATGAAGTGAAATTTGATATTCCAAAAACTTGTAGTATCCAGTGACAACTGACTAGGAGTAAAATAGTAACGTGATTGAGGATACTGCACTTGATGTGGTCATCATAACTATACTTCGGTACTGTCTAAAGTATGATGACAGGAACTATATCATGACAGTAAAAACTCCACATCATTATTATCTGGTACCTGCAACTGATAGATTCTTCTAGAGATTTCCCGCAGGCTCCATGACAGAAACTTTTACCCAAAGAGAAAGGAGAGATCCTCAGTTAATCTTAAGGAGCTATATTGTCCATACTCCTAAGCATCATAATCTTAGAGACACCTAATGCTGGCACTGATGTATGCCTCTCTCATTTAGAAAATATCTAAACTTCTCTCAGCTGCCGTTGAACCTTTAGGTACTTCACAATCCCATGGTGTCAAAATCCCATATTCCTCTCCTCTTCATTTATTCTATTACCTATTATTTCTCCTCTGTAATCTTTTTCCTTTATTAAGTTGTAATTAATTTGTCAAATTGCTGTAATTTCTCCAGCCTACAGAAGAGGGGTCAAATTCCTATAATTTCTCCTTTTCCCTCTTAATTTTTGTAATTAAAGGGATCCTCTCCTTAACTTAAGATTCTTCTAGCTTAGTATGTATATACATAGGACCCTCACTACTCTTGTAATTCTCAATTAGAAATTTATTCAATTTTATCTCTTTCCCTCTCAATATGGTATATAAGCAGGAAACTACCGGAGCAGAACTTTGAAACCAAATACAATGCCTACAATATATCCAAAAGCAGTCATTCAATTGGTTCGAATAGAAGAGACAATTCATCATTCCAACTCACAATAGAGAAACTCAATGGAGCCAACTATCTAGAATGGGCTCAAATTATCAAGTTAATTGTTGATGAAAAGGGAAACTAGGTTACCTCACTGGAGCCATGAAGAAACCATCCGATTCTGACCTGTTGCTACCCAAATGGCACTCGGAGAATGCACAAGTGATGTCTTTGTTAGTCAATTCTACACAGCCAATCATCAAGAAGACGTATCTCTTCTTTTCGACTGCTACACAGATCTGGGATGTTCTCCGAGAGACGTATTCAAATGTCAAAAATACATCTCAAATTTTTGAGATCAAAATAAGTCTGTGGAAACTTCAATAAGGAGATAGAAGTGCAATTGAGTATTACACAGAGATGCCTTCTCTCTAGAAAGAGCTCAATTTGAGCTATGAAGAGGAGTGGGCATGCTCTGAGGATCCGGTACTCTTTTAGAAACGAAAGAACGAAAGAGTTCTCGAGTTCCTTGCTGACCTAAATCCAGAATTAGATGATGTTCGCAGTCGGATTCTTGATCGTCGCCCATTACCATTGACTGAAGCTGAATTCGTTGAATTATAATGCGAAGAAGGAAGAAGCAAGGTGATGATAGGCGCAAAAATAAAACCAGGAAGTTCGGGGACCTTGGCTGGAACTGGGCAAAATGGACTGAACTTTAATTACGGGCCTAAAGATTTAGCACTTGCAACAAAAGGCATCTTTGCTCAATCCAATGCCCATGAAAAAAAAGGAGAGAGAAGACGTGGTGCAAGCATTATCATAAACCGTGGCACACAAAGGATATGTGTTGGGACCTTCCTAGCAAGCCACCTAGGTGGAAATCAAAAAAAGGTCCGTGGATTCCAAGTGTCTTCTATGAATCATAACGGTAAGGGAGACAATAATCAATTATGATCCACCAGGATCAGATTGATAATCTTATCAAGTTGTTGTCCGGTACTCAAAACCCCAACCCAGTAGCATCATCTTCTCTCGCTCATAAAGGTAGTTTCCAAACAACACTGAATGTTAATTCTCGGTTAAATTTTTCATGGATTATTAACTCAAGTGCTTCCGATCACATGACAAGTGCCTTTCATCTATTTACCACATACTCACCTTGTGTCATAAACTTAAAAGTAAAAATTGCAGATGGAACCCTCTCATTGGTTGCAGGAAAAGAAAACATACAACTCTCATCTTCTTTGACTCTTGAATCTGTTCTTCATGTTCCAAAGCTATCTTACAACCTAATATCAATTAGTCAGCTTACCAAGGACTTGAACAGTTCTGTTAAAAAAAAAAATTCTTATCTTTGTGTTTTTTAGGATCTATCATCAGGGAAGATAATTGGCAGTTCTAAAGAATGTGGAGGACTCTACTACATTGTTGAAGCCAAAATGAGTAGGCAGGAACTGCTTGCTATCTATGATTCAATATCTCTCTGTAGGAATAGGCATTATGTTGTGGCATTTTAGAATGGGTTATTCCATTTTTCAATACTTAAAATTGTTATTCCCTTCATTGTTCTCTAATAAAAACGCCTCTCATTTTCAATTGAATTTTGCCAAAACATAACTCCTTTCCCAAAATCCAACCACCAATGGACCAAACCTTTCCGGTTAATACACAGTGATGCTGGATCCTTCTCATGTTCCAACTCATAACAATTACAAATGGTTTATTACGTTCATCAATGACCACACTTGTGTCTGTTGGGTCTCTCTTGAAAGATAAATCTGACGTACAAACTATTTTTCAAAATTTCTACTTTATGATCCAAACCCAATTTCAAGCACAAATATGGATACTCCACACCGATAACGATGCAGAATATTTCAATACATAGTTAACAATTTTTTTATATCAAAACAGTATCATTCAACAAAGTTCATGTGTCAATACCCACCAACAAAATGGGTAGCAGAAAGAAAAAATATACATCTTTTAGAGGTAGCCCAAGTCTTAATGTTTACAGGCAATAAGCCAAAAATATTTTTGGGAGATTCTATCTTGTTTGTTGCTTTTCTCATAAATCGGATGCCTAGTCATGTTCTCTCTTTCCGGACTCCTGTAGCCATCCTCTAAGAACATTTTCTTTCTTTCAAGTACAGTCAAATATCCTTTAAAGATATTTGGATGCACTGTATTTGTAAACACTCATCTTCATCATTGTTGGAAACTTGACCCCGGATGTGTCAAATGTGTATTTATTGGTTATTCATCAACTCAAAAAGGATAAAAGTGTTTTGATCCTTCGTCTAAAAAGTTGTTTGTTAGTTGATATGTTACCTTCTTCGAAAATATACCCTTCTTCCAAAAACCTTCACTTTAGGGGAAGAAGTCTCCTGATGATGAAGTTTGTTTGTTAGACCTTAAAATTGCTGAACCTAGCATATCTACTGTACCTCAAGATCAGCCTAACCAACTTGATCCACCGCATGTAACAAGTCATATAAACTAAAGGTGAGATAAGGAGAACTAGCATAGCTAAGAGATAATTGTCTACTCACAAACAGAAAAGACAAAGGATGGTGGAAACCATATTCCTCATGCACAATCTAAGTTAGACCTAATGATGGCAGATCCATATACCCAAGAACCTTCCACAGACACGGGTAACTCTAAGAGTTTAGATCTAGACTTAACTATTGCTCTTAGAAAACAACCTCGTTCTTGCACCTTACATCCTCCTATATCTCAGTTTGTGTCTTATAAAAATTTGTTCACTACATTTAAAGCATTTACCTCTAACCCATCCTCAATAACCTTTCCAAAGGATGTGAATGAAGCCTTTAGCTCACCGAAATGGAAAAATGGCACCATGGAGGAAAATAATACATGGGAGATTGTAAATTTACCGAGAGGAAAGGAGGCAGAGGGGTGTCAGTGGGTTTTCACTGTGAAATACAAATCTAATGGCTCCATAGATTGCAACAAAGCTAGACTTGTGGCTAAGGTCTTTACTCAAACCTATGGGATTGACTACATTGATATTTTTATACTGGTTGCCAAAATAAATGTAGTTAGGGTGCTCCTGTCCTTAGCTACAAACTTGGACGGGATCCTTCAACAACTTGATATCAAGAATGCCCTCTTGAATGGTACACTCCACAAAGAAGTGTACATGAAGATTCCACCCGGGTTTAGGGATGGCAATTTTTCCCGCCGGTTCAGGGGCCCGTCGAGGATTCCTCGTTTGGGTTCAGGTTCGGGGAGAGAATTCGGGGATCGGGTTCAGGTTCAGGGGTTTTTTTTTGGGACAGTGCAAGGATGGGTTCGGGGATGGTTTGGGGTCCCCATCCCTGAACCCACCCCGAATAATTTTTTTATATATTTTTTATATTTTTTTATATAATTATATATATAATATATATAATTTTTTTATAGAATATAAATTAAAAGTATGATATAAAAAAAAGACTCGAGGATCGGGTATAAAGTCAGGTTTCGGGAATCAGGTCGGGTATGGGGATTTGATCCCTGCGGGGATTGAGTCAAGGAATCCCCGATAAAAATAAAAAATAAAAAATCGGAGATCAGGTCGAGTTCGGGGATTATTTTTCTTATCGGGTTCAGGGATGGGGACCCCGCCCCGTTGCCATCCCTACCTAGGTTCCACAAAGGTAATGAAAACAAGATGTGCAGGTTGAGAATATGGACTAAAGCAATCTCCACGCACTTGGTTTGATAGGTTCACAAGATGCCTGAGATGTGAAGGGTACAAACAAGGGCAATCAGACCACACCATCTTTTTAAGCATAATGGAAGAGGGATGAAACCCATCTTAATTATATATGTGGATGACATTATACTTACCGGAGATAACCTACCGAAAATGGCAAGATTGAAGAATATCCTCGCAAAAGAATTTGAAGTCAAGGATCTAGGACCAATGAAGTATTTCCTTGGTATGGAAGTTGCAAAATCAAGGAAAGGGATTAGTGTGTCCCAATGGAAATGTATCCTAGACCTTTTGACAAAGACTGGAAACCTTGTGATACTCCAGTTGAAGCTGGAAGGAAATTTGAACAAGCTAGAAAACCAGTCGATAAGAAATTAAGAATAGATATCAAAGGTTAGTTGGAAAACTAATTTACTTGTCACACAGGAGACCTGATATTGCTTTCGTCGTTAGCACTGTGTACCAATATAGGCATTCCCCAAAGGAAGCTCACACAGAAGCAATATACCAGATATTAAATACCTCAAAGGCTCACCCACGAAGGGTCTGTTCTATAAGAAAAATGATTGTAGAGATGTTGACTGGGTTGGTCCAACAAAGGATAGAAGGTCCACTTCTAGATATTGTACGTTTGTTTGGGGAAACCTAGTCACCTGAAGAAGCAAGAAACATAATGCGGTTGCTAGGAGCAGTGTTGAAGCTGAATTTAGAGCTACAACTCATGTAATGTGTGAAGCTCTATGGATCAAGAAGATCCTTAAAAAATTGTGTGCGCCATTGAGATTTCCTATGAAGTTCTATTGTGATAACAAGGCTACAATCAATATTTCCCTCAATCTAGTGCAACATAACTGCACTAAACATGTTGAAGTTAACAGTCTATTTGCTTGACCTCATGTCCCTACAAAAGAACAAGTAGCGGACATCTTCACCAAAGGGTTGTCCAAACAGCCTTTTCAGTATTTCATTTGCAAGTTGGAATTGATCAACATTTATAATCCAACTTGAGGGGAAGTGTCGAAATCCCATATTCATCTCCTCTACATTTATTCTATTCCCTATTATTTCTCCTCATTAATATTTTCCTTTATTAGGTTGTAATTAATCAATCAAATTATTGGAATTTCTCCAGCCTGTAGATGACCGGTCAAATTCCTATAATTTCTCCAACCTTCAAATGACCGGTCAAATTCCTATAATTTCTCATTTTCCCTCTTAATTTGCTTAATTAAGGATCTCCTTAACTTAAGATTCTTCTAGCTTAGAATAGGACCTTCTCTACTCTTGTAATTCTTCATTAGAAATTAATTCAATTTTATCTCTTTCCCTCTCAATACATAATTATTTCCATATAAGGAAAAGCTATTTGATTGTCGGACAACCTTGCCATATACACCAAATAAATGACCTAAGGTGAAAGAGCTAACTATCCTACGCAAACCTTGTG
The DNA here is from genome assembly GCA_039764185.1 of Tamarix austromongolica. Lineage (NCBI taxonomy): Eukaryota > Viridiplantae > Streptophyta > Magnoliopsida > Caryophyllales > Tamaricaceae > Tamarix > Tamarix austromongolica. Next base: position 28,016,492 of record CM077811.1, on the reverse strand, counting down.
GAAAAATAGCTTTTTCTTTGCCCACATGCTTATAATTGCTAAAATTGTATTCAAGGTATGACATCTTTCATGACAACAATATCAAAAACCTGAAATTCTACAAGTGATGCAATCTCAATCTATACTCCACATAATCGTCATGCTTGTAGCTTGAGCCCAACAGCTTAATGGAAAGCAAGCCCACGTACACATAGATATACCTCTTTCTATAGGTCTTGAAGGTCTAAGAGTATTATTTAGTAATTAGATATTATTTATCATTACTTTGTATTATCTTATTAGTCTTAACCGTTAAGTAATTAATAATTGATATCTTTTACTATTCACCTTTGTTTATCTCAACATACATTATTATTTTGGCGAGTTGAATAATAATTTTGTGTGGTTTGAAAGAAACCAAAGGCTAGAGTGTAGCCTTGCATCAATAAGTGTGTGTTTGGCATCCATAGAGGCTAGTTTATGTGCTAATTTTGAGCTTATTATATTGTTGAATAAAGCTGACTCTGAAAAATAAGTCATGTTTGGTAGGTAGCTTATAATAAAAATAAGCTAACATTTTCTAAGCTAATAAAACATGTTTCTAAGAACCTATAAGCTAGTTTCTTACAATCTGTCTCATTTTTCAACCCAAAAGGGGGGGGGGAATCAATTCTTTTGTCTATATAAATATGTCCTTGTCATTTTATACTTTTCAGCGACTTCTTCGATTAGTTACATGAAACACTTCTAAGAATACATGCTAGCTTATCAGCTAGTTGTGCCAAATAGAACCCAAATAATTTTACTTCATAGTGCTGTCTTTGATAAAGATATCAAAAGGCAAGGACCCTCAAGCAAGAAAATGGATTCCTAAATTATGTTTCCTCTTACCATGTTTATTTACCAAGTGAAGACTGCCTATTTCAGTTCACCATAAAAAAGAAGCTGTTCGACACAGACAGGAGGTTAACTGAAGCATAAACGTGCATTACACATTATTAAGTGGCTGTAAGCCCAAATAAGGGGTGCCAAAGAGAGACGCATTCACATTAATCTATTATAGCTAAAAGAAAACCATCCACTGAAGACTTCCTGATCAAGAAACACTCAAAACAATATCTAAATGATTCCTCCAGGAAGTCCAATCAGAAACCTCAAGTTGGCAGCATAAATACAAGAATATGAATGTTGAGGGAAAAAATATTAAAACTTCACTATAGTCAAAGACATGAGGATAACCTGAAGTCATGACCCCATGTTGAGATGCAGTGTGCCTAAAGAAAGAGAGAAAAGACATTAAACAATATCAAAATTACATAGTTATAAATAATCTCCTCAAGAGTCAGTGATTGACATAGAGCATAAAGTACATACCTCATCTATAGCAATTAGATGCAGAAGTCCTCTCGAATGGATCTTCAACAATTTCAAGCTGAACCCTGCTGTGGCAATTAACTCCGGGGTCACATACAGCAGCCTCAATGATGGTTTCCCAGATGCAAGATCCTCATAAATCTAGAGAATAGAAGTGTCATGTCAGGGAAAAATAACAATCATTCTAAAAGTTCAGTGAGCAAAGGAAATTTAAGTAGACAAGCATAAGAATACATAAAGGGCAATCTGAAAAACAAAGAGGACATGAAAGCTGTCAGGACCTGAATAGATATCCACAGAATTTTATCTCAAAAAGGTCAAGCTCAGATTGTAAAGAACTGCATCCAAAAGTTCAAAAGCAGCACGAAAAAACATTACAATACTTGCTTAAGAAAAGTGGAAAGGAAAATGTGCTTCAAAATGAAACTGGAAAGTGGAAAATCGAGTTGAAGGTATCACCTAATAAGGCCTCACTAGTCACTACAGCTAATTACCAAAAAAGGTAAATAAACAAAAAAGAAGAAGGAAAAAAATTATGCTCATAGAAGTGAAGCAAAAGAGTTTGTTACTAACAATTCTTAAAACATAAACAGCTCATTCATAAGCATTACACATGTCTCAACTCTCAACTTATGTGCAAAAACCAAGTCCTTTTGTGATTTCTTATACTATCAACAACATTTACATAAAAGCTATGAGCTAACATCTCAGACAAACAACGAGTGGAAATCACCTTTGCTCTAGCATGAGATGTTTGAGTTGAGGACAAAAATTCAGCAGAAATACCCTTTTTCTTCAATTCCTTGACTTGATTTTCCTATATTTTGAAGAATTTGTTTTCATATCAGATAACAGAAGTGAAGGGAAACATCCCAGGATCACAGACTATGTGGAAAGGAATTCTATGTCTTACCATCAAAGCTGCAAGAAAAGTTCACCCCTTTGATAGCAGAGATACCTCACGTTTGCAAAAATTAGATATAATCTGCATGCAGATTAGATTTTATGAAGTAATAAGGCATGTGATGTCACCTATCAGAGGGCAGACAACTAGCACAATCCCTTTCTTTGCCAGCGCTGGAATCTGGTAACAAATTGACTTCCCTCCTCCGGTGGGCATCAAACAAAAACAGTCTCTTCCTGCAAGTTACAGTAGATTTACAATTAAGTATCAGGTACTAATCAAGTCCAAATAAGACAATTGACCATAACGTCCACACAGTGTGTGCCACCATGGACGAGATTGGCTCCCAGTAAAAGGAAACCCTCAAGAGAAAAGAGGAACCTGATAGCACAGATTCAATTGCCTCCAACTGCTTGCCACGAAATTCAGAATGGCCAAAGTGCCATCTCAGAATCTTCACAAGAGCCTCTTTTCTAGAAATTTGCTTCTTGCTATGACATAAATCTTGAACAGGCAATGGCGATTTTCTCATACTTGCTGCACAAACACAAATATTAACTTTTTCACCTTCAAATGACAGCCAAATGAGAAAATGAAACTAGATGGCTAAAAATAAGTGTCAACCTAGAGAACTACCGACTACTCTAGAAATTTGCGTCTTGCTATGACATAAATCTTGAACAGGCAGTGGTGATTTTTTCATACTTGCTGCACAAACACAAATATTAACTTTTTCACCTTCAAATGACAGCCAAATGAGAAAATGACACTAGATGGCTAAAAATAAGTGTCAACCTAGAGAACTACCGACTACTCTGGATCAGATAGCCTAAAAACTTTCAGCAATAAGAGACATCAAAATCAAAACCCTTACTGGGTATATGGCCGTTAGTCAAAAATCCGGTATTTAAAAACCAATTATAAAAGTTTAGGGATAACAGAAGGTGTCACTGTGTCCTGTGAACCTGCATATATATTATGGCATTCCTCTTTACAGAAATATATATACATACATACATACATACATACATACATACATATATATATATATATATATGTGCTCATTTGTTCACCATGTCTACGTTACTACGACAGTGAGAGGGTGAAAGCGCGAGACAGTGTGGAATTAACAGACCAAAAAAGGGAAGAAAGAACTCGGTCAGCATCCAAATGCTGCCAGGATCAGTCGATAAAAAATTCATACACTAAGTAATGAATGAATAACAAAAAACTGAAATTACTCATACCAAACACATAGCGGATGTTTAATGGTATAGAGAATACCGGGGCTAACAATATATCATACACGTGTTTGCAACAACTCAATCATCGGCAACATACATAGCTTAAGGTCACATAAGTCGAGGGAACCGACACAGCCTGATGAATACATTTTACGGCTAGAGAAAAAAGAATAATCTAAGTTGACACAAAAACGATGGCGAACCAATACTACCATCATGGAAATATTAATGCAACAATAAATCATTCAGCAAAATGAGTCAGCAATGATCATTAAATCGAGTGTAGCAACAATAATTTAGGATTAAACTGGCACTATCGAACTGCAAACTCCGTTAGAAATTGGCAGCGGCAAATTAAATTTCTCAAAGTCAGTATGATGCCTGAACTCAGAACAAATGCTATAATCTAAAGAAGGCAAGGGAAAGAAGATGAAAAATGATAGTTAAATTAGCCATGCAACCGAAAACCGACGTAAGAGAGAGAACCTGAGATCGTCGGAGAAGGTTAGAATGGGTGTCAGAGAGAATTCGCAATTCCGGTATGTAAATGCCAGGAAATATGAGCATGACGACAGCAGCAGTAGATGAAATGAAATAACAGCGAATGCGCTCTCCGCCAAAATAGAAAAGGACATCTTTACCCGCGTTTCCGTCGGTCCCAAAAGGTAGTGTTACATACTTTCTCTTTTCTCTTTTCTCTTTTCGTTGAACTCACGCCTTTTAAATAGTTTTTTTTTTTCCCTCAAATTATCTCCTTATATTGTCCACGACATATTATTTTACTGAGCCTACTCACCAGCTCAAAAAAACACTTACAAGGTCAATAAGCTTGAAAAATTAAACAAAGCTTTGGAAATAAAGCCCAGCTCAACCGAAACAAAGGAAAGAAAAGAGCAGAGGGATGGAAAGAAGAGGGGGAGAGGGAGAAAGGAACGAAGAGATAAATAATTTTTTGATATATTATATTATTATATTATTAAGTTTTTTTTATGTGGAGTTAGGGATTAAAAAATTAAACAATATTTTTGATATTGAAAAGGTGTTGAATTAATCTCATATCCCAAACCCCAAACCCTCTAATATCTAAATATAATATTTACCGATGATATTTTTATTATAATTCAAGGATTTGAGATAGAGGTAGAGATTTGAGGCATGATACCCCCTCTATCACTAGGATGACAAAGAAAATTATAACCATAACATTTCAAAATTTACTACTTTTTTTTAAAGCAAAAGAACTTAAAATTTAAAAATCTGTGAATTATGGGGATGTTACCGCCACACTTAGTACCAAACCGGTTCTCTCCGACCGTTTCGGTACCAAGTGCTAAAGCTAGAATAAAATTAATAATCAATTATGAATCAAGAAAATCTAAACTTCAAATAAGTATTAAACGGTTGTAAAACAAAAATCAGAGTAAACATAAATAATTATTAATCATATTCAAAGGAGAAATAGCTAGGGATGGCAATGAGGCGGGTCGGGGACGGGGACCCCATCCCCATCCCCAAACCCGATAAGAAAAAATATCCCCGAACCTGACCCGATCCCCTTTTTTTCTTAACGGGGATTCCCTGACCCGATCCTCGTTGGGATGCAATCCCCATACCCGCCCCGATCCCCGATCCCAGATACCCGATCCCCGATCCCTTATAAATTCCCAAATCCCCGATAAGATCCCCGATACCCGATAAGATCCTCGATAACCGCCCCATTTTGTACAAGGGCATAAGCAGCAAGATCCAATGCACTTATATGCCCAATAAATGATTGTGTCACCACCAGTCTTCCAAATGATGTTGTGCGAGCTAATATACCTAGAAATGCAATCTTCCATATTTTTTTATTTTCTGTCCATATCCTTCTCTTTAGATCAGCTGGTTCAGCCTGAGAAGCAATTAATCTTGATTCCAGCTCATTATCCATCATTCTGCCCAGAGAAAAGGAAGATGCGTATCACAGGGGAAAAAATATATATATATCACATGTCAACTGACTAAACACTCCATACTTAGATAGCAGTCTGGATGGAGGAAACAAATGCAAATGCAGAAACAGGAAGGCATGGAAAACTTTGAGATGAGATTCATTCAAAGGGATTTCTGTTATCTTTTGTTAAAAGAGGATCAGTCATTGGAGACAAACGGTTTCTTCTGCATTCATTCCAAAAATTATGGTCCAGTTTGGCGCCTGCAGCAGCAGTCTGGTACCAAGAACAAGATTTTTCTATTTAAGCATCAACGCCATGCAACATACCTGTACTTTAGTGAATCAAAGGGATGAAGAGAAGCTAGTACACTATTAATATGTTATTTGATACCTCAAGAACAACCCAGTCGAGGCTTTCTCATGAATTCGAATGACGATTTTCAATTATTATCATATTGTGATTCCAATTTTTATATGAACTCACAGTGCCTCATTTCACTTTCATTCCAATTTTTACCGATTGCAGTGGCGGACTAGCGTTTGTGGTTGCGGGAAAAGCTCCACTGCTCCAGGCGTCGGGTTGGGCGGAGGCGACTAGGCGAGGTCCGCTACAGCGACAAAGAGGAAGATTGAAAGAGGGAGGGTTACACTCTTACAGAGCCAAACAAGTGAAACGACGGAGAGTCGGGGTCGGGGACAAATTAGGTTAACTGGTTAAGGTTACAGACTTACAGGAGGTTACCGAATACTGCTTGCTGAGTTGCTGTAGAGAGTTAGTGGGTCATGGGTGCGGGGGAGTGCCAAAGCCAAACGGGGAGGAACGAGGTTACGAGGAACTGAGGAAGACCGACTGACCGAACACAGGAGTTGGTTGACACTGAGGTTCGGCCCGCCCAATTTGACAATTTGAAAAAAAAATAATTCGGGGCGGGTTCGGGTACGGGGACCCCAAACCCATACCCGACTCGTCACCGAATTAATCCCCGATAAAAATCCCCAACCCCGAACCCAATCCCCAAAATACTTCCCCGAACCCGAACGGGGAATCCCCGACGGGGCCCCGAACCCGTGGGAAAAATTGTCATCCCTAGAAATAGCTTACAACCGATAAAAAATTCATTTAAAATACTCAATACAAGGTAATAAATCAAAATGGATAAATCCAATACAAAAGAAATAACAAAAGGAAATACATCACATAAAGAGTAAATATGGCCACAACTCTCTCGAACTTTGAGCCAACCATAAGCTTAACACTCAGCCCTGCCTAATGTCTCGCTCACCTATGCAAAGTCAGAAGGCCCTACTACTCGTGGGAATGAGCAGCACCCATGAAAAGGGTGATCAGTACACTACGTACGGAGCTATCTTCCACATATATATATATTAGGCCACTAAACACCCTTTATAATTGTCATACTTAACACATTTCCCAGTTAGTTGGTTAGATTACCAATTTGCCCTTTTTCCTTTACCATAATTAACGGATTACCCTTTAGTTGATCAAATTACCAACTTACCCTTTCTCGTTATCCTAATTACCAAATTATCCCTTTATTCAATTACCAACTACCCATCTTCATTGACAAAATTACCAAGTTACCCTCTGGTTGGTCAAATTACCGAGTTACCCTTTTATACGATCATAATTACCAAACTACCCTTCTCTGTTATCAAATTTACCAAATTACCCTTTAGTTATTTAATTTACCAAATAGCTTTTATTAATTGTCATAATTACCAAACTGTCCTTCACATTTATCAAAATTACCAAAATACCCTCTAGTCGGTTAAATTGCCAAAATTACCCCTCACATTTATCATATTTACCATTTTACCCTTCTCCATTATTAAATTATCATATTACCCTTTTGTTATTTAAATTATTATTTTTCCCTTCTCAATTATTGTAATTACCAATTTAATCCTTTCCAGTTTCCTCTTTTACCCCTTTTGATTTACAAAATTACCATTTTACCCATTTACCTTCAAATTTACCATTTTACCCCTTGACTCCCAAAGATTGCCATATCGCCCTTTTACTTATAAAATTTCCATTTATCCTTAATTATGAAGTTACTATCTTACCTCTTTTAATTTTTAGATTACCATTCTGCCCGTTAATTACAAAATTACTATTTTAACCTTTAATTATGAAATTACAATTTTACCCTTTTATTATAAAATTTTCATTTTGCCCTCTTCTTAAAAAATTATTACTTTACCATTTAATCACAAAATTACTACTTTACCCTTTATTCACAAAATTACTATTTTTCCCTTTAATTACAAAATTGTCAATTTGCCCTTTTGTTACAAAATTACCAATTTACCATTAAATCATAAAATTATCAAATTATCCTTTCACTTACAAATTTACCATCTTACCCCTTATTACTCCACTTATATTAAATTATTATTATTACTACATAAAATATTAACTTTAATCCCTCATCTTCAACTCTTATAATTAATGTAACATTATTAGCACCCATATATATTCTAGGCCATAATCTTGTACAAGATACATTAATAAAATTCCCTAAGGCTCATAAAATATCAAACATGTATCAAATATCACAATAGCATAAAACAACATAGATAATGCCTGACATTTTCCTTAACAACTAAATTATTTCCTTAAACAACATTTCCATACATAACACATAACTTAACATACTTCTTTTTATCAAACATCACAAGAAACCACACATATGACATTAAAAAAATATATTAAGCATAATAACACATTAAAAATCCTAATGTGCTAACATACGTTAATCCAAGTGTTTAAGTGGGATTTAACGGTTACCTCGATTTTCGCAAAAACGAACCTTACCGGTATTCTGGTTAAAGGTCCAAGCTTTGATTATCAAAACCAATACCTAAAAATAATTCAAGACTTATTAGATTAGAAAAGATAAAAACCAAATTATAAGGCTTATAACACTTAATTAATCAAATAATTAAACTAAAATATTATTATACCTTAAAATTTATTAAACAACTAAATCAAAGAGGGCAGCATCTCATCCTGCTCATGCAGCATGAGCCGCATGCAGAGAAAGAACAAGGATGGCTCGAAGGTGGCAAGGATGGAAGGAGGGAGAAGTGTTTTTGGGTTGGTGGTTTGGGGCTAGAAAAGAAGGTGGTTAGGGGAGGATTTAGGGCAAGGGAATGGTGCAGAAGTGGAGAGGGGTGTAGGTGGTTGTCGGGGATGCGTTGGAGGTGGCTAAAGGTGGCGGAGATGGGGGCAGCAAGGCTGCGAAGGTGGCGGCCGAAGGGGGGTCGAGATGGAGGCTGGTGAGGAAGGAAAATGGGGAGGGAAAATGAGGGCCTTTGGGTGGTTTTTTCGGGCAAGATAGGATTGGGGTATTAGAGGGGGTTGTAGGGAGTAATTTGGTGGCTTAGGTGGCGGCGGAAGAGGCGGGACGGCGGCAGAATGCGGCGGTGCAGGGCGGTTGCCGATAATGGGGTAAAGAAGAGAAAAAAGGGAGAGGAGGAAGAATGGGGGCTATGGGGTAGCTTGATGGGGGTTGTGATCTGTTGGGGGTGAGGTAGAGGGTGGCAGGGTGTGGTTCATATGGTGGTTGAGGCGGCAGCGGCGGCGGCGGCGGTGAAACAAAACAAAGAGGGCGAGGGAAGGAGAAGAAAGGAAAAAAAAAGGAGAGGGTCGGGGCATGGCACATGGGCTCGAAAAAAATGCAGAGTGAGTATGGAAGGAGGAATAAATAGGAGGGGAAGAGAAGGGAATGGATAGGGGCTCGAGGGGCAGCTATGAGTGGTAGAGAAATGGGAGTTGCAGGGGGAGGGAGAAAAGGTGACGGCAGGGAGAGGGAGAGGGAGACAGGGGTGGTGGGACCAGTATGGCCGGAAAATGACGAGAAGGAGAGGAAGGGAGACAGGGGAGGTCAACGGGGGAGAGGCAGCTGCAAGTCGGGCGGCAAAAATGGTGGAGGAAGGCGGAGATTATCGCCGATGATGGAGGAAGAAGAAAGAAAGAAGAAGAAGAAAGGGTCGGGGGTGTTGGGCGAGACGGGTGGACCGACCGAAGGAAAGAATAAAAAGAGCTGGCCGGTCGAGGAAGAAGGAAAAGAAAGAAGGCGATCGGGCGATGCAGGAAAGGCAGGGGAGGAGGAATGGGCCAGCGACCCAGCGCAGGAGAGGGGGGTAAGGGCAGCTGAAGCAGGCCGGCGGCCCAAAGAAGGAAAAAGAAAGAGAAAGAAAGAGAAAAAGGAGAAAAGAAGGAAAAAGGGGGAAAAGGAAAAATAAAGGGAAAATGGGATTAATAATTTAATTGATAAAATAATGAAATAGAATAATTTTGGGTAATAAATTGGTTTAATAATTGAATTTAAGATAATTAAAATATAAGGGTTAAAAAGGATAGTTTTTTGTAAAATAAAGGTTTAAATTTTTATTTAAATAATAAGAGTATAATAAGATAACAAAATATTTATTTTAACTTATTAAATATTTATACCCAATTTTATTTACTCAAAAATCCATAAAATAATTAAATTAAATGAATTTAAAGGCTAATTTATTCCAAATAAAATTTATTTATTAAAATATAAGCTTTTAAAATTTCGGAGGATTATAGTAGTACCTGGCCACTATTATGTCGGTGGATCGGTCTGGGCCCAGCTCAATATCTTCCACTTTACATGATTAATATTTTAAGTATCTTATTCAGAAGCTTTCACCCTAGACATGGATGAATCACTCCATTTACACTTATCCTCTAACGGACTCTTTCCACATCATCAGAATCATATACCTCCCAACTTGCCCTAACATCCCTTCCTCCATATCCTATCTCACAGTGGAAATCCAACTCCTAAGTATATGGGTCAAGGCCCACTACTTTACACTTCCAAATCCATTCCACATCTCACTCTAGGGTTTTATCCCAAAACCCTAATTTAGGTCTAAGTGGCTCATCCTACTCCACCTCACACAACCCAAATCATTTTAACACTTCGCACATCATAACTCATAAGTTCCACCCTCATAATTACGCTTTAATCATCAAATACACATGATACCACAAAAACCCTAAGCAGCCACACCAAACCCTAATTATCCACACAAATCCTAGCTCTGTCTCCTACGTACCCTTATATTGTTCCACGTACTATTTTTCATCCAAAGTATTCAAACACCCAAACAACACTTACATTACCTTCCTCACACCCCCAAATCAACTTTTCATACGTAAATTCCATGCCCATGTAAATGTTACACATCACATGCAACCATTTGAATTTTTCATGCAAACCCTAAACTCCCACGTGAAAACCTAGATTCAACCATGTAAAACCCTAAATTCTGTCATGCAAAATCCAAGATTCCTTCATACAAAACCCTAAATTCAATCCACACAAAACCCAAGGTTTCTCTATACAAAACCCTAAATTCAATCCATACAAGCCATAGATTAGAGCCTCCTATGTTGCACCATATATTAAATTATCCCATACAAAATTATAGATTAGATTCTCCCATATAAAACCATATATTATATTCTCTCTCACAAAACCCTAAATATCCCATTTTATTCTTCCACTCATGGATCATTAAAATACTCAGGTCAACTCATTTCCCCTTTAGTTAACTTACTCTCCTTTGGTCATCACATTTCCCATTTTCCATTTTCAACCTTTTTCCCACACAATACCACTTTTATACATCCTCACATGAATGCCTAAAGGGTCACAAACTAATCATCACATACCACAATATTTCATCACATATACATAATACACATGTCATATAACAACACAAGAACATGCATCAACTCCATGTCATACCACATACGAAATAATTATAATAACAAACATAGGATGCATAACATACAATGCATATAATGCACATCAACACACACAATAGGCCTTGGTAGCACTCTTACCTAAAATGACACCGGTCTTGGAGCACGCTCCTACGCCTCCTTAGGGCTTTGAATGGTCTCACCTATATAATGGAAAAGCTAAAATTAGATTCCCTCCTACCAAAAATACCATTAATTACTAACTAATTCTAAGACTAGGCTTTTGATAAAATAATAAAATATTAATCAAAATGACATTAAATAATTACTATCTTACTAAAGATATAAGAAATAATAGTAATATTATAAAAGTTGATAATATAAGGTTGAAGACTTTACCCTAACAATAATAATAATAATAGCAAAGATACTAAAAATAATAACGATGATAGTATTAATAAGAATAAGAATAGTAACAACAACAATAATAATAAAAAGGGCATTACTCAAAAACATAGTGATATAAGGCTTCTGCCCCTTTTACCAAAATAATACTAATAATAACATTAGTAAAATAATTAACAAAATTTAGTAATAATAGTAATAATGAAATAGTAATAATAATAATGATAAAAACCAAAATAATATTGCAAAAATGATAATAATCATAATGGTAATAATAGTAATGATAATAATTGAAGATAAAATGAAGTAGGGTTTCGACCCTACATCAAATAATAATAAAATTATTAAATAATAATATTATTATTAACAATAATAATAATAATAAATGCTAATGATAAAAATATTAATAATATTAATAATAATAAGGCGTGATATTTATAATACTACTACTACAATTTAAAATAGGCACAATAGGATTTTAGTCCTATATAGAATAATAATACTAACATTGAAAATAATAATGATAATAATAATAATAATAATAATAATAATCACGTATTAGTAATAATAATAGTAATAATAGAAACAATAAGAATACTAATAATAATAAAATCGAAATAAAAATATAATAGGGCTTCAACCCTTAATAGAAATAATAATAATAATAATAATAATAATAACATTAATAATAATAATAATATATTTCAAATAAATAAAATAAAGCTTGTAAAAATATGGAAAAAGGGTTGAGAGGGTCTAGGGTTCAACCTTGGGCTAGTGGTGATAGGCGGCGTCGGCGGTGGCCGGAAAAAGAGAAGAAAAGGGGAAAAGTTGAGTGTTGGGAAAAGGAAAGGTAGAGTGGAGGTGGAAGTTGGGGTGTTAAAAATTGCCCAGAAGGAGAGGAATAGAATAAGGGTGGTGGTTCAGCCAAAGGTGGCGGCGACGGTGGTGGCCGAAAGGGGAAGAAGAAGAGAAAAGGAGGAGGACAGGGAGGAAGAGGAAAAGAAAGGTAGGAGGAGATAGAGTAGGGTCTGTAGGGGTTTTTGGAAGATGAAAGGGGCAGTGGTGGCGGACAAGGACAGAAAATAGGTTGATTGAGAAGAGAACTTTGCACAGCCGGGATGGCTCGTAGAGGAAGAATTGAGGAAGGGGAAAGGAATATTTGGGTAGAGGACGATGCAAGGAAGGCTTAGGTGGGCGGAGTTGGTGGAGTAGTTGGCCGAAGGCGGCGGGGTTGGCGTCTAAAATGGCGGCAATGAAAAGGGATGATTTATGTGTTTCAGGGAGAAAAGGCTCGAGTTCAGGCTAGTTTGGGGATATTTATAGGCTAGGGTAGGGGATAAGGTCGAAGGGAAGAAGGGAGGATAGGGCGGGGGTGAGGGCACCGGCCGGTAATGGTTGGCTGACGAGAAATTCAAACAGGTCGGCAGAAGGTGGTTACGTAGGAAAGAGAAAGGTTGTGCACGAAAAGGAAGGGAGGTGGGTTGGGTCAACGTGGCTGGTGAGTTAAGGGGAAGAGAGAGGAAGGAAAACGGCCGGTCAAAATGGTCGTAACTGGCGGCGAAAAACCAAGAACGTTAGTGGTGGTGTAGGTCGAACGGCGGGAAGAAGAGGAAGAAGAAGACAGTCGGGGGGGAGGCTGGACCCATGATCTAGAAGAAAAGAAAGAAAAGAAAAGAGGGGAGATCAGCCGGGCGACAACGGCTAAATAAAAAGATCAAAACACAGTGTTTTGATGGTGGGATGCGCTGAAAAGAAGAAAATGGGCCGCGACAGGAGGGAAAAAGAAAGAAGGGGAGGGGCGATGGTCGCGCGGGTTAGGCCGCGCCAAAGGAAGGGAAGGAGGGAGGGAGGACTGGGCTGCGGGTTGGCCTAGGTCGGGGGAAGGTAAGGAAGAAAAAAAATAAAAGAAAGAAAAAGAAAGGAAAAAGAAAGAAAGAAAAGGAAAAAGGAAAAAAGGAAAAATAAAAATAGTGGGTTGGGTTAATTATATTAATTACGATATTTTGGATATTTAAATATAATAATATTTAAATAAAATAATATTTAAATCCCTTTTTAGGCTAATTTAGGATTTTTAAGAGATTTTTCATAAATTTCATTTTAATTAGCAAATCACCCAAATTTTCTCCAATTAAATTATTTATAAAATTAATATTAATTTAGAACTATTTTCTCCTTCTTATTTTAAATAAAATAATATATTTAATTAATTTTCAAAATAAAATCCTTAATTAGCTAAAATACCCAAGTTTTTATAATAAAAATATTTATTATCTTCTTCTTGAATAGTCCTAATTAATTCCTTTTATTTTAATAAAAATAATTTATTTAATAAATTTTCTAATAAAATCTTATTTAACTATAATTTTTAAAATTATAATTTTCGGGACATTTCAATAACACCCTAAAATTTATTACTTAAAATTTTATTTTTAGCAGAAACATAATATCAATATAGTTGGATGTTACCATCGTACTCAACATAAGTCTGACTTATCATACCATCCTTATATTAAATACAAGGTAAAATAGTTAAAACTCAAAACAAGATACATAGAAACCTAGAAACTTTTATGAAACTTAAATAAACATTTAGATATTAACCACGAGTACAACATAATAAAAATACAAGCAAAAGGGATTCATTAGAACAAAGAGTCCAAAAAGGTATCCAAACAAAAACTAGTAATCGAATAACATGACTTTATGTCCGACCTCTAAAGACAATATGATCAATCCTTCCCAGACAAATCATTATAAGTAATGAAGTCATCAAAATAATCCTCAGTGATCTATACAAAGAAATATGGATCATTTGCTCATGGAAATAAGCAATACCTATGAGAATAATGATCAGTACAGCACGTACTAAGTAAGGTAACAATACAGTCATAGATAAAGGGTATGCATAACACTTAAGGCCAACAAGAAAGATGAATTATGCATTAAAGTAATATCATAACGTGACTCAAAAGAGGAACCGAGAGAGTTCCATAATAGGCATACTCATAATTCATTTCTTTATTAAGTTGAGCTCAAGGACCCTTACTATACGTGACTAGTGGAACAGTATCAATAATATACAACCCTACAAAAAAATGCTTCTGGACACTATTTTCATCCAATGGAATTGACTAATATAACCCTAAGGAAACTATCTCAACCACTATTATCATCCTATGGAACAGACTAGTACAACCCCAGGGTATAACATTTCTAGCCATTATTCTCATCTGGTATAACAGACTAGCACAATCGGTCTTGACTCATATGATATTTCACTTTAAATATTAATGGCTTATTAGACTGTTGATTATTTGGTATAAAAAATCATATATAAGTGTAAACATTCATGGTACATAACCTAAACTTAAAATAATTACACGAGGCATGTAAGACACAACCACGTGATGGGTGGGACATCACCTAAGGAAAATGGACCATAATTCTCCTAGAAAATCCTAAATTCACAAGATGAGCGTAACTTCTCCCTTAGGATTCATATCATTGCCAAATTTATTACACCATCCTACAATAATATAATTAACATCTTATATGAAAATCAAGGTATAACTCCACATATTATACATACAGCAACGAGTCTGCCTCTAAGGTTATTATTCATCATTCAAGCCATTTTCTCATTTTATTATATTTATGATACTCGTAATTACCCTGAATATTACAATTATCATATTTAGTATATTTTCATTCTATTCCCAATTTAGAATACCCAAAATTCCATATTTAACCCATATTGACATGATGCCTTATCTTACTGAAAGCTTCAAATTTCATTTTAGATAACTTGAGTCTTACTCAACCATCATTGAATCATATTGCCTATGAAATAATTTATAAAATATCCAAATATTATAATGCCATTATTATTTTGCATATTATTTTCAAATGAGCAAAATGCCCTTACAATAGCCATAATACTAAATTTCCACAAAAACCCTATAAATCCGATGTCATTAAATTCCGACTCTCAATTTATTGCATACAAACTTAACCATAATCATTACCTATCTCGCATAATTTATCAAAATCCTAGGTCATATTACCACACTTATTGTTTCAAAATAAAACTTATCTTATGATTATCATATAAGCTTATGCTTTCACAAGCTACCCACATTTCCAACATTGTCAAAACATGATAATAACACATGAATTATGAGATATAATAATACCAAATATTATATTAAACACAAAATACACATAAAATTTAAAAATCACTAACTACGACATATATCCTTGACGAAGGTGTCGTCAGTCTCTAAGTAAGTATCACCCTATGACGCCTCCTTTGAAACCACCAAAAATTCACCAACAAACCAAGAGTAATACATGGTTAGGAATTAGGGAAAATACCCATTAAAAGTTAAGGTAAAGGAGGATAAAAAAAAGGAGCAAAACTAAAGCAAGCAAAGCTTAGCACCAAAGGAACTAGTTGTGTTGGAAGTTGTCGCAAAAAAAGGTGTGGTTACGTAGGAAATTCACGCAACTATGGGTGGTCATGTGAGTGTTGTATGCATCTTGGAGGGTAAATACATGGGTGGTTGACACAACTAGGTGGGGCTTGTGTGAGATGGTGATGCAAAAGAGGTTTGATTGCATGAGTTGATATAGAAATGGTGGTTGTTGTGTAAGGAAATGCAGCTTGAGTTGGTATTGTTATGGAAGAAGATTGAAAGTTACGTGGGTGAATGACCTAGCTAAGGAGGTATTGCGTCAAGGATTAAATGGCGGTAGCATTAGGTAGTGGTTCTGGTGCAGGTAAGGGTATGTTTGTGTATGGTTGTATATGTTATGGAGCTTCTCCACGTGATAATGGAGAACAACAAAAAGACAGAGCACAAAGAATTTGAGGGAAGGAGAGAGAGGGTTTGCGAGGAAATTAAATGAAGGAGAGAAAGATAATAGTATTTATTGTGGTATATAGTGTGTGTGAGGGTTATGACGTGTGAATGTGTGAGGCATGGTGGTGTGGTATGCATTGGTGAACAGAGCATGGTAGTGGATGGTGTGAAGGTCACTTAACTAATGTAGGGTGGTGGTGGTGGGGTGAAGACTTGGTGATAGTTGGAATAATGGGGAAGTTTTGCTTGATCAACCAAACCGAACACAATTTGGTTAGCATGGAAAGGAAGTCACGCAAGAGAAGAACTAAGGAAGGAGAAGAAGAAAAGGAGGATAGGTTTTTTATTAGGGTTAGAGTTTAGTTAAAAATTTAAGACTATGGAATTAGGATGGATTAATGTAACACCCCCAAAATTCACTACTGAAAAATTTCGTTTCATTTAAAAGAGTTAGCGGGAGCAAAATACAAGACTGTGAATTCTAGGGATATTACCATCACACTTAATACCAGATCGGTTCACTCCTACCGTTCTAGTACCAAGTGCTAAGGCTAAGAGTGTAAAATATAATTTACGAGAACTCAAACCATAATTAAATTAGAGTAGCGTAGTAAACCATTTACAAGAATAGATTCCACTGATGGTGGTTACAAGAACAAAAGTTACATTAAAACCAGGAGATAAAAGAGAGAAAGGTGAGCCATAAAGGATTCCGGATAATCCTTACACTCTTTTTAGTTGCCCACTTGAATAGCACCTGAAAAGGACATGCAAGGGCCATTGCCTATTGAATAGGCATAGGCCCTATGAATGAAACCCTTCAATACTATGGTACTGAGTAACCCTTTAAAACATGCTTAAAAGTAGGCCCGCAATGCAACACATGAAACAAAGCTATATACTTATATAAATAGAAATGCATGCATCACAATCACATACTTAACATTCACATCCTTAACAAGTCCATTAAATGTTAATGAGTCATAATGCAAAATCGATAATTTCGGCCTTAAGCCATGTCATAATGCAAAATCAATACTTTCAGCCTTAAGCCATGTCATAGTGCAAAATAACTACTTTTGGGCCTTAAGCCATTAGTCTGTCATTGTTCAATCATCTCTCGGTTTTTATATCCATATGAGTGCGGGAACCCCACTATTATAGCCGGTGGATCAGTCACTTATAGGACAAAATACACCTAACCACTATTATATGCTAGTGGATCGGTCTCCAAAGCAAAACGCTCTTGGCCACTATTATGCCGGCGGATCAATCTAGCTTCGACTCTCATAGTGTTCCACTGGAAGTACTTAGTGTCTTTTATGTGTCTTATCAAACTTAGGGTTTGGTTTATTAAGCTCGTGATCCCTCACTATTATAGTGGGTGGATCGGTCACTTATAGGGAAAAACACACCTAACCACTATAATATGTCGGTGGATCGGTCTCCAGGGCACCCCGACACCTAACCACTATTATGCCGGTGGATCATTATGGGTTCGACTCAATAATCTTCCACTTTACATTATTAGTGTTTTACCGTATCTTATTCAAAATTATTTTACCCTAGACATGCATATCACCGACCTCTACTTCTATCCTCCCGAGAGGGCCCATCCCATATCTTGAGACATTTTCGCCTTATATCACACCCCGATATCCATTCCTCCTTACATTTACTTATAACAAAAACCCAACTCCTAAGGGTGTGGGTTAAGGCCCGTCACCTTATGACATTCAAATTCTCTTCCCACCACTCTCTGGGGTTTCCCTTGAACCCTAATCGGACCTATGTGACCCAACCTTTCTTTTATCGTCCCACACCTCATCTCATTTAGATTCAACCCAAGTCCTATCACTCTACTCACCAATTATACATGTGACCGTGAAACCCTAGTTGGCCGCTCAATCCTAGCACCTTTCTTACGCAGGGGATCATCCCATGCAAACCCTAGAAATCTCCCATGCAAGAGTTGCATTACTCATTCATTTTGATCATAATATGCTTTTTATTTCCCCCCTCATGGATCGTAAGATAATAAGGTCAATCTCATGTCCCCTTAATGAACTCACTTCCCATTTGTTCCTTTTTATACTTTCACCCCCATATCCTATTATTAAACATCCTAGCATGCATGTCCTAGAGGATCACATCATATAACATCGTATGCACAACATATATAATCATCACCCACATGCCATAAGGAAGTCACATAAGCATACATCACTCGAAGTTGCACTACAAATTATTAATTATTAAGCATAAAGTACACAATATGGAATAATATAAGGCACCCGAGGCATATAATACACACATTGTTGTTCTTAGCCACATCCTTACTCGGTTTGGGTTACTAAGTTATCTCCCACACTTATTAGGTCACCAATCACCCTTCATAATTGTTATACTTATCATAATTCCCATTTGGTTTGTTAGATTACCGAATTGCTCTTCTCCTCTGTTATAATTACTAAATTGCCCTTTAGTTGGATAAATTACCAAAATACTCTTCTCCATTATCATAATTACCAATTTTCCCTTTAGTTGGTTAAATCACCAAATTTTCCTTTTCTATTATCATAATTACCAAATTACCCTTCTCTATTATCAAAATTATCAAATTACCCTTTAGTTGGTTAAATTATCAAATTGCCCTTCTCTATTATCATAATTACCAAATTACCCATATCTATTATTAAAATTACCAAATTACCCTTTTGTTGGTTAAATTACCAAATTACCCTTTCTCCATTATTATAACTACCAATTTACCCTTTAGTTGGTTATACTACCAAATTACCCTTCTCTATTATCATAATTACCAAATTACCCTTTAGTTGGTTGAATTACCAAATTGTCCTTTCCCCATTGTTATAACTACAAATTTACTCTTTAGTTGGTTATATTACCAAATTGCCCTTCTATATAATCATAATTTAATTACCAAAATATTCTTCGCCATTATCATAATTACCAAATTACCACTTACTTCCAAATTTACCATAATATCCTTTTATTTACAAAACTACCCTTCTACCCCTTACTTCCAAATTTACCACAATGTCCTTTTATTTATAAAGTTACCATTTTACCCCTTACTTCTAAAGTTACCATAATGTCATTTTATTTATAAACTATCATTTTACCCTTTGCTTTAAATATTACTATGATGTCCTTTTACTTATAAAATTACCATTTTGTCATTTACTTATAAAATTACCATATTGCCCTTTACTTATAAAATTACCATTTTGCCCTTCTCCTCTAAAATTACCATAATGTCCTTTTCTTACAAATTTACCATCTTGCCCTTTTATTATTCCACTTTTATTAAGTTATCATTACTATAAGGACATTAATATTAATATTTCACTCTCCTCACCCAAATTCCACCAGCTATTATATTTTACATAATACTCCTCATCACCCACACATATTAGGCTATATTCTTGCACAAGACATATACCAAAATGCCCCTAGGCTCACAGTAATATTATTCATGCATAATTGTCACAATAACATAATATAACATGGATAAGTAATTTTTCATTAATAACCAAACTCATTCCTTAAACAATATTTCCACATATAGCATATAAATTAGCATACTTTCTTTTTTTATTAATCAATACAAGCAAATATGGATATTATATTAACAAACATATATCAAGCATAATAATATATTAAAAACCCTAATGTGCTAACATACATTTATCCATGCATTTAAGCGGGGTTTAACAATTACCTTAATTCCCGCAAAATTAAACCTTACCGGTATTCCGGTTGAAGATTCAAGCTTTTATCAGCAAAACCAATACCTAAAAATGATATCAATAATTATTATATTAGAAGTAGGAAATTAAAAGGATAAAACTTTATAAAACTTAATTAATAACACACTTTACTTAACTATTAATATACCTTAATAATTAAACAAAACCACTCCCAAAATAATGTGGAACTCACGTTGCATGAGCAACGTGAGCCACATGCAGGTTATGTGGGGAAAAAGGGTCGAAGGTAGGGAGGTAGAAGGGAAGGATGGTCATTTTCGGGTTGAAGCTTTGGAGCTAGAAAAGAGGGTAGATGGAGGAGGATTGGAGGTAAGGGAAAGGTGCAAGAGTGAAGAGGGGGTGTAGGTGGTGGTCGGGGATGGGTTGTTGGCAGCCAAGGGGCGGAGGTGGTTGCGGCAAGGCGGCGAAGTGGTGGGCTGCAGGAGTGGACAGGGTTGAGAAGGAAGAAAAAGAGAGGGGGAAAATGGAGGGGTGTGGGGGCTTGCTTCGGCCAAATGAGGTGTGGGGTGGTAGAGCAGGTTGTAGGGAGTGGATTGGTGCTTTGGGTGGCGGCAAAGGTGGCAAGACGGTGACAGACGGAGGAGTTGCAAGGGTGTTGCCGAGAAGGGAGAAAAGGGGGAGAAAAAAGATGGGGGGAGGAAGAAGGAGTTGCATGGTGGCTTGGGTGGTGTTGTGGTGGTGCAGGGATGAGGTATAGGGTGGCAGTGGGTGGTGCAGAGGGTTGGTGAGGCGGAGAAAGAGGCGGAGGGCGGCGGTGGTGCAAAAACAATGGTGTAATATTATGGGTGATGGGAACTATATCTATAGATTCATTACACTACAAATATTAGGTAGTAAGGAAGAATGGTTGAATGTTAAAGGTAATATACAGGGAATTAGAAACTCATTAGAGATTGTACGAGCATGCTTAACATGCTTTCATGGATCCTATTGCTGAAAACATGCAATGCTTTTATCCATTATAGGGGATCAACTCCAATGGATAAATGGTGGCAGTAACCTAACTTTGAATTTATTTTCACGACTAGTATACAATGTGACATTTGCTTTCCTAAGTCATCAAGGATTAACTACATGTTTTGTAACACCTCTATGTTTTCTCAATTAAAAATTTTTGTTTTGAAATAAGTGTGTAGAAGCTAAAAAAATAAATGAGGGATGTTATTGCCACATCTATTATGAAGAGAAGTGTGTGTGTTCACTTGACTCGTGGTAGATGCAAGGTCAAGCATAAAAATCAAACAAACAAGAACATAAACAAAAAGAGAATAACAACGCAAGGTGAAACTATTTATTGATTGCAAAATATCAAATAGAGGTTATAAAAGCCGAAGCAAAACCAATAAGGATAAAAAAAAAAACTAAAAATTCCCATCACGAGATAACCACACCAGATAAACCTAATATCTAACTCAAACTTGAATCTTTTAACATGCCCATCAAAACCTATAACAACGCATCAACTACTCATTTGAATGAGAAGTGACCATAAAATGGTCGTATTAATACAAATACATACTAAGTAAAAAAACTACTAATCCAACATATGAAAAGTCTTATGGAACACATAAGAGCAACATTCAGAATAAAGTCATTACCCTACCAATAAGCATAAAGTAATAGAAAGAGAATGGGAAAATCATAACAAACAAGTACTTGTTCAAATCCACAACCATAAGGCTAAAATAAAATCTTATTCTTTCAAGATTACACATGAAAATCAAGATAGTAAGAGATCAACCAACATAGTTAAATCAACTTAGTGTGTATTGATCACACCAATTAATCATATCTAATTCCCATACGATATATTACTAATCTAATGTTTTCAAAAGATAACAAAGGACTAAACACAATCAACATCAACCCTAATCTAGTTATAAAGTCGTATTAAGGTGATTGAACCATTGAATTAAAATCAATTTGAGAGGAAAAGCAAATCTCACTCCCAATATTACTTGTTAAGGAAGGCACAAACAATAATGCTTACTTCCAATTTCTCTAATAAAGGAAGCTACAAATGATAACACTGACTTCTAGAATCTCTGGGTAAGGGAGCTATAAAAAATAACACTTACTTTTAGGCATTCTAGGCAAATAAGCTACAAAAAATAACACTTACTTTGATGATTTCTAGGCAAGGAAGTAATAAACAACAACACTTGCTTTCAAGATCTCTAAGCAAAGAAGCTACAAACGCAATAACACTTATATCCACACTCTCTAGGTAAGGAAGCTACAAACCATACTTACTTCCGAGCTCTATATGCAAGAAGTCACACATTCGTTGGGCGTGTGCACAATAGCTAGAGCCTAATTCCTTACATAAGGGTACCCTCATAAGCTTTGAGATTTATCCTATGAATGTTAAAGTAGACATTTAAACTAAAGGTCCTTCTAATATTTCTCATCAATGAAGTGACATTACTACTTCCAACCTCTCTAGGGGAGGAATAAGTCACAAACAACACTTAGCTCTAAAAGGCTAAAGGTTAGGCAACTAGTCATAACCTTACCGCATAACAAGATTCTTTCCAACTTAATATTTTAATTCAAGGTTAACAAAAATTCAACTACAAATCGTCTAAGGTTAACTTAGGCTCAACTTATTCAACACTTAGTCAATTTAGTCATTCAAGACCAAATTTCCCTTAAATATACTAAAAACATACTAAATACTTCTTTTAACCACAACTTTTAGATATAATAATTAATATCTCCACAAAATAAGGCCACACATCTCTTTTGAAAAAAGAATTATTCACCAAAAATACTATTCATAAAAGATAGAAAACATCGTAATATACCAAGAAACTTAGATTCCATAATCATAAATTAATTACTATTGGGAATTACTATTCATGTAAAATTACTGTTCACTATTGTATTGAAGATAGGATCAAATATGATAAATATCTCAAAATATCTAATCATTTCTAAAAATAACCCATTTTGTCTTTTTAAACACATTAACCTTCTAAAATAAAAATAAAATAATAAACACTTAAAAAAATTACTGAAATTTTACCAAGCCTAAAGTACACAAAAAAAAAAATTCCACCCTAAAGCATACTCCTAGAATTTCTAGGAAAACTAAAATGGCCAAAATGTCTTTAAGGCCCTAACAAATCATTTTAGGCATAAAAATCAATGCATAAAGAATCGAAGCATGAAATTTTAAGCACATGTCATAAACACCATGAAGAACACCTAAGAACTCACAACTTTTAGTAAAAATGCAACACCTTTATGAAATATTAAAATTTTCCTTAAACTTGAATAAATCATAACTAACCCTAAACATGGGAAAAATCTAACATTTTATATATCAAATTTTACCTTAACATATCAATGAATCCAATTGTATCCTTAAAAAAATTAAAACCAACAACATGTGCCCCTAAAGCCAAAAGATCAAGAGCATCATAAATAGGCAAAACAACAACTTTCAACACTAAACTCCATATAAGATCAACCATATTCAATCACTTAAATCCACGTACTTTTATGTTTCTAACTTCATAAGAACCTTGAGAAATTATCATGGTTACATAAAACACATACCCGATATACAAATATTAAAAACATGTTTATCCTTGAATCATTCTAAATAAAAGCATATATAATTTCTGTTTACCCAAAGTTAGGGAGGTTTACTAAAGCCTAAGCTCCAAGAAAAGGAAGAAAGAAGAACCCAAAAAAAATCTTGAAATCAAGTAGAATAAGGCTTCAAGGCACTTCATATTTCTCAACCCTATCCCTCCCTTGCTTAATCAAGATAAAAGGAAGTTGGTAAAGGGAAATTAGAAATAGAATCCAAGGTGGAATAATAGAGAAAAATGGAAAAGAAGAAATGTTGAAAGGGAGGAAGACAAAGAAAACCCACAACCAAAAAAGAAAAAAAAATAGAGAAAGAAGCTAAGTTAGAAATGGGTGGAGGAGAACTAAAGAGAGAAAAGGAAAGGATAATAATTAATAAGACTTAAGGCTTGAATTAACAAAATAAAATAGCTAAAATATGTCTAAAAAGTGGACTAAGGGTGGCACTGACCATATGGGGAAAAAGGAGTGGTTCACACTTGCTTTTATAATAATAAAAAGAGAGAGAGAGAGGATAAGAATCAACCTCGTAGAGTTTAGATAAGAATGAAAAAATAAAAGTTTGGTTTAATGATTTATTATGTTCAAAAATACCTAATTAAATTTAAAATTTATAAAAATAATCATACAAAATATTTAAATTATTTAGAGTTCAATAATGCTAAAATATATTAATCCCAAAAGTTTATAAAATTTTTATAGCTAAAAAAGAAGCTTTTGAGGGCTTAAAAAATGTAATTAAGGCATACTAGTAGTACAAATAGTGTCGTTTAGCAACAAATTAGTTTAGAATTTAGAATAAGTCTAGAAGAACAAAAAAAAAAAGTATTTGGAACTCAAATATTCATATAAAAGAAGAGTTTTGAAAGAGTTTGGTGGCCAGAAGTTGCTCAAAAGTCACACTGGAGTCAAAATTGTAAAAAAATTAAGAAGTCATGAATGAAACTTTTTTAAAACGTAAATAGGGGTTTTAGTCTCTAAATGGGTTTACTAGTTTCAGTGTAATTTTTTTTTCACACTACATATTAGTATTTTTCTTATCTCCTTTGTATAAAGTATTCGTTATACTATATTAGTTACACTCGTCATACTACTTTATATGTTCATAGATAAATTGATGGGAGACTCAATGGTAACACCTATATCTAGTTGGTGGCACCATTATGTTGATCTAACCTTTTCTAGATGAGATGAACGATATGGCGATTATGTCTGGCAATATTAGAATATGTTGATAAGACAAGACCAAGGTGGTGATGTTGGTCGGTGATTTGTTGTAGTGTAATGAATTTAGATATGTGTAAAATATTTTGTTATAAAACTATTTGTACTTTATTTCACTTAAAGTTACTCTCAAAGTAAATTAATTAGATCATATACATTATATTTATTGGCAAACAAACAATAATCTTAATAGTCTATACAAATCTAAAAAAACAAGTGAAAGAGTATGATAACACAACTAACTATCCTCATCTTTAGGGGATGCTCGACCTCTTATTTACTAAAGGACAATGTAAGATCACCCATGGAGAAGTAAACCTTCATCAAATTATCAAAAAAATATGATCTATCAACTCATATTATCTCTTCTTTGAACCAGTAGCAGAACACACCCATTAGTTGATTATTTGTTTCCACTTTTTCCCTGAGGTATGATGCGTTAGTCATTCCTTATTCCAATGTTACATGATGGAAAATTGAGTAGGTCCTCTGATGAAAGCATGAAAGGCACCTATGTGCAACATCATGCTGATATAAAATTTATTCAAAAAAGTATAGCAGATGATATCTTTATATGCTTTAAAATGTTGCACAATTAGAGTCATATGTCTTATACTTCTTGAGATTTATACTATTGTAATATCCATGAGTTGGTATAACTATTTAAAACTAGTGTGCAACAAGTTCTAACATGTATGACTCAACAATGTCCATAAAGTATAAGCTGCATTGGTAGGTCAACTTATGATGCACTAATACTAGATCACAATAGAATTATAAGAATTCAAAGGCATGTAAAACAATATTAATAATTATTAAAAAAATTACTACAATGGAAATCCAAAAGTAAAGTATGTCACTAACTCATTACACCCTCAGTATGTCAAGATGCCTTATATACTGAATTAATTCTTCCATCAACTTAGGATGATAAGTCTGGCAAGAAATATCCCCTCTCGTTGCTCCATCTTCATCTATATATAAATATGTATGAGACAAACATCGATGAAAGTAGGAGAAATACTTGTAGATCTACACCTACGTACATTTCAAACACCTACAAAATAAATTATGCTAACAATTTAAAACCCTACTATAACATATAATTAAAAATAAAAATATTACCTCTAGTAGTGTAATGCAACCCTCTAGCTATTTGCAGCCAATCTTGAAAGTTATTCCAAGTTGCCTATATAAAAATGTTGAAGTTTAAACTTCGTTTGCCGTATCGCTTAACCTATCGATATCGGCTACTAATCTCCACATAAATAATAGAGCACAATCACCAAACTTGTCTATGAATAGTGTAAGAAATCAAGTAACAAAAATAGAGTATGACATATGACTCACCACTAGCAATCAGTCCATTCTCATTCATAAGCTCAAGAAGAATATCATCTAACACAACCAGGATACACTTTAAAAAATCACCCCTTAACTATCATCTTGGATTCACTAAACAAATTCACAAGGAACACCTATGATGTAACTACCAGACACTACAGTCTAGCATCCTCCTCATGTCACATATGATTGGCATTTGAATCACAAGAAATTTTCCTATGTTTTATTGTTGCTCATGCTCTAGCACTATCAGTAATCATCCTCTTCGACACCCTAGTTGTAGTAGGAATACAAATTCTTGTATCCTTACCTTTACCACCTTTACCAACCATCTATAACTTATAACAAAAATATCATTAATACATATAATATTATATTAAACTAATATATAATATTATACTCTATTGACAGAGTCTATAGTTTAGGATTAAGTGTGTAGGGTTTGGTGTTAAGGGTTAAGTGTTTGGGGATTAAGGTCAAGGGTTTGAGGTTATGTGGTTGTAGTTAAGGGTTTTAGGTTAATGGTTTAGGGTTTGGGTTAAAGGTATGGGGTGGTTAAGGGTATAGGGTTGGGGTTAATGCTTAAGGGTTTGGGGGGGTTTGAGATTAGGTTTTGGCGGGTTATAGGTGGGGTGGGTCATTGGTGTGTTGGTTGGGGGAGGGGGCAAGGCAGGGGCATGTAAATTTCCCATAGGAGAGGGTGGGTATGGATTTCCCACCTATTTATGGAGATGATAGAACAGGTGGCTTGTTTGTATGGGACATGTTGGTATGGGTGTTTCACATGTTGGGAGGATTGTTCTACGAGTTGGTCACTTGTTAGGAGCTAGGATCTCTAGGTGACTCACCCATTTATAACTTGTTTGTTTTGCTCCAAAGATTTCAATACTCAACATTTGATGATTTAATTTTAAAAAATATATATTACAAAATTACTTGATCTAGGTTGATCTACACATGCAAACAACCAATTCAAGAAAATAACATACGAAAATTGAAAAATCAAACACCAAATCATCCATAACAACATGAAGATTGAAAATATATGATATTAACAATAAAAATTAACAAACAACATTAAATCGGATATATACTATCCTTTGTAGATTTGGAGTATAAAAATGGCGGATGAGTGAGGTTTTAAAAGAATTCTTCTTCTTCTTTGGCTTAAATGGAAGGATGAAAGAGGAGTGAGAGTACAATGAATATAGAGGGAGTATTGCGAGATTAAGTGAAAATAAGAGGGTAATATTAGAATGAGAAAAAACTTAGGGGGTATATAAGTGTAAAGTTAGATGAGCTGGTTTATAATGGGTAGGAGTGGTCCCAAAATTTCTAATGTCCCATTGCAGTTGATGTGAAACTAGTTTAGGCGAAGGTAAATACTATACATTAGTATCAATGTTAAGAAAATGTACGTGGATTTGGCCAAACATTATTAGTATAATATGAATTAATATTATTTTAATTCCTTATGAATTGAGCTAAAATAATGTTACAATATGGTGGATGATTAAAAACTTATTTAATTATCACCTTTTATCCCAATTATCTCACAAATGTGAAGATAATGAAAATGAGTGAATCTAGTTGAAGATTACGTAAATTAATATAGTTATATAAGTTTTCAAACAAGATGAATTGAGATAAATAATTTAATTTACTCTGATGTTTTGGTGTGTCTATATATATATTAAAAAGGCTACGCCCATAGCAAAAATTAATATTTGATGATCTACTTTATATAATTATGATTTGGGCTGTGAAGTTGTGGTTAAATAAATATATTTATATTTATATATTTTTTTTTCATTTTCTATATTTTTGTTTAATGTCTTTATCTCTCTTTATATCTTTACTCATATAATAGTCATTATATACAGTGAATAGCTTAAGGATCCCATGATTATTATGAAAAATAAAATGTAAAGTAAGAGATTAGGTTAAGATACAAGTTTAGTAGGGTCTGTTTGTTTTATAGAAAAAAGTGGGGAAAGGAAAAAAAATTGATGGAAAATGATTTTAATGTGTTTGGTTGTTGGAGAAATTAAAAAGAAAGAAAACAAGTAGAAAAATACTAATGAAACTTACTGTTACTAATTTTCTTTATCATTAGTTAAGGAAAGAAACAAAATAACACAAAAAAGTTATTCCTCCACAACCTCTCGACTCTACTGAGCTCCATCTCTACTCTACTTCGTTCTCCTTCATCGACGATTTCATTCTCCAATGAAGGCTTCATTCTCCATCAACATCGACCTCTCCACATCCATTAATCTTACATCTCCTCAAATTGATTTTTGTAATTCCATCGCCAAGCTTCTTCCAACCATGGCTCCTCGCAAGCATAACATTCACATTAGTCGGCAATATGGTTCCAACTCCAAGCTCCCGATTAGCAGTCCTTCACCTCAATCAAGTCATAACCTACCAGATCGCTTTAAACAAGTAATTTTAAACCCTATTTCTTCCTCGTTTGCACTTTAAAACATGTGACGACTATACAATTTAATTACATATCAAGAGTCTATCAGAAGGGGCTACTGGAAAGTTTGGCTACCAAATATTGTAGGCATTTATCTGTAGAAATTTTCTTAGAAAATGATCCCCCCGGTGAAATAGACATTAGATCCTGAATAGGGACAAAATCAGTAACTTAGAACTATTTACACAATTGAAACTCCATGCATTAGAATAGATTTAGTGAGGTGTTGATCCAAACTCACTGTCCACATATTATTGAGGTTTTACTAGGAAAATAAAGTCTCTCACTACATATGGCTACTGACTTTTGGATGTGATCTTACACTGCTTTATATACCAAGTGCAACCTTGATGATCACTTGCAAGTATATTGTGTTATTTACATATTTTTATTGTTTGATTGGACCTTAAGTTTCACTATGGAATTAAGACATCAAAAATTCCGCAATCATCAAACTCTTGTTTTATAGAGTTCTTTTTATAATCATCCATAAGGTAGTTGTAGCCCCTTTAGCTCTTAAGCCTTTCTTTATAGTAAAGCCGTACAAGGAAGAGCTCCTATTCTAAGTAGTGTGCCCATCTCAGGCCTGATTTGTTCCATATTTCCCTTATCTCTTGATAAAGTGTTGATGTTCCCCCACTTTTGTGTCCCATATTTGATAAAAATTGCTATGAAGCTTAATTGCTATCTTATTTGTTGGGACTGTTTTTGTTCAAAATTACCATCATCCTCTAATTGGGTGTTCAAATCCCCTACACTTAGACCTTGTTTCATAACTTCTATGCCATAGAAGTTGCTTCTTACACGATTTTGTTCTATGACTAGGTGAATCTTGGAAAGGGAGAAATTTATAACTTGATATCTTGGAAAGGCCTCTAATATGAGGTTTATATAAGATATTTTGGATTAGCTCATTAGGATGAAAGAGTTTCTTTATAAAAACTCAAAGAAGGTGTGTTTTCTTATTTAGGATTAGCTTTGTTGAAGTCATTTTATATATTCAATCCATTAAATAGCCATCACTATGCTAATGTTACTAAACGTCTTTATAAAATCTAGTATAGGCTCAAGGCTATATATTCTGCCAAATATTGGCTAACAACAAAGTAGGGCTTTTGTCTCATTGTGGAGAATTGAGTAGAATGGCTATTGACAAATCTGATGGTGTGACAATAGAAAATTTCTAATCGAGTTTGAAAGGCTTTCTTGAGTTGACCGCTTTTGAATCTCAAACTTCATTCAAAGTACTGTATCCTTATGAATGGTGATTTTAATCGGAAAATTCAACATTAGTTCTATAGTTTTAGTAATGGAAACTATCATTTTCCTTTGATGATGGCTACCTCATACTTTTGTTGTTTTTTCATAAATGAATATTTTAAGAGGATTTTCATTGGTAAACCCAACAAACTTCATCTCTGTGGAGCATTTTACATTAGAGGTCCTGCATTACCTATATAGGGTCTTTAGTTTCACTTTCTAGATAAGTATAGGGCAATATGTCCCTTCTTGCCCACCACTTGCTCTTATGTTTATTAGACTATCCTATGCCTGGAGACCTAATAGTATGATAGTATGATCCTATTAAATAACTTTATTGGTATAAATTATCTATGTTTTTTCCTTGCAAGTGTGCTAGACCAAAGCCATGAGCAAGACTGTTCTCTCTCAAGGTGACTTTTTGGACCTGCTTTCTTGTACAATAGGGAAGAAGGGGGGATGTTTCGTTACTCAGGAGATAGGAAACCAATTGTTGGCTCTTAGTTTCCTTGTTGTAAGAAACCTTAATGTGTTTGTGTCCTGCCATGGAATTTATATATGAATATTTAGAATGGAAATAATAAGAAGAAATATGGTTATAAGACACAAAGCCTATAAAAAGGTCAATAGTAATACTAATAAAAATGTATGTCTGTTAGATAGAGATGAAAGTCGTAACAAATAAGAAAACAAAACTAACGACTGCTACTTAAGATTACAAAAACTTATGAAAAGTAGATTTTCAACCAACAATGAAACATAAAAATGATCTAGCTGGTACTTACGGGGAACTGGAAAAAAAAATATTTATAGGATGCATGCAATATGTGAGTCATATTCTAGAAAAAACCACCATGGACTACATGACTGTTAGGGAAAAAAATATACAGATGCAAGTACAAATACACATATATAATGCATACTAAAAGGTTTAAATTTATTTGTGTGGATTGTGAAAGTAAGAGCAAAATCGAGGAAAAGTAAAATGCAAGAAAAATCTGACCATGTGCCTCCTCATTATGTGCAGATTTCCCTTTCACAACTGTATCCACAAATAACCAAGTCTATCCTACTATGTTTATAAACACTAGGCTCGCTAAGGCGTTGAGGCTTGCAAGGGTCTAAGGTGCACGCCTCACTAAAAAATAGCTATTTTTAGGTTTTAATTTCATTTAAAAAAATCTACAATCAATTAGGAAGGAAAGGAAAAATGGAAAAAATGCCATTAGAAGATTAATAATTGGAATTTTGAATGGAAAAGGAAAGAAATGCATTTAGTGAAGAGAAATAAACGTTGGTTAGCTATTTTGGGGCTTTATTTTATAAAGGCAATAATTAAATCTCATGTTGGGAATGAAAAGGTGAATATTTTTTGAAATTGTTAACATTTATGAGGTTAGGGTATTTTGAAATTACTTTATGAAAACTCTCTACAAAAGTAAAGGAAAAGATGATATCCAATAGACATCCTTTATGAATCCCTTCTCTTAATCATGTATTGGGAGGTGAAGTTATTACACCATTCCATTTCTACTAGCTGACTAGTTTGCAGGTTGTTTATGAAAGAATGCCATCATAAAACTGGGGGGGAGGATTAAAATCTAGTACTACCTATCCTCCTTAGTCTTAACCACTAAAACTCACTCTACCCATGCTCCTTAGTCTTAATCGTTAGAACTCTCTCTACCTTTTTGGAAAATGATGTGTAATAAAGGCACTACATGGCTATCTCTTTCTCTCTAAGATTTATTTATGTGTCATAAGAAATTACAAAAAAGTTTTGTGATATACATATATCTTTTGTTGAGTTTGTTTTATTTTCAATGTGTTAAGGATGCTAATGAGGAATCAAATCCGAGGTCAAGATCAGGGTTCCAACATTAGAGAAATCTGCCTACAATGCATCATGCTGATACAAATGATACCATGGAATCTGAAGAAAATAATGATGTAATTATTATTTTCTTAAGTTAGCACTACCACCATCATCTCCACCACCAATATTGTTGTTTTGTATATTTTTGTTGTTTGAATAATTTAGTTGCATATCTATCATAATGCGCATGTATGGTTAATTTCTTAAACATTTTTTTATTAATCATGTTATGTTAGCCTAACTCAACTGAGGAGTGGAACAAATTAAGAAGATGGACAACAACATTTGTGGTCACACATGGAGCATATGTTGCTAATTTATTATATTTGGTTTGTTCTAATAATTATGTTGACAAATATCTTTTTAAATTGGGAGATTATAAGCGACAAGTTTTTTTATATCGACTTACATTGGGAAAAGATGAGGATTGACATAACCAATTAAGGATGGGGAAGGAAGTTTTTGCTAGGTTTATATCAATATTGAGGGAAGGATACTGAGTGATACTCATTTTAGTTGTGTAGAGGAGAGGGTGACTATGTTTCTCAATATTATAGTCATAATAGGAGAAACTTGTCGGTAAAATTAGACTTTTTGTGGTCCAGTGAAATAGTAAATTAACATATCTACCACCAAGTGCTAAATGCTATCATTTCTTTAAAGGACATCTTTTTGCAACAACTTGATAGATCTCACTATCCTCCTGAAATATCAAGTAGCTTAAAGTTTTGACCATATTTTAAGGTGAATTTTATAATTTTATAAAATAAATGACTAAGTACCTGTTACAACTTAAATTTTTTTAATAAAAAATTATGGCATTTTGACATATGATTGTGTTGGAACAATTGATGAATCACACTTTCATGTGAAAGTACCAAATAATGTGATACAAAGATATCATGACATAAAGGATTTTTAGACCCCAAATGTGTTAGCTACTTGCTCTTTTGACTTGAAGTTTTTATATATGTGATCGGGATGGGAAGAGTCACATCTGATTCAAGGATACTAAACAATGCTTTATCTAGAGACATGGACAGATTGGCAGTGCTATCGGATAAATTTTACTTAGGCAATGCAGGTTTTCAGTAGAATATTGGATTTATTACACGATATTGTGGTACTCGATACCAAAGAATATAGCATTCAATGTCCTCGGAATGTAAGGAAGATTTTCAATCTAAGACATGCTTCCTTAAGAAACGTTATTAAAGGGCATTTGGTGTTATGAAGAAATGCTTTCCAATATTAGAAAGTGGAAGTGAACAATTATATCCTGTTCAAACTCAAATAGACATGGTTTTAGTTTGATGCATTTTACATAACTATCTTATGGGAGTATACTCGAATGAGAGATTAATTTTAGAGATTGATAGTGAGATAAAAATTGTTAACACCCAAGTAGATGTTTCGCCGTCAAGTTGAGTAATAAAGCTTTGCTCTTGATGCTTACAATCATAAAACCATAAATCAAAGACTATCAATTTGTGTATTCCACATAGGAACTGCATAGAACATAGAATCAGAGAAGCATCACTGAACACGACGCTCTCTTCAAAATTCACCAAACATGAAAAGGCTTTATAGAGAGAAAGATAATGGTGATCCTAATATGAATGGAGCCTCAATAGTGATTCTAAACTTAAGCGAATCACACCGTGAATGGCTGTACAAAAGCGTAGTGGGGATTGCAAGTAGTACAATAATGGCGAATATTATTTAAGTGTGCATAAACACACAAGGAGTGGCTAGGATTCAAATACGAAGCATGGGAAAAGCTTTCACCATTTGATTATGTTCTCATCGCTGGAAGACAAACTTGCTATGATGGAGGATGGGGGAAAACAACGAGTTTGTACGAGATTCTCCAAAAAAGACAAGGAGGCAGTGGACAATTTTCGAGATTATGGAACGCAACAAAGGAATGTGCACAGCAGCGGAGGATGGCCACCTAGTAGGTCTTTTGTGGATCCTATAATTTCGAACAGAAATGATGTTGTACAAGTCAATCTACGTTTTTTGTTCCGTGATTAGGATGAGGAAGCTGATATTGTTGTCAACCTTAAGTCCATGAACCAGGAAGGCATAGACAGTTCTACAAGACGAAGCAATAAAGTCGGACGATGTATCCTCTTCTACGCCTTAAATTCTGCCGGGTTTTGAGGACTTTGCTCCTCAAAATGTTTGACATTCGAAAGAGGGGTAAAGGAAGGCGAAATTCAAAAGAAAGTTGAAAAGGAAGTTGAAGATAATCTATTTTGGGAACAGAAAAACCATAGAGGATGCCTATCCCACCGATAATGATAATATGGTGGAGAGGATAATGGATGTTGGGATTCAATTGGAATTGAAATTCGAACACAACGAGGATGGTACAAGGAGGATGGTGGTGGAAGTTATGCAGGACGAGGAAAGGCTATGGAGGGAGCACTAGGATATTTGAGGGTTGTATGGAATTTTAGGAGTGAAGAATTTTTGTGTTTCCTTAGGATGATGGAAGTACAACTTGAGCCTTAGTTATGAGGGTTGGAGATATAGTGTACAGGCGGGGCTCTTTCTCAATAATCGAAGCTCTTTGGTTAGTGGGGGAATGGTAGCTTTAATTCCTTCTTCTTTCTTCTTCTTCTTCTTTTTTTAGTTCACAGACTTTTGTTGGGCATTTTGGTTGATGATTTGATGACGCACCTAGTTGAAAAGTCCGATGTGATCTTAATTTTTGTTAGAAGACGAGAAAGGAATGATAGAGGTGGGACATCCACAATAAAGGGAGAGAGGTATACTCCAATGCGGATTGTTTTTGCAAAGCAAGTGACGGATTGTTACTTTTTATGCAGAAGCATTGCCAAAGTCTTGGAAAACTTCCAATATATTCATGATCTGCGAAACTAAGACATGTGAAGAAAGTAGACGATCATCCGCAAAAACACACAAGTGAGATATCTTAGTACCTCCCTTACAAACAGAAACAGGTTTCTAGGATCCAATCATCACACTCTCACAAATAAGGTAAGAGAGATGCTCCATACATACTGATAGTTAACGCAAGAGCTACTTATCAACCATGCATCCACGTCGTCTACGCCATTGTTTCCAAGCCACATTAGATCAAAGCTCGAGCCGTCCTACCCCTCACCATTTCAGCTTCCAACCTAAACCCCATGCATACCATTTGAGGCAGGGAGAAGGCAAGCAAGTCACTGTCTTTGTGGATAACCTGGCAAAGAATGTAGCGACAGAGGAGGTGCAGGAGATCTTTCAGGAGGCTGGCAGAGTGGTGGATATCTTCATCAGTCGAAGGGAGAGAAAGAACTCAAGCCTACGTTTTGGGTTTGTGAGGTATGCGAGCGAGAGAGAAGCGTTTGAAGCGGTGAGAAGAGTGAACAATATGTTGCTGCAAGGGCTTCGTCTGTTCGTCCGGATGGCTCTGTTCGATAGGAAGAACAGGAAAGAGTTCAGGCAGCCTGCCACCGGGGAACGCATCCAGACCGTCCGAGGCCAGGGAAGGGAGAAGCCAGCCTTGCGGGACTCCAGAACGTTTGCGATGGTGGCAAGAGGCACAGAACCTCAGCAACTTCAATCACAAAAGCGATCGCTGGTGCTGAATGAAGATAGGGAGGCGGTGGAGTGGATGGAGAGGAGCGTAGTGGCTGAATCGTTCCAACCCCTGTGTCTGGAGATTGTCGTTCCTCAGCTGCAGAGAGACTGGAGCACTGCAACTAAGGTACGTGACCTTGGCCGGTTTAAGTTCTTAATTACCTTTGAGTCTAAGGTAGAATGCCGGAAGGCTATGGAGGAGGAGAGTTTGCTGCGTGATCATTTCCCGGTGGTTAGGAGCTGGCAGTGGGGGGATGCATGCAAGCTTCGTAGAACGTGGGTGGAGGTTAGGGGGCTGCCTGTGTTGCTCTGGAGGGAGGAGCATCTGCGCAAACTGGTGGCACCGTGGGGGACGTGGGTGTGCTGGGAGGAGAAGGGAGATTACGGAGAAAGCATGGCGGCAACCAGGGTGTTGATAGATACGCCATGCATGGAAGATGTGAGGGAGGCTATCGAAATTAGGGTGAGGGAGGTTGTGTTAGAGGTGGTAATAAGAGAGGTGGGGGAGAACTACTTGCCTTGGCAACAACCAACTACGGTTGTGCCCGGCGGCCGGAGGTATGGCAAAGGTGTTGTCGACAGTTGGGCGGCTATGGGGACCGTGGAAGGTACGTTTTCGTCCTCCTCGAGCAGCTCAAAAGAACAGACAAGGTAGAACGGGGGTAAGATGTTGGCAGGGTTGTCGATGGTAGGTGGTAGGGATAAGGAGGAGCCTGTCAGGAGGAAGCAGGCTATTTCACATTCTGAGTTTTCGTGTGGGGCGAGGGGCAGCAGCACAGGAAGGGTAGAAGGAAGTCCGGAAGGTAACGGTCGTGGACAGAGTGGGTTGTTGAAGGGTGCAAGTGGGAGCGAGGAAGGTAGTCGACGGGCAGGCGGGCAAGGAAGTATGGTGGTCGGGTGCAAGGCCACTCCTGGGGGTTCGAGAGGAGTTGAGGGCGGGGGGCAGGATGCAGGGCTGTCAGGAGTAGAGGGCTGTGTGGTCTACAACGAGGCTGGCAGTAGGAAGGGACTGGGGAGAGTGGTAGTCGCTGGGAATAGCTTCGTGGGAGGCGAAAGTCAAAGGGCGGCGGAGGAAGAATGGGGTGAGAAAGTGCTGCTGTTTGATATTATTAATAGGAGTGCTATTCAATACGTGGGGGAGGCGAGTGTGGTCGACGGGCTAGTGCTCACAGGAAGCGTCTTCGAAGGGCAGGCCTTCACTGGTGAACGCCGAGCGTGCAGGAAGAATAAGGCGAAGTCTGTCTGCTGCATGAGTCCAGGACACGCGGTTGTCCATGCTCCGTCTCTGGACTCGAGGAGCAGGGTGGGCTTCGGGGTTAGGGTGAATAGTGGACTAGGAGTGGGAGCAAAGGAAGGAGATTATAATTCTTTGAGCAGGAAGGAGGCGGAGGAGAGTATAGGGGAAGGAGAGGGTTCTCTAGTAGAAGGGGAGTCGGGGTCCGAAAAAACAAAGTTAGCGGGAGTGGACCATGACTTCGAAGGAGAAGTAAGTTTGATTAATAGATGGAGGAGGAATGCGGAGGGTAGTTCACAATTTGATTGTTTTTCGGGAGACTTACGCTTGGCACAACAATATAAAGAGAAGGAGGATGGAGAGGCTTCACGGGACTCTTCAAAAGCATTGCCACCTGGGTTCGAAAATGCGTCACCGAGGGTCAACAGGGAAGTGGCCGGGTTGGAACGGGAGAATGTGGCTTATGCGACGGAGTTTGAGATGGGAAATGATTGGGCCGAGGTAGAAGAAACCTGGAAGTTTGGTAAAGGAATTGGGCTTCGCTCTAAGGAGGAAAGTTTGTGTAAAGAGAGATTGTATAATTTAAGAAGGAGTCAGAGGAAGATTAAGAGTAGAATGATCTGACGAGGCTCGTAGGGGGTAATAGGAGAAGCCAATTTGATGATAATTGTTAGTTGGAACGTGAGGGGGATTGGAGCTTGGGGTAAAATCTCAAGTATAAATGGAGTGTTAGATACGGTAAGACCGTGGGTTTGTGGCCTAGTCGAAACAAAGCACCAGGCATTGCAGGAGGCTTGGAAGAAGAAGGTTTGGAGAAATCACGCAATCGAATGGAGAGATTCGGTGGCTCAAGGCAGAAGCGGAGGGCTGATTATCGGTTGGGATACACAGTTTTTTTCGATGGTCAACTGTAGAAATGGGAACAGATGGATCCTGCTCGAAGGTGTCCTAGGGCCGCAGGCTTTTGAGTGTGGGGTGTTGCTTGTATATGGGCCTTCGGATACTAGAGAAAGAAAGGTTTTATGGGAGGAGCTATGGGAGGTCGGGCAACTATGTGATAGACCATTACTTGTTATGGGGGACTTCAACGAGGTTAGGGGCCCGAATGAGAGAAAAGGGGGTTGGATCGACCACAACAGTGTTGACGCGTTCAATGGGTGGATTGACATGATGGGCCTCATCGATTTTAAGCCGGATAACATGAAGTATTCTTGGCAGAGGGCAGACTCGGCTAGTTTACTAGACAGATTTTTTGTTAGTCCGGCGTGGTTAGATATGTTCCCAAGGATCTCTTGTCAGGGGCTAGGGAGATCTCTGTCGGACCATAATCCAATTACCCTCAGAGAAGTGCCTGAAGGAGGGGGGAAGAAGCCGTTTCGGTCCTGGGATATGTGGTTCTCTCATCCCAAGTTTCGAGGATTTGTGGCAGATTGTTGGAACAAGATGGAAGGGGCATCCTGTCAAAGCAAGTTAAAGGAGATAAAGGGGTCGCTGCGGAAATGGAATAAAGAGGTGTTCGGGGACGTCGAGTCAAGAATCAAGTCCTTTGAAAAGGAATTAGAGACGGTGGATAGGATAGTGAATGAAGACGCCCATCAAGATGTTGATCTAGCTAGAAGGGCCGCCTTGCAGGTGCAACTATGGAAATGGCATAGGAGAAAAGAAGAGTATTGGAGGCAGGTGTCCAGGATCAGAGGTTTTAAAGACGGAGACAGAAACACGAGATTCTTTCACACAACTGCTGCGGTCAGGAAGAGGAGAGCTACTATCAGTAGGTTGGTAGTAGAGGGCCACGTGGTATCGGACCCGGGACGAATAAAAGATGGTATCGTGTCCTTCTTCAAAAAGTTGTATGAGAAACCTGATCTTCCACAAGTGAGCATTTCTTCAGAAGGATTCCAGAGACTATCAACAGAGCAGAGCAGGGGGATGGATAGAATACCTAGTAGGGAAGAGATACAGAAGGCGGTATGGTCGTGCGATCCAGATAAAGCTCCAGGGTATGACGGTTATCACATGGGATTTATCAGGAAGATGTGGGCCGTTATAGGGAGGGACTTCACCGATTCTGTTTTACAGTTCTTCAGGACAAGCAGGCTACCCCGGGCACTCAACACTACGCTGATTTCGTTGATCCCTAAGGTGGAGGAAGCGGAAGAAGTTCACCAGTTCAGGCCCATCAGCTTAGTGGGATGCATTTATAAGGTGATCTCAAAAATCATAGCTCAAAAGTTGAAGCAGGTGGTCAGGATACTGGTAAGTGACTCTCAGGCGGCTTTTATAGAAGGAAGAAGCATTCTCGACGGGGCTTTGGTAGCCAATGAGATAGTTCAGTGGACGAAGAAGAGGAAAGGAGCGAAAGGAGTGATGATAAAGCTGGACTTTCAGAAGGCATATGACAGCATCAGGTGGGATTTTGTGGATAGCATCCTCAGCATTATGGGGTTCGGGAAGATATTTAGAGGATGGATTCAGGAGAGTATTACAACACCAAGGGTCTCCATTCTTATTAATGGAGTTCCTTCGGAGCCGTTTGAGATGGGTAGGGGGCTAAGGCAGGGGGATCCTATCTCTCCTTTTCTGTTTGTATTAGCGGTGGAGGCATTCACTCAGCTCATTAGAAGAGGCGTGGAAAAAGAATCTCTACAGGGGCTTACAGTTGGCAGGGATAGATGTGTGGTCACTCATCTACATTTTGCGGACGACACGATGGTATTTTGTGGGGAGTCCTTGGAGAGCGTAAGAAATTGGAGAAGGCTCATGGACTGTTTCTTCTTATTGTCAGGCTTGCGGGTCAATTTTGAAAAATCAGAATTGATCGGTCTAGGCGTGGACACATGCTTTCAGCAGGAGGCGGCAGGAATTATGGGGTGCAAGGTTGGAACGCTACCTATGAGCTACCTTGGCCTTCCTCTGGGGGCAAATGCAAGCAGGAAGGAAGTGTGGAAGCCGGTAGTGGAAAAGATTAAGAGGAGACTAGCGGGATGGAAGGCGAGAGTTCTGTCAAGAGCAGGGAGGCTGACTCTGATCAAGAGTGTGCTCAACAATCTACCAGTGTACTACATGAGCTTGTTTAAAATCCCTAAGGGAGTGGTCAAGGAGATCATTGGTATTCAGAGGAACTTCCTCTGGAGTAGTACAGGAGGAAGAAAAGCTTTGCCACTGGTCAAATGGGAGGTGATTCAGAAACCCAGAGCCTTAGGGGGGTTGGGAGTTGGGGACTTGATGATGAGGAACAGTGCTTTACTCTTTAAATGGTGGTGGCGGTACTACACAGTCGAGGGAGCGACATGGAAAAGCATTATTTCCTCCATCTATCCGAACGATCACTTTGGATGCATAGAGACTCCACAACAAAACAATGGATGGGCACCATGGAGAGACATCACCAACACAGGTTGCGAACTTCAGAACTCTAATCTAGGGCTGAAGGTCGAGTTGGGAGACGGGAAAAGGGTTAGTTTCTGGCGCGATGATTGGACGGGGCAGGGAGTTTTGAGGAGCTGTTTCCCCAGGCTTTACTCAGTATCGAATCAACAAGATGAAAAAGTGGCGGAAATGGGAAAATGGGAAGGTGCACGATGGACGTGGGACCTGAAATGGAGAAGAGCCCTCTTCGTATGGGAAGAGGACCAAGCAGAGCAGCTGAGGATTATCATTCAGCGGTGTCAGCTTACCATAAGTAGACAGGATATGATCAAGTGGGAGGCCGACAATACTGGTACCTTTTCAGTGAGATCGCTCTGTCAGGTTAGGTACCAAAGGATAGGGGAGGTGTGCCGGAGCCCTACTAGCTCAAGTTTATTGTGGAACAGTGTGGCCCCACCACGGACGGCGATCTTGGCTTGGCTCGCGGTGTACAATAGGCTCAATACCAAAGACAGACTGATCCGGATGAGCATTATAGGAGAGTCGGAGGCAATGTGTCCATTTTGTCAGGTAGAGAAGGAAACGAGTGACCATCTCTTTATACATTGTCCAGTGACGGGGAGACTGTGGTATGATATCTGCAAATGGATCGGGCGCGAATGGGTAATGCCAGATACAATGAACAAGAATGCTTTGGCTTGGCTAGGGGTCCGGAACAAAGGGAGGGAAAAGGTCATTTGGCAGGCTACCTTTTTTGCTATCACTGACTCCATTTGGGAATCCAGGAACAAGGTCGTCTTTCACAATCAAGATTTCTGCGTCAACTGGATGCTCTGGTCCATTAAGTTGAGAGTGGGCTTTTGGTTGAAGTACAGCAGCAAGGAGTTTCCCTATAGTATAGAGGAGGTAGTGCATAACGTTCATGTCTTCTTAGATTAGGTGTCCTCAATCCTCGACCTTTATGGGCCCTCGAAGGAGTCGTGGCACCTTGTATTCCTGTTATGAATTATCAAAAAAAAAAAAACTACGACTAACGCCAAGAGGAGCATATCTGGTAAGTATATATAAAGTGGATATATAACTACATTAGGCATAGGAGGAGATTTGAGTGTGAGGGTAAGCTTTGTATACAGGGGTCGTGCCTCTAATTTGATAGTCGACAATCTTGCTAGGTAGGGGCAAATGTCGTGCTTCTAATTTTTTTGTGTGGTTGTGACTTGAGTTTTTGTTTCTAAGGGTTTGGAGTTTTTGTTTGCCTTTGGTCTGTTTACAGGGAGAAGTTTGCTTGTCTGTTGGTTGCGTGACCTTTGTTTACTGCCATTGGAAACTTTCATTTGGTTAATGGTATTATTCAGGTCTACTTACCAAAAAAAAAAACCATAAATCAAATCAAATTAGTCTATAAATTGGTGTCACAAATTAATATAGTTGTTTGCTTGTTAGATCTACAAACATGAAATGGAAAACATTTCTTATTTTATACGAATTTTTTTGTCTAAATATGCATTTCTTGTAAAGTCTTGGTCGAGAGTTTAACATAATGTCATAAAATAAAAAATTAGTAATAATATATGAAAATTATTCGAGTATATCTAATTAGTATTTTTTCTTATTTATGTTCTTTAACGTGTTATATATATATTATTTTTATTTTTTCTTAATTTGCCAATGTTCAACCAAATTAAGTGCGCGTGTAGAGAGAGATAAGAAGTATCATGATGTAAATCCTATTTTATTTGCTCAACCAATCACTTAAAAGATCAAGTTTATTTTATTTTATTTATAGGTATTTCATATGAAAAGAAAAATAGAGGAAAAAGAACAAAATGGGAAAAAGAAGAAAAGAAAGAAAATTGTGGATGATGGTAGTGAGGTGGACCGAAGGCTGAATTCAAGCGACTGAAATTCAGGTTGAGATCACGTAGCTTCAACGCCAGGCAAATCTTCACTCACACCTATTTACCTATTTATTGATAGTTCAACGTTCAGACATTCATTTGACATGTAAGCAATCCTTGATTTTATTTATTGCCTAATCCTAATTGAAGTAGGAAAATGGATCCAATCCATATGGCATGCTAAACCTTACTTCTCCATTTGTATAAACTCAGAATCGTAGGACATTAAAATTTAGTAATACATATCAGTTTATTTCATCCTCATTTCAAAGTTTCTAAACTCCATGTCCAATTGCAGTAGTGCAAGGATGCCGCAAAGTTTCATTCGACGGAACTTCATCACACAATAAAAGATACGGAGATAGGTGCGATGAATATGATCATGTTTCGATGCGATGCCGTAATTTCAGTTATCAACTATACTCTGGATCTTTGCTTGTTGATAGAGGTGACAATCGGGTCGGGTAGATCGTATTCGGGTCGGGTCATTTGATTTTTGTGGGTCGGGTCGGGTCATTTTGGATTCGAATCATTTCAGGTCATTGCTTTGTTTGAGTCGGGTCGGTTCCGGGTCGGGTCATTTTGGTTCCGAATGATTTAGGGTTAATTTGTCGGGTCAGATTCGGGTTAAACAAATTCAGGTTCGGGTTATTTCCGGTTAACTTAACCAGTAGGGTGAGTTGGTTTCAGGTCATTTTCTGGTTCACATAACTAGGTGACTTTGGCCCGTTCAGATCATTTTATGCAATATGATGGGTTAGTCCCATTGGGTTTGAGTTGTTTCGAGTTAACTTGATGGATCGGGTCATTTCATATAATTTGACGAGTTGGATTTGAGTACTTACGGGTTAACTTGATAGGTCAGGTTGGGTCGGATTTTGACGGGTTGAGTCAAATTTGGTTCCAGATAATTATCATTTATTATATTATATATATTAGAGACAATCATAAGATTACTATTGTAGATAAATGAATTAATAATATTAGATATGTTTTATTTTCACAAGTAAATAGTAATGATATTTATAAATTTTAATAATAATAAACATTGCATGATTGAATCTAACAAAGATATTTATCATTTATTCTAATTTATTTGATTACTTAAAATATTTAATTACTTAAAAAAGATAATTTTATAAAATAAAGGTGATCATAATATGACTATACAATGTATAATTATTATTTATTACATTGTAAATATTAGAGATAATCATAAGATTACTAATACAAATAAATGAAATAAGAATATTATATGTGCTTTATTTTTACAAGTAAATAATAAAGATATTTATAAGTTTTAACAATATTATATTTGATTACTTAAAATATTTATAAATTTTACAAGTAAAAATATTAGATATTTATCATATATTATATTTATTTGATTACTTAAAAAATATGTATAATTTTATAAAATACAGGTGAGTATAAGTGTAATCCCCCAAAAATTTTAAAAGCCTATAATTTAATAAGTTACTTTTATTAGGGATAATTTAACTCTTAGACTTATTTAATTTAATTACGTTGAGGATTTTGCCTTTTAAATTTATTTAACTTAATTATTTTGTGGGTTTTAAGTATACCAAATTAGATGTGAGTGTTTAATAAATTAAAATAAATAAATTGCTATTTTATCATTCTCATTTTATTTAAATAAGGTTCAAACCAATATTTTTCTAAAAGCTACCTTTTTAAACTAATATAATAAGACATATTAAGATAAATTACTAAAATTTTAATTATCTACCACAAATACTACAACTCACCCCATAAGTCATTTTAATTTTCTTCCCTAATTATTTTCCTTAATCCCCTTTTCTCCTTTATTTTCCTTTTCTCTTTTTTTTTTCTCTCCCCCCCTCTCTCCTTTCTCCCTTCTCTCCCCCATTTCCCCCGACTGGGCCAGCCCACTGGCCCAGATCAGTTTTTCCCCCCGTCTCGCACGCGCAGGCCCGCCCTGCTTCTCC
The DNA here is from genome assembly GCA_039764185.1 of Tamarix austromongolica. Taxonomy (NCBI): domain Eukaryota; kingdom Viridiplantae; phylum Streptophyta; class Magnoliopsida; order Caryophyllales; family Tamaricaceae; genus Tamarix; species Tamarix austromongolica. Next base: position 27,972,364 of record CM077811.1, on the reverse strand, counting down.
TTCGCCCGAACCGCCCGGCCGGTTCTTTCTTTTTCTCCCCTGGACCGACCGGTCCAGCCCCTTTCCCCTTTTCTTCTTCCCGGCGCCCCGCTGCAAATCGCCGCCCAGCCCCCTCTGCGCCGACCGACTGCCTGCGCCGCCTGCACGCCGCCTCTCTCCCTCCCTAACTTTCCATCCATCCTCCCCACACAGGCCGACACCCCCAACGCCACTACCAGGCCTGCTCCTGCCCCTTTCTCTTTTCCCGACCAACCAGCAGGTCTGCCATGGCAGACCCGCGTCGGCCTACCACCGCCGGCCGGCGTGCCACCTGACCTGCCTCCCTCTGTCCCCTCTCTCGATACTACCCCATTTTCAAGCCTATAAATACCCCCCAAGGACCCAGCATCGGGTTTTTTCGAAACCATAGCCCAGAAAACCGCCCTGCGCCACCCCTATTTTAGACAGCCACCCCGTCGCCGCCGCCCATCGCCGCCGCTCGATCCACCCCGTAAAATCTTCCTTACATCACCCTCCACCTACCTAGCCCTCCCTCACCCCTTGGTTTGCTCTGCACACGCCACCCCGGTCGTGCAAAGTAACCCTCCCGATCAACCCAGCTTCGAACCTCGCCGCCCTTCTCACCGCACCCACCGCCGTGCCGCCACTTCCAGCACCCCCTCTGCCTTCTAAAACCACCAAAGGAGCTTCCCCAACCTCCATAGACCCTCTATTTTCCCTGCCAACCTCTCCTTTTCCTTCCTCCCCCCTCCACCACTTCTCCACCTTCCTTCTCCCCCATCACCGCCGCCTCTGCCGCCGTCGTGTGTCGTGCACCGCCACCTGTGCCACCAGCACCCTAGGTGGCCCTCTAAACTCCCCCAACCCTTAAATCCTTTATGTTCAAGTGTTAATAATTTTTTGAGTATCCTTAGTATTATTATACTTATTATCATTATTATTATTATTATTATTATTATTATTATTATTATTATCATTATTAATTAGTACCATTTTTATTATTATCCTTCATTATCCTTAATGTTATCATACTATCACCCCTTCCAACCCTAACTCCTATTATACTTAACTTAGAATTAATGTCATTATCTTTATTATTAACATTATTATTATTTTTGTTATTAGTATTATTACTATTATTGTCATTACTATTATTATTGTCATTATTAATTTCTCTATCATAAATGTGTTATTTTCTTACAAGGCCATCATCCCTCCAAAACCCTAGCTTTCATTATGGTTATTATCACTATTAGTGTTATTACTACTTAATCCAACCTTATGTGGCTATTGTACTTATATTAATATTGTTTTGCTATACCTAACACCATTATTAGACTTAATCTTAAAAACGCTAGGGTTCTATTACTTGAAACATAAGTGTCACTATTAGTAGTCTTATTATTATTATTATTATTATTATTATCACTATTTTACTATGACTAGCATTATAAGAATGGAACTAACGGGTCTAATAATATAAGTGTAACGATAAGTATTGAAAATAAAGATATATCGATTAGTAATGCTTAGCATAATAATTTTAGAGTAAAAACCCTAGTTTCGTATAACACCCCTATTAAGGATAAGAACCCTAATCCTAAACTAGAATAAGGGTCGATAGTTTTTATAAGGGAAACTAATACTTAGCATTTTTCCTCTTTTTATAGGTGACCCTGATCCGAGCCCTAAAGAGCTAGAGGAGCATGCTCCAAGCCCGGTGTCTACCTAGGTAAGGACGAAGCTATGGCCTTGTGCTATGTGTGATGTGTTTATGGATGATGAGTATGCTATGTTAATGTGTATTATGCATATGTTATGAATAACCTATTTTGTGTAGCGCAGCATGGATAATGAGGTACGTTGTATGTGTTCCTATGACATGAGCATGACATGTATATGTGTGATGTTTATGATGTGATATGATATGGCCCTCTAGGACATGCATGTTAGGATAAACGGTAATATGAAACGGGAATATAAGGATGACCGGAAATAAATGGGAAGTGAGTTCACTAAGGGGGATATGAGGTTGACCTAGGTACCTCATGATCCATGAGAGAAGATTTAATAAGGGATGAATGACCAAAATAAATGAGAGTTGGGGAACCATGCATGGGAGTCGTAAAATTCGCATGGTGACTTGGGGTGTTAGCATGGGATGACTAGACCTTGCATGGGCATGATCCTTACGTGTGAAAAGTTGATTGGGTTGTAAGTAAGAGCTTGGGAGAGTCTTGGAGTAATTGGGAACTTGGTATGAAAAATAGTACGTGAGTTGGTGCATAAGCGACCTTATTAGGGTTTTGGGTGTAAGTGGGGGTTGGAGAGTCTGCATGGAGTGTTTAAATTATGCATGGGAATGAATCTTACGTGAGGAAAGTTGATTTAAGAAGTAAATAAGATAATGTCAAAGTTATGGGTCCATTGGAGACTTGGGTGAAAAATTCCACGTGGGTCGATGTAAGGGTATCTAAGGGACCCAATTAAGGTTTTTGGGAGGAAATGAGCAATTTGGAGGGTACAAGGGTAAAAATGATCAAGGAGGGATGGAGTATGGGGTTGAGAGTGAGAACCCACTTATATAAAGGGGTGAGTGAGGGTTTCTAAATGAGAGAAGAGATTTTGGGGTGAAAGAGGGGAGGTTACTTGGGGAGGAAGTAAAGTGCTAGGGTTTGGTGTGGCCAACTAGGGTTTGGCGGTCATATGCGGAGTTGGGGAATAAAGGGATATATTTTGGGAATTTCTTAGTAGAGACGGGATGCGAGACAAGGAACAAAGTAAAGTTAGGATGAGTAAGAAAGAGTTGGGCCATATAGGCCCAAATTAGGGTTTTCCAAGGAGGAGCCCTAGAGGGGTGAGGACATGCGGGACCGATATCGTTGTGTTAGGGTTAGCCCACATTCTTGGGAGAGTGTGCCCTTACTACGTTTCCTTATGTATAAGAGTAAGAGGGGATGGACATCGGGCGTGAGAAAGGGAGAACAGTCTCAAGATATGGGACGGGCCTCCTCGAAGGGAAGAAGTAGAGAGTAGTAGACATGCATGTCAAAGGTGGAACCTTATTTAATAATACATGAATAAGACATTAACTACTTAAAGAGTAAGATTGTTGAGCCGGGCCCAGACCGATCCATCGGCATAATAGTGGCCAGGTGTCGGGGTGCCCTGGAGACCGATCCACCGGCATATAATAGTGGTTAGGTACGTTCTGCCCTATAAGTGACCGATCCACCGGCTATAATAGTGGGGGATCCCGAGCTCAACAAGCCAAACAGTATGTTGTAATTAAATCATGGGAAAGATACTATATACTTACAGTGGAACACCATGAGAGTCGGGGCCAGACCGATCCACCGACATAATAGTGGCCAGGAGCATTGCGCCCTAGAGACCGATCCACCGGCATATAATAGTGGTTAGGTGCGTTCTGCCCTATAAGTGACCGATCCACCGGCTATAATAGTGGGGTTCCCGCACTCTCATGGATTCATAACGATTATGATGTGAATCGACTATAATTATCAGAGTTATGAAAAGAAGAAGTTGGACTGGACCATAACCGACCTACATCACCCATAATATTACATGTTGCTTGCGTGATTGTGCTGGGTGTGTTATGTTGTATGATGGTATGCTTGGCCTTAGATCACCTGCGCCCTTACTCAGTATTGGACCCATACTGATACTACCTTCATTGAATGGGTCCTGTGATGATCCACCGATGGTGGGGAGCAGACTTCCTGTACAGGTTTATGATCGGGTACTATCTTGGGGTGGAAGGCTTGACTTGAGTGAGTAGGCGATCCGGATATTGATTCTTTTTGGGATTTGTTTTGTTAGCTATATTTTGTATTACGTTTCCCCGTTTTAAAGAAGAAAAAAAATGTATTGTGGGATTGAAATCCTAAATCGTATTCTAACTTCTGTTTGCCTTATATCTTATTAATGATTTATGCTAAATGTCCTCTTGCGTTTTATGATACTTCGTATTACTTGATGATCGGATTTAGCCTTAGCACTTAGTACCGGAACGGTAGGAATAAACCGGTCTGGTACTAAGTGTGGCGGTAATACCCCCAATTTTACGGTTTTAATTCTTTCACTTCCGCTAAACCTTTTGATTTAAACGAAATTTTTCAGTAGTAAATTTGGGGGTGTGACAATAAGCATGACTATACAATGCATAATTATTATTTATTACATTGTAAATATTAGAGACAATCATAAGATTACTAGTACAAATAAATAAAATAAGAATATTATACGTGCTTTATTCTTACAAGTAAATAATAAAGATATTTATAAGTTTTAACAATATTATATTTGATTACTTAAAATATTTATAAATTTTACAAGTAAAATATATCATATATTATATTTATTTGATTACTTTAAAAAAAAGATAATTTTATAAAATACAGATGAGCATAAGCATGACTATACAATGCATAATTATTATTTATTACATTGTAAATATTAGAGACAATTATAATATTACCAGTATAGATAAATAAAATAAGAATATTATATGTGCTTTATTTTTATAAGTAAATAATAAAGATTTGTTACTCGATTATGTTCGGATTCATCTGATTAAGCTATTTTGGATAAATTAATTATGCAATATACTTTGAAATGTACTTAATTTTATGTTGGTATTGTTAAATTGGGAAAATAGTATTGAAATATATCGGGATTGGATTGTTAGGTTAAAACTCTTGTGGATTTAAATTGGATTGTATAATTGAGTTATTTTATTAAATTGATTATACAATATGTTTTAGAATATGTCCAATTTCAATTTTGAACCGTCAATTTAAATATTTGAATAAGATTTAACCGGATTTGCAGTTTTGGCTCAAAAACCTTAATTATGTTAAATTGGGTAATTCCTTAATAGTTTTTAATCAAATAAGTATACAATATGTTTTAGAATATGTCTAATTTCAATTTTAAACCATCAATTTAAATATTTGAATAAGATTTGATCGGATTTGTAATTTGTGTTCAAAAACCTTAATCATGCTAAATTGGGTAATTTCTTAATAGTTTTTAATCAACTAAGTATATGATATGTTTTAGAATATGTCTAATTTTAATTTTAAATTGTTAATTTAAATTTTTGAATAAGATTTGACTGATTTGCAATTCAAACAAAAAACCCCTAGTTATGTTAAATTGGGTAATTCTTTAATAGTTTTTAATCAATTGAGTATACAAAATGTTTTAGAATATGTCTAATTTCAATTTTGAACCATCAATTTAAATATTTGAATAAGATTTAATCAGATTTGCAGTTCAGGCTCGAAAATCCTAATTATGTTAAATTGGACAATTTCTTAATAGTTTTTAATTAATTGAGTATACAATATATTTTAGAATATGTCTAATTTTAATTTCAAACTGTCAATTTAAATATTTGAATAATATTTGATCGGATTTATTGTTCGGGCTTAAAACCCTAATTATGTTAAATTGGGTAATTTCTTAATAGTTTTTTAATCAATTGAGTATACAATATGTTATAAAATAGACCGGATTTATAGTACGATGGTGTTAAGAGTTACTAATTTTTAGTTGGTAACAATTGTAATTACAATTTCATTAGGAACCAATAACCGCTATAATTATATTTTCAGAGTCGAAGTTTATTTTTTATTTGTTCTAAACTTATAATATTTGTACTCTATGAAAATTAATATAATATTTGTTGTTTTAAAAATATGCAACAAAAGTTGGAACTATGAGATTTTTTATTATTTTAAATGATATTGTATAGAATGTCTAGAGTAAAAATATGAAAAATAAGTACAACTTATAAAATACTATATTTTTAAAAAACTTTAAATGAATAATAAAATATGTGTAATTTATTATTATTATAATAGATTTTGACATTGGTTCAGGTCAGGTCGGATCGTTATCGGCTCATAGGTTGGCATCGAATTAGATCAGGTCCGAATCGGATTGATTTTTATTATATCAGTGCCGAATCGGATTAATGTCGGATCAGATTTAGATCGAGTCAGGTCAGGTTGCTAAATTTTTTAAATCTTATCAGATCAAATTTTGCTCGAGTCGGATTTAACATGTCGGATCAATTTTTGCCGCCTTTACTTGTTGACGCCGTAGTACGGCTTATATCAATACCAGGACTTCGGTCATAAGTCATTACAGTATCGGTTTGCCCTTTTCCCAATTCAAGAAGAGGAACAAAGAGCGACCTTCAGGATTCATCTACTAACGTGAAAGGAAATAATGATCTTAGGAATCCATGTTGGATCCACCTGTCAAAGTTGCTGGGAATTGATATCATGCATATGAGTGCATAGTAAAATTAATCATATGCATTGAAAAACACAAAAGCATGGAGCATAGGATTAGCTGTACAACGGGCTTGATCCCTAATCCCAACTACCACGATATAGAAAGAAATCAGAGAAGCCGAATCAGAAAACCGATGTGCCCCGTCGTTTACTAATGCATATGTTCTGTAACCAGACAATAGGTCTCCTGCAGCCAAGTAGATTTGCAACATGAGAAAACTGTAACATATACAGTGATATTACATCCAGGATTCTTTCTCAAGGGAAGCTACTCTACAAAGTTCCGCTCTTCTTGGCCTTCTCTGATTTCATTATTACCGTTGGCTGGCTAATGGTTTATTATAACTTTATAAGGTTCTTTCCATTAGACGCAAAGCCATTTACGAAGAGCCTCGCCAAATCTCCTTGATGAACCCATGTTAAAATCACGCTGAAATACAAGTTGAGGCAAAGTATGAGCTCATTACTAATAAAAGCCATACAAATACGGGTCATGGCATAGTGTCCTGTTCTCAAGATTGAACTGCCATCCTATGTACAAATTCCCTGATATCAAAACCATCGCCTCCAGTTTTTGTAATGGTGCCCTGATGATAATATACACGAGATTACATTCACATAACATCATTTAGCCATCATGAAAGAAAGGGAGGGATGAAGGAATGAGACCTTTTCTGTTATGATACCAGCAATTAGGTTTGCTGGTGTGACATCAAAAGCTGGATTCCAGACAGCAATACCCGGCGCAGCAACTTGTTCCCCAAGTCCCCCATGGGTGTTCAATAATTCTTTTGGAGACCTTTCTTCAATGACAATTTCTTCTCCAGAAGGCAGAGATAAATCAATGGAAGTCAAGGGTGCAGCGACACAAAATGGGATACCATGATGCTTTGCACACAAGGCAAGGCTGTAAGTTCCAATTTTGTTGGCAGTATCACCTAGCAATTAAAGCATAGTATAAGCAAAGGTGCAATCTCCAATTTGACAGAAAATACAAAGAAAAACTTTATACTAAATACCATTTGCAGCTACACGATCTGCTCCAACAATGACTGCATTCACTCGTCCAGCCCTCATTAGTGCTGCTGCAGCTGAATCTGCTATCAGTGTGGCAGGTATTTTGTCATGCACTAACTCGAATGCTGTTAGTCTTGATCCCTGCAGAAGGTAATTGAAAGGGAGAAAGAAGGAGAGCAAAATTTGAAAAATTAGGAACCATAAAAATACAGATGATTGCTAAAAGATGTCATGACTACACTTTGCAGCAACAATTAGAAAACACCAAGTAATCATAGCATCAATGCGGCTCACAACCTCCTCTTAGTTTCATTTCCTCTTCTCCTGAGGTGAGGGGGGAGGGAAGGAGGAAAATCTCAGGTCACCAAGAGAACTATTAACAAAAATCATGGTGGTTGACACACTATCTGATCAGCAGACATCCCATCCAGAGAGCTGCCACAGTGGCACAATCATCTTCACTAAAATAGTCCAATTGCAATCATATCCTCTGTGAGAACCTTTCTTTTAAAATAAATTGAATACAGTTTCTTCCACATATACAAATTTATGACAAGCCCTATATGATGAAGAAACCATGCCAGCCCTTGGCAAGTGCTGGTGGTGCACTCGCACTGGTCCTCCAATTTTCAGGCCTCAATTTTTTTATATATAAGGTATTAGTTATTTAAAAAAACCACATGTTACAGATAAAGATGTAGCTAAATTGGTTAAGTTATGTAAAAGTAACTTTCTTCAGCCATCCCGCCCAAGTTCACATCACTATTTCGTCTTGTTGCTCAATATTCCTTTTTTTTCTTCTTCTTTTCCTTGTATTTTTCTGCAGCTTTTTTTTTCTTTTCCCTTTTTTCCTAGTCTTACATTTTCGAGTTCCCCTTTAAGTGGCATGTGTTATCTGATCAATTCCCTCGTGCTGAATTGATGACTTTACTTCTAAGGATGATAAAAATCAACAATAAGAAAGTAATAATTCTCTATTTGATATCTCTTTCCCTACTGCTAATGATCTCACAATATTTTTAATAAATTATTGAATATCCAATGAAAAACTATGTAACATATTTTTAAGTATAATTTATTTTTTACTCATTTTGTAATCAAATGAGTGTATATTGATCAGTATATGATTTCTTCTAATCAACATAATGATTACTGAAGATGTTGAGGTAGGATTCTGGCAGTTTGATGGTAAATTGATCATTTATGTAAAGCATTTTTAATCTGTAATGTATTTAAACATGCATAATCTAAGCTTTGATGATATAGCCCATGTTTGGAGTTACTTATCAAAAATAGTTATCCAATATAATTACTTAAAAAGTTTTCAAAATAAGTAATTATCCTGTATAACTACTTTTGATAAGTAGCTCCAAGCTAATAGTTTGGTAACTATTTATATGTTCAATGGTAATTAAATATCAAAAAGATTTAATCAGATTCAATACATAATGCTTGCAGACATGTCATGGTTATGTACACTCTCCTTCACTCTTAAAATAGTTATCCAAGATAATTACTTAAAAAGTTTTCAAAATAAGTAATTATCCTGTATAACTACTTTTGATAAGTAGCTCCAAACAAGTTAATAGTTTGGTAACTATTTATATGTTAGATGGTAATTAAATATCAAATACATTTAATCAGATTCAATACATAATGCTTGTGGGCACGTCATGGTTATGTACACTCTCCTTCAATCTTAAAATAGGGAGCCATTGTAGTTCTGCACAAAGCCTCCAATATTCAGGAACAACCTAGTTTGTAAATATATCTGCTTGAAAACTGAAATTTCACATGCATGTCCTCCATATTATATGCCAAACGATTTTCAAGTCAGCGATACAAGTTTCCAAAGCACAAGAATTGAAAAAATAAAGGTCCCTGGGCAAAGGAATAGCTAGCCCAAAGCCAGAGGATGAATTGTGCAATTCTTATTGATTCCAACCATCGTTCGAGTAAAGTGAAATAAATATGTGTGTGTGTGTGGGGAGAAAGAGAGATATGAATAGATACAAATAAAATAAAATAAAAACCCTCCTGAATAAGCATTATGGTTTGCAAATTGCCACACAAATTTCCAATTATAGTCACAATTAATTTCCATCTTCTTACCCTTCAAAAGGAATAAACTTTTAACAACAAAATTCCATAATGGAAGATTGTGAACCAGGCAATATTCCAGAGTTCTTGTGAATAAAAAACTTGATGCCACACATCACTAGCACTGAAAAGAACTCTTCTAGCAGTTTTTTTTTTTGTTCTACACAGTTTCCTAAATTACTTGCTCTATGGGCCTTAGTTCCAATTTCTTAAATTTCTTGTTCCAGCATTAATCTGAATTAGTTTGTGATGCAGGAGAATCCACAATTGAAGATCATAATCTAGCCATCAATTTTCCCAAATTTAAAAACCACAAAACCCATCTTATTGGACAAATTAATTATCCATCAAACCCTAGCCATGCAATTTTCCTTTCTCCTTTTCTTTTCTCCAAAAAGGCCGAAACTATGCCACCTTAAGCCATGATTTTCAAGCCCTTTTCCTCCATTTTTAAACCCTATTTCCTTTAGTATTTTAACCCTAAGCAGCCCCAAAAATGCAGCCCTATCAAGCCCCTATTGAAAGCCACACATTTCAGCCACAAGTCTTTTTCATTGGAATGACAAGTCACTTTCAGCACTTAAGAAGAACCATGAAGATTTAGGGAAGAATAAGGAAGGCTAGAAGACATTCCTTACTTGTTTTTGTTACTTACAAGGTTAAAAGAAATCTTTGTCTCTTTCCTTTTGTGCAGTATGGCTGTTATGAATATTATCATGTGATGTATTGGGATGAGAGATTCAAAAATCTGCCTAAACCTTCCCCCTCATAACCGAACACATGGGCCAGAAGTTTAGCATAACTTTCGACCTTCTTAAGCCCTAAATGCATGTATTAGTTGGTTAAGTTATAACCTTTAATCCTTCACTTCTTCTATATGTGCTAGGATAACATGAAATGAGAAAAACAACTTACCTTGGCTGCATACTTTGCCCCTCAAAAAACCGAGAGTCATCCTTCATCCTCTAGTGCTTGCAAAATCTTACAAGATTTATCCTAAGTTTTATATACCTTAGGTGGTTCTTGCAAGTATTGATTCAAGGGGTTACCAAGAATCAATTTTTATCACTTCTAATCTTCCACATTTCTTTCACTTATTTTCAGTTGTCCTATAATTTTAGAACACCAAAACCAAGCAAGACCCAAGTTGGATCTCATATGCATCAGTTTGTAATGCTAGTAGCTCAAGCACTGATAATACTTGTGTCCATTAGTTCTTACATTTTGAAATAAGAAGCAAGAATTATTTCTGTCCGCAAAGTACTGGAGAAGAAATTCAGACAGATGATAACATTGATGAATACAATATACTCCCTGCTCACTTTATCCTGTTTATCTAATTCATCATGTAAATGGAATCTGATGGTTTTCATTGAGTGATCAGCTTCTAGGCTGGGCTTCAAAGACTGACACATGGTTTACACATCACGAAAAAGAGGTATCCTCCCTATGGGATAAGATACAAGCTTGAAGGATTGGATGTTATAGAATTTTAATAGCAAAGAAAAACAACTTCAGTAGCAAAGAATCCCTACTTATGCTAGGGAAAAGTTTAAAATGACATTTATCACCTCAAAGTATGGAAACTTGCAAAGTATGTTTGAGAATGCAATTGCTCTATAGGAAAGGGTAGACATTTGGTTTACATTTTTACAGCCAAACAGCAAACTCATGTTAGAAAAAATCCAAATAGCTAGACAAAAGCACGAGCAAAAGCTGTAGAACGCACTTGGTTGAACGGTCGAGTTTCAGTGCAGTAAGCACTTTCCAGTATCCCTTTGGCATGAAGTGCACGAATCACACCAAGAGCAGTACCATAACCAGCAGTTGCAAGACTGGAAACACCAAGTGGATCAGCATAACTGGTAGGTAAAAAAGAAGAGGGATCAAAGTGTACACTGTACAGCAGCTAAGGGTTGGACACACCTGCCAGTGTTGCAATGAGTCAGGATAGACAGCCTTTCGAAACCTTGTAGCTGATTCTGAAGAAAACTAGCGCCACAATGCCCAATGGCTCTATTTGAAGTTACATCATCCTGGAGCATCATTTCAGCTGCTTCTATATAAGCCTGCAATGTCATTAGATACTACTAGTAAGCAGATTAGAAGTAAGTTTCAGTTCTGATTGAAGCAGCAGATGAAGCTCCATGGACCATCTAATATGCACTTCTCACGGACTCCTATATTCCCAATCAACATTTCCAGGATTTCAACAAAATCTGAATCTAAGAACAAAGAATATTCCTACCTGAAATACAGTCTTCGCTCCTGATGATGTAGAAGCTGCATTAGATATCACTTCTTTGAGTTTTGTTGCAGCATCCGAAAGATTCACTGCAGTTGGGCGGCTGTTAAAACAGATAAAATGATCACATAATCATCCCCATAAAATGGGACAACCACCACTGAATATCTGCTTATATTCAAAGAATGTGCATGGCAATGATAGCACCAAAACATACCTAGAGACAAGATAGTCCAACTTTTGCCCAAGAAAAGAAGCCGCGTCATCAGATGTACCATCAAAGGTCTCTAAGTTAAACACTTCTACAGCGAGAGAGAGAGCAGCTGCAATAGCAATTGCAGGTGCTCCTCGAACAACCATGTCCCTTATTGCAGACCTAAGACAAGGATAAGATGCGGCTCAAAGCTGGAATGTTGGGGCAATCAGAATTTTGATGAATGACAGATGAATTTAAATGCAATAAGAACACAAAGAGGTCCCATGTCCATTCAAGTTTGTTCATATAGTGGTTGCACAAGATATTAAATAAGCAGATAGCCATGTTTCAAATCTACTGTATCCGTAACAAATTCATCAATCAAGACATAATGATCTCATCATTAGTATTGATGCTTGCTATTCATAATGTTAGTACTCCAAAACGCACTTTTAAATTGAAAATAATAATAATAATAATAATGATAAGTATGAGATATGCTGTTCTAATCATGGATGTTGTAGATATTACCCCTAACTGTACTCCAACCAGAAGCGATAAATACAAAACACCAAGAACAGACTCTCAACGCCATTGGTGATTCAGAGGATCGAGGTCTAATAATGTTCAAGAACCTTAAAATACACCTAAAATCAACTCTAATGGGATTCATGATACAGCAGCTTATGCAAAAAAGTGAGCGTACAGTAACTTAAATTACCTCTCCACAAGTCCCTAAAGACTAAGAAGCTTCCCAAATTATTCTCCAAAAAAAAAAAAGAAAGAAAGAAAGAGGTTTCCCATACAAATGAAAACTAATGGAAGAACCCATTCATCAAAACACTGAAAACTTCACAGAATTTAACAAGTACAGAAAAACTATGTTCCTCATCAATGAAAATAGCATGTTCCTCATAAATGACTTAGTTTGAGCTAAACAAGAAAACACATCTTCCATTATTTTGACCGAAAACATTTTAATTGAAAGTTCACTTCCTGCTTTTCTTCTCTGCATTCATTCTTAAGTAAAAGAAACTACTAGTGCAAAGCAAAAGAAATGCTCTGAAACACTTTTGCCTTTCCCACTTCACCCGAAAATAAGATAGTTTTTGGGTGTGTTTGGATGAGAGCTCAAAATATTCAAAAGCACTCCAACGGGTACTGCTCAGCAACAGAAGAAAGATATAGAAGAATCGCGATCATAGTCATACCATCCGTCTGAGGCATTTCGAATGTCCAAGTATTTAGTTTCCAATGGCAGCTTCCTCTGCTCAACAAAGAAATTCCAATCCAATTCAATTAGTTTAACAGAAACAACATAATTGCTATAAACATAAACTGTAGAAAAAATTTCCACAATCAAGGGAGTAAAAACCTGATCGAGAAGTTGGAGTGAACCAAGCTCGTAGCAGATAGACCGGAGAGAAGAATTACAAGAATCAGATTCTTGTTTCACGCCATTAAGGAGCTTGGGTTCAGGAGCCATAAGTGATCTTCAACCAGCCCTAGGACGGATTTGCAAAATATGAAACGCACTGCGCTGACTTTGAATTGGGTTAGGCGTGAGGTCATAAAGGGAGGCTCTAAAGCTAATCGCCTGTTTGCTTTGGGAGAAAAGAAGACGAAAAAAGGTGAATTAATTATTTTGTTTTATTTAGAAGCTAATTTTATTAATTTCAATGAAATGAATTAGAGTCAAAGTTTAATCTTTATTTATTTTGTTTAATCTTGTTTTTATTAATCTTCGGAAGTAAATATTAATATATAAATAATATTTTGATTAGACCGGACAAAAATACTTCTAAGTTGTATCAATTGAATCACCATCATCTTCTCTTCTACTCTCTTTCATTATATGTCTCGTTCTTCGTTTGTTTTATTTTTTTTAACATTCATTTATCTGAGTTACCTAGTTTAGATTAATATTATCCAAACAATATTTTAAAACATTTATCTCGATTTATCTCTATTCCCTTCACTTACTAAATTAATTTTTAATATTTACCTTCACTTTAATTTATCTCGATCCAAACAAACTATAATAATAGTATTGGCAGTAGGTACAGTTGTTTTTTCTAAAATAGTGGGAGTTATGTTTTTTAAAAACTTATTTGTAAATATATATATTTTGTGGTTCTTCCACTTCCCCATAAACACTGTTTGTTGTTTTTTATTCCGGTCACCGATAATATGTCGTTTCTCATCTCCAACGATCGTCGACATGTGTTATTTTTTTCCCACTTTTCCTCTCACGTACATTCCTCCCATCAGTCCCATGTACCGTTCCTTCCTCCAACAATACTTTTTGTTAGTTCCCCCTTCCCCCATTGGTATTTGTGTCGGTTCCCCCTCCCTCCCTCCCTCATGAAGCAACATTTCCCCCTCCCCCCTAGGTCCTCAAGTGACGTTTTCCTTCCCATCATCATTTTTTGGCTTTCCACCAATTCATTAACTAATTTAATTTATACTTATGCATTTTGAAAACAATTATATTATATAAAATAAATATTTACTGGGTGTATGATTAAAATCGACATGCATAGTAAATAATTGCAGGGTACGACATCGTATATTTTTTATCGACAGAAACGCAAGGTGTGGGTATATATAATTATAAGTTATGAATGTAAATATGAATAGAAAAATATATATTTTGTCTGAAACAAATACATTGCTCCACTTTGTGTCGTCCAAGTACTTATATAAGCTTCTTTCATTTTTATTATTCGTCGTAGAGAAATCAGCGAATAAGTTTCGATATAATTTTTTGAAAAATCAAGTTCATTGCTTAATCTTCTCATAAAATTTAAAATTAATTTTTTAAAACACTCGTAATAAATAATAAATTTAGAAACACTTCAAAGTACGATGAGTTTGAAACTTCAATAAGCTACGATGAGTTTAAAATCCTAATGCACTGCAATGATGAGTTTAGAACTATGATGTACTATGATGATAGATTCAGAATCCCGACAAGCTATGGATACACAGAAAAAAGACAAATGAATTATCCAAACATTCATTACAACTTGGATGAAGAGATAAAATAATTTTTTATTATAAATTGTGTCGGTAAATTTTATTTGTTCAAATTAATACTTCTTATTATTATATTATTATACTCAACTATTTCCCCATAATATGAATAGTATGAATACTTGTTTTAGGACCCAAAATTATTAGAATTTTCTTATAGCAAATTAAATCAAATATTCTTTGATCGTCAAAAACTTGTATCATGAGTTAAACAAATTGATAAAAGTCGTAGGATGATTTTAATCATCAAAAGTTCTAAAAAAGGAAATAGTATATGAACAGGCATAGTCTCTATGAGATGTGAAAAAATTAGAACATATATGTGTACTAGACCTATGGCTATGGATAATAAATGTGCACATAATACAAGTTCTAAGAAGATTGATTGCCTCTTTTTTTTTTTTTGGTGTTTAAAACACTAATAGATAATGGCAAGTGGTAGTTATGACCATGACACACAACTACAAATTAACAAATTATAAATAAGGGCATGTTGTTCTGAGTAAATGTTTGTTTAGAGTTACTTATTAAAATTAGTTATTTAATATAATTACTTATTTTAAAAAAATTAAGCTAATTTTTTTTTTCAAAATAAGTGATTATCTTAGATAGCTACTTTTGATAAGTAGTTTCAAACAAGCACTAAGTCGACATAAAATGAAGTCAAATTTCTTGATGAACTTATTATAGCTAACATAAAGGTATGGCAAATTATATCACTTCTTCAAAAATAATTTGAAGGAGACGTAAGTTTGAGAAATTATATTTATAATGCTTGACATAAGCTTAGGTTTAAAGAAATTAAAGTTTAGACAATATTATAACATGTTATAAGTATGTTGGCTAAAATTTATTATTTTCAGTGCCATCGAAGTAAGTTATAATAAAATGTAATAAGTGATCATCTATTTGCATAACCTGTATTTGTTAATATTTTACGTGCATTTTATTTTATTTTATAAATAGATTGTACATATAAGACAAGTAGATATGGGATGCCTTTACTTGAAATTATCGGACCAACACTAACACAAACAAATTTCAACGCAAACATGCCATATGAAAAGGAATAAAATTATTTGTGGGTACTTGAAAGGTTGAAGACCTTAATGAATCCATTTATACTTCCAACCACTATTATTACCGACCGAAAACTTACTTTCATTTCAGCCGCGGACCTTATTTTTTCCACTTCAAAATATTTATTATGTGGATTTTATGTTAGTAAGAATGTTGAGGAAAGGTAAAAATTTATCTATCGTTCAACATTCGCGTGTGGTTTTATGTCACGATGGAAAAATATAATAGATGTCACAGATGAACAAACATATGAGGAACAACTCTTATCATTAAAGGAATATTACGAAACATACCTAGCCTAATTTCGTATGTAAAGACAAATTGGCTATAACTTTATAAACACAGAATTATTTCTACGTTCTTTGATGATGTATTTCATATCCATCGTATTACAATGAATAAGAATGATTTATAGTTTATCTCCTAGCATAGTTTTTTTTACCTATTTCTGCTGATAAAGTAATATATAGATTTTTTCCGACAGGGATGAATGTGCTCGTGGATATTTGAATATGTTTCTAGATACATCACATGGTAAGTTCAACACAGTATTAAAATAAATTCACACGTTCCTATAATTCAAACATGATGAAATCAAAGCATTATTAGAGAGGTCATGGTTCAATATTCTTCATTTTGTTACAAGTGCTCTTTTATGTCTATTTGAGAGGTCATGTCACTTTTATATGCAATGGAGTTAGCCAACAAATAGTGTCAAAGAAGTAATAATAAAGGTACTAATGATGATTTATGCATATGTTATAAGTGCACATACACACGGGATACTATGTACGCACGAGAATAATACTTGCATTCAAAACTACATGTCAATCACCCTACCAGCTATTCATCTATTATGGAATAAACTCAACATAAATTGGCTCATTAATCCACTTACACCATAAGAACCAATAGAGGCTGTACCTCATTTAATCCGTGGGAGTTGTTATGAGTTAGCCACTAGCAATACATAATTAGTTGTGCGAGAGAGATATTTATTATTACATTTTCCCATAAAACACCTCTCTATGAGCCACCAATACAACAACATAGGGGGTTACCCGAGGAACTCCACTGGAAGGGAATAATCTAGTTAGGAGTACATAAAACAACAATCTTCAAGTTATTTGGATCAACACATGTAAGCTTAGGGTAGGTCATCTATTTGTCGAGGTTGGGGCTGAGGTCGGGCTCGAGGATGACAATCAACATTTATGCCATCGAGCCAATTAAAATTTTCATATGCCAATCAAATGAATCAACATATAGTTCCGTATATTAGTACCTCGTATAATGTGTTAGGAGATATGAACTATAGTTTTAAACATTGACATATATTATACTAGGAGATGATGATCGACGGGTTTAGATCCGTACAGACTTATATCATGAGATAGCAGATAGATGATAATTGTACAAGAATGTGTCTGTATATGACACCATTTATCAAGTTTTCAATACTATTGCTCATTGGAAATGGTCGGTTATGGTGGAACACTAGATGAAAATGTCAGACATTGGTAATGTCATTACAGCCTGTTATCGTGTGTTGTTTGCATACTACTCTTTAAATGTGTGCAGTTAATTTCTACCTTTAGTGACATGGCATGGAATTCAAGGTTTTAAAAATGAAGTGACTATATGGTTTTTGCAATACACGAGTCATTACTTATTGGTATGTGGATGTTTATGTCCTCTTTTCCATGTCAATATTATATCAATGCTATTTCTTATACTAATTTATCTAACAAGTATATATGTTGGACAAATTTTCACCCCCACCATTGTATACAAATTGGAACATATATTGTGATAACAGTGTTTCAATATGAAATACACTATATTCTCCAATATTCAACAATGATGTTCTTTGGCATATGATGGTATGAGAGAACCACATCCTCTATATTCATACTCAGTTTTTTATCTAGAATTGTTATAATTTTTTTCTTATTTTATTTATATGTGACATTTGAAACATGTACATGATGAATTCTTGTTGACTATATGGTTTTTGCAATACATAAGTCACTGTATATCAGTATGTGGATGCTTTGTGTCTCTTTTTTTTTTTTCCTATGTTAATGCTAGTTCTTATAATAATATTTTTGACAGGTATATTTCTTAAACAATTTTTCACTCCCACCACTGCATATAAAGTTGAATGGACACTGCCATAACAACGTTTCAGCATTGAATCCACTATATTCTTCAATATTACAATAATGGATCTCGTACTTTTTTTAGTTTATTTGTATCCAACCTTTGAAATATGTACATGATGGTAGTTGAATTCGTTTGTATGTTGTTGAGTTTAAGTATCTCGATGTTCGATGTGGGTTGTAGCATAAAATAATTGTAACATATTTTCTTAATTATGAAATAAAATAAAAACTTCATTATACAATTGTAACATACATATTTTAATTAAACTACGCAACCATACAATAATAAATGAAGCTCCATGCAAACACCCACGTTCACGCTCACGCTCAGCTATAGTTATTTCTAAATCATTCACAAGATTTTTAATACATGTAACTAGTTGCTAGTAATTTAGAGTTGGATCACCCCTCCAATAGAAACGATGAAGAGTTTTATGTGATTCGTTAAGGCGTCTTTTGGTTGAAATTTCATGCTCATCATTTAAATGTGTAGTTAAATATTCATCTATCATTGCCAACACATTCCTATGATTTCTAGAAATATACCAATCCATATAGTCATGAGCCACATCCTTATGAGATATTGAGTCGGTGGTCTAAAAACCTTTAGGCTTGTTATGTGTTCACCCTTCAATAATCATTGACTAAGCACGTTTGCGTAGTGAACTTTATATTTCTTGAAGAAATGACCTCAATACGTGTTCCTAGTGGAATTGATAGGATCTTTTATGAATCACTTGCATATATTTGAATTGACATATTGCTAGATCTGACACATATGGTTCTACTTTCTCCAAATAGCGTAAACAATCACGATATAACATTATCGGACAATGTCTATATGAATCAACTATTCCGTATGGATCCTAAATGACCCATCGTAAAACAATTAAACTAAATATGGATATCACTATTATAAAATATAATAAGAATATACTAATTTAAGCAAACCTTTGACTCAAACATATAATCAATATTATTTTGAAAGTACTCGAGCATCTCCAGTTTATTATTGAATTTATGTCTTCAAAACCACCTCATACAACGAAATTGGTCAAATCATAATCAGATCATTCCACTCCCAACCATGAAAAATGTTTATAAATCTATGTCTATTATAATATTAATTTGTTAGAATTATAACTGACGAATCCAAATATGTACCATGTATATGATAATTATAAAATCACATGCAATAGAGTGACACATCCTGATATCTGAATAGCGTAAGGTCCGGATACCATACTAAGGTGTCTATATAAAAAAGCAAGAGTGTCCGCACCCTATACATAACCTTCAACACAGCTAAGATGCTGAAGAAAGATGAGATAATACAGATTGACTTTATCAACTAACTTATCGACAAATAACAATAGGTCGATAAACCATAATAAGTATCAAATTGCTTTTGCCTCATTCCCCAACCAATATAATTGACATGCTTCTTGAAGTCATTTGAATGGAAGTTAGGCCTTTTAAGTCACTTCATTTACTTATTTCTCTTCCATCCCAAATAAGGCACCTAATACACCAATCATATTGCCACATGTGCCGCTTGTCATCTTTAAATGTAATAGATGACCATCAACTCGTAGTCATAATATACAATGCACAGCTAAAAAAGTGATTGTCATATTATCTAATGACATATGAAAGCTGTTGGTGTCTGATTGTCATCTCTCTATAAAGGCTGATATAAGGGCACGCTGGCATGCTTCAAATGTGCAAGCCGGAAGGTGTGGTAATCTAGTCTCACACATGAGAGCAACCATCATTTTATTAATGCTTTCCATAAAAGTTTTCAACACCTCCAGTCTACGGACAACTATAATCCTTAAAATAAATTCGTAATAAATACATGATAGTTTACATATGAAATAACAACCTATCAAAGTTACATACAATAAACTATCAAAATTTGTATAATATAACAAACTTAATAAAAATCGTAAATACGCACCATTATAAAGTAATACTACATAAATTTTAATAAACCTAATAAACTAAAATATTTATATAAAATTTAATTAAACACTTATCTAACACCTTTAAAATTATACAATCTCTTAAACTAATACTCTATTTATATTAATTAAATAACAACTAAACATTTACAAAGTTAAAATACATCAACATTAATTTTATTAATTACTAGTAGTAGTTTAGTATAATATAACAACTAAATACACTTGATTATTAAATTATCGGCAATATATTTTGAAACCCATTCCACTGATAGTCTTTAACAAAACCCCATTTCAACACCGTTTGTTCATACTGATTCCCTTACCCATCGAGCAGTGTTTTTTTTTCTTCCCGAAACCTTACCCTTAGATAAACACTCAAAATCATAACCTCTGCCAAAATTTATTTAAATCTCCCTAAAAAATGAACAAACCAAATAAATATAATAACAATATAAACAAATCTAGTCTATTATAAGTATATCTAATAAAATTATAACAGGATCTAATATGTTAATATCTATTATAAACAGAGCTAATGAATATAAATGGATATAATTAACTTAACCCATTACTCATCCACTAGTGCTTTTTTCCGAAACCTTACCTCAAGACAAACTTCAAAACCATAACCCTGTGCCAAAATTTATCCAAAATATTCAGTAAAAATTAACAAACCAAACAAGTCTAACAAAATTATAACCAGATCTAATCTATTCATATCTATTATCAATATATCTAATTGTTTACATCTATTATAAATAGATATAATGAATATAAAATGATATAGTTAAACAAATCCCTTACCCATCCACTGGTATTTTTTCTGAAGCCTTATCCCGAGGCAAACTCCCGAAACTATAACCCCTAGCCAACATTTATCTAAAATCTTCCGCAAGAATTAACAAACTAAACACATCTAATAAAAATACAAATATATATACTCCATTATAAACAGATCTAAAAAATTATAACTAGAACTAATCTATTTATATCCACTATAAACACATCTAATGAATATAAACAGATGTAATTAAAGTATAAACATATATATAAACACACACAATTTTTTTGGTTCCAACCCATCCCCACCTTAGTCATCTACCTATCCCTACCCCATCCAATGTCATTTTTTGCTGATCCCTCCCAACACCTAACGGTAGGTACTACCGATCATTTCCCCCAAGCAACAATAGGTGTATTCTAATTCCAACCCTACGTTTGGCTGATCTTCCCTCCCCCACCAAACTTATTCCTATTTATTTTCCCTCTCCATTGGCATCAAGTGTCATTTATTCTACTTCTCTATTGCAATGGTTTAACTGAAACATAAAAATAATGAAATATTACCATGTTGTGGCGAAGAGAGCTGAGAGAAAAATAAAGTGCGTGCAGGCAAAAGAGTGAGAGAGCGGAAGCCGAAATAGATTATAAATAAGTAGGTTAAAAGGATAATACATATAGTTGAAAAACATATAAGTTAACAGGTGTGAAAGAGAGGGTAAGAATGCTCATTTTATTCGATATTCGACGATCTGATTCGAAATATTAAATAATCGATCAGCTATTTTTTTTTCCAAATCAAATAATCAATCTGATAAATAAAAGATCAAATAAATTAAATATTTGATCCAACCAATACAAATAAAATCTGATCCCATAAATTATATATATATATATATTCTAAACACTATTTACTTTTCATAAAATTTATTTTATATGATCATGTATGTGTGTATAATTTGAAATGAGTTTTTATTGTAAGTAAACTGTATATTTTTTAATTATTATTTTTATTAAATATTTAATTATTATATAAAAATTAAAATTACTAATTAAATATAATGTAATTTAATATTTAAATCAAATCATTAAATCATATTTATTTAAATTTAATCAATTTTTTATTGGATATTTTTTTATAGCATACTTTAAAATTTCAAATATATGACGAATTATTTTTTATTTAATTTTGATCTAAAATTCTGAATATTTAAAATGTTAAAATTTTTTTTTAAATATATATTATTTTAAATATTTAATTTTATTTACCAAATATTCCATCTTCGAATAATAAGCGTAGCTGTTATTTGGCGAACTTGTATTTATTGCGCAGAAAATATTTGCTCAGTAAATACCGATTTTACCCTTTATCATTGTCGATCGTCGGTGTCTTATTTTTGACCAACCGTGCCTTTATTTTTTGACCAACCTTTCCTTTCTCACTATCTTCTCTCTATCTCTCAAACCTTCGGTTCAACTTTCCTCCGTGAGAAGAATTTTCAAGCAACAACAAGGAAAGTTTGATTTTTTATTTTTAATTTATAATTTATAATATATAATTATCTGTAAGTATAATTTTTTTTATTGATTAGATCTAGTATAATTTTTTTTTATTAATTAGATTCAGCAAGTAAATTTTTTTTATGGAGATGCGATTATGCTGCTAGGTTTCGGCAAAATGCACCAAAAGAAGGGGCGGGTTTCGGCAAAATGGACCGAATGGAGGAAGGGATTTCGGGAAAATCAACCGAACGCAGGCTGGGTTTCGGCTAATTTTGCCGATGTGAGGGTCTTGCTTCGGCAGATCGAACAGAAGACAGGGTTGAGTTTCGGCTATTTTTGCCGATGTGGGGGTCTTACTTCGGCAAATCGTGCCGATTCCTTGGGACAAATTCAAGCGCCGTCGTTAGGGTTTCAGTTAATAATAATTTGTTAATTATAATTTATCTTAATAATATATTTTGATTATGGTTAATTGATTAATTTTAGAAAATATAATTTTAGATTTATTATACTATAATATTTGAATTAAATCTAGGTTTTAGTAAATTATCTTTCTATTATAGGAATTTGGTTATTTTTAGGATGTAAATTTATATATAATAATTATAGTTTATTAATAATATTAATTGTACTCTAATATTCTAATTAAATATAGGTTTGGTAAATTATATCTTTATTCTATAGTTTTGGTTATTTGTGGGATATATAATTATATATATTAATTATGGTTTATTAATTATATTGATTATGCACTAATATTTTAACTAAATATAGGTTCGGTAAATTATCTCTCTATTGTAGGGTATTTGCTATTTTTTTGGAAGTGTAATTATATATATTAATTATGTTATATTAATTATAATAATTATGCTCTCATAATTTAATTAAATATAGGTTTAGTAAATTATCTCTCTATTGTATGGTATTGGCTATATCTTTGATGTGTAATTTTATGTATTAATTATGGTTTTTTAATTATATTAATTATGCTGTCATAATTAAATTAAAGATATGTTCGCGTGTATTATCGCTAGGGTATCAGCTTAATGATTATAATTATATTTATTAATAATAATTTGTTAATTATAATTTATCTTAATAATATACTTTGATTATGGTTAATTGATTGATTTTAGAAAATATATTTTTAGATTTATTATACTATAATATTTGAATTAAATCTAGGTTTTAGTAAATTATCTTTCTATTATAGGATTTTAGTTATTTTTAGGATATAAAATTATATATAATAATTATAGTTTATTAATAATATTAATTGTACTCCAACATTCTAATTAAATATAGGTTTGGTAAATTATATCTTTATTCTATAGTTTTGGTTATTTGTAGGATATATAATTATATATATTAATTATGGTTTATTAATTATATTGATTATGCACTAATATTTTAACTAAATATAGGTTCAGTAAATTATCTCTCTATTGTAGGGTATTTGCTATTTTTTGGAAGTGTAATTATATATATTAATTATGTTATATTAATTATAATAATTATGCTCTCATAATTTAATTAAATATAGGTTTGGTAAATTATCTCTCTATTCTAGGGTATTGGCTATATCTTTGAAGTGTAATTTGTATATATTAATTAAGGTTTATCAATGATATTTGTTAATTATAGATTTTAATTATGGTTAAGTTGATTAAATTTTTTTATTATGTTTATAGATTTGTTAATACTTTGTTAATTATGTTATTGTATTATTTATATATGATTAGATGTTTATTAGATTTATTTATATTTTCATTAAATATGTTAAATATTGTTATGTGATAGGGATTATTGGTGAATGTTTTTAATTATATTGATAGGATAATAGGTTAGATTTGTTTAATATTTTTGTTAAATGCATTTATAATAGATAAAATATGTTTATATTTGAATTATATTTAATTATGTTGCTAATTTTATGGAATATATTTGGATAATTCTGGTTGGATTATTGAAAAAATAGACGAGGACATACCGTAATTAAGTATACTTTAGTTGTTATATTATACTAAACTCCTACTAGTAAGTAATATAACTATTGTTGATATATTTAATGAATAAAGTAGAGGATTAATGTAAGAGATTGTATTTGAGTTATATGGTTGGGTATATAGATCTTTTTGGCTATCATAATATGGGTTGATATTTATTAATGATATTAATTTCATGTATGTAATTAGGTTTTATTTATGTTATTACGTATTACCTTTAATTCATATACATAATTAAAATTGACTTTATGCATTTATTATTGAAATTCGGATGAGTCGTAGACAAGACAATGTAGTAGATAGAACCGATGGTCGTCATGTGACTGCTTCTGCACGACGTAACAGAACTGCTACTGAGCTACCTGCGTCGATGGCTCGTTTGAGAAATTTCGGCAGAAGTATTACCAAATGATTACGACGAGGTAAGAAATCCGGAGAACAAGAACCGGAAGAAGCATCAGAACAACAAGAATATGCAGAAGTTCCCGAAGAACCAAGGTCTAGTCAACAAGGTCATAAATTTCCATCATTTGCAGACTATGCAGGTTGTCTGTCATTTGTGGCTGATGTTGGCACTGCAAGGTTTGGAGGGTACGTAGGTTTGGGGGCAGGAGGTCCGGGGTTTGGAGGTTCTGGGTATGGAGGTTTTGGGGTTGGAGGTTCTAGGTATGAAGGTTATGCAGTTGGAGGTTTTGAGTATGGAGGTTCAAGGTACGGAGGTTTCGAGTCAGGAGGTTTTCCATTATCTACAGAATATATAGATTTTCTTACCTCATCGGCGCAGCCTGCTATGGAAGCATCGTCATCGACTTATGTGCGTAATGATGATGATGATGACGACGATGAGGAGGAGGAGGAGGAGGAAGAGGAGGAGGAGGAGGAGGAGGATGATAGAGATCATTATGACAGTGATGCTGGTGACACTAGTGAAGATGAAGAGAGTATAGAATTAAAGGATAAATGATACTTGCTTGGGCCATGTCCTGGAGGTCCAATAATTTCTTATTTGATTCCTAGCTTTGGCGGTCACGCAACTTTAGATTTATGGTTAGGAAAGGTAAGTCTAACATATTCATTATTTCACTTATTACGTTTGATTGAGACTCACTTCGATGCCACTGAAAATAATGATTCTCAACCAACATACTCATAACATGCTGTAACATTGTTTGACCATCTATTTCTTCGAACCTAAGCTTTGTCGAGCATTATAAATATGCCTTCTCGTACTTACATTACCTTCAAATTGTTTTTGAAGAAGCGGTATGATTTGCCATAGCTTTACGTTAGCTGTGATAAGTTCATTAACAAATTGAACTTCATTTTCTGTCAACTTACTAAGAACAACATGACCTTACTCATAATTAGCCAATTCGTGATTGTGTGTCACGTTCCTAATTACCACTTGCCATCCACCGTTATTATTTTCAACACCAATAATAAAAAAAGGACAATCGCTTTTTTAACAAGTATTACGTGCACCTTCGGTATCTGTTGGTCTAGTACGGACGTACGTACCTCTTCGTTCACATCTTATCGAGACTCTACCCACCCCTATACCATTTCCTTTTCTAGAACCTTTGATAATCAAAATCATCTTATGAATTCTACCCATTTTCTTAACCCATGTCACAAGTTCATCTCGATCCGAAAATCTTTGATCCGTTGCAAAAAATCTTTGATAATTTTCAGTC
Source organism: Tamarix austromongolica (assembly GCA_039764185.1). Taxonomy (NCBI): domain Eukaryota; kingdom Viridiplantae; phylum Streptophyta; class Magnoliopsida; order Caryophyllales; family Tamaricaceae; genus Tamarix; species Tamarix austromongolica. The sequence goes on along the minus strand of CM077811.1, from coordinate 27,946,246 downwards.
GTAAAAGATGTATTCTCTATGTCCTGAAAAAAAGAGTTTACCATAATAATATAATAACAAAAAACTATAAATTTCATGTAACTAATTTTGTCGCCACAATTTACAATACTTAAAAAATAATATTTTACTTCTTCGTTGAAGTTGTAATTAATATTGGGAGAATACATTTGTATATCTTCTGCATATCCATAGCTTCTCGGTATTATAAATCTATCATTGTAATATGATAGGGTTCTGACCCCATCTTCATAGTTCATCGGACTTCCGAACTCATCGTACCCTATCGAAGTTTCAAACTCTTCGTAGTTTGAAGAACTTCCAAATTCATTATTCATTGTGAGTGTTTAACAAATATTGAAAAATTATATCTCAACCTTCAACTAACAAAGTTTCTGTAGAATAGAAATATTGAGTTGAAGAATACGAATGATAAGATGTTCTTTTATATATAAGGATTCGAACAGAAACTATAGTAATTATACACGCATCTGACAAATTTTTTTCTTATTCCTAACTTCACGAGAACCACATACCATCATATAATAATTTCATTTACAAAGATATGTAACAGTATATTTATTCTATGTACCGTTCTACAATACTATCAGTGTTGTAGAAGCCACAAATATTGCCTATCCCCACCAGCATATGTTTCATTGTATATGATTCCACTACTATCGGCCAAACTTGCCGAAACACCAACAACAAGATCAATTGCCATATGATTCATTGTCAAGCAAATATTTTTTTGTCAGAAATACGCATTACTTTACTGTTTCAAATTTTTTCGAATAAGATGATAGTATACAGTTGTTGTTATTTGGAAAACAAAATTTTACTCTATGGAAAACATATTTTGTCCTAACCTCCATGTATAAATTTAATTCAATAAGTATTTAAATACTAAAATAATTGCTACTTTTGACAAAAACTTATTTGTTTCATAATAAATCATATATTATTGATTTAAAAATATTCATTAGTATATATAATTTATATATTTTAGATATATTTATAATAGATATTGATTAAATTTATTTTTTATTTCCAAATAATTTAAATTAGTTAAGATTTAATATCGGTATTTTTAACCGATGGAAAGGTAACAAATTTTATCGATACAATTTTATTTAAAGGCTACTTTTGAAAAACTCAAAATTTTTAACATAAAATTTATATAATGAATTTTTTTTATTGTAAATATGCTAATTTATACTTTTGTACAAAATATTTATATTATACATCTAGATTATGAATTTTTTAAATTATAAATAAAAATTATTTCAAAATTGCCAAAAGAAAAAAAAATTGGGGTGATAGGCGTCGGCAATTATTGCCGATATATAAAAATTATTGAGGATGGAGCCAACTATTCATGATGGAGATGGGTCGGCAATTATTGTCGATTTATATTATGTTCGGCAATCTTTGCCGACGATATGGGGTCATTAATTTTTTTTAATATATTTTTTCTCTTCTTATAATATGCATAAATTTATAAGTTTAATTAAAATTATTTAATGAATTTTTTTATTTGATTGTAAATATGTTAATTTATATTTTTGTACAAAATATTTATATTATACATCTAGATTATGAATTTTTTAAATTATAAATAAAAATTATTTCAAAATTGCTGAAAGAAAATAAAATTAGGGTGATAGGCATCCGCAATTATTGCCGATATATAGAAATTATTGAGGATGAAGCCAACTATTCCTGATGGAGATGGGTCGGCAATTATTGCCGATTTATATTATGTTCGCCAATCTTTGCCGAAGATATGGGGTAATTAATTTTTTTAAATATTCTTTTTCTCTTCCTATAATATGCATAAATTTATAAGTTTAATTAAAGTTATTTAATGAATTTTTTTTGATTGTAATTATGTTAATTTATATTTTTGTACAAAATATTTATATTATACATTTACATTATGAATTTTTTAAATTATAAATAAAAATTATTTCAAAATTGCTGAAAGAAAAAAAAATTGGAGTGATAGGCATCGACAATTATTGATGATATATAGAAATTATTGAGGATGGAACCAACTATTCATGATGGAGATGGATCAGCAATTATTGCCGATTTATATTATGTTCGACAATCTTTCTCAAAGATATGAGGTAATTAATTTTTTTTTACTATATTTTTTCTCTTCCTATAATATACATAAATTTATAACTTTAATTAAAGTTATTTATTGAATTTTTTTATGTGATTGTAAATATGTTAATTTAAATTTTTGTACAAAATATTTATATTATACATCTAGATTATGAATTTTTTAAATTATAAATAAAAATTATTTTAAAATTGTTGAAAGAAAAAAAAATTAGGGTGATAGGCCTAATTATTCATGATGGAGATAGGTCGGCCATTATTGCCAATTTATTGAGGATGTAGCCAACTATTCATGATAGAGATAGGTCGGCCATTATTGCCAATTTATATTATGTTCGGCAATCTTTGCCTAAGATATGGGGTAATTAATTTTTTTTAAAAATATTCTTTTTCTCTTCTTATAATATGCATATATTTATAAGTTTAATTAAAGTTATTTAATGAATTTTTTTATTTGATTGTAATTATGTTAATTTATATTTTTATACAAAATATTTATATTATATATCTACATTATGAATTTTTTAAATTATAAATAAAAATTATTTCAAAATTGCTGAAAGAAAAAAAAATTGGAGTGATAGACATCGGCAATTATAGTCGATATATAGAAATTATTGAGGATGGAGCCAACTATTTATGATGGAGATGGATTGGCAATTATTGCCGATTTATATTATGTTCAACAATCTTTCCCGAAGATATGAAGTAATTAATTTTTTTGTTTTAATAATTTTTTTCTCTTCATATAATATACATAAATTTATAACTTTAATTAAAGTTATTTATTGAATTTTTTTATGTGATTGGAAATATGTTTATTTAAATTTTTGTACAAAATATAAATTCTTTAAATTATAAATAATAATTATTTCAAAATTGTTAGAGATATACATCGGCAATTATTGCCAATGATTTAGGTAACATTCGGCTGAAAATGCCAAACCGAACCACATTAATAAATATATAACTAAACTTATTATATATTTTTTTAATTGTAAATATGTTAATTTAAATTTTTGTATAAAATATTTATATAAATTCTGAATTTTTTTAATTATAAATAAAAATTATTTATAAACTTTTTGGTCGAAATCGTAAAAAAAAAAAGGAATCGGCGGTTATTGCCGATGGCCTTGGCCAAATTCGACAATAATTGCCGAATGTCATGCCTTCTTTCGGCTAAAATTGCTGAGCACATTATGTTGCTTCAGTAAATTTTACCGATACTGAAGGAGTGGCTTCGATAAAAATTATCGATATTAATATTACTTCCTCCGAGTAAAAACCTGTTTTATATATAACAATACCCGTAACAAGTTATATGAACTCAGCAATACAGGTTTTTCGTCCGAGTGTACTTCTTCCCCGCCCAGTTCGTGTAGGAAGTAACCTTTCAGATCACACTGCAATACTGAATTCCTTCGCGCTCGGGACGAGTGCAGATTTTGAATCTCGTTTCACGCTTCCGACTCGTGAGGCTTTTCATTTTTTTGTCCCTCTTCATTCATTAGTTTCAGCGTGCGCTGAGTTTTTATAAGTCTTTTTTGGCTCTATCTTCGTCATAGAAAGATCTGTCTCGCTGCGCGGAATATTCAAAATCAGGTTAGTTTGCATCCGAAGATTGTGTTTGTTTAATGTAAATAATTTTAATTGGCCAATATATGATATTAATTTGATGTACGTCGAATTATACGGTAACTATTGGCAAAATGAACTCAATCAAATGATTTATCGCTGTTCTAGGCGTTTTTGGGATGATTACAGTTCAATTAATCATTGGACCATAAAATTTAATCGGATCTCATTATTGGCTTTGGGGTCTTGTGCAGCTAAGTGTCACACCAGTGACTGATCACTAGGGAATGAGATAGGGCAGAAATGAAGGAAGGAAGAGATACGGGGAAGAGAAACAGAGGAGAGAAAAATGGGGAGAGAGTAGATTATCAACAACCAAATCATATATTCCCAGCATAAAATCGTAGCTTAAATACATTAGGATTTCCATAACCGAATGAGCTCTTGCTGGCACACATGGACCATTACACATGTAAGGGAGAATCTCTAATTTTAGCAGAAAAACTAACCCCCTTCCCTATGGTTCCAGCTAGGCCTAATGCCCCGTTTGGCCCTCCTCTTCCTTGACAATTGCCCCTGGTGCAGAAGATCCTTGTCCCCAAGGATCAAATGAAGGGAACTGAGCTTGAATAGCAGAGAAGTCCTCCCAAGTTGCATTTTCTGGACCCAAATTCAACCATTCTACCAGGATTTGTGTGTCAGCCTTGTTATGCCTTTTGACCACTCTTTTGTCCAACACCCCAACAGGAGCAACTAGCGGTTAGCCCTCTGCGTTCAGCTGTGGTAGTATGGCATTAGCAGCTTGATAAGCTCCCTTGTACTTCTTGAGCATGGAGACATGAAAGACAGGATGGATGGAGCTTCCTGCAGGTAGTTTTAATCAATAGGCTACCGCTCCTACCCTTGACAACACTTCAAAGGGTCCATAATATCGGGAAGCCAATTTCAAACTCTTACGGACAAATAAGGAAGTCTGTCGGTATGACTGCAATTTCAATAAGACCATGTCCCCTTCTTGGAAGATGCGGTTTGTTCTTCTTCTATCTGCATAGTGCTTCATATGATTTTGAGCCTTGATGAGTTGATCGTGGAGAAGTCTATTAATTTGGGCCCTGTCATATATAAAGTCATTGGCAGCAGCTACACGAGAGACCCTTGGAGACACCCAACAACTCCGGGGAGGATCATAGCCATACAAATCTGCAAAAGGTGTCGTTTTGATGGCTGAATGAAATGAGGTATTATACCACCATTCTGCCAATGCTAGCCATTTCAACCACTTACGGGGGCATTGGTAAGACATGCAACGGAGATATTGCTCTAAACATTGATTGAGCCTCTTTGTTTGACCGTCCGTTTGTGGTTGGTATGCAGTGCTCATGTGGAGGTTGGTTCCCAGACTTTTGAAGAGGGATTGCCAAAACAAGCTAGTGAATACCTTGTCCCGGTCTGAAATAATCACTGCAGGCAGCCCATGCAATTTAAAAACAGTATCGAAGAACACTTTGGCAACTTGAGGAGCTATGAAGGGGTGTGTGAGAGTTAAGAAGTGAGCAAATTTGGTGAGCTTGTCCATGACCACTAACACAGTGTCGTAAGTTCCTGATTTAGGAAGAGCTTCAATGAAGTCCATGGTAACCGTTTCCCATGCACGAGATGGAATTGAAAGGGGTTGAAGTAGCCTGGGGTAAGGCTGGTGCTCAGATTTATTTCTTTGGCAATTATCACAGGCTTGCACATGTTCCTCAATGCTTTGGAGCATATTTGGCCAATAAAAAGTGGACTTGATTCTGTGATAGGTGGCCTGTATTCCAGCATGGCCCCCTAGGGGAGAATTGTGAAAGGTGTGAAGTATCTTGGCCCTTACTAGTCCTGATGCTCCTAGAAACACCTTGCCTTTATACCTCAATAACCCCTGCTGCAGTGTATAGTTTGGTTTCGAGGAAGGGTCAATTGCCAGGGCAGTCAGTAGTACTTGAACAGTTGAACTTCCTTATCTCCTGCATAGCTTTCCTCCACCTCAGTCATCCAAGAAGGAACTCCCATTGAGATCGTAGCCAGTACTGCTGAATTTTTACCTCCCTTCTGGATATAGCATCTGCTGCCTTATTCTCTACTCCCTTCTTATACTTAATTGTGTAGTGCAACCCCAACAGCTTTGTCAACCCCTTTTTCTGGACATGAGTAGTTAGCTTTTGTTCCAACAGGTACTTCAAGCTTTGTTGATCTGTTTGAATCACAAACTCCCTCCCTTCCAAATAATGGCGCCATTTATCCATTGCCATGAGTATGACCGGGTATTCTTTTTCATATATGGACATCTCTTAGTGTTTCTGCTCGAGAGCCTTGCTCAAGTAAGCTATTGGCCACCCTTCCTGGATGAATACTGCTCCAATTCCCCTTCCACATGCATCTGTTTGTAGTATGAAAGGGAGCTGGAAGTTTGGAAGGGCTAGCACTGATGCCTCAGTCATAATCTTCTTTAATATTTCAAAAGCCTTATTTGCCTCATCATTCTAGACAAATTGGTCCCTTTTTAACATATTTGTGAATGGACTGCTAATTAACCCATAGTTTTATATAAATTTTTTGTAGTACCCTGTCAATCCTAAGAATCCTCTTAGGGATTTAATAGTTGTAGGTTTAGGCCACTGCACCATAGCCTCAACCTTGGATGGGTCTGTTTGTACTCCTTGGTCTGATATGATATACCCTAGATATTCCATCCTTTTCTGGCCAAGATAACATTTCTTCTTCTTGGCATATAGTTGATGCTGCCTCAAGGTTTTTAAGGTGATCTTTAGATGGGTGTAGTGCTGGGTTAAAATAACACTATATATTAGGATGTCATAGAAAAAAAAAACTATTACAAACTTCCTGAGATAAGGAGCAAAGATATGGTTCATCAAGGATTGAAATGTGGCAGGGGCATTGATTAATCCAAAGGGAATTACCTTGAATTCGTAATGTCCTTCATGGGTACGAAATGCATTCTTGTGTGTGTGTCCTGAGGGTGGCCTCTGATTTGATGATAACCAAATCTCAGGTCTATTTTGGAAAAGTATTGTGACCCTTGTAATTCATCTAAAAGGTCCTCAATAATGGGTATGGGGTATTTATTCTTGACTGTTAAAAGATTAAGCTGCCTATAGTCCATGCAAAATCTCCATGTATGGTCCTTTTTGACCAACAGATTGGGTGAGGCAAATGGGCTTTGACTTGGGGTAATAATAGCCTGGGCCAGCATCTCCCTGACTTGCTTTTCCACTTCCCTTTTCTGATGATAGGGAAATCGATAAGGCCTTAGATTTACTGGTTTGGCTCCAGGGTATAAGGGAATGCTATGGTCCTGCATTCTAGGTGATGGTAACCCCTAGGGCTCCTGGAAGACTTCTTGATAAACCTCCAACAGGGAATGTAACTCCTCAGGGATATTCATCTCCTCGTTTCCAGTACTTCCCTCAGCATTTAGCATGAATAATTGGCCCTCCATTCCCCCAGTTCTACACTGTCCTTTCAGCTCCTCTCCCAGTGGTAGCTGCATCTGGGCCTTGTTTGTGGTGCCTCTTAACTTCACCTGCTCTCCTTCTTTATGAAATGAGATGGTCAAGTTCTAAAAATCGAAGAGAATGGGGTTATAATCTTGCAGCCAATCCGTGCCCAACACTATGTCACTACCCCTCAATTCAAGAAGCCTCAAATTAGGTGTAAATATGTAGCCCTGCATTATCCACCCGAGCCCCTTACATTTTTGTTTACTGAGCATTTTATCCCCATTTGCTACTGTAATGACCAGAGAAGTGGTAGGCTCGATCTCACATTTTGAACAATGGACCAAAGCAGGATTAATGAAGCTATGTGTGCTTCTACTGTCCACCGATATGATTACTGACTGCCCATTAGCTGAGCCCTTGATTCTAATGGTATTGTGACCCTGCCCCCCTGTGATCGCATGCAGGGATATGGCCATCTCATCTTCTTCCCTTGGGGTGGTAATGGTAGCAGGTTCCAACAACTCCTCTGGTGATTTTGATTCCATGCTATACAAGGGCTTCATTTTACATTGGTGGCCTAGGTGATACTTATCCCCACACTTAAAGCATAGTCCCTGGGCATGCCTTTGTTCTGTCAATTTGTTTCTGGGCTGTGCAGTATTCACAGGTGTCCATGATCTAGCTGGAGCCCTCATCGGGCTAACTGCAACTGGTTTTCTTGGAGTTATCTTAGGTAGGGCTTTGGACCAGCTTGCCCGTGCCAATTCCTTGCACCTTGTCAATTCTAACGCCTGGTAAAGGGAGCTAGGCCGAAACATTTGAATCTCATTCTTCAGCTCCTCTTTTAGTCCACTCAAAAAACTAAATACAAAGTAATTTTCAATTAGTTGGGGATTATGCAACAACATTAAACCCTTCAATTCCTCAAACTAGATGTAATATTCCTCTACTCCATTTATCTGTTTGAGCTTATTAAACTTGTCTACAATTCGCCCAAAATGGATATCACCAAATCGAGTGCAAACGGCCTGAGAAAACTCATCCCAATTATTTCCCACCTCATGCAGACTTTCATACCAGGCATTACCAGTCAAGTGAAGTGCAGCCATATGCACTCGCCGAGTGTCTTCCACCTTAAATAAGTGGAAATGTTTCTGGCAACGATTAATCCATCTACGAGGATTTGATCCATCAAACACAGGGAAGTCCAGTTTGGGAGTTGTCCATGTCAGTCCTTGTTGGATGGGATAGTCTGGTGGGTGAGACAGTTGGAACTCAGGGGGTTGAGGAATGGAACATCTAGGGGTGGGTAGAATACCTCTGTGGGATGGCCTGATCGGTGCACCACTAGGCATGAACGCTGTTGTGGTCGGTACAGCCGGCGCAAATGCTCCAAAATTATCACCTATTGGCTCTTTGTCTCTTGTTCCGGCTTGCAGTAACTCCATAATTTTCTTCACTCCCTCATCCAATCTGGTCTCCATAGCTTTGTCCCTATCCTCAAGTCTCTGCTGGAGTGAAGAAACTTGTCGTTGCGTGGCTTCGTTCTGGATTTGCAACTCTCGAATTTGATCCTCCACACTCGAATGATCTCCCATCTTTGATTTGGTTTTAGCCAGCTTGATCGGTTAAGGCTTTGATACCAAATTTGTCACACCAGTGACTGATCACAAGGGAATGAGATAGGAATGACAGAAATGAAGGAAGAGATATGGGGAAGAGAAACAGAGGAGAGAAAAATGGGGAGAGAGTAGATTATCAACAACCAAATCATATATTCCTAGCATAAAATTGTAGCTTAAATACATCAGGATTTCCATAACCGAATGAGCTCTTGCTGGCACACATGTAAGGGAGAATCTCTAATTTTAACAGAAAAACTAACCCCCCTCCCTACGGTTCCAGCTAGGCCTAATGCCCCGTTTGGCCCTCCTCTTCCCTGACACTAAGCTGATAATCAGATGATGGTTGCAGGCCGAGTTTTATTTATTTATTGTTCGTGCGCAGAAAACTGGGAATTGAATATGATGTGTTCTTAAATAATGTATTGCGCGTGTGCCTTTCATTACTGGCAAATTCTATTTAATTTGCTGTGTTTAATATATGTTGGGTGATTTTGCTTGGGAACATTGAATTACTCCATCTCACAGTTTGAAGTTGATTTTGCTGATGCTGCAACTAAGGTTTTATGGTTGTTGGCAAACTTACTATGCACATACTCTTCCAATTGATGAAGATTGACTATTAACTCCCTATCTGCTGCTTTATTGATTTTGCTATGCTTGTTATGAGTTGTTGAAAATGCACTCAAGTCATCTTTTACTCATGAACGGGGGCAGAACATGCGGATGAAATCAATCAAGCTTGTAGTAGTTTATATCACTCTGAAAGATAGAAAATCTAGTTGTTTGCTTTATAGTTCAAACATATTAGCGAGGTATATATTTCCATGGTCTTTATTTCTTTCTATTTTTTCCCTCTGTTTTTTTTTGGTGATACAAAGAAGCATATCAGATGAAGAAAAGCATAATTTTTGATATCCTTCCTGGTATTGCTCTTTTATGTCCAAGACGTCTAATTAACTTCCCTTCAATAAGCTGCATCACTTTTCCAGTGGGTTGATAATTGATACCCCCGTCTTTCTTGTTTCAGTTCCATCTGTACTTAATTAAGCTTTAGGGTCTCTGAATAAGCTCCTGGTATTTCTCTGAAGACTGCTTAATGTGGGATGTTTGTTAGGAGTGATTATCTGTGCTTGGTAAATCTTGATTGTAACTGACATACTTTTTATGCATACAGTATCAGGCTGTTGGATGTAATGCTGTGACTCTGATTTACGTTGCCTCAAGAAAGTGAAGAAAGGATGAAAGGAAGTCTTCATGCACTAAGAAGCACAAAACTTCCTTTCATCCTTTTAACTCTTTTCTGCTTGACTATCATTATGTGGGGATGGGATAAGACACCTTTTCTGACTTATTTATTACCATCGCAAAGCCGATTGTTACAGATTTCTCCAGGTATTTTTTGCTATCCTGTCCCCTTCTATCTTACACTCCCAGGAAAGGTTCATATTGAATTCTACTTTTGTATTAGTGTTTAACCTTGGTGCTTCAAAGCTGTTTCAAAAGTCAGGGACATATGTTTATCTGGCTTTCTTATCAAAGTTTTTTTATATTTTTTTTTATTGATGTCATCACAAACTCTGGAAAACATCCTGCGTTAGGCATGCAAGTATAGCAGCCCTCCTTGGGCATAATTTTTTGGCTAATTTTAATTATTTTTGGCCTCCAGATATTATTAGTATCTTTTTATTAATTCCTTTTGGATTAAGTTAGGGATATTTAGCTAATTTTGCTAATTAGGAAGCTATGCATATATCTTTTGGTAGGATATTATCAAAGAAGATCTATTTAGATCTTATTTCCTATTATCATTAGCTTAAGGGGCTATGCTGAAGAGGATGTACTTAATATAAATATGGTCTTATGACCTCATTAATGAGAACAAGTTGGGCATTAGTTAAAAGATTAATTTCTCCAACCTCCTTGCTCTCCTTGTAACTCTCGATCAGGCCCTTTCTCCCTTGAGTGCTGCCAATTACTTCACCATCCCAACCACCTGCAACCACCACCAAAACTGCCTCAATGGTCCTAATTGAATCCTCACTATTTGAATATATGTTACAAATGCAAGATTCAACAAAGAAAACCAAAGAAGAATAAGAGAGCTAGGTTCTTTAATTGAGATATTCGTCCCGAAACATCTCTGGTGCAGCTAGATCCAATTTTGACAATCCCAACAAATTGGTATCAAAGCTAGTGGATGTCGCACTTGCTAAAGCAATCAAGGCCTTTAGTGCTACCATTGAAAAGTTCATTGTAGAAGTTTATAAAGTGCTTGGGAGTAAGATGTTTGGAAAGCAGTTGGGATTCAATATCAAGAACCAGAAGTGGACAAACACCCAACAACTGATGCCATCACTAGTGAACACCCCTAGTCGGTCAGCGACCTCTTTTGTCTACTCACCGTTGCCTTGCCATCCTCCATCGACCTTCAACCATCAACCATCCTCACCCTTCCATTCCACTGTGTCAACCGCGCTACCCAACTCTTGATGCACTCGCTCTTATCACCCATGTAAGGTGCTAACCATGGTGAGGGCTTCAACCACTTTGGCAACCCTTGGCTGGTGGTCACTCTCCACCACCTCTCCTCCACTCTCAATCTCCCCCCTCCCCCCAAATCTCAAAACCCTAACTCCACAACCCCACATCGCCCAAACCCTAACCATAATCTACCCACCGCTAGTCACCCCACCCCACCACTACTCCCTACCACCTCGCCCGACTTCGCCAAACCTCCAACCACTTAGCTCAACCAATAGGCCGTTGGCACTCTCTGCCGCCTTTAGCGGCCCCTGATCCTCCTCTCTCACCTAATTTAGCGTTAGGAATTGGGTTGTATGACTTGGAGTGCTTTTTGTCACCCATTAGATCTTTGGGTTTGATTAGGTTGGTTTCCTAAGCCCATCACCAGAGTCCACAACATCTGTTAAGTGACAAGTGATCAAAACAGTTCAGAGGTGGTAGCACTAGGGCTCCTCTTGACTCTGCTAGACTGAGACCCCACTCGTCACGTATAATCTCCAATTCCATCCTTGTGTAATGGAAACATAGTTTGAGGGGAGCTATTCTAAGTGACATCTTGATCTGCCAACACATTCGGTGTGATATATGCCATGAGATTTTTTGGTTGGGCCACTACTACTCGTGGACAGCTTATTAGCAACATTCCTGTGAGCCTTGACATAGACTAGTGGACTCGAGAGGCAGGTTATCATCATCATCAACTCATTGAAGGGGATTGAGCCGTAAACATCAGATGGACATCAACCCGAGCATAGGAGCATAGCACATCCTATGCAAGCTCGTATTCGAACAAAGATGCAAACCATAAAGATGATGCAACAGTTGCCGCAGGTAGCGAATCAGAGCTAGATGTTTTTGAGCACCTCCAAGAGAGTGGACCCTTCTAAGCATTTGGAGGCTTGTGAAAACCTTCCTCATGCTCCTATTCTGAGACCCAACTTTGGCCAGCTTTCGGTTATCTCTGTGCTTGCCATAGTTGCATACCAATCTGTTTTAGTTTACGTGAGGACTGATTGCTCCATTAGTTACATTAGTCCATAGGTTGTTATTGCATTTGTGTTGTAGATGATGCCTTGGTCTAGCCTTACTGTTTGTGTCAATTGCCCAGACTAGCTGCCTTCTCCAAGAGTTTGTGAGTGGTTGGGTTGACTTGATGACTCATCTTCCATTGTTGCTCTGTATGTGGTCCCTAAGGATGGGATTGCTTTGGCTCTTGGAAACAAATGGCTAAGGCTCCTATGGTGCACTTGATGCTAAAGTAGACCTTATAATTGGATGGTACCTTACAAACTATCCTACAGAGTGCCCTATGGGGGTTATGGAAGATCCTATGGGAGGGGCACATGACTTTACAAGTGGAGTTACATTAGACGCTAGGGAAGGATTGGTATGCCATATGGGTGGATATGTCACATATGATATGGAGGATTATATTAAGTGTAGCGTATGTTATCTAATTAAATCTTAGATATTTAGATTTATGTGTGTTATCTTATTAAATCTTAGCAATTAGGAGTTTTATAATTAGTCTTTTAGTTTGTTGGTACTAATCACGATTACTATTTAAGTGAACAGTACTATAAATAGTAATTTAATCATTAAGAGTTTTAATTGTGTTTAATTAGTTATCTTATTAGGTAGGAAGTTTCATGAATTGATGAACGTTAGCATATAAATATCTCATGTAAACGTACATTATTTTTTCAGGGTGCAATTTAAGTTTTAATAAAATATGTTCTCTTTGTGAGTTCCTCTTGTTTTATCAATTTTGTGTGAGTGATAATCTAAGAATTCCTCTCTATTAATTCTGAGTTATCTAGTGAAGTCTATTGTGAGTGTTCTTGATTAGAGATTTTATATTTTCGAAGCTACTTTGAAGAATTTCTTTCTGTATTTCTTCATTAAAATCCCTACCCTTTAAGCATCAATCACATTAAATTAAGGCAATTTTGTTTAATTTATCCATAAAATCATTCATTAACCAAACCATATCTTCCTCCACACATCAACACCATTACTTGATGAGTGACTGGATGAACAACTACCTCCCATGCCTTGTAGGATCTGTGATTGGAGGATACCAGGTGAGATTTATGTCCAGTGGCATGGCTATCTAGAAATTTTCACCTGGGAGTGGACATTCAGGCAGTCTATCCTCTCTACTTTTAAGCTTGATGTCCAGGGTGAGAGTATTGTTTGTTGTGTGAGTATAGCAACCCTCCTTGGGCATAAACTTTTAGCTAATTTTGATTATTTTTGGCTTTTAGATATTACTAGTATCTTTTTATGATTTCCTTTTGGAGTAAGGGATATTTAGCTATTTTTATTGATTACGAAGTTATGCATATATCATTAGGCCTGTGAAGTTGTAATTAATATAAATAGGTTTTATGACTTCATTAATGAAAAAAAATTGGGAATTAATTAGAAGATTAATCTTTCCAACCTCCCTACTCTCCTTATAACTCTTGATCAGGCCCTCCCTATCTCCCATGATTGGCATTAATTACTCCACCATCCCAACCACCTTCGTCCACCATCAAAACCGCCTCGGAGGCCCTAATTCAGTCCTCACTAATTGAATATGGTTACTAATGCAATATGTCACAAAGAAAACCAATAAAGAGTAAGAGAGCTAAGTTCTTTAATCCCTGAGATATTTGTTTGGCAAACTAATCTGGATGCCCCTGGCGCAACTAGATCCAATTTTTACAATCCCAACATCGTGCAAGAATCTTTATATCTCTTTAGGATAGATTATGCTACCTTCTAAAATAGTTTGGTTAATTTTTTTCAGCAGTATGTCATCACACACAAGCTACTATAGAATGCACAAAACAATGAAAAAATAATGTTGTGATTCATGGATTGCGGTAACTAAGAACTTTGAAGATATGCCATTGTTTCTCCTTTTTACTGGGAAAACACCGTTTTAACACGTAACTATTGTGGCATGGACTTAAATATCTATCAAATAATTATCTTAGTAACTTACTGCACCCCCAACCCCCGAAATCACCCTGTGCAAAGTGAGGAAAAAAGGGAAGATGATAATATGCTTAGTTCCTTTAGTTGAACAAATAATTATTGTAATTTCGTTGTCAAGGTTTGAAACTTGAGTCCCACAATGTTAGTATGGGATGCTAATATGGAGTTTATATGGCCCAACTGCCAAGGGTTCCCTCCCTTCTTAAATTAGCTTTTGGGGTGAGTTTTACCCAAGGGTGGTATTAGGGCTCTTCATTCCTAAGACACCGGAGGAGTTGAGGCCTAAGGGTTGCTCCTGTCATCTCAACAATCTGCATACGAGATCTGTTGTGTTGTTATAAGCTGAGGGTTGTCAATTTTTTTCTTTTCCTTTTGGGAGGTGGGGGTGGTTGTTGCAGCTTTGGGTCACTATTTTAGGGATGGAGTTTGCTATTTTTAATTTTTTTTTTCCCATCTGTTTTTTCGTTGTTTTGAGGTCTTTCTGGACACTATTCTGTCGTCGCATCTGTGGGTTGCTTTGTTTGCCTGTTTGTGCTATTCTAACTGTCTGAAAAAGGAAACAATAACATGTTCATGTTAATGAAGCCATCCAGTGCCGTAACTTCTGCCAATTTCATTTTGAATCCAACTCACAGGATTCCATCACCTTATTTTTGGTCAGTTCCCCCCCCCTCTCTTTTCCTTTTCTTTTGAGTCTTATTGTTGATTCCATGACCTCACCTTTTGGTTACTGAAGTTCTGTATTGTTGTGTTAAGTACTCTTTACACAATGCATATTTTCTTACATTTGGGCCCATTATTTATCTGGTGGCAAAAGACACTTTTTGAATTAAAGATGACCACATGATATACGGCATCTGGTGTGAGGATTATGTGTTTTCTGATATATGGTTTGAACATCCATTTATAGAGTATTCATAAGATTTGACTGATAACATCTACAAATGGATGAACCTGTTAGATAAAATCGACTTGTCGGTTGTGAAATTCTTATATTAAGTGTCTATATTTGATTTGAAAGGTTTTGAGATCATGGTCTCTGAAGATATCATACTTTTTGACATGCCAATGTGGGAGGATTATGATACACAAGGATGTGCTAGAGGTAGCTTACTGGATCACTAAATGTTTAGGGGGCTGTTGGGGATCATAAACGACAAAGAGTCACTCTAGGAAGTGTTTTAGTGGAAAAAAACCGCAGAACACTGCTCTCTCTTGCCATTTCCTCTCCTTCCTTTCCCTGAACTCTTCTCATCTCCAGTCAGCCTCTCATTGAATCCTGTGGTTGGGGCACAATTTATAGTATGAGGCTCTTTCTTTCACTGCAGTATCATAGCCATCGGCCCGGATGCCTTATTCATGCTTTCTCGAAGAGCCACATTCTGAGGTCACCTCATCGTATCAGGTTTGGTGGTGGCTAGCCTTCAAAGAGCTTTGGACTCTGTCTGGTTTTTTTGATTTCACCATCTGATTGTTTCTGTTGACGACACTTCAGAGTAGTGGCAGAGCATTTCAGACTTTTCTTTTTAACTTGGCTAGTCCCACCAGTCATTAAGTATATCTTTGGATGACTATTTCAGCTAGTTTTTAGCTTATTTGACAAACGAAAATAAAATATTTTGCTAATTTTGGAACTGTTTGGATGACAGGCTTTTTTGAGCTTAGAAACTCTTTTTTATAAGCTTATGAAATAAATTCCGTCTTTCACCCTTCATTTTTCAACTTTCAGATTTTAGCTAGCTTTTCAACTAATTGTACCAAACATACTCTAAGCCTACACTCTACAACTTTGTCTCAATAGTTGTTGCTAGCATATTAGATTGTGAATCAGTGAATATAATAACTGAATGGAAATCTATTTTTTTCCTTTTTTTTTATTACTTATTACTTTTTTTTAGTATTAATTATTTGTATTTTAAGCAATACTTTATAGTGAAATATTTTTGTTCCCTGTTTTCCTTTGTTTATTGACGTTTCATCCCCTAGTTTTGAGAATTGAGATTTTCCATTTCCTTGACTCCTTGTCCCTGGTTCCCATGCAGCGGACCAATAGGGCTGTAAGGCAGGGTAGCTTCGCTCAACTCTGTTTTGTGTAGTAACCTTTTTGCCTTTATATCTTATTAGTTCGCTGTACTCATATTCAGTTTTCTCTGTCCTAAACATCCATCCATCTGGTTTCAGTTATGTATATCTGTTATTCCTCCCTAAATTACATCAATGTCTCTTTCATATCTACAAAAGATCAGATGACATAACCACTACCTTTTTTCTCTTTTTAATAGTACCTTTTGTAATTCTTGTTTTTCAGATTTTTTAGTCGGGTCTCCTGTGACCTCTGTAACTTCGGAGAAACAGGCACCTGAAGGTCAAAAGTTGCCCCATGTGGAAAGGAATGTGACTTCAGACGGACAAGCAGCAGGAGCAGATGATAAGGCTGTTCAAGATGTGGCCGAAGGTCCGAAAAGTTCTGGCAATAAATGTATTGCTTGATTCCATGTCATGCATGATTATAAATTTGTTTGGCATGATTAAGAACTAAGATAATGGAAGAACATTTTTGGGTGTTTACCAAGAAAAATCAACTGCACATCATAGAATTTTTCCTGTGCATAACAATATCAAGTTACACAACATATTGTGTGCTATTCAAGAGAAGTTGCTGTGAATTTGTGAGAAATTGGATGGCATGCATTGAATGGTGGCTGCAACCCTATTTTCTATCCCCCTTTTGCTGGATAGACAATTTGGCTGTAGAAGTACAATTCTATCCTTGATGTGTCTCAATAGTCCGGGCTTGTCGGTGAAAATCTACTGTAGTCCTGTTCTTCATTATCAGATTCTGAAGAATTTCTTAGTATACAGTTGTCATTTAGTGTTTTTTTTGGAGCAGTGTTTTAGTTTTTGTCTTCACAGGCAAGAAGCTAATTTGGTTTCCTTCAAAATATATTTCATCATGTTCAATTTATTGTCATGGATTGCTAAAATTCATGATCTGTATGATTGTGTTGTCCAGTAGCAGCTCCACTGGGGGACGGGAAGGAGTCAGAACTTGCACATGACAGAGTAGATGCTCAAGTTCCTATCAATTCAGCCAACAGGAAAAATTCTACAGGACACGTAAATGAACCATGTAAGATGCTGATACATCAGCTATGTTTATTTAACTAAATTCTGTGGTCCTTCATAACTAGGTTTTTCAATCTTGAGTTGATTATTATAGAATATTACCCTTTAGAAAATGGAATAGTTTCTGAATCAACATGTGAAAGATAGATGTGTTGACTCTCCTTCCTTTCCATACACTCCCCCTATATCTGGTCAGCCTCTCATGGGAGCTTGAGGTCGGTGAACAATTTATTAATCGAGCATTTTTTTTATAAAAAAAATCAACTTCATAGTTGTTGGTCCAGTTGCCTTTAAGGAGATTTGTGCTATTTCAAAGAGTGACTTTCTGTGTTCACCTGACTTGTCAGGAGGTCTGGTAGTGGCTGGCCTTCAAAGAGCTTCAACCTTCATATGGTTTTCTAGATCCGCTTTCCACCATTGGATTGTTTCTGGCAGCAACACTTCAGAGTAGCAGCAGTGCATTTAAGTGTTTCTTTCTAACTTGGCTAGGCCCGCTTAGTCACTAAACCCCGGTCTCTACAACTTTGTCTAAATAGCTTTTACCAGTATTTTAGATTATGCATCAGTAATTATAATTATAACTGGATAGAAGTCTATGTTTTTTTAATAGTTGCTTTTTTGTAGTATTAATACTTTAAGTAGTACATCAATTATAATAAAATATTTGTATTGCATATTTTTCTTTGTTTATTAATGTCCATCCCATAGTTATTTGATAATTGCCATTTTCCATTTTCTTGCCTCCTTGTCCCCGGTACCCATGCACCGTGCCTTTAGCCTGTAGGGCCTTACGCCGGTAGCTTTACTAAACTCTGTTATGTCAAGTTCCTTTTTTTGTCTTTATATCTTAGTTTAATGTATTCAACTTTAGTTAAATGCTTTTATCTAGAGCTGTCAAGAGTTGACCCGACCCGTCCGACTCAAACCGATCCAAATCTAACCCGAAACTGACCCGATCCGATGATGACCCGCATATACGAAATCTGACCCAACTCTCACCCGTAACTTGACATCAATCCGACCCGTTATCAACTCGACTTGCTATCAAACTGATCCGACCCGGCGTGACCCGTCAAAACTAAATTCGATATTAATCAATTATGATAATAAAAAAATACACGTTTTATTATTTATTTAAAGATTATAAAAATATTTTATTATTTAAATTTTATTTATTTTTCGTATTTTTACTGTGAACTTATTCACCAATGATATTCTAATTTTACCGATTTTTTCGTGTAAAAACACAACATTATAAAGCTATAATAATAAAAAAAAATAGCAATTGATAACACATTATTAATTACATGCTTACATGAAGTTAAACTTAATGCTTGCGTACTAGGTTAATGATTTAGATTAATTTTGGTGGTCAATGTCTGATTCGACCCAAATCTAAAGTGATTCGATCTAGGACTAGTTTGACCCGAACCCAACCCGACCCGTCAAAACCTAAAGGATCTTATTCGTCAAGTTAACCCAAACCTACCCGATAGGGATATAAACGGGGAGATTTCTCGGCCCAATCCCTACCCGATAGGGTATGCCTATACTCGTACTCAAATTCGTACCCGTACTCAAATTCATACCCATGCCCCAACGGGTATCCACTTACACATTCATATCCGTATCCATTGGATATCTGTTACTCGACGAATAATCTGTTTACCCGTTAACGGATATTGTCCGGAGGATAAATTCATTTAGAGTTAAGTCAAATGTCAATTTTAACCATAATTTATACTATATTTATTTTAAAATTAAGGGTAAAATGATAATTATATATCGGGTAAATAGGTATCGATATGGATACGGGTATGGGTACGGATATGGATAACCCATACCTGTATCTGATGGATATTTTTTCCATCATTTATATCCATTTATCCATATCCGATTAGGTATCCGATAGATAAAATCCATCGTGTTTTGGATAAAATCCGTCCCGTTTACATCTATAGATCCAACCTGATCCGATAAGCTAACCCAAAATAATTTGAACCCAGACCCAAAACAACCCGAACAATAAGGCCACCCGAAATGATCTGACCCGATCCACAACCGACCCGCAAAGGAGAATGGCCCGCAAATAACCCGACTTGAGAACAACCCAACCCGGCCTGCTCCGACCCGATTGCCACCTATACTTTATCTATCCTAAACATGCATGCATCTAGTTTCTATTAGGCATATCTGTTATTCCTCCCTAATTTTCATTAATATCTTTTTCACATTTACAAAAGATCATATGGCATAACCACTAATTATTTTATGTTATTCTTTATTACCTTTTGCAACTCTGTTTTGCAGATTTTTTAGTTGGTTCTCCTGTGACCTCTGTAACTCCAGAGAAACAGGCACCTGAAGGTCAACATTTGCCCAACGTGAAAAAAAATGCGACTTCAGATGGACAAGCTGCAGGAGCAGATGATAAGGCTTTTCAAGATGAGACAGAAGGTCCAGAAAGTGCTAGCAGTAATTGTGTCTCTTCAAACAATTTCTGTTTGATTCCATGTCATGCATGATTATACAATTGATCAGCATAATAAAGAAAAATGATAGTGGAAGAATGATGTTGTGCATAGAACAAGAAACACAATTGCTTATGATGGAATTGTTAGCATGCATAAGATTATCGAGTTTCACAACAGTGTACTATTCAATAAAATTTGCTGTGAATTTATAAGAGATTGGATGTCAATATTTCATGCATCGCATGGTGGCTGCAATCCCATTTCTGTTACTATAATCTGAGCTTGTTGGTGAAGATCTACTGTAGTTCATTCTATGTTATCAAATTCAGAAGAATTTCTTAGTACACAGATGTGGAGCTGTTTTTAGTTTTTGCCTGTCAGAGGCAAGATGCTAATTTGGTTTCTTTTTAATGTATTTCATTACGTTCAATTTACTGTCATGGATTGCTAGAATTTACGTATATAACTATGTTGTGACACAGCTCCACTGGGGGATGGGAAGGAGTCAGAACTTGCACATGAGAGAGTAGATGCTCAAGGTCCTTACAACTCGACAAGTAGAAGCTCTTCTGTGGTGGTCCAAGAAGGTGGTAAAAGTTCTACAGGACAAGTAAATGAACCATGTAAGATACCATTCTTTCAGCTTAGTTTATTTAACTAAATTTCGTGGTCCTAATTAACTAGTTGTTATCATTGTCAGAAATCTCTTTTGTTTACTGTTTTACAGAATATTACCCTTTAGAAAATGGGATTGTGTCTCAATCAACGTATGAAAATAGATGTGTTGTCTCCAGAAATCTGATGCAGAAAATATAGATGATTTGATAAATCAATCACATTGGCAAAATAACATTTTAGTTCCTGTTCAATTGATTTTATAGATGTTAAATGTAGTGTAGGACCCGTGGTCTGGGAAACTTTTCT
Source organism: Tamarix austromongolica (assembly GCA_039764185.1). Classification (NCBI taxonomy): domain Eukaryota; kingdom Viridiplantae; phylum Streptophyta; class Magnoliopsida; order Caryophyllales; family Tamaricaceae; genus Tamarix; species Tamarix austromongolica. The sequence continues at coordinate 27,925,387 of CM077811.1, read as the reverse complement.
TCTGTCCCGCCCCCCTTTTCTTGGAGGGGTGGCTAGACAGAAACCTTGTGGGTAGCAGGAATGCCATCTCTGATTACATATCTGAAAACAAAGAGGGACTTAAATTGGGAGATCTTTAATGCAATCAACCCGACAGCATCAGCAGAGTGCATTGACCCGATAAATTTTTTGGTAACCATTTTCGGCGTTTGCATCAACCCTTTATGGACTCAAACCTGCAGGATACAGTTCTGTCAAGTTTTGGTCCAGTTGCAGCACCTTTTCAATTATTGATCCACTCCATGTTATAGTAAAGGCAATAAAGTGGTAAACTTCTCTGTTTCTCCAATTCTTGGGTCATTTTCTATAGTTATGACATCATTGGCCATTTGTGTCATGTATACTTTGATTGTGCCACAGTTTTTGATATAGAAATGATCTTAAATGTTTTTTTCCTTTTTCCATGGACCAGTATATTTAAAACATTCTTGTGCAATCACAAAATACTAGTTCTGATTTTGGTTTGTTCTTCCCATTTTCTAGCTTGTAACTTTGCTGTTGGAAAATGGGTTGAGGATGACAGCCGTCCTTTTTATTCTGGTTTTGAGTGTAAGCAGTGGTTGTCCCAGATGTGGGCCTGTCGATTGACACAGCGAACAGATTTTTCCTATGAGAAATTTCGTTGGCAGCCTCGGGACTGTAACATGGAAGAGTTTCGAGGAACAAAGTTTTTGCAGTGGTAAGGAACTTATCATAGAGATTGAAACACTTTCCATTGTCATTATGCGCTTAAATGCCCAAATATTCTTTGTAGCATCTACACGTGTGCTTGATTGTTTTGAGCGCTTTATAATAAATTATGACATAAGGTAATATGATTGTTTCAAATTTCTTCAAAATGTACCGGGTGTTAACTGAAATGAAGCAATAATCTAACCCCTTGTTTGGAACTTTTTACAAAAAGTAATTATCATGATAATTACTTATTTTATAAAAGTTTTCAAAAAAGTAATTATCTTATTTTAGATAATTACTTTTGGTAAGTAGCTCTAAACAAGTCCTAAGAATAATTTAGGTTGCCAGATGAACCTTGGTCTTGTTCCATATGATCTTGTTTCTATGCCAAATTGGTAATTCTACATTCTGCTAGTTTCTGATCCAGTCTAGCTTAATTTGCAGGAGTTATGATGTTTGTGCTGTCTATTGATTGCTGTTTCGCCAACTGCATAGTGCTCTTATCCAATAGATTATTATCATTTTGATCTGTTTCTGGTTACTTATAATTATGTTTTATTGTACGATTGTCGTCAGTTATGCCATTTTTTCTTCCATTTTTACATTATTTACCCTGGCTATGCTCTCTAGAGTTTGCAGTTATGGTAGATCCGCCATGCTATTCTGGTTGTTTCCCATAGTTGCAACTTTTTAGCTGTATTCCTCGTTATGTGGCATGTTTATAATCTGTGATCCAGATCTCTAGTTAAGTCATAGCATAAAAAGGTCCCAGTTCTTCAATGTAGTTTTGAAATTTCCGCTTTATTTTTCTGCAGCTTCCTGTAAAAGGCGAAGTCTTTGCTGATATAATTTTTGTCCCAGGATGCAGGACAAAACTCTTGCTTTCGTTGGAGATTCATTAGGTCGGCAGCAGTTCCAGTCTCTAATGTGCATGGTAACTGGAGGTAAACAAATGCCTGATGTACAAAATGTAGGATGGGAGTACGGTCTTGTCAAAGCTCGTCATGCTGTGCGTCCAGATGGATGGGCTTACCGTTTCCCTAGCACAAATACAACCATCCTCTATTACTGGTCAGCAAGCCTGTGTGATCTTGAGCCACTGAACAAGAAAACGCGTGATACTGATGTAGCAATGCACCTTGATCGGCCTCCTTCATTCTTGCGACGACACCTTCACAGGTTTAATGTCCTGGTTCTCAACACAGGACACCATTGGAACAGAGGTAAGATTAATGCAAATCGTTGGGTGATGCATGTTGGAGGTTTGCCTAACACCAATAAGAAGATTGCAACTATAGAAGGGGCGAAGAATTTTACAATCCACAGCATAATCAACTGGGTGAATTCTCAACTCCCCAAGCATCCAAACTTGAAAGCTTTCTATCGTTCTATGTCACCCAGGCATTTTTTTAATGGCGACTGGAACACTGGTGGGACCTGTGACAATACAAATCCTTTGTCAAAGGGCAAAGAAATTCTAAAATACATGCCCAAGGATTCTGTTGCTGCCAGGGCCCTGAAAGGGACAAGGGTCAAATTCTTAGATATAACTGGACTATCTGAGCTTAGAGATGAGGGTCACATATCCCGTTACAGCATTAAAGGCACACCAGGAGTGCAAGACTGTTTGCATTGGTGTTTACCTGGTATTCCTGATACATGGAACGAGCTTCTTTTTGCCCAACTGTAAGTTGGATCACCTATAGAGCATTTGTCCGTAAAAACGTAGCCTTAACCAGCCAAGGCAATGGAAGATCCTTATTTTATTTGATGGAATTTCTAATAATGTGGAAACGTTTTTGGTTGGATTCAATGACGAGAGAGACCGTCTCCTTGCTGCCTATGAGGTGACTGGATCTGGGTTAGGTTCGCTTGGCATTCTTTCAATTATTTTGTACGCTTAACCCTTGATTTGGGCATCTTTTCAGAACGACGTCATTCTTTAAGGTCTAATTGAGACTTACGAGTTCACGATTGCTGAGGAAGGATTGTATTATAGGATGATATATACCGCGAAGCCAGCTCCACATTTTCAAGCGTAGCCTTTCGTACCTTTTTGGCCCCCACTTGGGCTTTGTATCACGGTTTTCTCGACGTCGTTGTTATTTTTATCTTTACAGACTTTGAGATCTCTCGTTCACAATATGCAGCATTTCATCTGACCGGAAGTCTTTATTTCTCGGATTGAGCTTTTAGTATAATCTCATTCACAGTATGCAGCGTGTCATATGATCTGAGGCGCATCTTTGAGTGTAATGGTATCTCAGCTTTTGAGTATATATTGCTTGTGACAAATAAAAGCGGTCAGGACTTGCGCTGCTTTCTAAGCTTTTCAGGCATAATAATTTTATGCCTCATACTCTTACTTGGACGAAGCTTCTCTTATTCCGCATGGGATGCATCATGCATGTTCGGAGCGCTGCGCTGTTACGTTGGTTGCAAGCTTTGATTCGTATTCGGTTACAAGCGTTCGAATACCAAGGACACAAGGCTATATCAAGAAAACAATTTATTTTTTTTTTATAAAAAAATTATCATTAATACACTATGATATTAAAAACTTTAATGTTCTATCAGGGTGTATATAAAAATATAATGAAATAAAATATTTGATGCTATGTGAACCTTTATGATCCTTGAGATGAATGATAGTATTTTCTTTAAATCTTATTTTTATTAATTTGATATGATTTAATTAATGTTAATCTGATTAGTTCTGATAAGGATAATAACAATTATTATATTAATATTTATAATAATAGTATTTTATAATCAATATATTAATGATTATAACATTATTGTTATTCTAAGGATTATTATTATTATTATTATTATTATGTTAATAATTATTATAATAATCATATTAATAATGACAATAATAATAATGATTTAAAAAATTACATTTATATTAATTATAATAATTATCATAATTATATTAATTATTATTACATGAATACTTATAATAATAATTATTATTAAACTAATAATTAAAAAATATCACTAATTATATTAGTATTAATAATTGTTGTAATAATGTTAACAACAAAAATAATAACAAATATATTAATAGTTGTGATAATATTATTAATATTAAAAATAATTATAATTATTATATTGATAACTTTCACAATAATTAATTATAATAATGATGAAAATAATAAATATTATAATAATAATAATAATTATATATTAATTACAATATTAATATTAATGATAATAATAATATCCACAATGATGATAATAATAATAATAATATTATTAATTTAATACTATAAATAATATATTTATATTTATGATATTAATAAATATCTAACAATTGATTATAATACTTATAGTAATAATGTATAATAATTGTATTAATAATTATGACAGTCATAATCATAATCGTTATATTAATACAACTATTTTATATATTAATAATTATTTATATTAATGATCTTCTCATTATTATTTTATATTATTAAATTAAAACGATTAGGAGTATTAAAATTATGCTAGTATAATATTATCTTTTTGATGTTGATCTAATTTTATTGATCCTCATATGATATGATCTAGTTTGATTTGATAAGTTGTAAAAATAAGTTATAAGTAAAAAAGCGTAAAAGATAATAAATTATATTCATGCATTGAATATTTTTGCCATAGTTATTTAATTTTATAATTCTAAATATAATAAGTAACTTTGTCTAGTAATTGACATAAAACTATTTGTTAGAGCTCTTACTTTTGTAGGGAGGGTATACCTTGGGCATACTGGAGCCCTAGGTGAAATACTAAACGATCTATATGGTTTAATATAATATTTATCAAGAAATAAAAAGAGTAGAATAAATTTTTTGGATACCAAGATATTTTGTCTAATCGACTAAAATACTAATTGAGTTTTAATATTTTTTAAGAAATGAAAAGTTTAAAAATACAATAACGTCCATTTGGCTACTATGATATTTCATCTAATTTTACTATTCATCAAGTATTTTGAAATTTTTTAAAGTGATATCATGATATTTTTGATTTATTTCTATATTAACACCGTCTATGATTTCTCTTAATCAAAAAGTATAGAATTTTTAGAGTATTTCTTGAATTAATTGTATGTTTATTATTTTTATAAAAAATCTAGGAATTAAAAAAATTATATTCAAACGACTAAATTACTTCAAAACTAACTTAGAAAAAAAATGTGATGTATAAAAATTAATTTTTTAGTAATTGTAATATTAATAGGAAGATACTAAAGTAAAGAACTTAAAAATGTTACGGTGAAATTATTCAAAACATATAATATCTAAACAATATAAAACCAGATAATATGATTACAGAATTTTAAAAATTACAAACAAAAGCCATAGTGCAAAATGCCTCCAAAACAAACATATCTTGGGGGGGGGGGGGGTCTATTATAGTGGCGGTCGGTCAGCTAGTCAAATTTGAAGAATTAAAATGCGGCCGACTTTCTCTTTCAGCGAATCTCGAACTCATGTCGGCGAAGAGGCCTACCATCTGCGCAATCATACACGGTCGAGCACTTCAGTCAGGCAGACGGGTCGCGTAAGCGCGTATACTGTTATAATAAGTTAATAAACAATAAATACAGGGACCCTTGTTACCTTGTCATGATTATTTTAAGAGATCATGTGCCTTCATTTTGATGATTCTATGACGTTCCATTTAATTTGAAAGCTCCATCCGTGTTTCGTGTAATTTAAAGGAAGCGTGATTAACACAAAAGGGAAATTATTTTTATTTTGTTTCAATCCAATCTTCTCCGTAAATCCCATTAGCAACTTATTACTTAGTGAAATATTATATCACCCCCTCTTGCCTTTTCCCAAACTTGTCCCTTACGTCTACGACTCATGCATCCAGTGACAAAAAATCAATATGAATTCTACCCATAAATTTATGATCCCAGAATTCAATTTATGTGACTGACTAACTGATTAATTCATGTAAAAGGAAAGGACGTACTGCTAGCTGAGAGGAAGGCATATTACCAAAAATGATGATAGAGGGATTCTTATCGATCTATTGTGTCAATGGATACCAGAGCTGGAGTAAACGATGGTTTATGTAGGTTGAATAAGCAAGGGGCTACCAATACCCGTTTGTTCAAACTCTATTTTTTCTTTTTATAAATTTTATTTTCTTAAGAAGTAATTTCTGAATGCTATTTTCTATTGTTTACATGAGATAATGTTATCTTCTTAAATCATGATATATATATTTTCAATATTAAATGTTATTCCTTGTAATGATATTACTTTCCCAAGTCTTATAATATATCTCCTTAAAGTATAATTGAGTCTAATAAGGTGATTAATTACTTAGACATGAATTAAGGGAGGACTTAAGGATCATTATGCAAAGTTTAATGTGACCTCATGCCCCGCACATGAGGGGATGTTCAAGCTTGAGACAACCGGTAATAATTAGCTAATTAGTTAGATTGTAGTAGAAGTTTTATCTTTATTATTATTATTATTATTATTATTATTATTATTATTATTATTATTATTATTTTCTATTAGTGGCATGAATTAGCATAGATTTTGATGTGTTTTATCTTTGAATTTTTAGTTTACCTTTGTGTGAAAGATTCAACTTGAGGAGGTGCTTATCAAGCTATATAATCATGGTGTAAATCGACTTTGAAGAACATAATGCAGCTACCTTAAGTTTGAATCTTCAATTGAATTTCATTGTCATTTTTTCCTTGTTTATGATTTCTATGTGATTCATAATCAAGATTTTTCTACTTTATTTTGGTGTGATTTAATTAAAGAGAAATTGTGTTAATTTAACCTAATCATAACCTCAACAATTGTGCCCCAACTAGAGGTGGCAATCGGGTCGGACGGGTCGGGTTCGGGTTGGGTCATAGTGGGTTAGGTCATTAACGAGTCGGGTCATTTCGGGTCATCTGACTTTTGCGGGTCAGGTGCGGGTCGGGTTGGGTCATTAATGGGTCGGATCATTTCGGGTCATACAATTTGTCGGGTCGGTTGTAGGTTGGGTCGGGTCATTTCGGTTGCGGGTCATTTTGGGTCAATTTGTTGGGTCGGGTAGGTTCCGGATCGGGTCATTTCGGTTGCGGGTCATTTCGGGTCAATTTGTTGGGTCGGGTCATTTCGGGTTAATTTTTCGGGTCGGGTAGGATCCGGTCGTTCGGGTTAAGAAAACTCGGATTCGGATAATTTCGAGTTAACTTGACTGGTAGGGTTGGGTTGGTTTCGGGTCATTTTCTAGTTCACATGAGTAGTTGGCTTCGGCCCGTTCAGGTCATTTCATGTAATATGACGGGTTAGTTATGTCCGAGTTGTTTCGAGTTAAGTTGATGGGTGAGGTCATTTCATACAATTTGACGGGTTGGATTCAATTAGTTACGAGTTAACTTAATGGGTCGGGTCGGGTCGAGTTTTGACGATTTTACTCATATTCGAGTCCAAGTAATTATCATTTCATAAATCATAAATATTAGAGACAGACAATCATAAGATTAATATTGCAGATAAAAGAATTAAAAATATTAAATGCACTTTATTTTCACAAATAAATAGTAAAGATATTTATAAATTTTAATAATAAAAAATATTGTGCTTTGAATCAAACAAAGATATTTATCATTGATTATAATTTATTTGATAACTTAAAATATTTAATTACTTAAAAAAAGATAATTTTATAAAATAAAGATGATCAAAACAAGACTATAAAATGTATAATGATCATTTATTACATTGTATATATTAGATACAATAATAAGATTACTAGTAAAGATAAATGAAATAAGAATATTATATGGGTTTTATTTTTACAAAGGTAAATAATAAAGATATTTATAAGTTTTAACAATATTATATTTGATTGCTTAAAATATTTATAAATTTTACAAGTAAAAATATTATATGTTTATCATATATTATATTTAATTGATTACTTAAAATATTTGATTACTTAAAAAAAAGATAATTTTATAAAATAAAGGTGAGCATAACAACAATATACAATGTATAATTATCATTTATTACATTGTAAATATTAGATACAATCATAAGATTACTAGTAAAGATAAAAGAACTAAGAATATTATATGTGTTTTATTTTTACAAAGGTAAATAATAAAGATATTTATAAGTTTTAATTGTATTATATTTAATTTCTTTAAACATTTATAAATTTTACAAGTAAAAATATTAGATGTTTATCATATATTATATTTAATTGATTACTTAAAATATTTGATTACTTAAAAAAGATAATTTTATAAAATAAAGGTGAGCATAACAACAATATACAATGTATAATTATCATTTATTACACTGTAAATATTAGATTCAATACAATCATAAGATCACTAGTAAAGATACATGAAATAAGAATATTATATGTGTTTTATTTATACAAAGGTAAATAAAATAATATATATATATTTATAAGTTTTAATAGTATTATATTTGATTACTTTAAATATTTAGAAATTTTACAAGTAAAAATATTAGATGTTTATCATATATTATATTTATTTAATTACTTAAAATATTTAAAAGTTTCTTCTCATTTTTATTTTTTATGAAATATATTTTTCTTTTATTTTTATGTCATTTATTCTATCCTTTTTTTCATATTCATTTCTCTACATAATTTATCATATTAATTTCTCTAGTTTTATTTATTTTATTAACGTTATTATATTTATATTTTTATTGTAATATTTTTATTAATTATATTATATTTGTATCTTTATTGTAATATTTTTATTAATTATTATTATTATAGTAAAAAAACTAGAATAAGTTATTTTAAACATAATTTAAATTAAAGAATAATTTTATATATTTATATAAATTGATATAAAATAAAAATTAAATAATTTAAAATATAAATAATTAGATATTGTAAATTTAAAATTGATGAATGTAGAATACTAAATTATATTTAAAGTAAATTAATAATATTAAAAGAAAAAATATAACTAGAACTTTAAATTTAGGGTTGTAACGTGAGATACTCTTGATACGGGGTATAGTTATTATTTGTTGGATTTTGTGGGTGATAAGTGATAACCGATAAAGGACACTATTATTCTCTTCTATTAAGAGTTTCTTCAAATAGGTGGATTAGTAGATGTAATGGAACACTTTTTGAAAATTATTTTATAGGCTTACAACTGGATGTTTGCTTTTTTATATTTTGGTTTTTTATTTATTAATAATATATCTTATTAGGATATCATTAATAAATAAGAATTTCTAGGGTAAAATGATTAAAAATAAGTACAATTTATAAAATACTATATTTTTAAAAGCTTTAAATGAATAATAAAATATGTGTAATTTATTATTATTATAATATATTTTGATGTCTGATCATGTTAATGTTGGGTTAGATCGGGTGATTGTCGGGTCGGGTCTGGTCGGCTCCGGGTCGGGTCGAAGCGGGTCGGATTAATACCGGGTCGGGTCAATGATGGGTTGGGTTGCTAAATTTTTCGGGTCGTATTGGGTCGGGTTTCGCTAGGGTTGGGTCGGGTTGGGCGGGTCGGGTCAACTTTTGCCAACTCTAGCCCCAGCCAATCCATATACACATACATTCAACCACAATAGTCATCATCTTCATCATCATAACCTAGTGTTGGCGCAAATTATAGGGAGGTTGAACCTTAACTGATGACTGAGGGATAGATGTAGATCTTTGTGTCTATATCACTATCTTTTACATTTCAAAAATATGCATCTGTTGAGATTGGAAAATATCAGAAATATCCGCTATCATAGGAAAAGGGGCAACAACAATGAACTATAGCGTACTAGCCTCTAACGATGGAAGGTGACTACCAGTAGAAGATGATGAAGATCCACTTAGTAATATGCACCCAACGTCCTTCCTTAAGTCCCATCGATGACTAAGAACCCATCCACTATCTTCGCCTTATTGATCATTGATGGATCTATATAACTAGTAGATGGGCCCTAAATCATCTTAATCTTAACCCCATTAATATTTCTCTAGCCTCATCATGTATCCCAACCATATCATACTATATATATATAAATATTATGTTAATGCTAAAATTCACAAATATTATTTCATAAAACAAATGATAATATTAGTAATCATACATAATTTTTTCTTGCATGCTCTGTGATCCATTGGTTAATCTTTGTGTGAAGATCCTTATAGGTCTTGATTGGTAATAGTAATTGCTGGGTCTGTTGATCAACCTAGCATATTTGGTTAAATTAATACATTAATAATATTAAATAGAACTAATTTGACACACACACACACCCCTTTGTATGTTGATAAGCTGAAACAGATCTAGACCTGTGGAGATTAGGATCTGTCATATTAGACCTATTTTGTTTATTTTTCTCAAAAATTTCCTACACATATAAAATAAAGTTAATTTTTTTTTTAATATTTACAGTAGTAGAGTAAATTCTTTACCTTTGCCTCATCTGATGTCTAATAGTCTACACACTTATTCTAAGTTTTTTGGTCAAAGTTATCTGGCTTCCAGTTGTTATCTTTTAGCTATTGCGGTTTCATTTTGCTCTTCATGTTCTTATATTGGTCCTGAAACAACCTTCTAAGACCAAGTAGAATGTGATCCCACATACGTCTGTGCTTCCAATAATTGAGATCAAAATATTGCCACAAATTAATGTATATCATATTAATAATGTATAAAATAATATGATTCATATATTTAAACCAAAAAGATATAAATACTTCAAGTCGTGGAAAAATATTAGGAATTAAATCTTTAGGAAAATGATCACATGATTTACACAGTGGTAGAATGAACTTCCCTATGGCATTGCCAACACAGTGAGAAAATTTTAGTCCATATACTCCCACAAGATGTTTCATCTTTATTAGAAATTTCAACGTATAAGGGTTTTTTTGGGTTAGCCGACCACAAATCATATAGATCTAGATCCTTCCCTCTACCTCTCCCCTTCCTTTTTCACGCTAGTGGTGCTGCAATAAATTTCAAAAATAATATTATTACCATTAAATGGTTATTCAAAGTCATGATTCAAGCGGTGACCAAGTTTTTTATTTTATTTTTATACTTTATCTCATTAGACTTGCATGTGGAAGGTAAGTTATGAGGTTTGGGCGGGGGATCACCTGCTCCGTCTCCACCCTGATATCTAATATCAATGTCGACAATAATTATATCTTGTAGCAAAATAGTTAAAATAGTAATAAAAAAGATCAGTTATATCAAATTAGTATATCACATGCTACAAAACTATATTATATATGTCTAGGTTAACGATAATAGTCAATACAAAAATTACACCAAATACACACTATTTAAAATAAAAACTAACGTAATCAACATAGTTATCTTTCTTGGTGTCGTCCATATCTAAATCCAAATAACCTAATCCCTCATCTTCCATGTCATATCTTGGTATCATCATCGTCAATGCCATATGTGGTCTCATTAACATCCATTTTTTTAATTTTGATGTTCAACACTATAGTAGAAAAAATTAATCCCATTTATCACATCCACTACATCAATCTCATCATCATCATCATCATCATTCATATCCCACATGTGACTATGTTTCATTTCCTAGAGCACCTTCCAATTATATCCATTAATAGGATCATCAATACAATATACTTGTTTTGCTTGAGATCCCAATATATATTGATCATTTTTATACCACTCAAACCTCGTATACAAACTTGTAATATTGTTATCTTGATTGATTCTTTTCTTTCTGAAACCAGTATCAAACCATTTGCACTTGAATAATAGAACATAAAAATAATTGAAGTAAGATAATTTGATGGCCTCTAATAGCTATATGTAGAAAAAAAGTGTCAATGATTCCAGGGATGCACACTATGCTATTTTGTGTTTTTCTATTCATATCTCTACAGCGTATTAAATATTCAACTATAGTAATTACACGATCATGATAAGTTAAGGTAACTATTAAATATCTAAAAATTGTTGAGAATGTACCAATGTAACTCATTTATCCACCCAATAGGTAAGCTTGTAATTGTACTCTTACCAATAGAATGAGACTAACATTGGAAAATTGACATTTGACGACTTGCCATCACATCTTCATTTCTTTTTGTTCTATTAAACCTTGTATCAACACCATGCATGAACATAGAGCATAAATTCAATGCCTCATTAGCTACATAACCTTCAGCAATGGAACCCTCTAACTGAGCACGATTTATGATGTACCATTTTAAGTCTTTCAACTTTTTTCTCAATGGGATACTTCCATCTATCATGCATGGGACCACCTAACCATGCTTCTTCTAGTAAGTGCCTTATAAGATGATAATGACACTGAAGAAGTTGGAGGGAATATGCACTCAAGCTTAACAAGGAGCAAGCCAACATTATCTTTTGCCTTCTCCAAATCAAGCAATCATAGTACCTCGAACAAATCTAACTAAAGAAGTTACATAGTTCTATGATAGTGTTTCCAACCTGTCTGCTCAAGAATCCACGAGCTCCAACCGCTAGTAAGTGTCATAGGCATATGATGATTATGTGAATTTAGGCCTCCAATATTCTTATCATTATCACTAACATTCTTCTTGAGGTTTCCAGCAAACCTGTTTGGAAACTTCACTTCCTTAAAAAATTGCAAGAACTTTATTTGATCACCATTATAAATAGTAAATTGTGCCTCAAGTTTCATCATCTTGTTTTCCTCATGATACATCCATAATTCATTTATAATGTTCATTTCCTCTAAGTCGCATCTTTTATTATTGGTGTCTTTTAATTTTTCTTTGTCACAAACTAATGTCCCAAGCAAATTGGAACAACCTTTTTTCTCAACATGCATAATATCTAAATTATGTTTCAACAAATTTATTTCCCAACAAGGAAACTCAAAGAATATGCTATTTTTCTTCCAATTCAAATCATCAACACCTATTTTTCCTCTTTGTATGGTTAGGATGCTTACCATGTTTATATTCTGTAACACAACTCAATTTCATCAAAATATCATGAGACAAAATTCTCCTCAAAGGTTCTCTTCTTTAGAGTTTTATATTGAATTGACATTTTTTTTTCAAAATGAAGGATTGGTGGGGAGTAATCATTTGTGGCTAACATACTCAATATTATTTTTAAATCTCATGGAAATGAGTGTCTTTATTCCAATTGGGACATGTTAAATACCCCCAACCAGGCCAACCTAACAGATATAATTGGGTTAGAAAATAATTAATGGCTAAAAATAGTGTTGCACGCATTTTGAACACCCTGTTATTAACCGCATCTTGTGTTTAACCCCAATAATCTATAATGTGTTCAATTTGTCAACCAATGGCCAGAGGAACACATCAATATCCATACTTAGAGAACTCAGTATGAGAATCAACAATGTTAGCATTAAAAACATGTCTTTCATACAACGTTAGGGGGTAAGTTGTATGTGGTCAACATAATTGGCCACATACTATATTTGAAACTCATGTTGAAGGGATTAAAATGTCTTATGCCAACCCAAAACATATGTTTCATGGGTTGGTTGAAAAATCTGGGTGATTTGTATCAAAATAGTTCCATGCTTTACCATCAATAGCATGACGTAATATCCCTGGCTTTGTTGACGAGCCCTTTATATCACCTCTTGTCTTGAGCTGTGTGTCTGAGAGTGTACAATCTCTTTAGCTTTAGTGTCAGTGGGAAGTTATAACCTTGTGAGGTATTTTATTACTTATTGTAGCTTCATCTATCCATTGAGATGTACCAAATACCAAAAAATTATCTTGATCTACATTTTCTTTCCAATATAAAGCATAATCATATTTACACACATGCATGACTTCGTAGCCTAAACCCAACTTCCTCATCCTCTTCTTTCCCTCTCAGTGTGATTGGGGCAACTTATTACCTTTAGGAAGTGCTTCTTTTAGCAATTTAAGAAGACAATTAAAAGACTTATTCATCCACTCATTTAATACTTTATATGATGTATCAAATTCACCAAAACATTCAAAGGCAATAAATTCTTACACCTAGGATACAACTTAACCTTCATCTCTTATAATATCTCATCATAATAGGAATTATTTTCATTTCTCGCTAAGTCATTATTTATAGGACCATGCACTTCAATATCAACGTGTGCTCCATTGCCACCACCAACCAAATCACTAGGTATATCTTTCATATCATCTCTTCCCTTGTCAACCATATGTGCTAATTTTGGCTCAAGTTCTACTTCACCATGATATACCCACACATCATAGTCCTGTATGAACCCACTCCTTAGTATGTGGTACTCAATCTCATCTATAGATCACCACTCCATGTTATTACACTTCGTGCATGGACAACAAATGCAACCATCTTCCTTTCGAACACATAGTCTCACTATTCTAATATATGTTTGAAGCCCATTCCAATATTTGTTTGATCATCGATTCTTTAACAATGTTGGGATTTTATTGATGTTTATTTTATCTATGTAAAATATAATTTAAGAATAATTAATTATGCAATATTGCTTCTATAAGATAAATTACTTATGTACATAAAAAAACAATGTTACAAAGTACAAACACTATTGATCATAATTAACCATTAAAGAGCAATCATTATACATCAAAAATATATTATAACTCAAAATAGGGTTCCTTGTTTAATACTCGTAATCATCTATTCAGTCCACTCTTCTTGTAGAATCATCTGCTCTCTCTCTTATTCAAAAGAATGTGCATTCACCTCATAAGAGTCACTAGCACTCACCAGTATCCTATGTCAAGACGTTCACTTAAAATCAATGGCTATCAACTTCTACACTATCCGGTTATAGTGTCTCATAAATCTTCCACCATTAATAACCCTAGGGTGTGGAACATTAGTGACAAATAAATTCATATATTTTTCTCTCGCAATTGCCCATGGTTGAATTTGTGGTAAGGTCGGCAAAAGATAATATGACCCGAACTTAAATGGTTCCAAATATAAACCCTTTCCCACTAGTCAATGTAGCACATCATGTACCCAACTTACATGTTTTCTAATATTGCATCCAAAGACATACTATAGTAGTATAGATGGCACTCATCAAATATATGATGAATTCTAGCCCTATAAAAGAAGAAATTAGTTACTAAATAATACTTTATCTAAGGTTAAAATTAATTTATTATCTCAAAGTATTATTATGTTATCACTGTACATGTTGGTTAATGATATTTTATCTACGCCTATTTTTATTATAATTATTATAACCTTTTAATAATAATTTCTTTGATAACAACAATATTATCTTAATTCCAAATGTTGTCGTTGCTAATAATATTTGTACCAAAAAAACTCACCGAATGAAAAAAAATGGGGGGGGGGGATTTTTCCACCTTTTGTATAGCGATGACATTGTCGATGATAATAATATTTGGGGACGAAAATTTTCTATGAATTTTAAGGTCTCTAAAATTAATTTTAGTGACAGTAATATGTCATTTCTAAAAGTATAATTCGAATTAATTTTTTTTGGTATTAACTAACAAAATACTAATCTCCAAACCCTAACCCTAGTCACCAAAATCCTCTATTTTCTTTTTCTATTTTGGACTTGATTCTTGTGTGGTTGGTCTCAATATCCTATTTTGGTGTTGTGTGTTTCAACCCACATCAAGTTATTTACTACTATTTGTATCATATATATTTGATAAGTTAATATATTTTAACTAACATACCAATCTTATTAGGACTCAATCATGAAATTCATAGATCGACGTTGACCTAATGTATTACTTGTCAACTCCTTTACCTTCTATTTATACATCAACTCTAAGAATAAATAACTAAGGATAATAACCATGATAGTGGTAATTAAGATAAATATATGAATAAATAATCATTATTAGTAAAGGTATTAATAATAATAATGATAATAAATTATGATCAATATATATTATAGTAAGAAAATAATAATATTTAAAATAGTCAAAATATTTATTATGATAATAATAATTGGTAAAAAATTATGCCAAACATATTAATTATAATTAAAGTTAATAATTGAAAACAATGAAGTTCATTCTTATAATAATAATAATAATAATAATAATAATAGTTTGAGTAATATTATAAATCATGTTATAGAATAATAGTAGCTGTAGGAATAAGAAAATTAATTAATTATGGAATAATAATAGTAGCTATAAAACGAGTAACATTATAAGAATAACAAAATTAGTAATCTAAATAGTATTTATAATAGTAATGGTATTAATAATAATGTTTAACTATAATGATTTAGGTGTGCTTATTAATAATAATTCCAATTAATTAATGAGGAATAATAATATAATAATATATAATAACATAATAATAAAAGAAAAGGTAAAAAAATATAGTGATGAGGACAAATATGAAACCAACCCATCCACTTGTCTTTCTCATTTTTTATTTATATAGATATTTCTAATAGATAATCTAAGATAGGCATGAGACTCACCAACTTAAACTTAGCCCAAAACCAAGCACATATCTACCCCTCCCTTTTATTGATTTATTATCAAAGGCAAAAATTACCAAGTAGTAGCTTTACTTCCTATTTATATTTACCATTGCTTCTTGTTTTAGCTTCTAATTTACATGTAACTCAAAGATTAATTGTCCCATTCTTTAACCAAGACAAATTGTGAGTTAGTGAGTGCATAAGGTGGATTAAATTTGAGCCTCAAGTTTCCTTTGAAGCTAATAATTGCACGAAGAAGTTGATTGAGTTTAAAGGTTTAGCACATTCCCTTTGGATTACTCCTATGACACTATTAAACTTCTATCCTCATCTATGAAACTAATATTACATCTTAATTATTTTTTCTTATAGAGAATACCAATTAGAAGTAGAGTAAATAATTGGTGAAAAAGGTAGCCCAACCAACATTTTAAAAAATTTTCTTGATTGATCTTTTAGCAAAATTTTAAGGTAATTGCCTAGTCCATCTCCTCATTAATATATTTTAGATGTTAAAAAATCAATACATTTGGATAGAATTTATGTATCCTAAGATGATAAAAACATGCAACTCCATGTATTCTTTTTTCATTGTTTCTCAACACTATCAATCTACATTTTCTCCTTCTTATTCATCTTTTATTCTTTGTGGCTTTCTATCCATTGTTTATTTCATGATTTTTGTCCCATATGCTTCCTTCTCCCTCTTTATTCCACATTGCTCATTTTTCTTCCCAATGTTATCTCCTTATATATTATGATTTTCTCACTTCTTTAATCTATTAGGTTGGGTATTTGGCTAGGTGGTTTACTTTATTGATTATGACTATGGCATGCAACTAAGGTGTTTAAGGAGGCATGCATGGGAGTTTGATTAAGGTGTTTGTAGAGGTATGGTTATGGTTTCCGTTTGAGGTGTCAATAAAGGGTAAATTGTGTTGTCAATTAAGGAGTTATTATAGTCCCAATTGAGGTCTTGGTTAAGGTGTCCTCTAAGGTGCTCGTTTGGGGTATTCAATCGAAGGGAAGTAGCGTAAGAAAAATATAGTGTTTAGTGTTAGTTTTGTGCAGGCATGCAATTCATCTTGAATCGAAGATGGCATTTAATTTGGGTTGTGATAGGTGTCTTACTTTAGTGCAGGGTGTTCATGATTTAGGATTCCTTCTTTAGGCGTGTTCCATTCTAGTGGTTTTCAATGGTTAGGTTTTAATTAGATGCTTAGAGTTCATGTTTGGCGTGCTTTTCTCTTCTTGGGTTTGGGTGTGATCTCCTCTAGTCGTTTTGTTTGGAGTTTTAGGAAATGATTCAGTTTGCAACTACTAGGTTTTAATTAGCTTGGAGCGAATGCATGCCATTTTCCCAAAGGAAGATAAAACTTGGAGCAAGGAGTAGAGTCGGACGGAGGGCGTAGACAACAATAAGATGGTAGGTGTAAGGGCATCTATCCTCAAATATAATGTAGCACCTTTAGGTGCATCCTTTGTTTAGGTTTTTGGATTTATAGGCATATGGGGAAGGCGATTTGTTTGAGTGTGTTACAGTGGATGTTGCTTTAGGTGGCAAAATGCTGATTGACTTTGAAGGGGGAGGATGAAGAGTTGGTAGGCAAAGAGGCTAATGGGTCCAAAAAGAACAAGTTAGCAATATTGGAAAGTTGATAGGTTTTTTCCTGTGCATGCCCCTTTGTATGGATAAAAAAGGGCATAAAAAAGCTTTGAACATTGAAGCTTTATTAGGTGGGTGGCTTGCAATATTTCAACTGTAGAACTACTATCATCAAAGTGCAATTGGAGTTTTGTGAGGCTCTTTATGGGGAATGGGATGCAATGAAGCTTTTATCAACATTTTTTTGAGGTTTTTAAGCTAGGGGTTTAGGCTTGAGTGGATTTTCCTATGTTTGTTTTTTATTTTTTGTTCTCTCCTCTAAATCATCAAGATTGGGAATAGTTTATTTGTTTTGGAGTGTTTGAATTATCAAGTTGTTTGGAATTGCTAGCAGTTGGGGAAGGTACTTTATCAGAGTCGGGAATCGAATACCATAACTAATGCCTTAGCTAATAATGTGGGAATCAGACTACAACATGCTTATATTGCTTAAGTGTGAAAATTGTGGCTAAGGTTCATAGGGTGGTATGTCTGTATGGGAGTAATGACACAACCTGGTTTATATAAAAGGATAGGGTTTGGTCGTAAGTGATGGTGATTGATGTGTATAGTGTATTATGGGGAAGGTGGGAATAGTGTGGTTGATTGCTTGTGTGTGTGGTTGATCTTGCATAGAAAAGGGGTGGTGAGGCCCAATTGGTGTGGGTTTGACTCTGTGTTATACTACTACATGATAAGGTGGATGGACGTATAATAGGAATATTTGCATTGAAAGGAATCTAGTTTGTGTTGTATTGTTACTATCTGCATGTGTTTGCAAATATTAAGATAATACTTATATCATATGATGTACTTAGTTAGGGTCGTGTTCAATTAAAGGATTTACATCATTATCCAAATCCATCATTCTTAGAAGGTGGAGGAGAAATGATATCATAATGTTTTAGTAGCGATCTCTTGATTTTTGATAATAGAATTACTTTCCTTATCAACAACAACAAAAAATTTTTTTTTGATGAAAACATGAAACTAACAATATTTAGTGAAATTGATGGTGTACTTAGTTCATGGATACTCGTGGAATGATTTCAATCTTATAATTAAGAGGCTAATTATTTAAAGTAAATTATTAGAGGAAAAAATTGCCTTAAGTAAAGTGGTGCCAATGCCTCAATTCATTTTATAGAAACTGTCTTTTCTTTGGTGCTAACTTTTAGGGGATCATAATGGTGCTAATCTAAGGAAAATATTTTTTTTTCTGCAACTTTAGAATCCTACCGAAGATTTTCCTTGTTCAAGTTGGAGTGGGTGGGGACTGGATTGGAATTCTATCCCCAACCCCACCTTAAATTATACATATAATATAAATTTCTTTGTATGGTTAACCTAATATGCTATTCCTTCATTTCACCTCATCCCTAACCCCGACAGCGATTTCTTTATACCTAAGCTGAGGTGTTGTTCAGCATTACTGTAGGATTTCCATTTTTCATTTTGGAAAAGGGAATATGGTTTCAAGACATACTGAATCACATAATCTCGACACACATCTTTTCCCTCAGATATCTCGATTCTGGTCCATTCTTTTGTAGGCCAACGATGCCACTGTCCACAAACCACAATGCTTTCCCTACTGCTTTAATTTATGTCCTGCTGTCATCAATGCTTCATTTCCTAATGGACTGGAGAAGGTAGTAGAGGCAGAGGAGTTGAATGGGAGATTGGACGGGATGTGCCAGCTTGTAAGAATGTAGTGGGTAACGGACAACGGCTAATGGACAACACGATGTGGCAATGACGGAGAAGGGAACGAAGGAAAATGAGGTATGAAGATGAAGCAGGGAGCAAGAAAGAGAAATGAGAAGTGGAGGGGGAGAACTCACATATTATAGTTGCATGGACCAAATACATCATTTTAAAAATAAAAAATCAGCGCAAAAAAAAATTTCTAATCAAAACTTGAACTCCCAACATTTCTCGAATAATACGTGATACTTGGACACCAACTACCTATATATTTATAATTTTTTATATGGTGTCATTTTTATATAATACATATCAAATAACTTATATGTCAATAATACTAAATATCTTCAAACCAAGGTTTCATAGTCCCGAAGCACCATACGGAAACCTTAGTTCTATTGTCATCTTAAGTTGAATCCTTGGAGTAAGAAAAAAATATATATTAATGATTAAAATGATTATGATTAATATTATAGTTCCTTTTTATACTTGTCCTTTGATGAGATGCCAATTTTTAAAGTTGGTGATGAAAAAGGAGGTGTGATTTTACTGGTTTATTATGTATTTAATTTGATTGTTATTTATCTATGGTTATTTTAGTCATTAAATAGCTCCAATGGTAGGATCTACCCTGGTCAGTAGGTAGCTAACCCTGCTACATGTCCCCTCACTAAATTAATAAAAGATAAATGTGATAAAATTCAATGATAAATGAGATAATTATAAGGAAAGAATGAATGGATGTGAAATAACATGATGATTTAAGAGACGATTATGAAATATCTTTGTCCGTGGATTGTGCCACATTAGGTGACGATGTTTGGTGGTTGAATGATGTCACTAATTGATGGTATGATTGCTATATTGATATTATGCATTGAATAGATTGATAAATTTGTAATAAATTTAGAATAAAATCATGTAAATATAGTTTTTGGAATTTTCACAGTTATTGTACGTTATTGATTGGGTACTTTAACTTGGCGTATATTAGCGCAACATTAATGCTTTGGAACTATGCACTTTTTCTATTTTTCCAGGAATTTGCATCTAGAACTTTGAGGTGTTATATTTATACTCTAAGATCCCCAATTTAATAGGGCTTAATAATTAATTAATATTTTTTTCATTGTCAATTTAATCAGGAACCTAATATTATTTTTCAAAATAAAAATAGTTTAAAATATGAAGAGACATGTTAATGCTACTCTACTGAAGTGCGAGGCCAATTCATATGTACTTCTGCCGAAAGTTTGGAGCTATATTATAGATTTAATTTTTTTTATATTCCATTTAATTCTAATAAAAAAAATTAAAAAAATATTTTTTAGAAACTTTTTTTAAAAAAATTAGATAATTATTTAATAATTTTATTCATTATTATTATTTTTTCTATCTTACTAATTTATGTAAGCTAAACATAAAAAAAATTCTTTTAATTTTTTTTCTTTTCTTTAAAATTTTTCAAAAGGCAAATGGAGCATTACTGATTTTGTCTGGATTTCCTTATTAAAGTTAAAAGGTTACTATTCTCTATCCGGTGATAACTGTGGCCGAATACGTGTAATACTTTCCATTTTAGATCCTTTATCATGTAGTTTTTATTATTATAAACACATATATTCTATATAAATATATAGATAAACATATATTGCTATAATAGATAAATATGCATTTAAAATTATCAACGTTTTGATTTATTTTTATAAAGTTATAATTTTTTTTAAAAAAAATTCCCTAAAACGTAAAAGCATTTTAACACTATAAAATTTAAGACATATATCTTTTAAAAAAAAAAATTAAATTAAAAGCATTTTCATTACTTTAATGATCTTTACCTATTACTTTATATATTACAACCATTAATTACCTTGAATTTGATTTCCATCTATCCTCTCTATCCTCATCTATGCATATTATTTGATACCTACCTTACCTCTCTATCCTCATCTATACATTTAAGTAAACATAACAAAAGAGAGAGACCAGAAATCATACAAACAAAGACTGAAATGGAAATGGAAAAACACTCGTCCAAAACAAAAAAATAATTGATTTTCAGCCGAAGATGAACTCAGCACAATAGTCTCTAACCTCGAGTTCAAAGATTCGAACATGAACAACAATCCGAGGTCGGTAGGAACGCCAATTTAGTCCATGACTAGTTTGGCAGATTGAAAATTGACAGGTTCTTTTCGACCAGAGGGAATATTCAGTGTGCGAGGAGGCTTCTGCTCAACTAGATTGGAATATGACAGGCTTGTACTTCATCTCTTCTTTATAGCTCGCTAGATAGGTTCGAGCTTCATCTCTTCATGTCGTTCTTCTCTACAACTCGATTGACACATTGAAAAGTTTGGGCGTGTTTAATTCGAGCAAACAAAATGTTTTTTTCTTTAGATTTTTAAAAATTTATAAACTATGTTCATAACTCCTGTTTTTTATATTTTATATTTAAAAAATAAAAAGTACGATGTTTAAACTTTGTGAGGAAAACTAGAAAATAACTTATACTATATTTTCTAAGTTTTGCACATACATGTATGGCATTATTTTCTACATGTTTTCAAATTGAAATAATAATAATAATATCATCATTATTAAAAATATTATTAACAAGCTTATCACTTTTAATCATCATAATTATAATATTTATCAATACTAATATTAATAAAATAATACTAATGATATTATTATTATTATTGTTAACATGGTTAATAAAATTGTTTATGTTATTATTATTATTATTATAATTATTCACAATTATATTAATATGAGCATTAATATTAATATTGTTATTATTTTTAATATTAATATTAATAAAATAATAATGTACTAATTATTAATATTAACATTAATACTAATATTATTACTAATATTAAGTAGTTATTAGTAATAATATTACTAATAACTTTAATAATATTATCATCATGAATATTAATATTAATTTTATTAATATTAACCATAACAATATTATTAATGTTAATATTTTATATTTATTAATATATCTAATAATAATAATAATAATACTTTCGTTATATTATTTTTAATAAATAATAATAATAATAATAATAATATTATTATTATTTATATTAATAACAATAATAATATTAATATTAACTCTATGAATATTATTATTACTTACATAAATAATGATATTATTACTGCTATATATAGAAATAATATTATAATAATTTTTCATAATAATAATATTAATAATAGCATTAGTATCAATATTATTATAATTGTTATTCTTATAATTGTTTTAACTAATAATAATAATATTATTATCATAAATATTCTCAAGATTAACATATTAATAATATTTATTATTATTATTATTGTCATTGTTAATGGTTATTATAAATTTTAATTTTAATATTATTTTTATCACAATTAGTTTAAATATCATTATTATAATTATCATTGTTAATATTAATAATACAAATACTATTAGTATGGAAATTATTAATAATAATTGACATCATTGTCATAATGGTTGGCATCATCTAATTTAGAAGAAGATGAACATGTTCTTAAATTTTTTAAATTAAAAGGTAGTTTTATAATATGACAAATAATAATATATTTTATTTTTTTTATGGAGAATTTTTTCTTATTTTTTATACAAAGTAAAATTAAAAAATAGAAAATAGTTTTCCCAACCTAAACACACTCTAACCTTATTGAATTTCATTTGAAACAAAGCCGAAAGTAAGTGCAACCGTATCCAACAACCATATTTTATAGTCTTAAATAAAAGGGAGAAAGTTTTCAAAGAAGAGGATAAGTTCAATCTCTAGTACAACAAACAATAGGGTTTCACACATACTAGATGAGGAGAAGATGATAAGAACAAAATTCAAACAAAGTAGATATAAAGAAGAAAAAATTAGAAGAACTAGAACTTGGATGTGGTTGTTTGAAGACAAAGGTTCCTTGAAATTCTAGGCTGAAATTCAAAAACTCAATATTATAACTCGAATGAAACCTGTATGTATGTATGTATGTATGATTAATGATTCCATAGATGAAAATACATAGATATTTACTGTCTAATAATAGATCTTTCAATATTTTAGGTCTACTAAAAACAGAAATGGATTGCCAAACGAGTGTCATTTAGCACCAACGTTGCATGGGGATGGGGAGAAACGCGAAAACGTCATTTCTTAAAAATTTAGGAAATAGGAATGGCAGGAAACGTAATATATATATATATATATATATATATATAGGTCAAATCTACTAAAATTAAGAGAGAAAAATAAAAAAAATATTTAAATAAAAAAATTAATAAAAAATAATTAAATAATTTTAATATAAATTCCGACACTGAAAAATTTCGGAAGAGGAAACATTTTCGAGACGGGGGATGACACCTAACTACAATCCTCGTGCATCACTGTTTAGCACTTGTTAAGAATTAATTTTTGTAATTAAAATAGTATAACTAGTGCATTTATTACAAAAAGACATGTGGATTGCTTAGATTAAGTTCTAATTTCACTTATACTTCTAGTAATGTTAACAAGTGTCTATGGACACTCATTAGGGAAAAAAAACACGTTAAAAATCGAAATAGACAAAGTAATAAATTAAGTTTTTAAGGTGATAGTTTTATTGGACAAAATAAATATCATGTGTTTGATTCTTACTATCTACTTCCTCCATTTTGTTGTATTTGTAATAGTTTAAAAATACCAAGCATAAGGAAATATTCAAATCATTAAGCATACGTTTGTTCATTAGAAATGTATTAAAAAACTTATTTTTTAAGGACATATAAACAAAACAATAAGTTTAAATAGAAACCTTACAAATATTTTAGAATAATCACATCCAAATAGAATAGGAGGATTTTTTTTTACTTAGTATATTAGCATATTTGATATAAATCAATCCTGAAATATTCTCAATATTTGGGACATAGTTAGCCATTTTGTTAACAAAAGATTTTGTAGGGAAAAAACAACGCGACTAATGCGTCTTTTAAACTTTTTCTATTTTTGCAATTCCATGGCGAAGACGAAACCCGCTCAACAAAAGGTTGTTCTTGCTTTGGATCTAGTGAGTTCTCAATCAATTCTTAAGGAGAAAGTAAATGTCAAAATTGAGGGATCTAGTAGTCAGGGGGACGAGCACACCTCTTTTTCAATAGCTGATAAGCATTCCTCGAGGTTTGATATTAGTGTGAATGATGTTACGAATGAAGCTGCTACACCGAATCAGGTTCGGACTACTCTAGCAAACCCTAATACTCTGAATCTGGTGAGTGCTACTCCTCCACAAGGACAACACAATGTTCGAACATGGTGAGATCTACTTGTGAGTAATAGAAGATCGGAACAGGGGATGAATCTGAAGTATGTTCCACCACTAGTTGTTGAAGGATCCAATAAAGCTCAGATATAAGCTGATGAAATCGCTAAAGAAATACAACGATAGGAGCATAACCTGGTTGGATTTGTGGCTGGATTTCAACCAAGTCACACCCAGATGAACCAATTCGTAAGGGAGAAATGGAATTTTCTTACTATCTTGCCTGAGGTGTTTACTTATGACCAAGGCTTCTTTGTTTTCAAATTTTCAACTTAGGAGGATATGCACCTTGTCTTGAAAAGACCCTATTGGAGTTTTGATGTTAGACCGATGTTGTTAAGGAAATGGTCACCTGATGTTTCATTATTAACAAAGGACTGGCGGATCATGCCTCTTTGGGTGACTTTTCCTATAAAACCTGTGCACCTATGGTTCGAGGATAGTTTGAGTAGGATTGGTAGTCTTTTGGGACATTCAATATGTGCAGACATAGTCATAGTTCAGAGAGAGAGAGTTTCATTTCCTCGATTACTTATTGAGATTGATATAAGTACTCCCCTAATTGAAAGCATTACTATTTTATTATCTAGAGGCCATGAGATTCAACAGAGAGTGTCCTATGAATGGAGACCTAAGTTTTGTTCCTATTGTGATGCTATGGGACATGACTTTTTCTAATGTCAAGGACGATTAGGACAAAATAGACCAAAAACTCAAGTATGGAGGGTTAAACTTGTACCTAATGCATCTGTTGCTATAAGAGCTAAGCCTGCAGCTCAGGCTATCAATGAACCTACTTGGCCTGACTTATTTTGGACTGGTACTCATGCTACAGATCAGTCTAAGAATTCTCCTAGCAGACAAATAAACACTAGCAGGTGGAAGGGGATTGAAGTTTAGGGGAATAGGCTTCCACAACACTTTATTCCTATTACTAGATCCCCTGCACAGGGATTTCCACTTAAGAGGTTGAAAACTGGAGGGGTGGATAGGGGCAGTGGATTTTATTTCCCCCTCCCATATGATAATAACCATATGGAATATTAGAGGGTTTAATAAAACCTTCAAGCATAAGGTTGTGAAGTGCCTTGTGTTAAAACATGGAGTAGGGATTTTGGGTTTGTTAGAAACTAGAGTTAAACAGGATAATGCTGATCGTATTGTACACAAGTTAGGACTGAGTTGGAAATGGAAAAATAATTATGATAAGCATCATAATGGTCGGGTGTGGCTTTTATAAGATGAGAATCTATTTAATATTCATAATGTAGATGAGAAAGCTCAGGGAATTCACTGTCTTGTTACATGTTTGCGTACATAGCATAGATTTATGCTTATTGTGACCTAACTCTATAATTTAGGTAGTATGAGACTAGAACTATGGGATTGGTTGACTAATTTAGCAGGGCAGATCAATATACCCTGGATGGCTATTGGGGACTTTGATGTGGTAGTTGCAGCTCATAGGAAACTAAGAGGATCTGTTGATGTTCATGATGTGCTTGCTTTTACTTACTGTTTACAAATGTGTTGACTTGGGGACATTCCAGTTGTTGGGACCACCTTTACTTGGACTAACATGCAAGAATAGGGTTCCGGATTGTATTATCGGTTGGTTAGAGGTGTGGGTAATAGTGAATGATTTGATATTTATCCTTTGATTAAGGTGCAGACAGTGCAGGACCTAGTACCTTTTAAAATTTTGAATCTCTGGGTGAAGAATGAGGGATTTATAGACCTGGTGCATAGGATATGGGTTACAGAGCTCGTGGGAGCCAAGGGTTACCACTGTGTGTGCAAGCTCAAATTACTAAAACAAGAATTGAAGAAGTTTAATGTGGATCTTTGTGGGCATATTATCCAGCAAGCATTGGTTGCAAAACAAATACGGTAGGATAAGGTAACTGCACTTACTAAGCACCTATATGATAAGGCTCTTATCACAACTGAGAGGTTGGCTCGTTTGGACTGGGAAAAGAAATCAAGAGATGAGGAGGCTTTTATGCAGCATAAGGCATATATCAATTATGTTAGGCTGGGTGATCACAATAATAAGTATTTTTATGCCAACTTGCAAGGTAGAAGAGCACAAAATAGAATTATCCAGCTGCTCAATGATCATAATAGAGTTCTATTAGGAGATATTGAGATTCAAGATGAGATCGTGGGCTTATATAAAAGATTGCTGGGATCTGCAAGTGCTGAACTTAACCATATCAATTTCGTAGTGTGTAACTTGGGACCTACTCTAAATTTGAACATCAAAGAGCCTTAATGATCATGCCAACTAATGGGGAGATTAGAAGGGTATTATTTTCAATGGGAACCTTGAAATCCCTTGATCTAGATGGGTTTAACTCTTTCTTTTACAAGTAAACTTGGTCTGTTACTAGAAAAGACATCATTGCCATTGTGACTGAATTTTGGCATACAAGAAAGCTCTTGAGACAATGTAACAACACTGCCATTACTCTCATCCCTAAGGTACCTAGTGCTAGTACAGTTAAAGAGTATTAACCAATTGTGTGTTGCGATGTTCTATATAAAATATTCTCTAAGGTACTAACCAATAGAATACAAAATGTTTTGCATTGTCTTATTGGAGATTCTCATGCAGCTTTTGTAAGGGGTAGGAATTTGGATGATAATTTCCTAATAGCCACATAATTGGTGAAACAATATCAAAGGAAATCTGTTAGTCCTCAGTTGATGTTGAAAGTTGACATTCAAAAAGCATATGACTCACCGGAATGACCCTTTTTTCAACAGGTATTGATTGCATTTAGCTTCCCTTACCACTTCACACAATTGATTATGGAGTGTGGTACCACTATTAGGGTTTCATTCAATGTGAAGGGATCTTTAACTACACCTTTTGCGTGCAAGAGGGGTTTGAGACAACTACCTCTTTGTAGTAGTTATGGAATATTTGCACGGAGAAGTGCATCAGTTATGGTTTGTTCTTGGTTTTGTGGGTCATCATGGATGTCAAAAGTTCAAGATCATAGATCTTTACTTTGTTGATGACCTGCTACTTTTATTCAAGGGGATGTTCATTTGGATTCTCTCTTAAAACAGAAATTAGATGACTTTGCAAGATACTCAAGTTTAAAAGCAAATCCTACTAAGAGCTTGGTATATATGGGAGGTATTTCTTCTGCTGTTAAAAGATAAATTTTGGAGATCCTTGAATGTGATGAAGGTACATTTCCTTTTCGGTATCTTGGAGTGCCACTTGAAATAGAATGGTTGGGAATAACACATTTCCAACCTTTGATTGATAAGCTCACAGCCTGTGTATAGCTATGGACAAATAAACACCTGAGCTATGTTCGTAGGGTTTAACTTATGAATTCAGTTTTATTTGGTATCCAAAATTTCTAGTCTCAGATCTTCATTCTCCCCAAAGCTATAATTAATCATGTTAAGGCACTGTGTCGAAATTTTTTATGGACAGGACTCAATTCACCTTCACGAAAAGTTTTAGTGTTGTGGTAACAAGTTTGTTTACCTCATAAAGAACAAGGTCTGTGTTTGAAAAACCTATATTACTAGAATGTGGCAACTATTGGAAAGAAATTGTGGTAGTTGGTGCATCGTAATAAGATTTTATGGATCCGCTGGGTCTATGGCTATTACGTTAAAGGTGTGAATGCGAGTGAGGTTCAAAATAAACCTCAACATTCATGGATTTTTAAACGAATTCTACAACTCAGACAACGATTGCTTATAGTGGTCCAGCAGGATAGATTTATAGCTGGGGGAGTCTTTAAGATTAGTAAAATTTATGAGATGATTTGGCCTTGAGGAGATGTGAAACCATGGCATAAGATGGCGTGGATGCATGCATGATTGCCTAGACACAAATTTATTTGTTGGCTTTTGTGCAGAAGAGCCTTACTTACTCGAGTTAGGCTTGGTCACTGGGGTGTCACTACTGATTTGAATTGTGGTATTTGTTCCCAGGAGCATGAAGAACAGAATCATTTATTTGTGCAATGCTCTTTTGCTCGTGAACTTTGGCATTGAATGTGAAATTGGTTAGACATTTGTTAACCATTTTCCACATGGGACCAAGATCTAATCAGGATTATTCAGAGGAAGCATTATAAAAGAGGAGAACAGGATATTATGTGGATGATGACTGCTGCAATTGTCTAAACAATTTGGCAAGCAAGAAACCAGGCTATTTTCCAGGCTAAGGTTCCTCTTATGCGGATAGTGACTCGAGAGATCATTATCCAAATATTCATTGGCCTTGGTACCTCCAAAAAGAAGGATTTGTTAGCTAGTCTTGATAGATTCGTTTAACCAATTTTGTGTTTCGGTTGACTTTTGGATGTACACATTACTCATTTTTGGTAATTAATAAAGATTACTATTATGTACCAAAAAAAAAAGATTTTGTGGGGACAAAGTGTAACACCCTCAAAAATCACAGTTGAAAATATTTCGTTTAATCAAACCATACACAAAGATAGAGGGTCTTACCGTCGTGATCAATACAAGCTTGACCCCCGGTTAGTCTCGCACCAACCACAAGTCTATAAAAATTCACAAGACATTAACTCAATTAAGACATAGAACCATAATGATTGAAAGATTCATAATTAAAGGGAATCAAAGTGAGTGATTCAAAGTTATTACAGAATAGAAAATAGTTACACTGTCAAGCCCCCCGAAGGGAAGGAGCAATACAAATAGTAAGATAGGATAAAAACTCGAAAAAGAAGAGTCTGGACAACACTCGCTCTTGGGCCCCATGCCAATTCCAACAGGCTTTACTCAGCCTCGCCCAACGCATCGAATGCATCATAGGCAACAAACATGGCATCCTCTACCTGCACTAACTCATAAGGGACTACTACTCGTGGGAATGAACAATACCCATGAAATGAATGATCAATATGCTACGTACTGAGTAAGGTAGTCATGCAGCTAAGGATAAACATAAAAGACAAATAAAACAAGTAGTGAATTAGTCCAGTTAAACATAATCATTAGACCTTTCGCCATTACTCTCATTCTCACAACATTCTCACCTTAAGTCCATGCAAGTAATAGAACCCCACTATTATAGCCAGTGGATCGAAAAACACCCCGGGCAGAACACACCTGGTGTAATACCCCATATCTTTAAATTCAATTTTATTAAGCTTAATTATTTTATTAGCATAATTTGATGTAAACATTTCATTTTTTCAATTTCAATTCGTTTTATGGATTTATCGACGATTTTGACTTCATATTTGAATTAAATAAATCGCTGTCGTTGCGGATCATTCTAGATAAATTCGTTCACAATCATGATTTTATTATATTTGTATAATTTTAATTTTCGGTTAAAAATATATATTTCTGTTCTTTCTCGTATTTTGATTTTTAATATTTTAGATTCGTTTTCGATTTTAACTTCGTTGTGTGACTATGACTTTGTTTTAGAGTTATATTTTGTTAACGATATATATTATTTAAATTATAAAATTTCCATTTAAACTAGTCAAATTTATTTTAATAAATTTTATTTGTAGAAAATATTTCCGACTTTGAATTTATTCATTTTCAAGGTCGTTAAGATATTTGGAAAATTTTAAATTAAAAAGATCTTCGGAGCTTATTTATGAATTTCTTTCTGAAATTAATTTTCTTTTATTTTACCCTTTTTGGTTTGCGAAATACCATTTTTGAAAATTATTTAAATTAGTCTAGGTTTATTAGAATTTGACTTAAATATTTTCTTATATGCTTTTAAATATTTTTTTGAGGTCTTATAATATATTTTCATGAATAATATCGATTTTTACATTCGTTGGTAAATTCTTCTGAAAATATTTATGAAATTCTTTATAAAGCTTTTATATCGATTTTAAGCCTTCAGATCCTTACGATTTTTTTTTCATTAAATAAATTTTAGATAAAATCTTCCAATAATAAGTTTAGATATTTAGTATTTTATGATATACTTGTATTTGCAACAAAAAAAAAGAAGAAGAAAAAGAAATCCCTACAGAATGTTCCCGACCCCCCTTCTTTTTTTTTTTCTTTTTTCTCTCTTCTTCTCTTCCTCATTTCTTTTCTCCTTCTCCCCATTGGCTTTCTTGTTCTACTGCTGTAAAACCCCACCCCTCACCTCCTTCTCCCTACTCCTTCGTCAACCGTCCACCACCACTACTGCAGCCACAACACACCACTGCAGCAAGCAGCAGCCGCAACAACGTAGTATAAACCGCAAGTAGCCTTGCACCGTAGTAGTAGCGACTGGCAGCGCGGGTCGCACCACTTTCTCCGGCCACGGAGAGCTTTGCTAGCTGCCAATGAGTGATCTTCGACCTCCGGCGGAGCTTCCTCAGTCTTCATTCTCCCCGATTTGTAACTCCTTGTTCGGCATAAATTTTCGAAAACCCTAACCCTTGTTTTGATTAATTAAGTATGAATTAGCTTACGATAAGCTAAATTTATTGTGTAATTATATATATATGTGTTGTAAGATTTATTTGGATAGGTTAATTGTGTGGTATATGTTGGAATTATGGAAAATTGAATTTTTGGCCGGTTTATGCCCAAATTTTTTGGATTTGCCCGATTTAGCAATTTTTGGTGAATTGATTTTACATCACACTTTAAAATGTATCTAATTTTATGTCAGAACCATCAATTTGAGAATTTTGGGCAAAGTTAATCAGAATTGATTTTCTAGGTCAAAATCTGTGTGTGACAAAATTGGATTGCATAATTGAGTTATTTCACTCAATTGATTTTATAATATCCTTTGAAATGTATTTAATTTCATATTGGAATTGTTGATTTGAAAAAATTGTGTGAAATTGATTGGAATTGGATTTTTTAGGTCAAAATTTTATGGGTCTAAATTGAATTGTATAATCGGGTTATTTTATTCAATTAATTATATAATTTATATTATAATAAATTTAACTACAATTCCAAACCTTTAATTTATACATTTTAGCAAGAATTGACCGGATCTGTATTCCGGGCTGAAAAACCCTTATTATGCTAAATTGGGTATTTCTTTTATTGGTTTTGATCAATTGATTATATGATATGTTATAAAATATGTCTAATTACATTTTTAAACATTCAATTTAACTAAATTAATAAATTTTAACCAAATTGCATTTTCGAGCCTAATACCTTAGATTTCGGAAACTGATTATCTTAAATTGGTGATTCATAAGATTATTTTTGTTGAAATTAATTATCTAGATTTATTTAAAATTAGTTTAATTGTATTCCTAAGCTATCAATTTGAGGAAATCAAACTTAATTAGTTGGGTTGTAGTTCGGGATTAAAAACCCTAATTTTTGGAGATGGTTTTAATTTACCAATGATTTACTTATGTTTCTCTCACCTAGTAGATTTCTAATTTTGATTTAAAATCATGTGAATTATATTCTTATGTTATCGGGTTGGATTGATTTCCTAAAAATGGTTGGTTTACCTCTTTAGTTGTAAAACTTAATGAGTAAGTTATTTTCGATAAAATTAACTTATAATTTATTATTCTTTCCTCGTCTTTCCAAATTAATTTGAAATGCCCCAAGTGATATGTGTTAAACCTGATTTGATTAATATTTAATCTTAAATTTTAATAGAGCGACGCTCGCGAGTTCTAGGCTTTGGACACGTTTTCCAAGAAATATCATTTGTATCTCCTTGTGTTGATTTAATTATAATATGTGAATTATTGATCGATAAGATAGTTTCTAACCTATTTTCAATTTCTATTGGCGATCTAGGAAAACTTTCTCGTAGATTGTCGAGCTCTCGATCTCATTCTCAATTTACTTAACTAGCTTCGGATTTAGGTAAGTTATTATTTACCTTTACTTATAGCGAAATTTGGATGTATGTCTTCTTGAAGTAGAAGGTGATGAGTATGCTTATTGATTACTTAATTATATCAAGCGTATGTTGTGTTCTTGTGTGGTAATTGTATGTATGTATAAGTTATAGCTTTAATGCAAATGTGTGTTAGTGTGACTGTTGAATATTATATGTGTGTGAGTATGTCAAAGGTTGAGTATGGATTGAAATTATTTAATACCTTATGCTGTATCTTTATGTCATGGAGTCATTTGACTTTAACGAGACTTGAAATTATTCGACTTTAATGCCCTTGGAATTTATCGACTTTAATGCCACTTGAGTTGGTTTGCTTTAATGCTGCTTGGCTTTAATGCCCTTGAAATTGATATAACAATGGAAATTTATTGTGTTGATGGAAGTGAGCTAAGTGTTGTTATGTGCGCCTGATTTATGATTGGTTAAATCCTTGAATAAGATATTAATCATCTAAAGTGAAAGATCACTTGAGTCAGGACTGGTTGTATATGTCCGTTCCAGCGGATGAGAAAATTGGTCGAGAGCATTCTGCCCGGGGATGTATATTATTAACAGCTCCACCAGTAAGAATAGTGGTCAGATGTATTTTCTCGGGGTTGCATGTTATAACCGTTTCATCGGTAAGAATAGTGGCCAGGAGTGTTTTATCTTAGGGTGGAATAACCGTTCCACTGGTTGAGAATAGTGGGAGTAAACTCAATTAAAAACAAATTCCAAGAACAATTATAATCATCGATAAGACACTAAACACGTAAAGTGGAGTACTACGTGAGTTAAGACCGGTTGTATATGTTTGTTCCACCGGACAAGAGCATTGGTTGTGAGCATTCTATCTTGGGGATGTATATTATTAACTATTCCACCGGTATGAATAGTGGATTGATGTATTTTTCCAGAATTGTATGTTATGATTGTTCCACCGGTAAAAATAGTGGCCAGAAGCATTTTTCCCTAGGGTGGAATAACCGTTCCATCGGTTGAGAATAGTGGGGTCCTTGAATCTCATCGTAAATAAATAAAATTAGATATAATAATGATTATTATTGGATTATTAGATTGGTTTTACTTAGCACGCAATTGTGATTTCTTGTACGCTTGTACCCTATGTACCATCATGTCCAGTCATGTACTCATAAGCATGAATCCGTGACCCCATGTTTTATTGTATATAATACTAGTATAATTGAGCATGAGTTATTATATGAGTATAATGGTATATGTATCGCATGTATAATTGAGAACAAATTATTGTATGAGTGGAATGGTGCATTTATCATATTTATCTCCAAGGAACAAGGTACCTAGCTACTATTATCGCCGGTGGACCGGTTTGGCCCCGACTCTCATGGTTTTTCACTCTAAGTAATTAGTATTTTCCCATGACTTATTGTCATTAGGTTTGGTTTATTGAGCTTGGGATCCCCCACTATTATAGCTCGTGGACTGAAAAACACCCAAGGAAGAATTCACTGGGCCACTATTATTCGTCGATGGAACGGTCTCCAAGGCACAAGGCACCTAGCCACTATTATCGTCGGTGGATCAGTTTGGGCCCAACTCAATAATCTTTCACTTTAACTGATTAGTGTCTTATCCATGTCTTATTCAATAAATACTTCCTTACTAGACATGCATGCCCATTGGACTTCCCGCTCACACCTCATTCACACCCGCTCTCCCGAAAAGCTAGTCCCATATCTTGGGACCTCTATGCCCCCCTATAACACTTGAACATCCTTTCCCCTTTTCCTTACTTACTATGAAAGCCCAACTCCTATGTATGTGGGTCGAGGCCCACTCTCCCATACCTCTAGTTTAACTCACTATCGCCTTCTAGGGTTTTCCCTCATAAACCCTAATTTGGCCTATATGGCCTAACCTCTCCCTATCATACCCGACCCATGTTACCTTTGTCCCCAACTCTTCACCCCACTCGGTCCACACCCAACATCCCAACATTACCTTCCATTCCACATGTGTGGCCAGGAAACCCTAGTTGGCCATACCAAAACCCTAACATCACTCCTTTCTCATATATCGTTCCTTTATCATCCTCACTTACCAATTCCCTTTTTCCATGACACACATTTACCCTCTATATGACACCCTGCCACTCTCACCCCATACTCCAACCTCTTCCATTATTTCTCCCTTCCACAATTTCCCCCCACTCAGGGTTTTCCTCCCTAAACCCTAGCCAAGTCCCCTTTGCACCCTTATACCAACCCATGTACTATTTGTCATGTACGGCCTCCAATCATCCCAACAACTCTTCCCTCACCTTACTTAACTCTCAAGCTAAATTTTTCCATGTAAAGGTCATCCCCATACAAATACTAACAATCCCATGCAAGCCTTACACTTTCCATACAAGATTTAGCCCATCCTCTTAATTTGTTCATATTATCCCTTAGTTGTCCATCCATAGGTCATGAGATACTTAGATCATTCTCACTCCCCTCTAATCAACTCACTTTCTTTACTCCTTTTATCTCCTCACAACCACATCATACTACTCAAAGACTCTTAGCATGCTTGTCAAATAGGGAAACCATACATAATCACAATTCATGTTACCATATTACACATGCCATAACAATACATACAACTTACCTTAGCTCCATGTTTAGCAAGCTGCGCTATAAAGTGCATAGTTCATAACCGCATAAAGTACAATCATATAACCAACACACATAACACATAATACACATAATAGGTCTTAACCACATCCTTACCTAAAATGACACTGGGCTTGAAACACGCTGCTTATGCCTCCTTAGAGGTCGAACTTGGTTCACCTATAAGAGGAAAATACTAGGATTAACTTCTCTCTTAATACTTTCATTCTCCCCTAATCTTACCTTTAGTGAGAACTAGTATTAGTGATGATCACAATAGTAGTCTTAATAGTATAAATAAGGGTATTATTATTAAAGTAGTTAACAACACTATTAGGGGTAATATTACCCCAAAATAGGGTTAGGTAATCATAATAACTATGACAGAATAATAATAACAATAACAGTAATAATAATGATTATAAATTTAATAATAATGATGATGATGATGATGATGATAATATTAATAAGGCTAAAATAATAATCATACTCAAGATAATTTATACTTAAGTAATATAAAGGGTTAGGACACAACCTAGGTGAAGGTGGCAGCTAGGGTGGCGGTGGTGGCGACTTCGGTGGTGGAAGTGGTGGTGGTTTTGGGAAAGGTTATCTTTTGGGGTTGGAAGAGAGATAGGGATGTGATGGTTGTGAGGTGGTGGACTCTTTGGATTGAGAGGGTTGCAGTGGTGGTGGTGGTGCAACAAGGTGGCGGTTGTGGTGGCCGAGGGTGGCGGAGAAGGAGGGAATGAGAGGGAGAAAAGGAAAAGGAAAGGTAGGGGAAGCTAAAGGAGGTTCAACTGGATTGATTGGGTGGCAGCAGAGGTGGTGATTGTGGCAGAAGGGGCGGTGTACGACGGCGAGAAGGGCGGCGATGGGGTGCAAAGGGCAGCTCAGGCTGCCTACTTTGCAAGATCGGGATGGGTTGTATAGGGGAATTTAAGGGCGGCGAGTGGCTTGGTTTAGTGGAGGGTGATGTAGGGAAGGGATTGGATGGTGTTTCAGGCGGTGGTGTTGCATAACGACGGCTAGGCTGGCATCTGAAGTAGTGACAGCAAAAATAGTTGACTTTTTTAGGCAGAGCAAATAAGGGGAATTGGGGGATGGTAAGGGGCATTTATAGGTCGAGGGAGGGAGAAGAGGACAAAGGGGGAAGAGGACAAGGGGCAAGGGTGGCAGGAGCTCGTCGGCCGGCGGTGGCAAGGGTGCAGGTGGCAAATGGGGGAAAAGCCAGCAGGTCGGGGTGGGTTTGGCTCAAATTGGAAAGGAAAGGGACGAGGTTGAGAGAAGGGAGTAGATTGGGGTGTACAATGGCAAGGGAAGGATGACAGTGGCAGGTTGCAAGCGCGATCTGTAGCATGAGGAAAGGAGAAGGGAGGAGGAAGAAGAAGGGGTTGGGTCGGCCGATTGAGAGAAAAGAAAAGAAAGAAAAGAGAGGGGAGAACCGGATGAGCGAGGGAGAAAAAAAGAAAGGGAAGGCGGGCTGAGCTCCAAGTGGGGGAGAGAAAGGAGAAAAATAAAGAAAGAAAAATATTAGTTGGGGTATTTAGGATATTTTTGGTATTTTTAAACATTTGAAAATAATAAAATTAGTAAAATAAATAAATAATTTTCTTTTTATATTAATTTAAATTTTTTTGGATAAATCTTCCTAAATTTTATTTTAATTAGCAAAATGCCATAATCTTTCCTAATGAAATTCTTTATTATTTCCCTCCTTTTTGTGTCTTAATTACTCCCATTATTTTATTAAAAATATTATATTTAATTAGTCTCGCATAATAACCCCTATTTTAATATAAATTATCAAATTAAAGTTTTGGGGTATTACGCAAAGTATACTTTTCAACATATTTATTTTATTTTTTATATGACTTATATATATATGACCTCAAATTTTATTTTTAATCTAAAATGCTAAGTCTTGGATAGAAAATTAACCTTTTCTCTTATCTTATTGGAGTATGACCAAATCATCTTGTCATTTCCATATCACAAGCAATTAAGTCTTTATGACATAAAAATCATTGCCTTTATCTTCTACATCCAAGTCTCAATATCATGAACAACATATCCCATATATTTTATTAAAAGCGAAATGGAGCATATCATTATCCTATGAGTACAACTAGTGATTTTGACACAATAATATGTTTGTTACTACCTTACCATTGCATACTATTATTAACGTTTTAATAATATTATAATTATTAATAGAGAAATATACGAGATAATTGTTGAAGTTCAAGTGGATTGAGTGCTTATCCCCTTCACTTTGGTATCTCCACTCAAACGATCACAAACATACATCTGTCTCTTTTTGCTATATAGAAATCATTTTATCTCTCTAACTTTATCTTTCTCTATATCCTATATTTTCTCTCTCTCTCTCTTCAAGACTAAATTTCTCACTTTTGATCGATAAAAGTCAACAAGTTAGCCCTCAAATTCTTATTTGTTGTTGTTGTTGTTGCACTATGTGTATTGTAATATGGTAAATCGCAAAACTTCAATCATGTTAGAATATTTCATGATAGAAATATAAGATGAACTTAATGTCACATTCTAATTTGTCATCAAGCTAAATATGTGTGAAACTTAAATTTTTTTACTCTTGATAAACTAAGTCAGTTTTCACCTTTGAAGTGGACGAACACCCAAACTGATGACAATTTACTTAGCATAGAAACTTCACACTTACAAAAGAACACAATAGAACTTTATTTTAGAAAGATGAATTATGCATGGTTTACAACTCATACTTATGGTAAATGAGACTCCTCTCCACCGTTTATAGGCAATTTCTCATGCCACTTCTGCAATAGGGAACATTCTAGAGTGAGAGCGGATCATCTATTGTATAATGACCTATTAGAACATACAAGATTAATCTATAACATTCTAACATCGTGTGTACAAAAATAAGAGAGTTTTAGAGACATCCTCCTACCTCTTTTATGCCTTTCTACACTTCTCTAGAGTTCTTTAGAATATTCTAAATCGCTTAAAAAAGAAAAAAGAAAAAAAGTGCTAAAAAAAAGCAATAAAAACACGCCCATTTGAGCCATTAACATCCTCGACAAAGATGGAAGATAAGTATCGATCAACAACATCCTTGAAATGTCATAAGTCTTCCACTTTCTTCCAACTATTATAGCTCTCGGGTATTCTCTTCCATCAAACATAACAATCTTTATAGTTAGTCATGTCGTACTTTTTAACTAACAGATGATCCAAAATCTCCTCAACCTTATGATCATAGGAAGTCACATTAATAGGAGGTGTGTACTTAGACTCTTTCCTTGAGGGATCTTCTTAGTCTTCATGATAAGGCTTAAGCAACTTCATATGGAAAACTGGGGTGAACCTTTTGGTTGGATGATAACTTCACTTGATAATAAACCTTCCATACCTTTCTCACAATAAGGTAAGTTCCCTCGTAACTCATCACCAAGCATTTATGAACTTGTTGGTATGCCTTATACACATATGGAGACAACCAAACCATCACTAAACCATCACCAAGTCTCCCTTCTAAAACTCTAAAGACCTTTTGTCCTTGACCACCCACTTCTTCACCTTTTTTAAACCCTTATAGAAGCGTGTCTTGGTTAGGTTAAGTTGATATTGGCATCCTTGAGTAAATGAGTGTGTTGTAGGGTTGCTCCCCATATAAACTTGTGTTACTATTTGTAGAGCAAGAGGTTACCTCCCTATGACTAATTCAAATGAATTGTGTCTTGTTTCTTCACTCCTTTGTTGGTTATAGGAATGTAATACTCTATTTTTTTTTGTAAACCCTAATTAAGAATGTCGATTTACTTGCCTCCCAACGGCAAAAAATGCCGATACCATCCACATCAACAAATCTTTGCCCCCCAATAATATAAATTGTCATTCCTTTCCCTTCCTCACCCACTATATTTTCTTTACTCTTTATCAACTACTAACAAATTATACTAATTTGCTCGACTCCTGACGAAAAAAAAAATGCCGTAGCTTTCCTGTTATTTCAAACCAAAACTCAATCTAACCTTAAGCCATCTCTTGACTTACAACAGACTTTGCTGTTATTCTCTCTTATCCACTGACAATTTTTGCTCATTTTTTTTTTCCAACTATTGTCTCCTTGTTCCATTTCCTCTCTATAGCCCACGCTTGCCCAACCATCGATATTTTCCACTTATCCATTTGTCCGTTCCATCTCTCAAATTCTAGATATACTACGTATCTTGGCATCGGAGAGGAGAGGATAGTAAGAGGGTAAGAGATACCGAAAAGAATAAGCTTGTGTCAAAAGGCGATAACCCTCGCCCTCGGGGGTCCAACCGCCGGCCCGACAGCTGTTGAACGGTAAACTACGGTGACTCAGCAACCAAGGACAAGGTGGTCCACTCCACGGTGCCCACAAGGAGCCACCCCCACATTGGAGGGTTGAAACTCCCACACTGCGGCTGCCGCGTATCGAACCTTGAA
This sequence comes from Tamarix austromongolica, assembly GCA_039764185.1. Taxonomy (NCBI): domain Eukaryota; kingdom Viridiplantae; phylum Streptophyta; class Magnoliopsida; order Caryophyllales; family Tamaricaceae; genus Tamarix; species Tamarix austromongolica. The sequence goes on along the minus strand of CM077811.1, from coordinate 27,885,550 downwards.
CCTCTTGTGTCAATTTGCCTTGCCTTAGCCACTGAGCTACGCCCGCACGGGCATACCGAAAAGAATAAGCGAGATAGTGTATGTGGGAGAGAGGAATCAGATAGAGAATAATGAGAGATTGAGAGTGAGATTACTATAGGAAAAAAAAAACAAATACTAAATATTTATAGTAAAAAAACTTTTTTCCAGACAATAGATAATATTGAGTTGATTTATTCCGGACCCACCTAAGCGCTAACATCAAATCTCACGTCTCCGGATGAGATCGACCTTTTTGTGGCTCAATATCCAAAGCAATGAAGTCTCAATGTCATGAAAAGCATACCCCTGGCCCTTTGTCTTCCATTTAAAGCGAAATGGTGCAATAGTGAATATGTTTCTTCTTATAAAAGGAAATTATGAGGTGGAACGGTTGCCGACGTGCCCATCATAAGTATCGTATAAGTGCGACTAGTGAGTTTGACACGGCCATAGGTTTGTTACCTCCTCCTCTCCCTCGGTTTCCTCAGGTACCCCGGGCCCACTCAAATAAATAACATAAATTTAACAGAGAACCGACAAAGCTGTCGAAGCTCGTGTAGTCGTGTGGATTGAGCCGTTAGCCCCCTCCACCTTGGCATCTCCCATCAAACGGTCACAAGCGTACCCCCGTCTCTTTTCGTTATATGCAATAGTTTTACCTCCGTCCCTGTTTGTGTCTCTCTCTAGTTCTCAACCCTATATCTTTTCTCTCTCTCTCTCTCTCTCTCTTCAAAGCTGCATTTTCGGCTTTTTGATCAATACCAGTCGACAGGCTAGCCGTCGAATCCCTCTTTGCCGCTGCTGCTGCAATAGGAATTGCGCGATACGGCAAATTACAGCACCTCAATCATGTCGGAAGATTTCATGAGAGCGGTAGAAGATGGCCTTAGGCTATCAAAACGTATTTACTTCGGCAAAGACAGGTCGGTTGCGCCGCCGAAACAACCACCGCCAATGACCAAATCGCCTAAATCTTATCTTCCAACTGCGCCGATGGTTTATGCTGTGATTTCCGATCCATCTATCGTCGATAACCCCGATATTCCGAGTTATCAGCCTTATGTTTATGGGAGGTGTGATCCTCCAGCCTTGGTTCCTCTTCAGATGAACCGGGTTGAGATGGAGGTTGATTGTGTTCTGGATACAGCGTTTGTCAGGGTAACTGGATCGTGGCGAGTTCATTGTGTTATGGGAAGCAAGAGTTGTGATTGCCGTATTGCTGTTCCTATGGGCGAGCAGGTTTGTTATTCTTCAAGCTTAAAACTTTTGAAACATTAGCTTTTTGTATTTTTTATACTTTCAGCTAATTTCTATTTTTTGTAATTTTACTTTGATACATTAACTTTTTATCCTAAATGGTAAAAATAAATTAATTTTTTTTTTTCGATTTATGTATCTACTTAACTGGACTGATTAAAAGCACGTCATACCTGAAAAATAAATTAATTTTTTATATTCCATTTAGGTATCTGGAATGATTAAAAGCAGCGTATTATGTTAAACGTTAAGGTAATTATGTGAACTTTATCCGACTAATTAAATGGCTTAGCTCCGTTCACAGATAACTGTCATTTTAAAGTAATTCAAATGATTAAATTATTTGCACTATTGAGAATAATAATAATAATTAATGTATGGATAAAGTAGGAAAAAACATTCAAAATTTTGCTGATATTTAGTTGTGAATAAAATTAAATTCCGAAAGTGACATTTATTTATGAGCAGAGTTACTAACTTACTAAGACTAATTAATGTTTCACTTTTTAGCTTTGGCATTTTTCGCTGTCCTGTTGTTTTGTTTTGTTTATTTAGAAGTTGAAAAGTATAAATACTGTGGCCTTTAGAATTTCATTTCTTAGCTTAGCCTTGTTGAGAATGGTTGTGTGAGCGGTTACATGCATTCCAATTTTCCGTTAATGTTTGTATAGCCCATGGTTTTCATGGCGGAAGTTTGTTTCTCACTAAGTATATATCAACAGTAACATGCATTCCAGTTAAATTATATATTTTTTGGATTATAATTTACTTGCCGCAGTGATTCACATTTGGCAGTTGTCAGTTGTCAGTTGTCAGTTGTTGATCATTTCTGATGGAATCTTTCCTTGTCCGTGTCTTTCTATCCTTTTATCTTTTTTTCCCCCGATGATAGTTACTTCTGCTTGTTTTCTCAACGGCATTATTATTTGGCTAACAGGGTTCAATTCTAGGTGTTGAAGTTGATATTCCGAGAAAGTCATTCCACACCCAATTAGTCTCAACAGAAAGCAAGGATTTTGACATAGTAAAGGATTCTACGGCTAATAATGGAGGATATCTGAAGCCTGGTTTATTTACAGTCACCATCCCACAGGTAATGCCCGTTTCCCCTCCATATTGATATGCCCATAATAGGCATAGTGCAGTGGTGACTACTTTATTTCATTTTACTATTTCTGAAATCTCTTTGATCTTAACAATGTAAGGTTGACGGTGGGGTGAATCTTTCACTCAATATTAGCTGGGTACAGAAGCTAACATATGATAATGAAGAGTTCTCTGTGAATGTGCCATTCTGTTTTCCTGAGTACGTAACTCCTGCGGGAAAAAAGATGCCTAAGAAGGAAAAAATACATTTGAGTATCAAATCAGAGGAAGGAATTGAACTTCTGCGCAAGTCTCCAAGTCACCCTGTAAAGGTACTTTTCTTCTTAATAATGGGCCCCAAGACTATCTATAAAATTAATGTGCTAGAATACTAATTATGATCTGCATCCTTGCAGGAACTAAGGCGACAACCAGGGGTGTTCTCTTTCTTATATGAATCGGATGTTATTTCTTGGTCCAGTTCAGACTTCAGCTTTTCATATACTGTGAGGTTCCCTTCCAAGTTTGAACTAAATGCATTATTGCCTGAAATGTGATGGCAATATCATGTAGCAATTATGTTGGGGAAAAAGGCAATATGTCCATGGTTCTTTGATATACCCCCTCTGTTATATATATTAATATAAACACCTATCATCGTTTCTTTTTTCAGGTTCCTTCATGTCATATGGTTGGCAATGTGCTTTTGCAATCACCTTCCATTGATGACAAAGATCAAAGAGAGATTTTCTGCATACATATGCTTCCTGGAAGTCAGAAAAACAAAAAGGTATGCTCTCATTGCAATTATGTTGTTTAGAGTATATCTTTGATCCTGAAATATTTGCTATTTTTTTTGTCATTCTGGAAGTCAGGAAACAGAAAAGCAAAAAGGTTTGCTTTTCTGTTTCCTTGACCCCGAAATATTTGCTATTTTATTTGTCATTCTCTTGCGTATGATTAGAAAATTATTTTCTCTTTTGCGTGCTGAGAATTTTCTGGTAACTTATTCCAGATAAGGGGATATACTTCCAGGTTATGTTTGGTATGGGGTAAAGCAGGTGTAAAAAACACAAGGGAAATTATTTCCCTTATCTTTTATGTTTGGCATGGGAAAAAATTTATTCTGGGATAAAATTATGCTGCTGGGTTAGGGAAAATTATTTCCCATTTGGACCCATGGGTAATTCTCTTCTCGCTGGGTTTTGTGATATGGTGGTAGTATATCGTTTGTGAGCGGCTAGTCAGATGATTACAACTGACTTTTGGGTAATTATTTGAACTAACTGCTTGTCTCATATATTTGTAATTTCTGACATGACACGCATTTTCATGTTAATTTTAGTGATTAATCCGAAACATGCAAGAATTTAATATTAATTTCTTAAATTTGTTCAAGAGTGGCTAATAAATTTATCATTAAAAGCTCTTTTGGCATAGAAATAACAAGAAAACAAAAATACTTTCAAATTTTACTTATCTTAAATAACATGTTGGAAATTATAAAAATAATTTTTTTTTGAAATATTTATTTCAATCCAAAATATCAATGGATGTTTTTTTCATTTATTTTATATTTTATATAGACTAATTAAGAGATTTCAATTCTAAATGCATCTTTTTCCTTGTTATTATTCTATAACAAAGAAGCACTTTTAATATTTTAATTACACTATTTATCAAAATTTAACATAAAGAAGAAAAAATTAGAATAAAAATAAAAGTTGGGCTTTATGATTATCTTATGATGTTATTGGATGAATTTTAGGTTATGAAATTGCTTTTATTATGTATTAGATGGATTGAAGTAATTTTTCTTTTATTAGATGAAGTTTGTAGAGTTTTATTATGTTTTAATGGATAATTATTATCTTTTTAGCTATTGGATATTTAGTATGTGAATTTATTTTAAATGTCGTGTTTCAAATATTGTTGCGATATGTCTTGATTAGTTTCTTTCATAGATTGTTTTTTAGTTATTGTAATATGTTATTTTGATTTATAAAAATTAAATTAAAAAATGTAATATATTAAATTTTTATTTGTGTAATAAATAATTGTTTATATCTAAAAGTAAAATAAAATATTATTCTAACATAGGTTATTCTTCTCAAACCAAACATAAGGAAAGTATTCTCTTGAATAATCTACCCTTACATACCAAACAAGAAAGGTGGATAAATTTTCCCCCTCAATCATTATCCCCTTAATCCATTCCCCTCATCCCAAGCATAGCCCCAATAATATTCTTTATTCAGAGTTCTATACGTAGCCGTGCAAGTTTCAGAGGGTGATAAAATAGTATCTAGTGGAATTGTTTTGGGCTAAGCTAATAGGGCTAAATGAGAGAAGCGAGTGATAAGTTACATATCAGTGTAAGTTTCAGAGGGTGATAAAATAGTATCTAGTTTTAATTGCTTTAGGCTAAGCTATTAGGGCTGACCGAGAGAAGCGAGTGACAAATTAAGCTTAAAAGTACCTTTGGGTAGAATCATGTGGCAGTTTCAAGTCACAGCAAGTGTAAAGGTGTCCATTTGACTTTTCTGTTAATAATCCTTTATGCTAATAAATCCAAATGCCTGCTATGAAAGAAATGTTTTAGATCTTTTATTTGCTTTCAGATGCCTTCTACGTTTACAAATTCAGTGTTCAATTTACCTTCACCTTCAAATGCCTTCTACGTTTATGAATTCAGTGTTCAATTTACCTTCACCTTCAAATGTCTTCTTCTACGTTTACGAATTCAGTGTTCAATTTACCTTCACCTTCAAATGTCTTCTACCATAGTTTTGGGTAGAATGATGGGGCAGTTTCAAGTGCTTGCAAATGTAAAAGTGTCCATTTGACTTCTCTCTTGTCCACTTTTATGCTGCTAAATCTACATGTCTGCTGTGAAAGAAGTGTTTTAGATTTCTTGTCTCCCTTGATCTTAGCTGTTATTTCAAGGACATTAGTCCTTGCTGTTGATATATAATTATGCAGGAAAGCCTTTTGAGGATAAAGCTACAACAGAAGTGACGTAGTTTTCTACTTTTACTTTGCTAATTTTCAGTTCATGGTCTTTCAGGTTTTCCCAAGGAAAGTAGTCTATGTCGTTGATATAAGCAGCAGCATGCAAGGAAAGCCTCTCAAAGATACGAAGGATGCACTAACTGCTGCTCTTTCTCTGCTCAGTCAAGAGGATTCATTTAACATAATAGCTTTTAATGGTGGGACGTTTTGTTTTTCACCAACCTTAAAGCTTGGTACAGAGGAAGAGATTGGCAATGCCAAACAGTGGATTGACAAAACATTTGTTGCTGCTGATGGCACCAATATTTTTCTTGCCCTAAGTCAGGTGCTCTTCCCCCTCCCCTAAATTGTAGCGCACTTCTATTGTTTTTGTTTCTAGTAATCTTATCATAAACTCCTTGATTTTTCTTTTTACGCTTCTCCTGACCTAAATTTTATCATAACTCCTTATTGGTTTTGCTTTTTACGCTAATCCTGACCTAAAGCTTCTCATGATGTTACTAGAATATGAGAATGTTGAGAATGTCACTGTTGGCAGTGTAGGCAGGTCTTATATTAGATCTGTGTTCTCATTCAGATGCATATGTTGCATATGTTCCCACTTCATCTTGATCCATGATCATTTTACCTCATAATGACTGAGGATTGTTCATGTTTTTACTCTCAGGCATTGGAGATGTTTTCAGATGATCGTGATTCATTGCCTATGGTTTACTTGATTACTGATGGATCTGTTGACAATGAGAGGCAAATATGTGATATGGCAAAAAGTAATCTATTAACATGGAAATCTGTCAGTCCACGGATTCACACTTTTGGCATTGGTAATGATGAGCTTAACTTGTGTCTTTGGGTTTGTTATGCTTTCAGAAACATGTTAGTGTTCTCTTTCGTCTTCCTGCTTTCGAGAAGTTGCTCTGTTATTGGATATCAGATTGTTGGGAAACTGAGATATCATGTATCAATGCTTTTGAGTTACACTCTTGGCTGTGGCAACAGTATATAACCTTTTGATTTGAGCCAATGAAGTTGGACAATTGGCATGATTGGTGATGGGGGTTCACACAATACTTTGGATATCATATTGATGCTCTGTTATTGGATATCAGATTGTTGGGAAACTGAGATTTCATGCTTTTGAGTTACACTCTCGGTTGTGACAACAGTATATAGCCTTGTTTTGATTGAGCCGATGAAGTTGGGCAATCAGCATTATTGGTGATGAGAGTTCACACAATAGTCCCTCGATGAAGAGATGTTTTAGGCATCTTTAGGAGACTGCTGCTAAATAGTAATTTTGATTTTATAAAACAGTATCTATTGTTGCTTCTGTCTATTGTTTTTTTAAATGGCTACTACCACCAACTGTACAGTTTTTATAAGTTTGTGCTTTTATAAATGGAGTAGGTTTTGCTATTTTTTGCTGTCACTTATCAACTCTGGTAGATGATTCAAACAAATTCAATAAGTGCTCTTGTGATGATCTTGATGACTTGATAAATTACAGGTTTATTCTGTAATCATTATTTCTTACAAATGCTGGCAACAATTGGTCGAGGTTACTATGATGCAGCATATGATGCAGGTCAGCTCTTTTAAAGCTTTTTGCAACAGTTTATTTTTTAAACCATGATTGATTAATTGAAATTAGGATATTTACTTGCTGCTGATTATTTGGGTATGTTAATCACATCTGCTGATGCAACAAATCAGATTATAGTATGTCTCCTTGGAAATCTGATTATGTACGATTATTTGGGTATGATATCACATCCGCTGATGCAGCAAATCAGATTGTAGTATGTCTCTATGAAAATCTGATTATGTACGACTATTTGGGTGTGTTATCTCATCTGTTGATGCAGCAAATCAGATTGTAGTATGTATCTATGAAAATTTGGTTATGTACAATTATATGAGTATGCTATCACATCCGCTGATGCAGCAAATCAGATTATAGTATATCTCTATGAAAATCTGATTATGTGTGACTATTTGGGTGTGTTATCTCATCTGTTGATGCAGCAAATCAGATTGTAGTATGTATCTATGAAAATTTGGTTATGTACAATTATATGAGTATGCTATCACATCCGCTGATGCAGCAAATCAGATTATAGTATATCTCTATGAAAATCTGATTATGTGCGACTATTTGGGTGTGTTATCTCATCTGTTGATGCAGCAAATCAGATTGTAGTATGTATCTATGAAAATTTGGTTATGTACAATTATATGAGTATGCTATCACATCTGCTGATGCCTGATGCAGCAAATCAGATGTGTAGTATGTCTCTGTGAAAATCTAGTTATTTGCCAACCTGGTTCTGGCACATTGAGCTGTTTTCAATTTAGTCACAGGATATATAATGGCTTGCTGATTAAACTCCTTGCTCATTTAGGAGGTTGAGATAGAGCTTTTGTCTCAAAACACAGCTTTTTAAACTTTATACTAATTTAAGAAAAAGACAAACAGCTTCATAATAGGCAACATGTGTGATAAACTGCCACAAAGTCTACAGGTCCTCTCTGGAGTGTTATTGATGTAAGATAACAGGCACTGATTTGTTCATAAGGTGGAAGCATGGGATTTCTGTTTCTGGGTTCCAGTGCTACGAAGTTGGTATATACATATTTTTTAATACAGGACATTATGCCGTTTAGCTGCATATTTATGCTTGTCATCTATTTTGCTCTGCTTAGTAGCTAAGTTCTCAACTTGACAGAGTAGATCATGCTTGTCATCTAACTCCCTGGCTTTGTCACTCATCAAGTAATTTCAAGTCCGAACTGCAATCATATTGAGATTCACTTGGGTCTGTCTATGCTGATTGACTAAATTCTGTTGTTTGATTCTTGTTGTGTGGCCTTTGGGCCTAAGAAAAATGAGGTGATTATTTTTGTCAATGATATTGATATTTGTGATGCTTTTGGTTTCGATGTAGTATAATCGAACTCTTGAAGGCATGCTCTGGTAAAATGTGTGGATTTGTCCAATGCTTAAGGCACTTAAGGTTTGATAAGAAAAATCTATTCATAATGTTAATATCCTGTCTTGTTTTGCAGATCTAATTGAATGCAAATTGACTGGTCTATTCAGTCAGACGGCCTCTATTTCATTTGCCAATATCATTATTGATATTGTAGATGAACTTGATATGGTAGAGGTATGGGTGCTTGATGTCTATTGCTTTTTCATTTTCCTTATATGTTAAATAGTGATATAGTGTGAAATATCTACTATGAATGCGATTATGTAAATAGTGCTATTGTGTGAAACATCTCCTATGAACATTATTAAGTAAATAGTCCACACTGTAAGCTGGCTGAGAAGGATCGCTAAATGCAACTTGGTTGCTTTAGTATAGTTTGTTCTTCTTTTCCACTGCATGCTTCTACTTTAAAATTCAACACTGCTTTACTGACAGTAGTACATTTCATTAAACTTATATAACAGATGCATCCGGCACATGTACCAGATCTTTCTGCTTATCCATTGACAATCTCAGGCAGATACAAGGGAAATTTCCCTGAGGTACTCAAGGCAAGGGGTACTTCTGCTGATATGAAGAGTATGGAGATAGACCTGAAGGTGAAAAGGTCAAAGGAGCTGCCTCTTGACAGGGTAAGATTCCATCTTTTTACGTTATGACCAACTTTAAAACTGCCGGACGTATTTCAGCTGATGAAAAGACGAGATACCACTCTAAGAAGGGCTATGCAGTCTTTATAGAACTCTAAAAGAGATTCACCTTGACTGATCCCTTTTAAGTATCAACCTTGGGCTTCCCTTGCTATTGTAAAGTTCAGTTTCATATTTGTTATGTTATGTGGCAGACCTGGGCTCTGGGGGTAACTTTTTGGTACTTGCTCTTGAGCATGCCTTGGCCTGTAACCTACAGTACAATACACATGGAATGAGCTCCAAATGTTGTGTGAAAAAAATTCTGAATTTCATTTTGAATCTTATTCAAGCATGTTCAACTATCCCACGCTTCTTTTTGCCCCTTCTCTATTTTTTTTTTCCTGCAGCATTTGTCTTTTTATGTTATGCTTTTGCTAATGGTACTTGGGCTTGGAACTCGGAATGTTAATGTGCTCCAAATGTTGTGTGAAAAAATTCTGAATTTCATTTTTAATCTTATTCAAGTATGTTCAACTATCCCCCTTTTCTTTTTGCCCCTTCTCTATTTTTTTTCCCCTGCAGCATTTGTCTTTTTATGTTATGCTTTTGCTAATGGTACTTGAGCTTGGAACTCGGAATGTTAATGTGCTTTCATATGCTTTTTTTTTTGTTTAATTTAAATTTCTGCATTGAACTTTCATGTAGTTCTTGCTTACCACTTTTTCCTCTCAGGTAGTAGCCATGCAAGAAATTAGTTACTATACGGCTCAGGCATGGTTTTTGGGGGATAAAAATATCGAGGAAAAGGTTCGTACTCTTTCCTTTTTTGTTGACAGCGAGTTTTAGTGCAAAGCAAAAGGAATATATGCTGCGTTTATATAGAATCATCTGAAGTACAAATAATACACAACATTTTATGTTGTGTCGGTTCTAGATTGATGCAAGATTCTTACCATTGTCAGGTTGCAAGGATGAGCATGGAGACTGGCATTGCCTCAGAGTACACACGTATGATATTAGTTGAGACAGAGACGTGGAAGAAAGATGCACAACTGGTAGAAAAAAAGGTAGCTTTGTCTGTGATACCTTTGCATCATTGGTAAATACCGATGATCAATTCTTGCATGGTGACATATCAGCTGGGTACTAAAAACAACTAACAGGGTGATAACGTCTCTTGGGTACTAAAAAGGCCATACTTCATAAACTATAAACTAGCTGTCTTAAAATATCTATTAAAACCATGCTGCTGACTGCTGAGCTCTTTATGAACTAGCTGGGCCATCTTGCCTACTTTTGACCCAGTGTTTATTTATTTATTTATTATTTTTTTATGAACAAAAACAGGAAGGCAAAGGCAATAAAGTGAAGGAATATCCTAAATTGCAGAAAACAAGTGTGTTACAACCCCTCGGTGTTGGCTTTGGCAACTTGAGGTTGACAGATGAAAACCTTCCTCCAGGAACTGAAGAAGCAAGATTGCCGGAAGCTGCTGAAATCATTGCAAAGGCTGCTTCGGATTGTTGTACCAAATTTTGTGGGTACTGCTGTTGCATGTGTTTCATCCAAGCATGTTCCAAGATCAATAACCAATGTGCAATCGTGCTCACTCAAGCATGCACTGCTTTTGCGTGTTTTGGCTGCCTTGAATGTTGTACTGAAATCTGTTGCGGAGGACAAGATGGTTAGCAAATCCCACAGTTTACCTAGTTCGGAATTTTGTGCAACTGTAAATGTGGTATATGATATTCAAATAGTCCTACGACAATAATTGATATTTATTCGGCAAAACGTTGTAAAAAGTAGCACATAGGGAACATGGCATTGTAAACACTGCTAATAAGGGGAAGCTGTACGATGTGTGTGTTTGGGTCTTTGGGAGGGAACTTCTCTACCTTGCCCAAAAAGTTGTTCCTCTTTATTTGGCATCATTCGAGTGTTTTGCAAATGTGAACTCAGAAGAGCTTTTCTGTGCCTTGTCTTGATCAATACAGCCAATTTGTACTCTAGAAATCATTGCAGGTAAGATATGACGACTTTCACAGTAAGAAATGGACAAACTTCCCTCTCTGCGTGTTATGATCACAGGGAAGAATCAAGACATCTCCCTTCCTCAAAATTTAAGGCAACTACCTCAGTTTTTAAAGGAGAAAATGGGGGGGGGGGGGATCGTCTCTCTACACATATCGCTTAAACCTATAATTATCTATATACATGTATAGCGTTTATCCTATTTGTTGCACAATCTAAAAAGGTTTTTTTTTTAAATAAACAAAATAAAATAATAAAGATTGTATAATAATTAAGCCATTACCCTTTTTGTTACAGAATCTGAAAAGTTGACTTACTTTTTAGAAAATAAATGAAATAAAATGACAAAAATTGTCTAACAACTAAGCCCTTGTCCTTTTCGTTAGAGTCTTAAAAGTTAACTCACTTTCTAGAAAATAAATGAAATAAAATGACATAGATTGTATAATAACTAAGCCCTCGGTTGGTATGGGTGAAAAAATTACTCTATATTTTATATAATCCATTTGATATTAAATAATTTTTTTAATAAATATCCATTTTAAATATAAATTTAATTTAAAATAGACATTTTATTAAAAATATATTTATTGTTTTTAAATACTCGATATAAAAGATTAAAAAATAGGAAGATTTTTCCACTCCTATTACTCTCATACCAAATAAGCCTTAAATGATAGAATTAAAATATATAAAATGTAAGAGTTTTACACCGACAATTGCACAAGTAATTTTTTTAATAAATTATTTCATATATGAGAGACCCCGTAAAAAAATTACTATAATAATAACAACATAATAATTAATTAGTTTAATGGATGATTTAAGATGTTATCTAACTTTTCACTTTTATTTTCATTAAGGTCATCCTAAGTATTAATTAGGCAAGTATAGAGTTTCTCTTAACCACTAAGCCTTTTATCTCGTTTTTCAATATTCACAATACTTTCATTTCTTCTAACCTGCGTCTAAGTATAAATCTACCATCCTTTCATTTACTAGTGTGTTAATTTCCCCTCACTATATAATTTGTTATTGTCCCTTTATTATATATTTCCAACAATAATTTATGATACATAACTATTGTTGTAACCCACCACATTTTCTCTCTTCTAAGAAAAAATGAAGAGAAAAGAAAAATCTACCCTTTCCTGACTACATTGCCAACAGCCGTACTATAACCTATTCTCTTTGTGTGTCACCCAAATCTAGATACTAGCTTATTGTTGGTCTTCTATGGGAGGTAATTAACAATTCCATCTTGTCAACATATTTCCATTATATATCTTATATACCACGAATTCATTCTTACGTGCACTCTTATAGTCTTATGGGTTGCTGCTACTCATATGTACGTATAGCCATAGGTGATACTATGGCCTAGTATATTATATCTATCATATAAGTTGTTAGATGTTTACACCACACTGCTTTTCCTCTTGCCTTCTCACTGCTGAAGCCTAGTAACTTTGTATGGTACAGGGTGCATAGTAGCATTGTTGGTAGCATTCATTTGCACACATGCTTTTTAGAACCGTCAAAAGTTGACCCAATCCGTCCAATCAAATCCGATCCGATAAAACCTAAAAAATTTAGCAACCCGATCCGGTACTGACCCGATAAAAATAAATCTGACTCGAACCTGACCCGATCCTAACCCATGACCTGTCATTGACCCGACCCTATAGCGATCTGACCTAGCATTAACCCAACTCGGAACCGACCTAACCCAACGTTGACCCGACCCTACATTCACCAGATCTGACCCGACATTAACCCGATCAGACATCAAAATATGTTATAATAATAATAAATTACACATGTTTTATTATTTATTTAAAGCTTTTAAAAAATATATTATTTTATAAATTGCACTTATTTTTCATAATTTTATCCTAGATATTCTTATTTATTAATGATATCCTAATAATATATATTATTAATAAATAAATAACCAAAATAAAAAAGTCAAACATATTTTCAAAAAGTTTTCCATTACATCCACTGATCCACCTATTTGAATAAGCTCTTAATAGAAGAGTATAATAGTGTCTTTTATCAATTATCACCTACAAAATCTAACAAGCAATAACTATGCCTGACAATAACTTAACAAAATAAAAAGATCCAGAAAAATTTCCGGTAACATCTATAATTCATGCATAAGTTATAAAGTTACAAGTTATAACATATAGGCTGTATAAATAATAAAAAAAACATAAAAAGAAAACAAATATCAAAATGACAATTAAGGCACAAACATACACACCACCTACAAACTATAACAACAACTTCCACACAAAATGTCCACTGTATAAAATATGGTAGAAAAAACTAACAAGGCAATAGAATAAGATCATCAATATTAGAATATGCCACTTATAAGTTTTAACACAACGCCTATAACAGTAATAAAATAACACCAATAGATAGTAGTTGGCCAACAACATAAAAATTATCTAAGTATGGTAAATCTACAACATAAGGAACAAATGACATGATTGAATAAAAACTAAATTCCTTGCCTACAAAAGATAACAATTATCTATGTTTACAAGCAAAAGCGTCTAAAACTTTTACCGCTATTTTTGAAGCTCCTTAATCCATTTCATTATTGTTACTCGTTGATTTTGATGGTTCCACAGAAGTTCCTTCATCTTCTTCTTCTTCTATTTCTGTAAATACCAAAAAAAAATATTACATTATTATCTTCAAAATTAATTGATAAAAAAAATTATCAAATAAAAAAATACAAATTCATAACAACTAATGTTATTACCATCATATCCGTATAACCAATTACGAGTAGTTACCAAAGCATCAACATTTTTTGACAATAACAAACTCCTCCCCTTATTTAAAATTCTACCACCCATACTAAAGGTTGATTCAGATGCAACGGTAGTAATAGGAATGACAATGATATCTTTATCCATAGAAGAAATAATTAGAGGTGCCTTAGAATTATTTTTCTAAAATTGGAGCACATCAAGTGAAATTTTACGATCCAACCGTTGACTTTCGATATACATATCAAATTTACTTTTACAACTTTTACCTCTACCTCCAACAGAAGTAGAAGCATCAAAATCCTAAATTTTAAATAAAGGAAAAAAATAATTAGACTTGATGTAAAAAGAAATTAGTAATAACAAAAATAAACATGTAATAAAGATAAAAAAAATATTTAGTGAGATATAGCTCGATTTACCTCCATTTCATCATTTTCTCTATTCACTTCTCTATTAACAGATGTCCCTTCATAAAATAAATTTGGAGCATTAGGATAATGATATTCATAGTGTTTGTATAGCTCGACAAATTCGACATATATATCATTAGCGAACTTTGTACCCTTCTCATTACCATGTAGTTTGACTAAGGCAAACTTCAGAAAGTCAAACTTATAACGTGGATCCAAAATTACAGCAAAAGTAAGAATGATACTGTAGTGCAACCAATACTTTTCAAATTTTTACATCATTTGTAGTCCCATTCTGCTGATATCATTATCATCACACCCCCGTTGCCTTCTCCTATCTCAATTGAATCCTCCAAACATTAAGAAAATATAAGTTGGCATTAGGATATTCAGATCCATAAAATAAACAGGTAATTTCATAGAAAGGTTCCAACAACTCACAAATCTTTTCCACTTTACTCCACTTATTCGGAAAAATTTTAAACTTATAACTAGCTTCAATGGTACCAAATAAATCCAAAACACGATGATAATCTAATGCTCTACGAAGCAAAAGATATGTAGAATTCCATCTTGTAGCAACATCTAGCCACAACTTCCCAGAAATTGATATATTCAATTTTGCAGCACATTCATAAAACTGGATTATCCTTCCTTCTGAAGCATCTATATACTTCACATTCTCTCTAATTTTGAGCACACATCCTTCAATATTTTTCAATCCTTCCCTCACTATCAAATTAAAGATATGAGCCGAACATCTGATGTGGAAGTATTTCCCTTCACATACCAAATTTTGAAGCAAAGTAGGTTTCAAGTGACTAATTATGTTGTCCATATTAGATGCATTATCCACTGTCATAGTAAATACCTTCTTCTCAATACTCCACTCTTTAAACAATAAATACAAGAAGTTGTAGATTTCAAGACCGGTGTGGGCAGGAGGACAATGGCAAACACTCAACACTTTACAATTCAACTTCCAATCATCGTCCACATAATGAGCTGTTAGAGTTAGATACCCACGAGATGTGCAAGCTGTCCATATATCACAAGTCAAACATACCTTTCTAGAAATATCCCCAATAGTGTGTTTGAGTTTAATTTTTAAATCAGCATGCTTTTCTAGGCAAAATTTTTTAATAGTGTTTCTAGACACAGGTTTGACTTAGTGATTAAGATATTGATGAAGTTTCCTAACTCCCAAATGTTCAACATACGAGAATAAATACCCATGCCTCAAAATTACCTCAACCAAAATCTCACGATAAAATTTGGGATCAAATGAAATCTCACTAGATTTAGATGTGAAGGTATCTGGTGGAATCATTTTTTTTGTATGCTTCACATACTTGTAGGTGTCTTAAGGCATTAGAAGTACCATATTTGGCTTCACTCCTATACTTTGCCTTTTTATAGTACTTACATAGAGCTTGTTGTCTTCCCTCTTCATCTTTAAATCAATCAAAGCTGTCCCAAACCTTAAAGTATCTCTTTTGTTTGCTGAAAACTTTTGCAACTGGTAATTCAGCACCATCACGTATGTTTATTGGAGCTTCATTTATAGCTAGATTTGAAGCTGTAGCTGGAACTTGATTATCTTATTCATATTCTTCCTCTTTAAGATTAACGTCTATAATTTTAAAATATAAAAAGAATTTATGTCAATCTATAATTTTCAATAATGTGTAAACCAATAAGCAATAACTATATAAAAAAAAATACAAGATGCTTATTGTCAACCCACAAGTAATGATAATTACTAATATCATCTAAAAATAATAATACATTTGGTAGATGTGAAATCATAGGTATATATTTCCTCTTCTTGAGGTGTTCTAATTTGTTCGTCCTCTGTATCCTTTTAGCCTTGTGTAGCTGTGCCTGTATACATAAATAAATTATTGTCTAGTATTAAATAATTCTATACAATGTCAATTTGAATACAAAAAAATATCTACAACATCCAACTTTTGATGCATATTTTTAAAACAACAAATAATATATTAATTTACATAGAGTATATAGATTATAAGTTTATAACAAACATAAAATCAAACTTATAAATGTCTAACATAATTAAGGTTTTTAAGCCGGAACAACAAATCTGATAAAATCTTATTGAAATATTTAAATTGACGGCTCACAATTGAAATTAGACATATTGTACAAAATATTGTGTATTCAATTGATTAAAAACTATTAAGGAATTACCTAATTTAACATAATTAGGGTTTTTGAGCCCGAACTGCAAATCCAGTCAAATCTTATTCAAATATTTAAATTAACAGCTCACAATTGAAATTAGACATATTCTACAATATATTATATACTCAATTGATTAAAAAAAATAAGGAATTACCCAATTTAACATAATTAGGTTTTTGAGTCCGAACTGTAAATCCGGTTAAATCTTATTCAAATATTTAAATTGATAGCTCACAATTAAAATTAGACATATTCTACAACATATTGTATACTCAGTTGATTAAAAACAATTAAAGAATTACCTAATTTAACATAATTAGAATTTTTTAGTCTGAATTGTAAATTCGGTCAAATCTTATTCAAATATTTAAATTGACAGCTCACAATTGAAATTAGACATATTCTACAACATATTGTATAATCAATTTAATAAAATAACTCAATTATACAATCCAATTTAATTCCACCAGATTTTTGACCAAACAATCCAATTCTGATATATTTCACACAATTTTCCCAAATTAAGAATACCAACATGCAATTAAGCACATTCCATAGTTCTGCATAAATAGTTTATCAAAAATAGCTTAATCGGACGAATCCGATAAATCCGAACATAATCGGGACAAAAATCTAATTTTCACAATTCAACCATACATATTGCAATTAACTACTCCATATCAGTCATACAACATATACATACATCATTTAATAATCAATTTCAATTATCATTAGCTAATTCATAAAAAATTAATGAAAATGAGAGTTAGGGTTTAAGATAATTATACCAAACGAATTGTTACGAAAGTGGCTGGGATAAGGGTTGCTGGAGCAATACTGGTGGTGAAGGAACACTTGCCGGTGGTTGGTTGCACCGGACGTAGCTGATTGCTCCTGGTAGTGTTCAATTTAGGCGATAATGAGCACAGCGGAAGGGGGCCAATTGTGGTGGTGTGGCACAGCAGTGCAATCAAAGGACAGTTGTGGTGTCGGGTGATGATGGAGAAACGAGGGAGGGAGCACAGGTTCTGGCTGGAGAGAAGGTAGCGACGGGGGACCAAACAATGGCAGAATCGCAGTCGCAGGACACCGGGGCCAGTTTTGGTTAGACCGGACCGATTGTTTTTTTTAATAGTAAAAACAATCTAAAATATAATAAATTATAATTATAATTTATACATTAATACATTACATAGTTATTTTTATTATCACATTTGTTTTATAAAATTATATTTGTTTAAGTAAAAAAAATATTTGAAGTAATCAAATATAATACTATTAAAACTTATAAATATCTATATTATTTTATTTACCTTGTAAAAATAAAACACATATAATATTTTTATTTTATTTATCTTTACTAGTAATATTATGATTGTATCTAATATATACAATATAATAAATAATAATTATACATTATATAGTATTGTTATACTCACCTTTATTTTATACAATTACCCTTTTTTAAGTAACCAAATATTTTAAGTAATCAAATAAATATAATATATGATAAACATATAATATTTTTACTTTTAAAACTTATAAATATTTTAAGCAATAAAATATAATATTGCTAAAACTTATAAATATCTTCATTATTTACCCTTATAAGACTAAAACGCATATAATATTATTATTTTATTTATCTTTACTTGTAATATTATGATTATATCTAATATATACAATGTAATAAATGATAATTATACATTGTATAGTATTATTATGCTCACCTTTATTTTATAAAATTAGCCTTTTTTAAGTAACAAAATATTTTAAGTAATCAATTAAATATAATATATGATAAACATCTAATATGTTTACTTGTAAAATTTATAAATATTTAAAGTAATCAAATATAATACTATTAAAGCATATAAATATATTTATTATTTACCTTTGTATAAATAAAACACATATAATATTCTTATTTCATTTATCGTTACTAGTAATCTTATGATTGTATCCAATATATACAATGTAATAAATGATAATTATACATTGTATAGTCTTGTTTTGATCATCTTTATTTTATAAAATTATCTTTTTTTAAGTAATTAAATATTTTAAGTTATCAAATAAATTATAATCAATGATAAATATCTTTGTTTGGTTCAAAGCGCAATATTTTTTATTATTAAAATTTATAAATATCTTTACTATTTATTTGTGAAAATAAAGCGCATTTAATATTTTTAATTCTTTTATCTGCAATATTAATCTTATGATTGTCTGTCTCTAATATTTACGATTTATGAAATAATAATTGTCTGGACTCGAATTTGAATCAACCCGTCAAAACTCGACCGACCCGACCCATTAAGTTAATCCGTAATTAATCGAATTCAACCCGTCAAATTGCATGAAATGACCCCACCCATCAACTTAACTCGAAACAACTCGGACACAGCGGGACTAACCCGTCATATTACATGAAATAACGTGAACGGGCCGAAGCCACCTACTCATATAATCATGTGAACCAGAAAATGATCGGAAACCAACTCGACCCTATCAATTAAGTTAACCAGAAATGACCCGAATCTAAGTTTTATTAACCCTACCCGACCCAACAATGACCCGACCCGACCTGACAAATTGACCCGGAACCAACCTGACCTGACCCAAATAAGGTAATAACCCGATCCAAACCCGACCCACCCGACCCGATTGCTTCCTCCAAATTGCTTTTACATGACATGCATATGTATTTAGTCGTAGTTCCATTAAGCGGCGTTTTTGATTCATGCATGTAGAACATCAGACTTGTACATCTTTATGGGTATATGTGTTTGGTCAATTAATTATTTAGATTACCATTTATGTCGTGCTAGGTGGTAATCAGTAATGATAATATAGTAAGAAAAGTAGTTAGACATAGACGTGTGTGTATATAGATACATACCTTCTTATAATATTAATAATATATTATTAATATTAAATATATAGGATTATTAAAATAGAAGCGCTGTTGTCATTGAAATTGACGTATTGAGGTAAGTAATTAATCTATCCATCCGGTCCTTTCATTTTTATGTATATTTTTTTGTAATAAATTTCTTGTTTTCTATTTATTAAATATTATTTTATAATTATTCTATGCAATTTTTTTTTCTATCACTAAATTATTGTATAAAAAAATACATTTTTAAAAAGTTAAAACCTACTTTATATGTTTACCCTCACATTTTTCCTATTATCTACATATTAAATGCTTTGCTATTTTTTAAGACAATATGTAAGTGTAATTTTAAGATTACTTTTATTAGGTTTTTTATAAAATGTGCAGATTGTTATAATGAATTCTTTTTTTTTTATGCGAATGAAGTAAAAAATTGTTCATTTGTGTGTGTAACTTGTGATTTTATTACTTATTATTTCAACCTAAAATTTGATATGGAGCTTTGTTTTGAATCTTATGCATCATTTTTGCTTTATCAGATTGAATGAGATTTCTATTAGTAGGATTGTTTTATTTTATGATTGTGCCCCGAAGGAGAGGGAAATCCCTTTCTAGCCCATGAACAGCATGGGATTGTTAATCCGTATTATTTTTGTTTCGTAATACACTATTTAAAATGTCCTTCTAACCCCGATGATACAAATATAAGCACCAGGCCCAAGAGGAAAACAAGGCAACCCAGCTACTTAGAAGACTATCGCAGGCCGTGATCCACACTCCAAGCCAGACAACCCGCTGCTTGATAACTATCCTTGTACGAATTTATAATTTAGTCTTCTAGAAGGTCAGAGAAATATCTAGACGGTTAGTAAGGATATTGGGTGATCTTTCTGTTTTGCTGAGTCATTAGAAGTTGTTAGGGGAAGGTTCTCGATGATCTGCATGGTTGCATGGCTATATATATGTATGTCGACGTATTGAAATGGAGAAGGATTAAGACAGAAATTGACAACTTCTCTCCCTCTCTCAGGAGCAGCCATTGCTCGAAAGTGGCCTATCTACTTTGATCCTATCATTTGGTGCTCTCGTTGAGAGTCGTGATGACGGACGGGATGCAGACGCGAAACAGAGCTATAGACGAGCAACTCCAGCAGCTGAAAGAGAGTGCTGAAGCCCACCAAGCTGAAATTTCTACCCTAAACCAGAAGCAAGACGCGATACAATCTACCCTTACAGAAATCCTCCGCCGACTTCCACCTTCACAAAATTCCACACACTCACAAATACAACCTACACCACACCACGCTACTTCTTCCCTGCCTGCTATTGCTACGAACATCACCCTATCAGAACCAAACCCCAACTCACCATCTGGCCGTAATCTCAGATGCGAGTTGAGCATGTTCGATGGATCGAATCCCCTGGACTGGATCTTCCAGGCGGAAAGATTCTTCGCTTACCATAATATACCCGATGAAGAACGTATTGATTTCTCCAGTTTTTATATGGTCGGCCAAGCCCTGTCCTGGTTTCAATGGATGCACAGGAATAAGCAATTATCTTCTTGGTCGGCATTGATCCACGCAATAGAGCAACGTTTTGGCCCATCTTCTTACACCAACCATCAAGCCTCCCTGTTCAAACTCCAACAGACAGGTTCGGTCGCTGAGTATCAATCGGTCTTCGAAAACCTCTGTAATCGGGTTTTCGATATGACCCCGGAAGCTATACTCAACTGCTTCATTTCCGGACTTAAGCCCCAGATTCAACGAGAAATGGCCATCCTAAGACCCACATCCATAATTAATGCCATAGCCTTAGCAAAACTTATTGAAGAAAAAATCCAAGACTCACGAGCTCCCTTCAATCGACCCCCTGCCCCAAAAACCCAAAACACACAATCCTACACCTCACAACAACCACGACCTCCTTTACTAGCACTTCCGCCAATTCCCCCACCACAAAAAAATATCCAAACCACTACCCCTGGACGATCCCTCACCCCCGCTGAACTTAGATATCGCAAGGCACAGGGTTTATGCTATAATTACGATGAAAAATATAAACCAGGTCACAAATGCAAAGCTCAACAGTTCCTGTTAATATCTGGGGATGACGCAATAGAAGACCAGGATCACATATCAGATGACGGGAATGAGGATCCCGAACCAATTGAAACTCCTGGGCCTGAAATTTCTCTACATGTGTTGGTCGGCTCCTCTTCTCCACAAACACTGAGATTCACAGCTAACATCGAAGGCCATCCAGTGGCTGCGCTGGTCGATTCTGGCAGCACCCACAATTACATTCATCCTCGGGTCGCAAATTACCTGCACTTACCCGTTGATCGCGGAAGAGGCCTCGTTGTCACGGTGGGAAATGGTGAGCGACTTCAAACAGAAGGCCGAGTATGTGGGGTTAATCTGGCCATCCACCCTGCCAGATTTAAGGTCGACCTGTACGTCTTAAGATTCGCAGGGGCAGACCTCATCCTGGGCGTCCAATGGCTGGAAACGTTGGGCCCGGTTATGATTGATCATAAAAAATTAACCATGGCCTTTGAATACGAAGGGAACACCGTCCGACTCTCGGCCCACCAACCCACTCACACTCCCAGCCCAATATCCCTTAACCAGCTCAAGCGATTACATAAAACCGAAGCCCAGGCCATGTACTACCACATACAGCCTATAATCCGCCACTCATCAGACCCAAATATTACTGCCCTACCCACACCAATACAGGACCTGCTCACGGAATTTAACCCAATATTCGAAAAACCCAATTCCCTTCCCCCACATCGACCTCAAGACCACCACATCACCCTACAACCCAACACACCACCAGTCAACATACGGCCTTATCGCTATCCTCACTTCCAAAAAGGAGAGATTGAACGACAAATTAAAGAGATGCTCCAAGAAGGTATTATCCAACCTTCTACTAGCCCGTTTTCTTCACCGGTGCTTTTAGTGAGAAAAAAAGACGGTACGTGGCGATTTTGTGTAGATTACCGTGGCCTTAACCAAATCACAATCAAAGATCGTTTCCCAATACCCACTGTTGACAAGCTACTAGATGAACTTTATGGGTCAACGGTTTTCTCTAAATTAGACCTCCGGAGTGGATATTTCCAAATCCGAATCCACCCCCCGGATATACCTAAAACAGCCTTCCGGACACATGAGGGTCATTACGAATTTCTCGTTATGCCCTTTGGCCTATCAAACGCCCCATCCACATTTCAAGCTACCATGAATGACTTATTTCGTCCTTACCTACGAAAATTTGTCCTTGTATTTTTTGATGATATCCTTATCTATAGTTCCACATCCACGGCCCATATAACCCACTTACGAATCGTCCTTGAAATCTTATCCCACCATCAATTATTTGCCAAGCTAACTAAATGTTCTTTTCATCAAGCCACCGTTGAGTACCTAGGCCACATCATTTCAGCACATGGAGTCGAAGTTGACAAGAAAAAAATTGATGCTATAATCAATTGGCCAACCCCCGCTTCCGTCACTAATGTTAAAGGCTTTTTGGGCCTGACCGGCTATTACCGCCGTTTCATCAAGGGCTACGCCTCCCTTGCAAGCCCAATGACTGATCTGTTAAAAAAAACACCATGCTCCAAGGCTTTTAATTGGACCCCACAAGCCCAACAATCCTTCGACCAGCTCAAACAAGCCTTGACTACTGCGCCCATCCTTGCTCTACCTGATTTCTCTGCCCCGTTCTTACTCGAAACAGACGCATCTACTACAGCCATCGGAGCAGTGTTATCCCAACATCACCACCCCATCTCTTTCTTTAGCAAACGGCTTACACCCCGCCTCCAAACTGCCTCCACCTATACCCGCGAAATGTACGCCATCACCTCCGTTGTCCATAAGTGGCGCCAGTACCTCCTAGGCCGGCCATTCACTATAGCTACTGACCACCAAAGCCTCCGCCAACTGATGAGCCAAACGATCCAAACACCCGAACAACACAAATGGCTCTCTAAGCTGCTGGGTTTTGAGTTCGAAATTGTCTATAGACCTGGATCGTCTAATAGAGCTGCTGATGCTCTGTCCCGTCGGCCAGACGATCTCTCCGCTGAGCTCCAAGTCGCTTCCGCCATTCCGGTAACCAATTTACTTACTCAAATCCGCGCCTCAATCTCACTGGATCCCTTACTTTCCACAAAGTTAGCTAACCTGCAGGATTCAGCTGAAGATATCGACGGCTACAAAGCCTGCCAAGGACTTCTCCTTCGCCATGGCAAAATTGTTGTTCCCAACTGCCCACAGCTACGACAGCAACTAATCGATGCATTTCACAACTCTCTCATCGGCGGGCACTCGGGCGTTGCCAAGACTACTGCTCGTTTAGCAGCAAATTTTTATTGGCCCAAATTACTACACGATGTCAAAAAGTATGTTGCCTCATGTGGCGTTTGCTTGCAGGTTAAACCAGAGACTATGGCTCCAAAAGGCCTCCTACAGCCCCTAGCCATCCCTGAAAGAATTTGGGAGGACTTGTCCATGGACTTTATCACCCATCTGCCGCCTTCGACGGGTAAAGAAACAATTTGGGTAATAGTAGACAGACTCTCTAAGTACGCTCACTTTTGTGCTTTACCTGCGCACGTATCGGCGGCCAAGCTCGCCGACTACTTCCTGCAAGAAGTGGTCCGTCTCCATGGTTACCCGCGGTCCATTGTGTGTGATCGCGATCCCTTATTTACCAGTTTCTTTTGGAAAGAACTCTGTCGATTGCAGGGTGTCACTCTTTGTATGAGCTCAGCTTACCACCCGCAGACCGACGGCCAAACCGAGGTCGTCAACCGATGCCTCGAAACCTACCTCCGGGCAGTAGTAGGCGACTCCCCAAAGCGGTGGACTACAGTACTTCCGTGGGCCGAATATTGGTACAACACCTCCCATCATAGCACCATTGGCATGACACCCTTTCAAGCTGTCTATGGCCGCCCTCCACCCGTCCTCTCAACTTATATTGAAGGTTCTACCGCCGTTGCTACACTGGATGAACAAATGGGTGATCATGCAGATCTTCTTCGCAACATCAAGCAAAACCTTCTGCGGGCCCAAACTCGTATGAAAAATCAAGCGGACAAGCATCGACGGGACAAAACATTCGAAGTAGATGACTGGGTCTTTGTTAAGCTCCAGCCCTATCGCCAGCATTCTGTTTACACACGATCCTCCCATAAACTAGCTAAACGATACTTTGGGCCCTTCAAAATTACTTCTCGCGTCGGCCCGGTCGCCTACCGCTTAGATCTCCCTAGCACTTCCAAGATACACCCAGTTTTTCATGTTTCTCTTTTGAAGTGGTGCCCCGACCCAACAGCCGTCCCTGTTGCATCACTTCCTCCCATCACGGACCATAGCGGACCCCTCTTCCGTCCATGCAAACACTTGGATACCAGAACTATACGAGAAAATAAAGCAAACATCACCCAAGTATTAATCCAGTGGGAACATACTACTCCATCTGAGGCTACCTGGGAAGAGCTGACTCAATTTCGCACCAGTTTTCCTGAGTTACACCTTGAGGACAAGGTTGATTTCGTAGGAGAGGGTAATGATACAAATATAAGCACCAGGCCCAAGAGGAAAACAAGGCAACCCAGCTACTTAGAAGACTATCGCAGGCCGTGATCCACACTCCAAGCCAGACAACCCGCTGCTTGATAACTATCCTTGTACGAATTTATAATTTAGTCTTCTAGAAGGTCAGAGAAATATCTAGACGGTTAGTAAGGATATTGGGTGATCTTTCTGTTTTGCTGAGTCATTAGAAGTTGTTAGGGGAAGGTTCTCGATGATCTGCATGGTTGCATGGCTATATATATGTATGTCGACGTATTGAAATGGAGAAGGATTAAGACAGAAATTGACAACTTCTCTCCCTCTCTCAGGAGCAGCCATTGCTCGAAAGTGGCCTATCTACTTTGATCCTATCATTCGATCAATGCCATGTGAATTATCAATTGGTTGTCATTTTTGTGCCTTAGTCGTGAGAGGAGAACGACTACTTATCTAATTTATATTTGTTTCTGTTATGTGTTTTTATTATCTATTTGACTAATGAATTATTTATTTGGTCCTTCTATATATTCTATGTTATTCCGCCTGACCATTTTATTGAAGTCTGTATTCAATTCTTGTAATGTTTTGATTACTTAAGTGTATTTTAAACTACATTCTTATTTGATAAGGATTTCCTTATATCTAGTTTATTTGATGATTTTAATGATATATGTTGTATAGTATCTGCTTGATCTTTGATTTAACCGGTAGGTTGATTACTTGTTAAGTTGTGGTTTATTCACTCCTCTCTAACATTTCAAATGAGCAGCTTGACACATAACTGAAGGTTCAAGATTGTTTAGTCAGTCGATTAGGATTATAAACATATAATAATAACCTTGTAATGTTTATTTGGTTGACTATGTATTGAAGAAGGATCCCATTATGTTTCATTTAGACTCTTTACTATAGTTAATCAAGTTTATAGGTATTTGTTTTCATAGCTTGGCTCCGTTTTTCTTGTACATATGTTTTTGAATTTTTTATAAATAGATAAACTTTTAAACTTTATTTTCATTAAAACATAATATTTTAAAAACTTTTAAACTTAGGTATGTTTTAATGAAAATAAAATACAAATATTTATGTCCTAAATCTTTTATTTTCAATGTAGAACAAATTCTAAATATTTGTGTCTATATAAAAAAAATTTTAAATTTTTTTATTCCTATATAAAAATAAATCCAAAATATTTATACATTTTAAATACACTTTTTTTTTTACCAGAAAATACTATTTGAAAAAACATATGCTATTTCCGTGACAGATTAACGAGAGTCTGAACATTGTTAAAATATAATCTTAAATAATTTCGAACCAAATTGTCTAGAATTTATACAAAATCTGGTTGTCCTGTTAAAAGTTTCCGCAAACAAGCCTTGCTTCAGAACCAACAGATTCCAACGTTCGCCCTAAAAAATGAACAGCTAAAAGTGCGCCAGCTTAATTAGTCAATTATTGGCTTTGCCAACAACCTTCTCCAGTGAATTCAGCGAATGGGATATAGCTCCTGGAGAGTCCTCTTCACAATTTTCTGAGATCTCCAATTTTGAATCTTCGACCTCTGTGTCACTAGAACCCGCAGATACAAGGTGAAAACTCTCTTGAATTTTTGTTACACCCTTCTCCACAGGTTCTATGGCTTGATTTATTGTCAATTTAATATCCTCGACCACCTGCTTCCGAAACGTTATGCAAGCGTTAATAAATTATGAGCATGGAACTGCAATATTTGACAGTAGGATGGAAAGCTTTTACCTGCTGGCCTCCCTCAAGAACAATGTCTTGCACACTCTCTGTGATACTTGTCCCGGGAGCTTTGATCTCAGTTTCTGTTTTCTCAATCAGTTTTGGTTTCTTCTTTTCACCTTCCTCCATTCGCACCGACGTTTTCTCTGTTTGCACGGAGATTCTTCCATAGGCAGAAACTGGTAGGTATTTATACGGCTTCACCGGGAACACAAAAACATGAGCTACAGCTGCAATAGCCATCTGCCGCACAAACATGCCATCATTCCATTTATTAATAGATACTGGAATTCAACGCATTGATTAGCAGCTACCTCTGTTATTCTGTTGCTGAAAAAGTTAATTTTAGCAGCCAAGAGATAATTGAAGGACGGTAAAAAAGTGAAATTCTCGTGCTTAAACTCCAAGCAGATACAAATATCAAGTTCCAGTAGTTGAATATGGGAAATCCACTAGGGTGATCGGTCCTGATCTTTCAGCATATGTGGATAAATAGTCAGAACTTGGTATCTGGTATCAATTCAGGATGTGTATACAGTGACATGTTCCTAAAGGATTATATGTTCGAATCAAGGTCGCAGGCACTAGATTCCAAATTCTCCAGGCAACGTGATGGAACCTAATAATGCGAGCCCACATCCAGACTTCCATAGAGTTTTCCATACAGGTATCTGTTGGTGTGCATGACTGCATGTTCGGTCCGTCAACCCTGCCTAAAGATTAAGCCATATTACACTAGATGGCAACTGAGAACCCTAAGAATTTACAATTAATAACTTCAAGAACAATACAGCTAGCTAAACTGGATCCAAACCAAGTATTTCGAAATGCCTATTCAGGGTGGTACCAGACTCTCATTGTCACTATTTTGTAGTCCAACAGGCAATCAGATCAGAGAAAGCTCAGCCTGTTTCGATTTTCAAGATCTGTAAATTTTGTTTCCTTTCCCCACAAGAAGAAACATACCTCGATACAGATTAAAAAATCTTGTAGCCCAGTCTGTATCTTGTCCTCATTGGGCAAAGCACCAAATGCACACAGCAGAGCAATGCCTACACCTTGCCACCAGGTAGCAAATACTATAGCTTTAAAACTGATGAACTTTGCAAGTGGTTTTATAGGCTTAAGAATCTCATGTGTCACATGGTAGAACTGAACTAGGCAATACAATGCCCACATCTGGCTGAAGTTCAATACAATTGTGATGTATGGGTACCTGAAAACACACTGGTGAATGATGTCAGGAAACCAACAAAAGAAACACAAGTCAAGAAGCTTAGACGTAAATTCTACTAAACCTAGAAAAGACAACTGGTTCTGATGATTCTTAACCGTGGATTAATTGCTTAGATAACTATGAAAGGGTATTCTGCACACTAGAAGAGCTAGTTTTAGAGACAGCAGTTGGGTTGATTGTGAAAGGCAACGTAGAGAAGCATAAAGAGAGCATATTTGTAGAGGGTTTTCTAATACTGAACCACTTTCAGAAAGAAAAGGCAAGGGTAAACTGCGGTTAAATATAAACCGATAACAACACCATCAAGGGCGTACTCTCCTGGCTAACCCGCATTATCCAAGGGCATTTCAGTACAATATAGCCTTCGATTTGAGGCACAGGAATTGGACAAGTACTTTCAAACCACAGTGCCCAAATACATGGAATGGGATGGAAAGTAGAAAGGCAACTAAGACACTGCCAGCATGTAACTAGATATTTTAATGGTTTAAATCAAACCTGCTACAATTGAAGAGTTTCCTTTGCATAAATTTGAGAACAATCCATCTCGTATCCTTATATATGTCAGATAAAGAGGGAAGAAATCCAATGAGACGGAGGTAGAAGCAGCTCTTTTACAGAAACATTTCGGTCTAACTCAGCTCCTGATATTGGACATGGTAAAGCTGGCATATTGTCCTTGTGTTTTATGAGGTGACCTACCAATCAAGCAGAAGCCAAAGCTTCGGAATGCAAAACTGGGGAGTCCAACTGTGCTTCAAGTGAAGAAGTGGGTTTGTGTGAATTAGAGATAAGCTTTATTCAAGCAGGGAGTAGCAAACCATGCTAAAATTTGTCCCTGAACTTCTACATTAGCTAGGACACTTCTTTGCTCATCTCCTATCTATAGACAACTTGATACCAAAGCAAATACCCTTTGATAGCTGATCAACACAGTTTAAAACAACTTCAAGGCACAGTTGATTGAGATCCCTGCTCTTCTTTCTAAGTATTGAAGCCATTCTCAAATTACACTACACAAACTGTAATGAGCACCCCGCTCCCACAAAAAAAGAAAATATTAATAAGTATGGCCTAGTACATTGATGTCATGCACTGCCAATACAACTATGCAAGGTGGTATCTACTGGATGATACAGACCCATAGTACCACTTGAATTCACCGTCACCATACATGCCCAAGAGCTCCAGTAGAAATGTAAGTAATGCACACAGAGTCTTCAATATCATCTGTTAACCAAACCATTGTTAGTATGGAGAGCTCTCAGTATAGAAAAAGATAATTTCTTTTGACTTACATATTGTACAAGACCAAATTTCTCTATTTCCAGGAGGTCTTTTCCAAGAACACAAGGCTTCCAAAAGAAGTTACGGAAAGATTTTGGCTGTGACACTGATTTACCACTTTCCTCTTCTAGCAGCGGCTTGTTAAGCACTTTCATAGATTCATCCTCCAGAATTTGTACAACTTTATCTTCCCCGCCTATCACAAAGATAAAAATCTCCTTAGCACTTTCTTCTTTCCATAATTATCAACTTATGCAATAAGAATTTTATACTGAAAAGTTAAGCGTTGAAAGACATCCATAACTTCACTTGCTATCTTATTTTCTTCAGTTTCCTTACTTTAGTGGGTCGTTGAAAAGAACATGACTATCTTTATAGCATCCAGATGCAATAATAATCAGGATCATCATCTTGCTTGTAGAAAGAACAACAAGAATAGCTGAAAACAAAATATTTTCAGTGCCATTTCAAATAGTCTAGAACGATAATAAGCCTAGAGAACTTACCAAGACAAGCTATCAGGTAGCTTCCAAAAGCATACAAAGCAAATGCTTCATAGCAATTTCTCAGAATATTGCATGCCAGAGAAGTTTGTGGACTGCACAGTGATACAATCTGGTAACAAAAAAAACGAGTCATCAGACAGACATAATTAATGTGCCCGAATAAATGGTACATGATCACCTTCCATTGATGCCTTTATTTTCCCAGGAGGGTTTTGGCTTTTGTTGATGTAAAAAAGAAAACAAAATTAGTTACATCAACTTCAACTTTTACAGAAACACTTTGCATTGAGTTATATTTTTAGTAAGCAGGGGGCAGTTCTGATGCATCTGTTGAATTTTGGAGTAACAATTTCAATATATATAACTAGAGGGATTCAAGTCAACATGATTAACTGTTCACTACAGATGGCTGCCAAAAGAACTAGCTTCAACTTACATAAGCTACAAGACAAATGATTCATTTATAGCAGATATTCATTTATTGCTGTAAACACCAGTTCCTCTCCAGATCTAAACCAGCAATGATATCATCTAAGTACATGAGAGGATATGTAGATCCTTACCGACTCAGTAGCATAGACAGGAACTATGAACAGAACCCCAACAATCCACTTTTGCTCCTGCAATGCACAACAGAGGAGAACCTTTCAGGTTCAGCATCTCCATATGATCCAGAAAAATGATCGTTGCAAGGAACAAATTGACATAAAAGATTTAAGCAATTATTCCTTCCAATTAAGGAATGAAACTTTAGGATTCTCAGGAATAAAAAGCATAAATCTTCTGAAATTTTCAAAACAGAAATAAACATTTTGTTTTTGGAAATCATAGATTTACATAAGTTTATTAACTTCATAACCGAGAAAATAATGCAGGGCCAAGTAATGATAAAACTCGAAGTGCTTGTTTTCTATAAAGGTAATAGGGGTGGAAAAGATACCCTCGGATTTTATGTCTCTTAGGCTCCGTTTGGATTGGGGTGGAAGGAGGTTAATGGAGATGAATGAATTGAGTCAACCCGTTTGGGTATCAGGTTAAT
This sequence comes from Tamarix austromongolica, assembly GCA_039764185.1. Lineage (NCBI taxonomy): Eukaryota > Viridiplantae > Streptophyta > Magnoliopsida > Caryophyllales > Tamaricaceae > Tamarix > Tamarix austromongolica. The sequence goes on along the minus strand of CM077811.1, from coordinate 27,854,788 downwards.
AATTTTACCTAGGTGAATTGAGGTTAATATTTCACCTCCATTTACCTCGATTAACCTCGTTTTTATTAACCTCAGATTTCAGGGTAACAGAGGTGAAGGTGAAAGAATAAGTAAATTTTTAACTTAATAGGACCAAAATACCCCTCAATATGACTTATTTATTTAATACAAAGGTATAAATATCATTTTTATTATTATTTTAATCTTCATTTACCTCAATTTGAACAAAAATTTTAAAATATTCACCCCGATTCACTCAGGTTAGGTTAATATCATCCAAATAATATTTTAAAATATTCACCCCGATTTACCTCCATTCCCTTCACCTAGGTTAATTTTTAATGTTTACCCCTACCTCGATTCATCCCAATCCAAACGGAGCCTTAGATAGCGAATTTGGAAATAAAAATATATATTTTTTCAAGTACATGCCCACTTCGATCAGTACGGAGATCTAAAATGGTTTTTTTTTTTCCATTTCAAATAAACTATGTAAGATACTTAAAGTATGGGAGTATCTTTTCCTCTCCTATTACCCCCATATCAAACAAGCACTAAGGGTTGTTCACTTACTCCAAGAAAACACAAAATGGAATCAAGTGCCTTTTTTCCCTCCCCTCTACAGGGATCCTGAATCCTCAGGAAAGAACATACTTTTAGCCTAAATAGTACGCAGTCTCAAAAACATTCTTATCTGCATATCAAGCTCCAAGAAAGATCGACACTTATAAAGTCAGCCAGAGAGAGCCTCACTTGGAGGTACCCTGACCCTTTAGGAACCCTAATATAAATTAACTTCTTTGCCAACTCCAAAAACAGATCAGTATGTTACTCAAACCTTGACCAACCAGAAGCGCAATGAATAATCCTTACGAGTAATATATTTACTTGGAAGTCAAGGTGCTTCCATGAATAATGCTGTGTAAAATCATATTCCTAAATGATCTATGGGATTCTAAATTCGCTGAAAATATTTGTCTTCTAAAGTAAGGACTGCTTGTACGCTAGCTTTCACCCTCCATTTGCTTTTATTGTAGCAACATCTAGGAGGCTACTGAGCAGCTGAACAGTTAACCGCTAGGATCAGTGAGCCCAAATTAACCAAACCAAAGCCAAGCCTAGTGAATAACGAATATGGCATATGTCCTAAAGCTTTGAATACTATTATATGCCATGCTATTTGAAAAAAAAAAAAAGATGAATTCAAATACTGAAGCACTAAAGAGACTGGAGATCTAAGCAATCACAAGGGAAGAGACTGACCGATGGATTGTTATAAGATTGGAGATGTTGGACAATCAGAAAAATTGAAAGCATCGATGCCACCAAAGCAAAGCATCCAGCAATAATAACTGCCGGTTTGTGGAGATTACTGTACGTCACGTTAAAGAAAAAATAGCTGATAGAAGATATCATTTCTTGCACATCGTCGTGGGCCAGATCTCTACAACTTGGGAAAGAACGAAAGAGCATACATTATGTGTCATTGAAAGTGTTGAGCAACTGTACACAAGGCAGCGAAAAAAAAATGTAATAAACTGAGACGTATGGTAAAATGCAGCTGATAATAGGAGAAAGCCATCTGTAACCGAGTATTGGTTTCCCTTACGTTTATGACCTCAGTTTCCCATAGCAGAATGATAGAGCAAGCGCTATCAATGCAAGGTTATTATGTTCAACTATCATGCCAATCTTGTGATCAATCTTTCGTTAAGTTCAACTCTGACAAGCTAACTTTGATAAAGTTATCGCTTACCATGTGACGCTGCAAGCAAGGGGAGAAAAAGATGTGAAAGTATAACTTCGGTAGGATTTTCAAGGATACAAGGGGGCTGAACCAGCAAATTTTTTCAAGCATTTCTGCCACCCATCTTTGAACTTAACCCTACATTCTATATTAAAAGCAGGATACATCTTTTACATTGCAACAATAAGTAGCAACAGGAAAACCTTCCTTGAAGCGCGGCGCTAAAAATAAAATAAAATAAAATACCAGCACTTCGTACATCTCGCATACAACATTTGAACTAAAGAGATAATCAAGGAATTCTAACCTGGCTGTATGTAAGAGAAGAAGCAGTGAAAACAGAAAAATGGGGCTTCAGAATCAATCTCATTCGTCAATTTGCTGTGACCGCATTTCAATAGCAATTTGTACCTGATTATCGTGACCTGGGCTGGAAAATTATAGCTAGGCGTATCCCGTATGCATCAAAAGCAACGGGCGGCAGAAGAGAATATGTGACTACAAATTCAAATGTGTCAGAGCCGCAAGTGTTACGCATTTTGTGTAACCTAAAATCCAAGACACCATTAAGCATGCAAAATCTTGGCTCGTTTGGCATCGACACGTGTCCGACTCATGCCCTGCAACTTCGAACACGTAATACTTTGTTAATTTGATTCAGGTGCTGCTACTATATGCATCGAAACTGATTCGTCGGTTACTCATATTTTGGCACGATGCGGTCAAACTATCCTGCGATCAGTTAAACAACAACGTCTATTTACTGTTTTAATTTTCGACCAGAGTTATTAAAAAATTTAATAAGAATATATAATATTATATTCGTATTTTTTTATTATACAAATATAAATCAATATTAGTACACTTTCAAATTTTTAAAAAATAATATTATATAAAAATATAGTCATATATTTTTCAGTAATGTTGTTTATATGCTATTATTATTGGAGTATTATTTTATTATCAAATTAATTTCACATATATTTATATTTTATAATTGTTATGTCATATAGTATTATGGTTACATTTTTTATTATTATTATCTTCATATTTTATCATTATTATTATTATTATTTTATCGTAGTTATTATAATTCATCGATATTAGTTGAGATTTTATGAAAAAAAAATAATTTATCATGTTTTGGTATGATTATTTTCATATTTTATAACTAATGTATTATATTTTACTACTCTTATACTTGTGTTTCAATATTGGTACCTTCAGGTTTTCTCATGTTTGTTGTTATATTTAACCGATGATTGTTGGAATTTTTCTAAGAAAATTAAATTATAATATTTCATTATAATTGTCTTCATATATCACCCTTAATCATTATTATAATTGATACTCTACCATCAGTACTACTAATATTTTACTGTTATAATTGTCAATGTTTTACTACTATTGTACTTATATTTCACCGTAAAAGTTTTTATATTAAAAGTATACCAATATGGATATCTATTTATAAAGAAAAAATTCCACCAACAATCTAGTATAATTATTTTATTTTTAAAAATGTAAATTTAAAGATAAATCTATTAATAAAACTTTAAACAAATTAAAAGCTTTAACCTATTTACATGTGTGCTACTATAATTCTTTTCTCTTAATTTGTAGTAATCGGTTATGCCATGCTTACGGTATAACTGGTTGCACGATAGTATTTATGAACTATCCTCAATTATTTTAAACATGTTATTATGGTGTGTGGACTCAAGAATTGTGTCCAATTAACAAGGATATACAGAAAATCTCATGTGTGCAAGCATGTTATAATACAATAGCAAAACAAAGAGAAACAATAACAAAAATGTTGTGTGCTTCATCAAATAAGGTTGTGCCTTTACTATGTTTGAGGTTCTAGGTTTGGTTTACACTAAAGCCAACATAAATTATGCATTTGATGGATCGTTTTTGAAATGCCCCGAAAAATTCTAATCTTAAATATTATATTTAAATGAGATTTTATCATAAATATTAATTAAATAAATTATTTTGATTAAAATAAAAGGAAATTAATTAGGGAAAATCAAGGATAAATTTATAAGTATGTTAATTAAGAGAAATTAGGTATTTTAGCTAATTAAGGATTTGTATTTTAGAAATTAACTAAATAAATTATTTTATTTAAAATAATGAGGAGAAAATAGTTTCAAATTAATATTAATTTTATAAATAATTTAATGGAAGAAAATTAGGGTGTTTTGCTAATTAAAATGGAATTTATGGAAAATATTTTAAATATCCTAATTTAGCCTAAAAAGGGATTTAAATTTAATTTTATTTAAATATTATTATTTTTAAATATCCTAAATATTCAGATTAATTTAATTGGCCCTAATCTAATTATTTTTCTCCTTTTCTTTTTCCCTTTTTCTTTTTCTTTCTTCCTTTTTCCTTACCTTTTTCTTTCTTTTTCTTCTTTTTCTTTTTCCTCTTCTTTTTCCCCGAACTGGGCCACCTGCGGCCTAGTCTTCTTCTTCTTCTTCCTTTCCTTCGGCCCAGCCCGCGCGACGCTGCCTTCTTCTTCCGTCCTTCCAGCGCCGCGTTTTGCCTCCGTTTCCACCGAAACTCGTCGTTCCATTTAAACCCTTACCGCTCGCGCCGAACCGCCCGGTTTCCCTTCTTTTCTTTCTTTCTTTTCCTTCGCGAACTGCCCGGCCAGCCCATCTTCTTCTTCCTCCTTTCCCCGTCATCGACGACGCTGCAACGCTGGCTGCCATCAATGGTGTCTCCGGCTACGGTAATTAATACCGGCCGTTTCTTGGCTCATTGTCTTCCTCTTAACTCGACGAATAAATTTGCATAATTATTGGACGTTAAATCTCGCCCGTTTCCTCTCCCCAACGTCGCGGAAATTCGAAGCAAACCAAACGATGCCCGACCATTTTCCGCCACCGGCTGCCCAAATTCTCGCACCCTCTAGCTTCCTACCAACCCCCAAAACCCTATTTTACCATCTTCAATCTATAAATAGCCTCGTGGTAGGAGTTGTGGAAGATTTTCTTTCCCGAAAACCCTCGACGACGGCTGCCACCACCGATACTTTAGACGCAGATTCCGCCGCCTTTAGCCAACCTCAGCGCCACCGCAGCATTTTATTTTCTTCCCTGCATTTTCCTCTAGCTAACTACGTTGTTCAAATCCCTCGATTCTTCTTGTACTAGCTTACATGGCCGTGCCAAGTTGGCTTCTTGTCTCGCCTGAATTTTTACCCAGAAATACTTAAGTCGCCGTCCGCCGCCGTTTCCTCCACTTCTGCTGCCTTCTGAACCACCCAAAATCTTCCTCTAATCCTCCTCCACCAAATCATAACCTTATGTTGATTTTTCCCCTGCTCCTTCTCTCTTTTTCTTCATCTTTTTCCCACTTAGATAGTTTTTCCGGCCACCGCCGCCGCCGCCGCGAACCACCGCAGGTTCCGCCTATCTCCACCAGTCTAAGGTTGAACCCTAGACCCTCTGAACCTTTCTCCCTATTTTTATAATCCTTAATTTAATTTATTTCAATTATTTGAAATAGATTACTATTACTTTTATTATTATTTCTATTATTGTGTTATTAATATTATTATTAGTATTAATGTTTTGATTATTATTTCTGCAGGGTCTGAAGCTCTAATATACTTTAATTCGATTTTGTCATTATTATAAGTATTATTATTATTTTCATTATCTTAATTAATAATATTAAGGTGTTATTATAATTATTGTTATTATTAGTATTTTTATTATTTCGAATTACCATTATTATTATTCTGTAATTAATATTACAAATACTTTACCATTAGTTTTGTTATTATTATTACACTTATTATATTGTTGTTACATTATTTTAGTATCTTAGCTATTACTATATTAGTATCATTATTATTATTAGGATAAAGTCTTTAACCCTATATTATCAAGGTTATAATATCTCTATTATTTTTATGTCTTTAGCAAAGTTAGAATTTTGTTAAGGTTATTTTATTCATATGTTATTATTTGGTCAAAGCCCTAAGGAGGTGTAGGAACGTGCTCCAAGACCGGTGTCGTTTTAGGTAAGGGGTGCTAAGGCCTTTTATGTGCTAATGTGCATTGTGTGCCTCGTATGTTATGCATTATATGTTTATGATTATTAATTATGCCGTATATGATATGACGTGGAGTTGAAGTATGTTTTCGTATGGCATGTGTATTATTTGTGTATGACCCTGTAAGACATGCATGTGAGGACGTTGATATGATTTTATGTGGGAGAAAGGATGAAAAAGGAGGATGGAGAAAGAAGTTGATTAAGGGATGTGAGTTGACCTAAGTATTCCATTGATTCATGAGTAAAGGAATAAAATGGAGAATTTTAGGGTTTCGTGTGTGAGAATCTGATTTATGATTTTTGAGGTTTTGGTATGGAGAATATAATTTATGGTTTTATATGGGGAAGTTTAACTTATGGTTTTGTATGGTTTTGTGGGAGACAATATAACTTATGATGTTATATGGGGGAATTGAATTTATGGTTTGTTAGGGAGAATCTAATGTAAGACGTTATTTGGGGAGAATGTAATTTATGACATTATATGGGAGAACCTAATTTATGATTTGATTGGGAGAATCTAATTTATGATTTGTTTTGGGGAATCCAATTAATCCAAATTATGGTTTTGCTTGGGAGATTCCAATTTATGATCTTATGTGGGAAATTTAACTTATAGTCTTGTATGGGAGAATATAATTTGTGGTTATGAAAGGGGAGAATCTAATCAATGGTATTATGTGGAAAAATCTTTGGGTTTTATATGATTTGAATCCTTGTGTTGGTATGAATTGAATTTAGGGTTTTGTATGATGAGGTTTTGGGTTTTACATAATGGTTAATGTTTGCATGGTTGAAATTAGGGTTTCACATGGAATTTTAGGGTTTGCATGAAAAAGGTTCGAAGGTTAGTATGGGGAGATTAATGTCTGCATGGGTATGAAATTTATGTGTGGAAAGTTAATTTGGGATGTAAGGAAGGTAATGTAAGTGTTGTTTGGGTGTTTGAGCACTTGGGATGAAAAATAGCATGTGGAGCAAATTAAGGGTACGAAGGAGACTAAATTAGGGTTTTGGGATAAAACCCTAGAGTGAGATGTGAAGTAGAATTGGAGGATAAGTGTAAAGGGAGCGATCCATGCATGGCTAGGGTTTGGTGGTAGCATATATGTATGTGGTGATTAAAGATGATGATGAATATGGAATTTATGATTTATGATTCGTGCATGTGCATGATGAAAGCCTTTGAATAAGATACTTAATACATTAATCACGTAAAGTGGAAGATGTTGAGACGGGCCCAGACCGATCCACTGGCATAATAGTGGCAGGGAATGTTTTCCCTCGCGACCGATCCACCGGCTAAAATAGTGGCAGAGCATGTACCCTCGCGACCGATCCACCGGCTATAATAGTGGGGGATCCCGAGCTCAACAAAACAAAACGTTATATGTTGAACGATATGGGAAGACACTAATCACTTAAAGTGGAACACCGTACGAGAAGGGGCCAGACCGATCCACCGGCTATAATAGTGGCAGGGTATGTTACCCTCGCGACCGATCCACCGGCTAAAATAGTGGCAGGGAACGTTTCCCTCGCGACCGATCCACTGGCAAAAATAGTGGGGTTCCCGTAATCGTATGGACTTGAATAAAAGTATGGTGTGACATGATTCTGATAAGAGATTAATTAAACAGTTAATCTGAATTATTCATGGGCCTTTGTACTCTTACCTGAATTGTTCATATACCTTTATGTTGTTATGTTGGATTATGCCCTGTTATTATTCTGCATGGATTATGTGCTTACGTGTTGGCCTTAGTGCTCGGTTACCTTACTCAGTATGTAGCGTACTAATCACCCTTTTTATGGGTGCTGCTCATTCCCACGAGTAGTATGCCCTTCTGATTTGTGCAGGTGGGCGAGATATCAGTTGGGGCTGAGTGTTGAGCATGTTTGGCTCGAGATTCAAGAGAGTTGTGGCCATATCATAGTCTTTATATGACTCTAATTCTTTTTGTTAATCTTTTATCTGTTGTAAGTTTAATTCTCTTTTGGAAATGAATTACATTTCTTGATGCGTACTCTGATTTTGTTTTACAACCGTTTAATGCTTATTCGGAAATTGAATTGTATTGATTATTTCTTTTCTTAGCCTTAGCACTTGGTACTAGGGATGGCAATGGGTCTCGGACCCGACCCAGACCCGCTAGACCCGTCTCATTTTTAGCGGGTCTGGGTCTATGATTTTTGGACCCGATGGGTCTGGATCGGGTCTGGGTCCACATATATCTTAAAGGGTCTGGGTCTGGGTCCAGTTCTAGACCCAGACCCGACCCGCTAGACCCGTTTAATATACATGTGTGTGTATGTATACATATATAAATATATACTAATATTATATTTGTCATTATTGTCTTAATCTTATATAAGCTCCTTATTCATTTTTTTTAATTTTATTTTTGTATACTTACTTTATAAATAATATGTATAACATTTTATTCTAAAAGCTAGGGATATAAACGGGGCGGATTTTACCCGAAACCCGACGGATTTTGTCCAACGGATATGGATAAACGAATATGGATATAGATATGGATGATGGAAAAAATATATCTGTTGGGTTCGAGTATGGATACGGGTATGGCATATCCATACCCATACCCGTAACCATACCCATATCCGTAACCATACCCGTATCCATATCCGTACCCATTTACCCGATATATAATTACCTTTTTACCCTTAATTTTAAAATGAATATAGTATAAATTAAAGTTAGAATTATCATTTAACTTAACTCTAATTGGGTTTATCTGTCGAGTGATGGATTTATCTATCGAATAATATCCATTAACGGGTAAACGGATAATCCGTCGAGTAACGGATACAGATATGGATATATTAGCAGATATGGATGCGGGTACGGGTACGAATTCGGGTACGGGTACGGATTTTCTTATCGAATATGGATACGGATATGAGTATACCCGCCCCATTTACATCCCTACTAAAAGTATTAAAACACCATTTGAAAAGTTAATATAACTATTTTAATATATTTATTTTTTCACTTAGATGATTTTTTTTAACAAAAAAATACATTTTAAGTTATATAAAACATAAATGTATTTGTATTAACATAGATTATTAATTATTTTTTTTAAAAATAATCGGACCCATTTAGGACCCGTTTAGGACCCATTTACCCGCTAGACCCGATGGATCTGGATCTGGGTCTGAACTTTTAAGACCCGACGGGTCTGGGTCGGGTCTGGGTCTAGGTAATATAAACGGGTCCGGGTCTGGGTATGGCTGGACCCGGTCCAGACCCGACCCATTGCCATCCCTACTTGGTACTGGAACGGTCGGAGAGAACCAGTCTGGTACTAAGTGTGGCGGTAACACTTCCAGAATTCACAGGTTTTCAGTGCCTCTAATTTAATTGCTTCCGCTTTTAAGAAAAAAAAATTTAGTGAATTTTGGGGTATTACAGTTTTTATGAGTTCAAGTATGATTCTTCTCCTTCTACTATTTATTTTAGTTTCATGATAATTATTTGAGTTTGAAGAGGCATTTTCCTTTTTAGTGATTAGTTGCTGATTTTTCCCTCTTTAGATTGGTGGCTATTTGTACTTCAAGTTATTATTATTATTATTATTTTGGAATTTATTTGAGTTTTATGGTGATTATTTGACTTTCAATGGATGATTGTTTTTATTTCAAGTTATAATTATTTGAATTTTAAGTGATTCTTTGTCGCAAACCCAAATTTATTAGTAAACAAAATCATTTTTATGGAATCTAATACTTAAAATAGTTAAGTATTATCACCATATTTACTATAAGTTTCATTATCTTACCATTCTTGTATTAAATACAAGATTAAAATGATTCACAAGTAAATAAGATAAATAGGGGAAGAGAAATATTTTATAAACCATAAGATAAGAGTTAGAAAATAAACTTCGAGTATACCATAATACAAGTACAACAAAGGGATATATATGAAACTAAGAGTCCATAAGGGTATCCAAAAAAAAAATACTACAACTACCGGCTAATCAAATAATTAAATTCATCATGGCAATCATCAATGCCGATACATCAACAATTGGGTCATCTGCTTGTAAAAATAAGCATTAACCACACAAGGGTAGTCAATATAAAACGTATTGAGTAACAACAAACACCTCAATAGATAAGGCATATAAGGTCATGCATTAAGCAAAGTACAACACGTGAGAAAAATAATACTACACATATAAATACTACTCATGATATATGATGACTTAAGAGAAAATGTCATATTAGAATCCATATTTAGGTAATCATATATTCTATTTACTCAATCACTTTGAAAACAAGGATCACACTATTCATAACTAATGGAATGGTTCACTATAATCCTATAAAAGGGACTAACAACACTTCTCAAATAAAAACACTCATGAACCCACAACTATAGACCTAATCCTTAAGTGCATGTGATAGACATAAGGCGAATTTGGTTAGGACTAGCATATGGTAGATTTAAGGCGACTTTGGTTCCAATAGAATTAGATTCACTAAAGACTGATAGACTTACTGCGTTTTTTTATGGAAGCACAAATGATGATGAAGGAGCAAAATGCATTGATGAAGTTTAAATGTACTGTAATTGTAGATATATTTCATCATGTGAGTCATCGTGGAGGTTATTTAGAAATGAGATTCAATTCAGGGATCCACCAGTTTAAAGGTTAGGCTTTCATCTTCCAAATGAAAAATATATTATTTTTTCGGATTCTGATCCGGTTGATGATGTTGTTGATCATTTATTGGTTAAATAAAGTATGTTTCTGGCTTGGATAAAGGCAAATAGAGATTATCCAGAGGCAAGGAAATTGACTTATGAAGACTTTCCTATGAAACTTATTTGGGATAAGAGGGTTAGAGTGTGGCAGCCAAGGAAAATGGGGATGTCTACTGGACGTGTTTTTTATATCCCTCTCGGTAGTGGTGAAAAATACTATTTGAGATGTCTTCTTAATATTTTTCATGAGCCTAGAAGTTATGAAGAGTTAAAATGCATTAATGGTGTGCAACATGTATCATACCGTGATGCTTGCTATTCTTTAGGCTTGTTAAATGATGATAAAGAATAAATTGACGGTATCATTGAGGAAATTCACTAGACTTTTGCATCTTCTTTGAGAAATCTATTTGCAACTTTATTGTCATCTGAATCGCTAATTCGACCTAAAGTTGTTTGGGATAATTGTTGGACTCTCATGACTGATGACATTTTATATAGACAATGTATGGTGTTACAACACAAAGTTAATTTATTATACTCATAACATTTATATTATTTCCTTATTATGATTTATAATTAGTTTTATGTATTTGTTGAATTTTTTTTAATCTCATTTTCAGAGCTTCAGTTAGATGATGATGAGATAAAAAATTATGGGTTAGTAGAAATCAAAGAGTTATTATGCAACTGTGGTAGGATCTTACTAGAGTTTAGGTCGATGCCATTTCCTCCATTCGAGTTTTTTTCAACAAGTCGCAATATATTGATACATGAGGAAACATGTTACAATCAATCAACTTTGAGTGAAGAACATACCAACCATCTATCTAATATGACTAATGAACAACATCATGTATATGATACAATCACTAATGCAATCGAGTCAAATTTAGGTGGCATGTTCTTTCTTTATGGATATGGAGGTATAAGAAAGACTTTTATATGGAGGAATTTATCACCGGCTCTTAGATGCAATGGAGATATTGTATTAAATGTGGTATCAAGTGGAATAGCTTCTTTGTTATTACCAGGTGGAAGAACCGCTCATTCTCGGTTCAAGATCCCTATAAATTTAAATGAAGATTCAACATGCAACATCAAACAAAGGAGTGCATTGGTAGAATTGACTGTAAGGTGTAAATTGATCATATGGGATGAAGCTCTAATGATGCACAAACATTGCTTTGAGGCTTTAGATAAAACATTGAGAAATATTTTACGGTTTACCAACGAATTTAGTCTTGATAAGCCATTTGGAGGTAAGACCATTATTTTTGGTGGAGATTTTCGACAAATATTACATGTGATTCCTAAGGGTAGTTGTCAAGACATTGTTCATGCAACTATCAGCTCTTCATACTTATGGAGAGATTGTAAGGTTTTACGGTTAACAAAGAACATGAGGTTACAAAAAGTTAGTTATGGCAATAACTGTGCTAACTTAAAGCAGTTTTCACAATGGATTGCAAGCATTGGAGATGGAATTATTAGGGCTCCTAATGATGGTCATGCAACAATTGAAATTCCAGGTGGTCTCTTAATAAAATACTCTAACAATCCTATTGAAACAATTTTGGAAAGCACATATCCAAAATTTGCTGGCAATATCATTGATGATGCTTACTTTGAAGGAAGATCTATATTAACACCAACTATTGATATTATTGAGTTTATAAATGAGAACATGTAGTCAATCAACTCATATAAAGAGAAAACATATTTAAGTTCAGATACGACTTGCATTTTTTATTCAAATAATGATTCATTGCAAGACCTACACACTCCAGAATTCTTGAATGGAAGTAAGTGTTCTGGTGTGCCAAACTATGTGTTGAATTTGAAGATAGGTACACCTGTAATTTTATTGAGGAATATTGATCGTTCGCTTGAGTTCTGCAATGGTACTAGGATGATAATTACGAGACTTGAAACTCATGTTTTGGAAGCCAGAATCTTAAGTGGAAATAATGCAGATCATCAAGTAATGTTCTCAAGAATGTCATTAACACCATTTGATTCAATATTGCTATTCAAGTTCAATCGAAGACAATTTTCATTGATTTTATCTTATGCAATGACCTTCAACAAAATTCAAGGTCAATCCCTTAGAAATGTTGGTCTTTTTTTTAAAACGACTGATATTTAGTCATGGTTAGTTATATGTTGTAGTTTTCAGAGTCACAAATAATACAAGTTTGAAAATTTTGATATGTGACAATGATGTTGGTGAATGTAATTCAACAAAGAATGTTGTATTCAAGGAAGTAGTTGAAAATATTTGATTATCTATTTTCATTGTTTAATTTATCAATATTGGTTTTATATTGTTATCTCTAATTTTTTCAAATTAACTTATTATTTGATATTATAGAAACCTTTGTGCATTGCATGGGTGGAAACCTAGTTAGTGTTAAAACCCATACGCGACATCCTATCACATGTGAATATCCTTTCATGCATTACTAACCAACAAATGATTTAATATCTAAGGAGTGTAAGCTTGTTCCAAATTGTTCCATACCATTCCACTTTTGAGTGAGCAGGGCATATTTGATTATATGCTTTCGAGATGCTGAATTCTCCCCTAAGGAACCATATGGATCATCCTTATGAAAAAGGTGTGGAATATCTACCTTGTATCCTAGATTCTTTAAAGGCCCGTGAGGGAGAAACTAGTGCGCTCATGGACCATAAATCTCCACCCTGTACATAATCTTCATGAATCCATTTTATTCAAAGGACGACATTATGCACAATGCTCCATTCTTGTTTACAACATTTCACTAGTATAAGGTTTGCAATCTATCCCTCCTTCCTTAATAGGAGTGCATATAGTGATGGTCTTATTCTTTGGGTGGGGAGTTATTTCTATTTTAAACATTTTTTGTATTTCTAGTCAAACGTAGATTTTTTTTTTGGCTTATTTATTTTCTCCATTATTTTATAACATATTCTGATACATAAGATATTTTGTTTATTAACACTATCACATATATTTATTATATGACACTTCCACATCATCAAAATCCCCCCTTGCATTGTGGTCCTAGGTACATACATGTATAATTTGTGATATTGTGTAAGAGGCATACTCTCCTATGTGTATTCGGATGTCACATACTAAGAATAAATGTTAACATATATAAGTAGTGGTGAAACATTCTATAAGACAACAATGAAAATATATAGGTATAAGTATATAGTGTTTTCTCTAATAGTATGTTTGGCTTGGGGTGAACGAGGGTTAATGGAGGTGAATCACTTGATTTACTCTGTTTGAGATCAGATTTTGTTAACATCAACCAGGTGAATCAATGTTATAGTTTTACTTTCATTTACTCCGGTTAACATTGTAACACCCCAAAATTTACTATATTTTTTTTCCACAAAACCTTTAAATTTAAAATTCGTATATTCTGGGGATGCTACCGCCACACTTAGTACCAGACCGGTTTACTCCTACCGTTCCAGTACCAAGTGTTAAGGCTAAATAAATATTGCCATCAACTCATATTAATACATAAATTAAGGTTCGCAATTCAATAATCAGAGTACGCATGAATTATTACATAATCGAAATACGAGAGAAAGTTTCTTAAAATAGAAAGATGGTCCATGACGTTAAAATTGTTTCTGGAATTCACAACATAGATAAAAGAGAAAAAGGAATATTAATCCCATTAAGGAAAAACTCGTAACGCCACTCCAAAGACTTGATCCATCCCAAATCAACACTCGCCCCTGCTTGACGTCCCATAGACATTAATAGCATCAAAGAACATGTCTCCTACCTGCAACACGTCAGACGGGCCTTATGCTCGTGGGAATGAGCAGCACTCATAAAAAGGGTGATCAGTACGCTACGTACTAAGTAAGGTAACCGAGTACTAAGGCCAACACACAAGTACATAAAAATCATGCAGAATAATATACAACTTACAAACATTCAAACCCACACATATAATATATAAAGTCATGCAGGATGATATACAACTTATAAACGTTCAAGCCCATACATAAAGGCCCAATTAGCCCAGATTAATTATTTAATTAATCTTTTATCGGAAGTTGATTCACACCATGCATTTTTATCAAATCCATGCGAGTACAGGAACCTTCTACTATTTTAGCCGGTAGGCCGGTCACTTGCGGGACATCATGTCCTCACCACTATTATTCGCCGGTGGATCGGTCACTTATAGGGTAAAACCCTAACCACTATTCCTTACCCGTGGATTGGCTGGACCCGGCTCAATAATCTTTTACTTTAAATGATTAGTGTCTTAAGTATCTTATTCGGAAGCTTTCACCCAGAAATGCATGACCGACTTCTACTATTCTTTTCCTCCAAACCCTAATTAACCACCACAACCCATAGTTAACCATAACAACCCTAACTCAGTCTCCTCCATACCCTTATAATATTCCATGTACTATTTTTCACCCAATGTTTTCAAATCCCCATACGACACTTCTAATACCCTCCTTACACCCCATACTAACTTCCATATGTAAATCTTTCTCTCATGCACACTTTATATCCTCCATGCAAACCCTAACTCCCATGTAAACCCTAACTCCCACATTATTACACTCTCCATCATCATATTACAAAACCTATCATACATGTCTTATGGGCCACACCATACCACAATAACAACACAACCCATACACATAGTACACATGCCAAAATTCAATGCACGATCTTACCTCAACTCCATATCATGCTGCATATATGAGGGAAAACATTGGGTGAAAAATAGTACATGGAATGCATGGCATATAAAACACATAATACACAAACGACCCAAGTTACTCCTTACCTAAAACGTCACCGATCTTAGAGCACGCTCCTACGCCTCTTTAGAGCTTTGACTGATCTCACCTATATGAGGGAAAACTAGAATTAGGTTCTCTCCTACTAAAAATAATATTATTTACTAACTTATATTAATAATAGGTTTCTAAATAAAATAATACTATACTAATAATAACTACACAAAATAATACCAAAAATGCTAATAATAATATTAATATGATTCAAAACGGATGGTGGTATAAGGGTTCCTACCCTCCACCCAAAATAATACTAACAATATCATTAAGACATTATTAATAAAAATAGTACTAATAATAGTAATGAAATAATAATCGAATTATATAATAATAATAATAATAATAAAATGACTCAAACCGAAAGTAATATAAGGTAGGGTTTTCAACGCTACCCTAAAATAATAAAAGTACCATTAGTAATAATAATATTATTATTAACACATATTACTTATAATAATATTAATAGTAATGATAATAATAATAATAGTAGTAGTAGTAGTAGTAGTAGTAGTAGTAGTAATAGTAATCGTACTATTTAAACAAAAATAGGGCTTTGGCCCTCTAAATAAATAATAGTAATAGTAAGAATAATACTAATACTAATACTAATACTAATAATAATAATAATAAAACTTATAATAATACTAATAATATTAATAATTTGAAACTAATAACCTAAATAATTCATATAAACTCTCGACCTTGCTAAGAAACAATAACATTAATATTGAACCAAATAATAATAATAATAATAATCAAATAAAGGGTAAAAATTGAAATAAAATAGAATAAGCTTAAATAAATAGGGGAGAAGGGCTGAGAGGGTCTAGGGTTTCACCTTGGGTCGACGGAGATAGGTGGCACCGACGGTGGTGCACGGCGGCGGCGGCGGTGGCCGGAAAAGAGGAAAGAAATGGAAAAAGTTGAGGTTTGAGAAGAAGAGGTGTAGAATGAGGGTGGTGGTCAAGGTGTTGGTGGTAGCCTAGACTGAGAGGAGTAAAGTGAGGGTGGTGGCGCAACAAGTGGTGGTGGCGCACGATGGCAGTGGTCGCGGCCGAAATGAAGAGAAAGAGAAAAAGAGAAGAGGAGAAGGAGAAAGGAGAAAAGAAAGGTAGGGGAAGGTAGAGGAGGGTTGGTAGCTGTTTTTGGGAGGTGCAGAAGGCAATGATAGTGGCGGATGTGGTGGTGGACGGTGGCACAAAGGCTTGTAGGTGTAAAATTTGGCTGGTTAGGCAAGGAACTTTACACGACTGTGGTGGCTCGTGCAAGAATAATTGAGAGAGATGGGTGGTTCAATTAGTTAGAGGGCGGTGCAGGGAAGACTTAGGTAGGTAGAGCTGGTGGCGTAGTTAGCTGACGGCAGAGGAAAGGGAGTCTGAAGTTGCGATGGTGTGCAAGGTAGGTTCTTAGGGTTTCGGGGAAAAAGTTTCAAGATCACTAAGTAGGGGGTATTTATAGAGTTTGGAGGGGGAAGTAGGGTTCTAAGGGTCGGCAGGAAGGTAATGTAGGTAGGGTTTGAGGTAGCTAGTGGCGTTAATTGGTCGATGCAAATTCAAGTCGTGGTCGACTTTTCGCGCAGGAAAAGAAGAGTTTTGCGCGAAAGAAAAGGAAAGTGGGTTAGGTTAAGTTGAATTGTGATTCAAGGGGAAGAGAAATAGAGGAGAAATGACTGGTCAAGTCAAGCGTAGCTGGCGGCGCCATTTTCAGAGGTGACGGAGCTGCAGGTCGACGATGGAGGATGAAGGAGGAAGAAGAAGGTGAACCAGCCAACTGGGGAAAAAGAAAGAAAAGAAAAGAGGAGGGAGAACCGAGTCAGTCGATGCTGGTTATAAAAATTTTAATTGGAACGCGGCGTTCCAGGGGGAAAAGAAGCAATATGCAGTGCTCTGGTTGCCGAAGGAAGAAAAGAAAAGAAGCAGGAGGATGGGCCGCAGGAGAGAAAAAAGAAAGAAAGAAGAGATTGGGTCGCAAACAGGCCCAACCGGGAGAAAAAGAAGAGAAAAAGGAAGAAGGAAAGAAAAGAAATAAAAAGAAAAGAAAAATGAAGAAAGAAAAAGAAAGAGGAAAAAGGGAAAAAAGAAAAATAGGTAGGTTGGGGTCAATTAAATTAATTAGAATATTTTGGGTATTTAAAATAAAAATATTTTAAATAAAATAATATTAAATTTTATTTTTAGGCTAATTTAGGATTTTTAAAAGATTCTTCCTAAATTCCTTTTTAATTAGCAAAATACCCAATTTTCCCTTCTAAAATTTTTTGTAAATTTCCTCTTAATTTACCCTAAATAATTTCTTCCTATTCCAAGAAAACTAATTAATTAAATTAATCCCCTAATAAATCCTTATTTAATTACTCTTCTTAAAATAAATATTTTTGGGGCATTTCAAACATTATTTTTGTTAACCTCCAATTTTGGAGGTAAATGAAAAAATACAGGTAAATTTTAGACATTCACCTCAATCTAAACGAAAATTTTAAAACATTAATCCTGATTCACCCAAGTTATGTTAATATTATCCAAATAATATTTTAAATTATTTACTCCGATTCACCTTAATTTTCTTCACCTAAGTTAATTTGTAGTATTTATCCTCAATCCGATTTACCCCAATCCAAACAAAGTATGATAAAAAAATATTTTGGGTTCATTTATAATGTGTAGGACGTATGATGGGTTCTACCCAAGTGTACGATGTAATTTTATGTTTTTTCGATCATACAATCAAAAAATTTGGAAAAAAAAAAAAAGAGATTTTGCGGATGATACATAGATAAAATATACGCCTAGGAAAACTATTTAATCGTGCATCAAATGAACAAATTGCGCCGGCTTCCTCATTCAATTAAGACTTGTAATTTCTTTGCATTTACTTTCCTTCCGCCGATACAAAAATTACATGGTAAGAAGAGAGCTAAGTAGCTCTTTTTCAGTGAGGGGAGCAACAAAAATAAATAAATGAGGTGAGTGATCCCAACAGATTCAAGAAAAACAAGAGAAGAGGCGGGGCTATAAAGGTGAAAAAAAGACTAATTACAACCTTTGGAGCCCGAGGGAGCGTGTGTTGACGCCAAAAGCGGCAAAGAGTAGCAAGCGTTAGCTTTAGCAGTTGCATCTTGGAACGCATCTACATTGTCTATTCAACCTGTCCGTTATTCTTTGAATATGTCTGCTGTTGTATTAGTTGGGTTCGAAGGGTGTATTCTTTCACCTGCTCAAGGCAAACAAAACACCTTTCAGATACAATAATACAATGCAGTATGACCTATAAACAGGTACACAAAGTAGATAAGCAACACGACAGAGTAGCTGAACCCATGGATGAAATCACTACAGAAGTGCGAGAAGCATTAACGTAAACAATGACCATGACGCCAGTGTAAAAGAAACAAACACTTGCCATCTGCCTCTATCAAGAATTCTTGTCACCCGACTAAAATGAGCGAAAGGAAAAAGCATAGGCCTGACCGACTCTTGAGAGTGCAAGAGAGAGATAGAGGTGGGTCTAAGTACAGCCAGCTCGGCAAAAAAAGAGATTTTTTTTTTTACGTCTATGGCTCTGACAAATGTAATATCTGCAGCCGCACTGACAAAAATCAAAAGAGAACCAAGGATTTCCTCAAGTTCGCTAACCGATCCACTGTGATCCACTTTGGCTGCGAATGAAGCTTGGCGGAGCTTAGTTTAGGCAATATAACACATTCATGCCTAATATATTATAAGAGGGTGCAGCTAACACACCCCTGTAGAGCAGACGATGCCCCATGCCAACCTTAAGTATTTTGGGACACTAATCTGATATAATATGTGGTCTTTATAAATTTATTTAATATTTATAGAATATATTATAATTTAATTTCGTATCATGAAACCTAAAATATTATACGTATTTATAGTTTTAATAATTTTATTTTGAGAAATTTATAATTTAATATATTTTTATTTGAGTGCCTAAATAAAATTAGAAATGTGATATACTTTTACTATTTAGGTACTTAAATCAAAAAATATTAAAAGATAAATGGTATTTAAGTAAACTTATTAAAATATAAATGGTATTTAAGTAGATTTATTACAATATAAAAATGTTATTGGTCTAATGATATCTAAATAAAATTTATTTTAAAGATCTAGTAGTTAGAATTCTAGCAAGTATTTGGATACGTAGCTTAAAATCTATTAACCATACAACTCTTTCATTTATAATAAAATAAAATATAAACGTAAATATAGAGTGGCTCTTCAATTTGAATATACGCTTACATAAATAACCCATCAAGTAGATAATAGGCTTTTAGAAAGAAAAAAATACGGGTCTACGGATAAAATAATATGCTAAAAAGTAAAAAGTTTGTAGGAATTAAAAAGAAATATAGGCTGTCACGGTTCGAAAGCTAAAATCTATCCTTCAATGTATTTTATAGTTGAACTACAATAGCAATTAAATTCATAACTATGTAACAACCTATATATTAATTAATATAGATGAAGACGCATATTAAAACCTAGTTGGCCTAGGCCTAAGACCAGCCATGCCCACAATTAAAAAGACACCCCGATCCAAGAAAACTAATTATCTAATATAAACAGAAGTAACATTACCACGACCACCATAAACCTTAGTGCTCGTTTGGTACGGAAATAATAGAGGCGAAAAAATTATTCTCATATTTTATATATCTTATATAATCTATTTAAAATTAAATATTTTTATTCTAATAAATATCTATTTTAAATCTTAATTTAATCTAAAATAAATATTTTATTAAAATATATTTATTATTATTAAATACTTAATATAAAATATATAAAATAGAGAAGAAATTTTTTCACCCCTATTACTCTCGTACTAAACCCTTAATGTGCAAGAATCACCACAGAACTTTACAATGAATATGTTGTCAGTGTCAAATGCCAATCATACGCAGAGAAGTAATATCCAGACGTTACACCTGACTGGTAGGTCAGCAATCAGTAAGTACGGGTCAGGAGATCATCCCGTTCCTATAAGAGTAATAAAAGCTCGCTTATTCTAACGGTCGACTAACAAATACACACATCACCGCATGTAAGATATCTTTCTTGTAGGACCGTAAACGAGCCGAGCCGAATATCCCTAAGTTTGGGTTCAGCTCGTTTAACTAAATAAGTTTAAAATAATATTTGAGCTCGGCTCATTTAATTAAACGAACGAGTCGAACCGAACTGAGTTCACGAACCAAAGCTAAAAAATAAACTTAGCCGAAATTTTTCGAGCTCGGGCTCGGCTCGTTTAATAAATGAGCCGAGCCCGAGCCTCACATTTAGGTTCATTTAACTAAACGAATGAGTCAAACCGAGTTTTTAACGAGTCGAATACCGAACTGACTCAGCTTATTTACGGCCCTACTTTCTTATATGACAAAATTCCTGTTTCTGGGCCAATCATATAGCCTTCTGGCGCTGTTCCATTTTAAAACTAAACTTACTTCGATATTTTTGGGATGATACACCGCAGCAAGCTTAATAATAATATGGATAATTACCAAATACATCTTAATGAGCTTCAGAGACTTGTTCGTTAAGTTACGATAGCAAAGTTACATAACTTACAGTGAGTTAACAGTGACCTGTAAAGAAATAACAGCTTCTACCTTATTTTATAGATATACGACGATACTGTTAAGATCAAAGAGGTGGTAATCCGGTGGTTAAGACTACGTGATCTTAGACCATCTAAAGGTTCCACATTAAAATTTTCCCTCGCGCTGTATTTTTCTACCGGTCTTTTAAGCAAGTAGAAGTGAGGTTGCATACATCTTGACCTCCTTAGACCTTCTCAAAGACAAAATTCACAATGGATGTTACATTCATCTTCTTCTTATTACTTAGATAATAATAAGAATTTAAGTATTTTTTAGTCTAATGCATCTATGAATCACTTTATCACATCAAACCACAAAAATTGGCAGCAAGAATCAGATCAAAGGTCTTAAGAGCAGTGCATAACATACATGAGGCTATATGCAACCATTCAAGCACAAACAAACTAAATTCCCCATTTCTCACCTGCAATGCTGCTGAGTTCGCCATTAAAGCCTCACACTCATCAAGCAAGGCCTTCTCCTGTGCTGCAAGCTCAGCAACTTCAGAAACCCAGCAGTTTGTACCTTCAACCTATATCAAAAGCAGTTATTGATCAATATAAAGGAAACTTATTTCACTATCTCATATTTATGAGGAACATAACATGGGAAAATAAAGACAAAAGAAGGAAAGAACGATACGTGAAGAAAGTGGAAGAAAAGTAATTAATATAAAATAAAATAAAAAGCATGTGTTCACAGTCATCATAAATCCATCTCTCACACATCTATAATGAATTACATTTTCATCATAGACTATGCACAGCTTGCATGTATTGGATTTTTAGCTCGATGATACATGGCGTCAAAATAAAATCACATGCATATTGACAGAAATTAATAGACATTTTATAAATATTTACATATGATTGCTGATATTACCGAATGATATTAACATTGTTGAGGGGGGGATGCTACATCCCTTCGTGGCATGTTAGGAATTTGGGAGGAGAGAAAGAACAGGATGAATTTCAACAAAGGAATAAGGTGTCATAGTTCTTTATTAACTCTGCGGATACATAGACCTTAGGCCTGAGTGAATCACTAGAATGGATATTCAAACGCTTAACCCTTTAATGAAAAACAAAATTACAGGCAATCAATCACTCTTAAAGCTGGCAGAGTTTTTTATCAGCTTTACTCCACGAAGCATCAGACCGGTAGCTCAAATAGTTATGCATCAAGTTCATATGGCTGGAGAAAATCCCTTGTTCAAAACCTTATATTTTACTTATGAAATCCAGCTTTTTGAAACGCAAAGCTTTGTGATGCTCACTTTGAAATTAGCAATAGAGGCTGCTGCAGTATGGCCTAGGAGGACACAAGCCCAAGTTTACGGATGTATTTTACATAGGAGATAGTTATTTTGTCACTATTTGTCATGATCTAGATGTTATTAAGCTAATTTTACAAGTTTATTACTACCTCCGATTCATGTTAAGTGTTATTTTAGCAAAGTTCATTTTACTCAAAATAAGTGTCAATTTGGATTTACATACAAAAAGTAACCTATTTTTCTCAAGTTATCCCTACCCATCAATTGAAATTTACAATAAACACCATTTAGTGAGATATATTTAACAAGAACACAGTTGACAATTTGCATATTTTCTTAATCGGTGTGTAAAAGTCTAAAAATCTAAAATGACACTTATTTGGAATCAAAGGTAGTATGAGTTTAGCTAGGATTTATTTTTAACATCTTAAGGTTTGATACTATCAATGTTTATTTACTTTTATTACTGAGGATTTATTCTTATAGGATTTGGTGTTATTTTTTGTAGCCCTCTGTTACATATACATGACCCTAAGCTTGTATATTATTTTTAAGACCTGAGTGATTGAGCTGAATATAGAAATTGATTATTTATCCCTCAGTGGTCTCCCTTCTTCCTCTTGGCAAATTTCCCTCTTCCTAAATTGCCTCTTCCTCCTACTCTATTAATCTTCTATTACAACCCTACATCAGAGACACAACAAATAATATCGACTAGATCAAAAGAAAAAAAAACATTGCATTTCACAGACCACACAAATAGCTCTAATTGGTTAGAAGGCCTGAATCTCACCTTTGATAAAACAGAACGGATGGATGCTCCTATTGCCTGCATCACATCAACGGCTGAGCTGATAGATGCCTTAAGAGAACTGATATCTGCCTGCAGAAATGCAGATGAGAGACCTCATTTTAATAGATAGGTGAGGATGCAGAAAGTACAATAAACAAGTAAAAGGCACATAAGTAGGACTTGCTGCAAACTTGCATACCTTGGCCCCCCCAGTAACTGGTAGTCGTAGGGTACTCGCCTCCAGATTTTTTATCACTCCAACTAAAGATGTAGAATGATCTCTTTCAAGTAAAGACCAATCCTCAAGGTATCCCAGCTGGAAATCGAATATTGTCGTCAAGGAATTAGGGTGTTACAGAACTTGAAACCCAAAACTCGCATACATTTGAGTATATTCATCCACAGAAAAAAAAAAATACAGTAATAAAAATTTGGAACGGCAAAGTCGTGAGTAATCAGATAACATCGTAAGAACAGGATTTTCAGATTGTCAATAATTTGTTAAGAGATATACTCTGCTAAGCACCAGCCTTGTAACCTGCTCATTTTGCGTCTGTGACCTAAGTCTAGTCCATGCTGCCAAGAAAACTGATAGGATAGCAGAGAGATAGATGGGTAGGGGAACAAGAGAAAAGAGGAAGATTGGGATAAGAAAAACCGGATCAGGCTGAAGTTGGAATATGATGAGAATATGAACAGCGTGAAAGGTGTCCCAAGAAGGTGTTTAACAAGAAGTGTGACTTCAATAATAATTGAAAAATATATTAAAACTAATATGTTCATTATTCACTCAACCACTTGAATCACTACTTAGACCATCAAACTGTTAAATGAGTGGAAATATCAACCCAATGACCAGTTTGGACTTTTAAAACTATAAGCCAATAATTTGATTAGGTATTAAAAAGGAAAAAAGAAAAGGTAGCAAACAATATACAGATAAGACAATAAAAAAAACTGACTATTTTACTTGACATTACCCTAATTATTTCAGCAAGTACCTGGGACCGTGGTCATCTTCATAGAAACTGTCAAAACTCTTTATGAAACACCTCCAATTAGCCCATGTTTGGAGCTACTTATCAAAATAAATTATCTATGATAACTATTTATTTTAGAAACATTTTAGTCTATTTTTTTTTTAAAATAAGTTATTATCATAGATAACTACTTTTAATAAGTAACTCCAAACAAGCTATTAGTCTACTTGAAAAAAATCAGAAGTGTTTTTCAAAACATATTAAGCGAATATATAGATTTAGGCTTTACACAATCTCAATTAAAATGTCATTGCACTTAAACATAGATAACGAAAAATTGTCACATTTTGCATTTGTGAGTGCTGCTCATTGAAATCCTGGAAGTTTCATTTCAACTGAATCTAACCAATTGAAGGCCACTAAATGAAAAAGAGGTCTTAAAAGTAAGTCTTTTACACAATTAAGTACATATGTAACTGATCCAGGATTGTTACCCAAGAGGACAATAAAAACAGTGAAAGCAGATATGATCAGAATAATTACAGGTTAACCTGGACTTATAATCCATGCAAAATATCAAATAAGCAAAACATTAACCAGTAAGCAGTCTGACAATGTAACCATAGTAGCTTAGTTGACGAACCAACAATTTAATGTATGCAAGCTACCTGTTCATTCATCACCAGATTCAGCTTAAGCTCCAATTGTAGCTGTTGTAGGTCAACTCGCTTCATGATGACAGAATCCCACAATTCCAGAGTTGCCCTCCATACGTTGTACAATGTTTTCTGCAGTATCGGACGACTGAAATTTATGATGGCTAAAGCTACAATTTCGATGGAGTATATCAATTTGATAATAGTTGAAACGGACAGAAAATTACTAAAGATAAATAAGTTCAAATTAAGAATATAAAAAGTAAATCAGGAGAAACCACAAGAAAGCCATGAGTAATGCATTAGAAGACCAAGTATAAAAATCAAGCAACTGCAGAACACATTTTCTGACAAGCAAAAATAAACTTGATAACAGTTGAAACATACAAAATATTACAAAAGATAAATAAGCTGAAATTGAGCATATAAAAAGTAAAGCAGAAAAAACCACAAAAGAGCCATGACTGATGTATAAGAAGACCAAGTATGAAAATCATCCAACAGCAGGACACATTTTCTGACAGACAAAATAAGATTCAAGGAAAGAAACAATTAGTTATCGCCAGCAGATGAGGCATTTTATTTCATCTATTCAAATTCCAGATCTGATAATCGGAAGTACACTTGAAATTAAAGTCTATAATCATCCAAATTAATCAAGCCTACTACTACTACACAACTGGAAACAGAAAACTTCATGCATGTGAATGAACAACAGTTCTACCATCAAAGAAAGGATGATCTAATACTCAAGTTGTCTATCTTATGATCAATATAATATTTATGCAATAGATACTAAAGCAAATCATCATAACATAAAGCAGGGCAGTCAGTCCGACAAAAGAGCATCCAAGTTCACATACCAACAAATTCAGTAGCTCATTAAGGATGAAACACCAGCATGTCACACAGAAAATGAGACGGAATGCAAAAATTGAATCATACAACTTATAGAAAGCAACAGACATACATAAATAAAAAGTAAAACACGAGGAGTTACTTCATTGGGAAGATGCTGTTTGAGCTTTACCTCTGCCATATTACGCTGAACATGCAAAGCATCATCAGCTCGAGCATTAGCAAATCGCCATTGCAAATTTCTGTTGTATAGTAGCTTCAGCTGATGAGCATCTTCCAATTGGCTAGCACCCTTCTTTGCCTTCTTGATATCAGCTATAAAACTAAGAACAGAAGTGGTGCTGTTGGAGTGTCTGGTAGGACTAGATGGTCTTATTCTTGACGGACTTGCCACTCTAGAAGAATTTGGAGTCAAAGGTCTACTCCTCGTTGGACTGGGCATGCCTCTAGGAATGGAGGTCCTAATTGGTGAAGGCAGACGGGAACCAGGCAATGAATGAGATTTGGATGCAGGATTCATCAATACCGCCTTCTCTGATGATCCCAGGGAACTTGTTTTCTGCAGGGCCGGCAACCTCAGCAACTTATCATCAACTGCATCAATATCCAAAACCGGCGCTCCTACAATATCATCCATCAATGACAGTCCAGCGGCATCACTAGAAGATTTGTGTAAAGACTTCGGAATGCCCTCAGATGATAATCTTCTCAGATTAGAAATACCAATATTCGGGAACGGATTGATCGAAGCTTTGGACGCCTGTTCCATGCTAAGATCCACACTTTTTGTCATAACACTAGAAGATAACCTTCCACCACCTGCTCTACTAGGCCATCGATGTTGATCAATCAGCCGAGCTTGTGAACCATCAACAGGTCTAGAGTTCTCCAATTGATCAGACGAATTCTTCCCTTTCAAAGGACTTCTCTTTCTCTCTGGGGTAGGTTTTCGTGGGATGACAGCAGTTTCAGCCGGCTGTTGCTTTGGAGCAACATTTGAAGATGGTTTCAGAGTACGATCAGAAAGAGCAACCAGCTTTTCCTTTTCCTTCTTCTTACTAACAGGTATCGAAATACTATCGGACTGAAAAGAAACACTAAGACTACGCATCGTAGAAGGCCATAAGCATTCTGGCAACCTACCACTACCGCTACTGCTACCTCCACCAGCAGTGGTCATCTTTCTCGATGGCAACTGAAAATCAGCAGCAGATGTATCCTGAATTGGGGTCGAAGGACGGCTAGTGACGGGAGATGGGGGCGTAGAAGGTCGTCTTCTCTCCGCCGATACCGCCCTTTTAGCAGTAGAAGAAGACAACAACTGGTGGGATGAATTTTGCGTTCTGGTAAGGTTGGGAGAGGTACATCTACGGTTAGAAGACGGTGACAAGTACCTAGAACTAACTTCCCTGGTCCGAGACCTGCGGCTGGCGATTGTGTTGGTATTGGTGGTGGTGGCAGTAGTAGTAGTAGTAGTAACATTATGATTGTTGTTCTTATCGGCCGGAATCAATGGACGTCTAATGGTATCCACCGCTGCTGTTGCTGCCGCTGTGTTTTTCTTAACAGATTTTTCGCATACATCCATCCACACAACCGAAGTTAGATGACATTGGTGAAGAATTCAATTATCAGATGGCCAAGCACATTTAAGTGACAGGCTTTGTGATGTTTCAGTTATTCCTTCCCACATTTACAACAAAAGCCAGTTGTCCGATTGCTTAAAAAGAAAGATCCTTGTTTCGGAATTCCCTCAGCTGTAAATCTGCCACAAAAACAAGAAGAAAAAAAAAAGGGAGAGAGAGAGAGTAAGATACTTAAAGACTGTATTACGTTACAGATAATAAAGGCCGAAAGCAAGAATACTGGGAAAAAGATCACATACATATCCTTTTACAGATAATTGACAGATCTGATAAAATGATGATGACTCTGACACTTGGTGATAAGAAAGCAGGACAATAGAATTAGGAAAATTGGTATTCAATAATGAGGGACGGCGAAAGAGCGAATGCCAAAAGATCTGGACAATGAGACTAACCAGACGGACGACGACGACGACGACGATGATGGTGATGATAGCAAGGAGGAAGAAGAAACCCAGTATAGAATTAGGAAGCGTTTAATATAATTTAGTTATTATCAATGTCAGAGATAAGAATGTGGATAGAGAAGGGAAGGAAGGAGAAAGGAGATGGGAGATTCAGAACGCGAATATGTAGGCTAATTAACGGTTACCAATTTGCACCGCCCAGCCAAAGACGGGGGAAGTTCGTGGAGGATTCTACAGTAGCCTGAAAATTTGGGGACAAAACCAATATACACTGACACAACAACGGCCTCTGAGAGGCTGGTGCGTAGGATAAGAAATGGGGGGTGCGAAGGATAGAGCAAACTTCTCCTATGTTTCTCCTGACCGGTACAGTATAGGTACCAAATTTTATTTTCTCGCGGGACTGCTATGGTCGGATAGACTAGCTCCAAGAATAGGACTCAGGCCATTCTCACGAGAATTGAACTCGAATCTCCTACAAGTTAATGCAGCAGCAGTACTACAAATCTACGATAGCTTGAAATCTAAGGCAGCTCCGTCCTTCCTCCGGTAGTTTTATATCCTCTTCTTAATACTAATGTACGAACATGCTGTCGGTAATAATAGTAAGACTATTTTGGTACTGTAACCATTGTTTTTATGATTGCATGTGGTAGTAGATGTAAACCCGACCAGAAATACTTTAATATCTTACTCGGACGTCGTTGGATGGACTTGCATGTGTAATAGCATTAAAGATTTTGGTGTTGTATGACAGATGAATACATCTATCTAGTGTTTCTGAGTTTCGAAAATTATCAAGGTCGTTAAAACAGTTAAAATAACATCGACCACAATATATGCATCATTAGATCTATAGTAGTGTTGATGTGCGACAAAAATAAAAAGAGTATAGTTGTACTAAATATTTATCTCATTGGTGCTAATTAGTTACTCCATTCAAACTTTATAATTATCCTTAATAAATTAACATGGATTGGAATTTATATGTTATGGATAGAAGTATCACAAACAATGAGTCACGACTTAAATATCAATATCGATTTCATAATTATATTTTCTTTAAGCAAAAAATATAATAATTCAGTTGGTCAAATTACCGATACACACGCGCGCCCCCACAAACACATCCTTTATTATATTTTCTGAATTTTCATTTTCAATCCTTTAGTACAAAAGAAAAAATATCAATTGTCATTTTTCATAACAACCAAGAAGAATTGTTGTTTATAAATAAAACAAAATGCAAGAGAAATTTAAATGATTTGTATAGTTAGGAGTAAATTTTAATAAATCTAGTAAAGGCGTTTTCTCTTCGGTTTATCGACAAAATTTATGTAAATCAAAAGAAAAATGATAATAACAAAAGAAATATAGAATTGATGATGATGATGATGATGATTCTTATTTTCTTGTAGTCGTTGGTAATTTTGTTGTAATTGGAAGTGAAAACCCATTCAACCTTACTTTCACCCTTTACTAGGTAGTATCCGGATTAACTGTGAAGAATTATGATGAGAATAATCACCCATTCACCCAGCAATAATTGCTCTCCACCCTCTGCCTCCCTCTTTCTTCAATTCCCGTTATGAGTAAATTGCAATCAGAGGGACCAAAGAGGCGACATAGATGGAGGACCACGTGAAGCAAAGATCAATGTACATCTCCATAAATATACAGACTAGAATTCTTGAACGAATTAAAAGGGAGCGAACATAGCGTTGAGTTCATTTGAAAATAATAATAATAATAATAATAATAATAATAATAATAATGAACTGAAATTAAAATTTAACAATGCATAGATACAAAGCGTTTAATTCCATTTCCAAATTAGCAGTATTAATAGTTCAATACATAGATCGCTAAGTGTTATCAAATAATATAAATATCTTTCCTTTTTTTAATTTTTTAACCATAGCCCTTAGGCTTATATTTAGCACCTTCTATTTTATTGTCGGCCATGATAAAACTCAAGAGTAAATTTTATCTTTATCAAATTATAATAATAAATTATATCAATGACGGATTGGATAATATGATCATTATCAAAGTCTTTTGAAAATGAATAGAAAACACATGTAACCTACATACAGTAATTAGATACCGATAATGATATTTTTTAAAAATATATATTTATATATATATTAAAGATCTACTACTACAAAAACTTCGGATCAAACAAAGCTTTGATCCATCACTACCTAAAAGTTTTTAAGTGTACTGTGTATCCACCATCTGATTAGTATTTTTTCCAAAGGAAGGCTTTAAGCAAATGAATCTTAAACTTTGATGAGGCATTGGTTGGAGTAAAACATCAGAGAGAGAGAGAGAGAGAGAGAGAGTGAAAAAATAAAATAATAAATCCTAATTTGACCTTCAGTCTTGTGGTTTTCCACGCTCGGGAACAGGACTCGATGCAACTCCCTTGGTATTCTCTGTTTTCAATTAATATAAATTATGACCGGGACACGGCGTTTGAATCTGTCAGGTTTATGTCTCTGAGAATCAGGTCATAGAATTCGCCATAGCGGCTTAAAATGTGGAAACACGTTTTTATTTTTTCTTAAAAAGAGGGGCATTTATTCATTAATCCCTTCCTTCCTTCTTCTGAATCATTTGTCGCCGCCCTTAACTAAAAAATTAAGCTAATTATCTAAGCTACGGCACAACAACAAAAACAAAACAAAAAAGTGTAAAACAAAACTTAATCTGTATCGATTTTACAAATCAATTATTAGTATTTTATTAGTACTATACTGCTAGTAATTAATATCACCGCCAGACAGTCGTGATGCAGCAGACTATCAATAAAATTTGTCGCTAGTCGAAATTCATTTATCCGAAACGCGGACATGAATCGAAAATTAAGAGCTTAAAATTGAAATTACCTGAACCAAAAGCAAAATCAGAGAAGTCAACCGATCAAAAGAGGAAAGCCGATCCCCAGATAATTTGAATCGCTGCTGCTGATGTGTTTAGTAGTAGCGGAGAATATTCAGAACTTCAGAAGGACGGTGTTGATCGCCGGTGATTCCTGTTGTGAGAAGGATGGAGGAAGGGAGATCAGAGAAAACAGAATTTTCGGTTTGAGCTAAATCGATTGATGGTTGACGGGAGACAGGGAGTGAGCAGAAAAGGACGTTGAGGATCAGACGTTAATTTCGCGCCACCTTCTATTATGACGGTCACGGGTATAAGGAACATGGCAATAACTTGGTCAATTTATTTTATTTTATTTTTTAAATGTTTCGTTTGGGAGCAGTTGTTCACTGACTTTTTTACTAGGCAACAACCTAATTTCTGAAAGACTTCAAAATACACGTATTATAGATAACTTATCCCAACACCCTAATTTTTATAATTTGTTTCATTTGTTACTAAAATAATTGTTTTTATTTTTCTTTTGATATTACTTTTCAACTAGTGAACTACTATTCTTTTGCTGAAATCGGCTACTTATTTCATTAGAAATCATTAATTAATAATGTTGTAAATTTTCATGTATTTATTTTGCCATTTAGATGGAGATTATTGATAAATTGATAAAATTAATAATATTAGGATGGTTCTCCCTCTTTATATATGCCTATTTATATAGATTCTTTATGCATATTGTTGTATTTTCTATTATATTTGTGGATACTATGTCCTTTAAAATTTTATTTTGTAGGTGTGAATCGTGTGATCAATTGATGTAAATAAGGCTAAAATGAGGTAACATAAAAACTTTGAATGAAAAGTGAAGAATTTTTCCTTTGATTCAATCTGAATTTAGAGAAGTGTAAAGAACAAAAGTTATATATCTTCTTTTTAGCTTTCCATCACATCTAAGATCACCTCATTTAGACTCCGAACAAAGAAGTGATGAGCTAACATGGCATGCTATGTTGATTAACATGGTCGTGCAGGTTTTCAAAGTAACTACTCAATCTCTAACCTCAACATGGCCTGGCCATGTTGACCAACACAACTATTTTGGGTATCAAATTTTGTTTTTTCAGCGCTATTTTTAAAGATCCAATCGTTACATTGGGCAGTGGATTTTGATAGATCTAATTAAGCATGACCCAAGGCATATTGGGAAGTAATTTTTCATTATCTTTTCTCTCTATTATTCCTCTCTTTGTTTTTCATCTCTCTTTTATGCAAAAACCCATTAGATCAAATCATTTGCCCTCGATTTGTAACATCAATTCTGGAGAATTGAAGCACTACATTTAACTCCATCTCTATGATTTTATCTATTGCACTCTTCTATTTCTCTTCTACTATTATGTGTTTGATTTCATTATTATGCTTCATGATTTCAATAATGTATGAGTAATTAATTGTTCTAGGATCGAATTAGGTTTGATTCCATTATTAATTTGATAAATTGATTGAATTTTTGTCAGAATTATTTGAATCGCATTATTTAATTGCTAGCATTTAATTAATTAAGGTTAGAACAATTGATTACTATTTTAATCTAATTGGGTTGTTAATTAAAATTGAAATATTATAATTAACACCAGAACTTAGCAATTGAACGGGAATTGACGACTCGTGAAAGAAGATTAGTGATTCTCCAAAATTGATTGTATTAGCTTGATCTTAATGAGTTTAATTAGATCTATAGCCATGAGAATAGGTTGTTAAATTTAATTAAGTATGATTATCAATTGTCGAAAGAGATTAATTGTTAATTTTGGCTAATCGTTTCTAACGTATTGAACAAATCCAACACAAGATAGATTTATTTATTAAAGTGTATTGGAGTTGTAATTGAAATTTGATCCTAGACTTGTTCCCAATTGATTGAATTTACTCTTAGTAGTTTCTATCATTTTTGTTATTTTATTTACCTATGGTTATCACCCATCCATTTCTAGTTATTAGTTTAGATAGTTAAAAGCAATAAAATCAGTAGTTAACACCGAAATATCTGATAATACGACCTTGATTTGCTATTACGACATCCGTACACTTGTGGATTTAAGGAGACAAATATATTTTGTCAACATTTTATTTCAATAATGGCCTCATTATTTTAATGATATCTCAACCATATTTTCTTTGCTTTATTTTATTTTTAATACATATTGTAAAATAATATGGGGTCAACAATCAGAGGATTAAGTGACCAAAAAAATATGTGAAATAAAAGAAAAAATAAATATGAGGATAAATCGATAAAAAAAATATAATTATTATACAAAATTGCATAATTTTATCTAATTCTGTAATTATTCGGCTACTTTAATATTCTACCTAATATCATAAGTCATTTAATAATTGTTAAATTGTAAAATCGTATAATCCCATTAAAATTTTAATAGTTATGCATAAAACACTTAGGTTCATCACAAAAAACGTTTAGGTTCATAACAATAATAATAATAATAATACTTGTATAATTATAAAAATAATTGTGTCTATAAACAAAAATTATAAAATTATAAAAATTAGCACATATTTATCATACTTACTCATAATAATAAAAAGTATAAAATTTATAAAAATAACCTGAGGACAACATCATCCAATTCTTAATTAGTCATTTTCAAATATATATAAATAATATTAGATGTTAATGCATGTACTTAAAAACCATAATAAAATTTGGATATCTAAGTAAAACTAAATTAAAATATAAAAATACATAAGAAGAATTATTTAAAACACAATATTTCCAAAAAGTATTAAACTAAACATCTACAATACCTAAATAAATTTTATCCAAAAAAAATTTAGAAAGAACCTTATATGATGAACCAAAGTACTATTTTATATTGTTTACCATGCAAATAAATATTACGTACTTACTTTCTTACATGGCATTAACAAATTTCACTTAAATGTGACCGTGCATATTTCTTAACTTAAAAGTAAAATTAATATGATAAAATCTAACAATACTCGATAAAAGCTTCCATGATAGATAAGTATAAATGTCCTTGGGTCTATCTCCAACTATTTTCCTCTTCTTACTATATTTTAGGGCTTTAAGACCTTTTATTTTTTATTTTGTAGCATATTATTAGTCTCCAGCGAAATTTTGGGTGAAATAAATGGAAATAACATACTATAACGATAGTTAGTTAACCCCCCCCCCCCCAAAAAAAAAAAAACCTTCATCATATAAGGTTCTTTTATTTCACCAGCCAACTCAATCCAGAGCAAAACCTTCAACAACGGCGTACACATTCATTTTACGACATCCTAAACCTAATACTGAGAAGCTCCATTTGCAGACAGTATCGAATAAGTAGGCACGTACTCTTTTACATTCTCCTGCTACTAAAAACAAAATATTTTTTATATAACTCTGCCTCCAAAGGTCTCTGTTTATTATATAAACACGTGCTTCCTCGAAGATCACTGAAACAAACAAAACTTCACAGCCTCGATTAGTGTCTCTGAACTTACCAGACCAATTCATGGCGAACCAATGATAATCAATATCCACTCCCCCCTACATTCAAAGTTCTGACACCCTTTATGACACCGGGACCTAGCATGACATCTTCTTTGGTCCAAAACGTCGCATCCTGTATATTGCCGAATATATGTCGCATGCCTCAATCTTCATCAGTGACTCGTTTGATGAAATCAGTAAAAAGTCTTCTTCCATGGTCTCTTCTCATTGTCAGCATAAGAGTTAGTTTTTAGTATTTGACGAACCCAGGATTTTGAGCCTTGCCTAACAGAGACTCAATCTCGCTAGTGTTTAATCCAAGGGCTTTAGCTACAGCTAAACCAGCATACATTCCATCAACGGCTGCACTCATGATTCCTCCAGCATATCCAGCACCCTCTCCAACTGGGTAGAGCCCTTTCAAATATGTGCTCTCATAGGTGTCATCATCACGAGGGATCTGGACTGGTGAGCTGGTTCTTGTCTGAAGCAAACAATAATGATTTTTAATATTAGTACCCCCTTGGGGGGGGGGGGGAGTAGTGTCAAGCACAGACATTCAGAATAACAGTCCAGCATTAGGTATGAGCTCACTGCAAACCGTAACTATAGAAGAATCAAAGTAATCACTTTCTGATGATTATGTTCCATTTAAGAATTCAAACCCTAGAGGGGGTGAGGTGAGGCGGGGTACAGAGAAAAAGAAAGTGGAATACCTCTACTCCATGTAGAAGGGCGCTGTTAGAGATAAACCCTGGCAACTGAAATAGGAAAAAGAGTTCAACTAAATTTGAGAATCTTTCCAAAAGCAGAGAAACAACATAATATTTAGGATACCAGATTACCCGGATGAATAAAACGAACCTCTGTATCAAACATAGAGATCGAATCTTGCAGCACCTTAGTTATATGATCTGGTAATAACTCGTGTAGACTAGCTGCTCTCACCCCCAACCTATAACTTGATGGCGGCACAGACGTTCCTGAGGGTAAAAGAGGCATCAACGTGTCACTCTAAATGAACATCTTATGTAATAAAACACAACTGTACGCATTTTACCTGACAACTTATTTTCCATGAAGTCAGTGACTGTCTGCACAGGAACAACAAGATCTCCTCCTCCCATCATAGCAGCTCTTTGTTCCAGTTCTCTCTGTGAAATATAAACGCTAAAGAATCAAGATTCAATCCAAAGATCAAAACTATCAACATGACTTCCGAGCATCTCATAGCATTCAGGCAGAGCTAGTCTTAAGCTGACAAGTCTTTTCATACTGATGTTGCCATGATAAAAGCCCGTAAGTCCGTATTATCTAGCCTGTCATGCTGAGCTATGAAGAAAAACTAGTACCTGAAATGAAACACCAGCAAGGGGTCCTTTAAAATTCAAAGCATGGAAATCCTTTGATGAGACTGTGACAACAAGGGCCGCATTAGCCCACTTTGAAGCGCGTCGAGAAAAAGACATCCCATTAATACACAGCTCCTTTGGATTTGTACTAGTAAGTACAATCTGAAATGGAATAGTGAGAAATGTCGATCAATTGAAGGGAAAAATATCACTTGCTTAAACATGCTTAGATAGATCATATTGAAGTGGAAAAATTGATCAGAAATTCCAAACAGTATTGAAAACAGAACACGAAGCCAGAGACAAGACTCGAGCAAAGTGATTTTTCACTTACCAAAATAATGTCTATAAGAAATAAAAAATACCTGTCCTCCAGGGCACATGCAAAAAGAATAACAGCTACGACTTTCATCTATCGTGTGAGAAGCTGTGCCATCTCTTCTGAAATATTTGGCAACCTTGTAGTCTGCAACTGGCACCTTTCCACGTCCTCTGTTGATCTCGGTGACTAATTCAGAATACTACATTGACATGAAAGAACTTCCCTTTGAATTTCCATATAGTGTTTTAAGTAATAAAGCAGGATCATAAGGCACCTATAATAGAATAAAATGCATTTGATATAGCCAAATAGAACAGTACACCTAAATTACACGCACCTTACTTCCCCAAAATCAAACATCAAATAAAATCAGCTGCGATCTACTACCAAAATATCAAAAGCTACCCATGCGTCATTCTACATATATGACAGAACTTTGCATGTTTGTTGGAGTGAAGACGCTCATACTTCTTCTGCTGCTGCTTTTTTTCTTTTATTTTCTTCCCTTTTTTTTGGGTGGATGTTCATTGTTGCTTCATATAGAACAAATTGCAAGAAGGCGGTGATGTTTTAATGGGGTACTTCATGAAAAATGATCTAATGTTTCAACTTTCAAGGTGAGTAATACTGAGATTCATCTTTACAGGTTATTTAAGAAGTTCATATCTTTCATCATCAGCCATTTTGGATTGCTTAACACATTATTTACAAGCATATGCATAGTGGCCAAACATGAATATGTCATGACCCTTGTGTAGAACTCACCCCCAAAAGCTAGCATAAGAGGGGAGGGTGCCCTTGGCCATATAAACTATTAATCAATCCCACACTTGACCAATGTGGATTATATCAGAAGATTGTTGTGAATCATTGATGCATAGGAAATACAAATAGTGTCATGCTAAGAGATGGTGGTTTAGGATCAATTTCCACCAAAAATCAAAACAAGGAATGAGGAGAGAAGAGAGTAAAAATATGATCAATAGGCACCTACTGTAATCATATACTCACAACCATCATTCAAGTATTCAACATTTGGAATAAAGGTAAGATTTGAGGATAAATTCAATCAAACTTTTCACTCAAAGTTTGAAGGTCATTCCTACAGTTTGAGAGAAAAAGGCAGCCAAATCAAATTCTGAGTTTTCATGAATTAATGATCTCAATACTTATATGAGTGTGTTAGGTTTCATTTAGTTACAATCTAAAAAAATTAAAAGGATGGTTAAGATAAAAATAGCAGTTGTCTAAGGAGACTAACTTAGCTAGTTTAATTATAACAAAAAATAAATCAGCCATCGACTTTTGTGAGCCGTCGTATTCATCCAAATCAGCCCTCCATGCCCCTTACATCGACCTTGAGGTTCCTTACAAGTTAAAGGGATAAATAAACTAGCTAAGACATCATTTGATTTTGCAAAAGTAATCCCAGTCCTAAGTAGCTACTGTAAGGGCAGGTTTAAGTATAATGATGACCGAATAAAGCTTGATTTCCTTCCAACAAAAAGGACAGCTGCTGTTGTACTTGTTGCTGCAGCTAATTGTCTAACAAAAAATAATGCTAGTCTTTTATGTGGCAGGTTTAAAGTGTAATGAAGGGCTGATTAAAGCTTGCTTTTCTTCCATAATCCCTGCCAACTTGCAGTTTCTGCTACTGTCCTATTTGGCCTGAGTTTATGTGCCCAAAAAGCTGTCCAAAAATTGCTGCAACACACTTCCAAAAATCAGACCTCCTACTTGTCCTTGCTGTCCCTTGATTATCTGTGCCAATTCAGCACAAAAAATGGTGGCAGGCCCTGACTGGCAGCTGGTGCTGCTGCAATTTGACTTGGTTTTTCATCTCTTATGGCTTCCCAAGGAAGCTATATTTGAGCCAATAATTAAGTCACTTAAGAGTTATGGTAGCTTTAAATTAGGCTTACATGGTTTTCATGGATTCATTAACTATTCCATTAATTCTAAGTTATAACAGTTTTCAGGGCCCAAAATATTATCAAATGCTTGGGTTGACCTTGAGTAAGGGCTCTTGATGTGTGTTTAGGACAACAACCAATTCATTATAATTTTTTTATAATAAAATATAAAATGAAGGTGGATGCTCCCACATCAATCATTATATGCAAGGATGTGCTATTTAGTAACTCAGGACTAGGGCTGTATAAAACACTACAACTTCTTAGCCATCCATGGGATAGCGTATCTATAGATCTTTTTGGTACCAAACCAATTTCGGATCTACATCATTGTGATAGTTTATACAGAGATTCAGCAAGATTGCATTACCATGCAAAAAAAGACCATACGGCACAACAGTTTCTTCCACGTGTGTTTGTTCATTTTGGTCAACCACAGAGCATCATCGGTGATCATGAAAACCAATATCTGAGTAAATTTTGGAATGCACTTTAGGGGCTGTTAGACACATAGCAGAAGAGATCTCCGGTCTTTTTCCTCAAACAGATTCATGGTGAGAAATTGCACTTTTTTTTTTCTTTTTTCCTGGAGAATCAATTAACCTGTTTGACCTTACATTAAAGAAAAGTTCAGACCAACATAAATATTGTCTAATTATACATAGAGGTGACAAACAGGGCATATGGGTTGGGGTTGGGTCGGATCAGGTCAAATTGGGTCAGGTTTGTATTGGGTCGGGTCAATTCAGATTATGAGAATATCATGTTGGATTCAGGTCTAATACATCGAGTTTTTTTGGGTTCAGATTCAATTCGGATCTGCAGACTTCGGGTCGGATTGGGTTTGGATCATATGTATTTGGGTCTACAGATTCCGGGTTATATTAGGTTTGGGCCAAGTTAATTCAATTTAGAATTTGTATTAATATCAATTGTTATCGATTTAATATAAATAATAAATTAAATTTTGTGATTTAATATTATTGCTATGCTTATCATAGTAATTTTCATCATAATATATGTAATGATATAATAAATTATTATCATTATTAGTATTATTCTCATAGTTATGGTTATAAATACAATTATAAATATTATTATATACTTAAATACAATGATTGTTACAATAATTATAATTATCATGTTAATTATTGTTATTATCATACTTAATTATTATTATTGTTTATAATGATTATAATTATAATAATAATAATAATAATAATAATAGAAATTTCTATGATCCAATCTGATCAATAATAATATGATATTAAAATAGAGTAAAATAAAATATTACTAATTTTGTTTCATTTGTTATTATATGGGTTACATATTCTTGTTTACATAAAATTTTATTAGTAAGATAGTTTATTAGTGTTTATGTATCGATTTATATGAGATAAAATATAACTTTTATAAATTAAATTTAACTTTAGTTTTAATCAAGTTTAAAATTATGTCCGAGTATAGGTTGAGTTCGAGTAAGTTTAGGCCGAGTTATTATCAGGTTTCTATCTAAATATGAGTCGAGTTCGAGTTAGGTTATTTTGGTTTAGATCATTTCAAATACAAGTCACAATTAAATTAACTAAATTCAAGTCAGGTTCAGATTGATTCGGATTATTTCAAGTTTTGGATTAAGATCATGTTTAACATTTCGGGTCCATGTCAGATTTTGGATTGGATAATTCGAGTTGATCAGGAAATGTAAACTTTGCTAAGTTTAATTATACATCAACTAGAAAGCAAAAGAATTCATAAGTATTTACAAACCTGTAAGGTGTTGATAAGTTCTTGAGGATGCTCAATACGGAAGCCAACCTAGCAAACAAAACAAGTAATGTTTAGGGATAGCATAGGGCAATCTGAAAACAATCATAGAACCCCCTAACACCCTAAACAGAATATATATATGCAAGTTGCCGAAAGGAACCATCATAGTACGATTGTGCCAGCTTTCAAAATGCTTAATTTGATGTATTCTTCTCAGATGCGAAATAATGATGCCATGGCCCTAGTAAGCACCAAACTTCAAAGGCACAAGTTTTGGGAATCCAAACATGGAAGGTCAAGCGGAGTTCCTTTTAGAGAAAAGGAAAATATATCAAATGCACAAAAGGCTAACTACCACAGGCTAATAGGGACAAGAGGGGAAGAGGGAAGCCCTGAGGGCTCTAACCTTTCCATAACCCACTTTTTATCCGTTAGAGGCACATTTCTTGATGCATAAGGGAGCCAGGAAGGAAAAACATAAGAGAGGAGAGATTCACATGGAAGGGAAGGAATACATTAGTTGCCAATAATCAAAGCTGAAAACACATCAAAGATCTAATGCCACATTTATAGGCCAAGATATCTAAGCCTAAGTTTACTTGATAAGCTCCGGAAAATAAATCATAATAAAAAAATATCCATCAGTGAAATATAACTACTTTTTTTGGTCTTTTTATAGATATTTAAAAAGGCCTATTTGGTAAAACAATTTGAAGATTATTCGAGTTTGTTTGGTGAGTCAAATTATTAAATTTTTAATTAATTATTCAATAAGTTGACAAATTATACACCTCCTGTTCTCCTCTCTAGAAACCTGATTTCATTTTACATGTGAGTTACCAAGCACTTGTGACAACAAATTTCCACAGTTTACAAAACACAATCTCATATTATCACTTCTTTTCATTGCATCTTATTAGTTTATCAAACTAGGCCAATGTGGAAAACATACTATGACTCCATCAGTTCTGGGTTCACTAGATCATAGGGTTGAAATCGTAAGCTAATAGTTTTACAGTAAACATGCAAACAGACCAGACACTAAACTAGAACTATTCAAGTAAAATGTATATTTGTCATGACATCCAATTATAATATACTGCAGTTGGTTTGCCCACCTAGAGTAAAAGGGTTAATTAGATACTGACCTCCCGCAATCAACAACTGACAACTATAACTTGAAGTGT
This sequence comes from Tamarix austromongolica, assembly GCA_039764185.1. Classification (NCBI taxonomy): domain Eukaryota; kingdom Viridiplantae; phylum Streptophyta; class Magnoliopsida; order Caryophyllales; family Tamaricaceae; genus Tamarix; species Tamarix austromongolica. Next base: position 27,814,198 of record CM077811.1, on the reverse strand, counting down.
GACGTGGGATGAAGATTTTCACAAGGACTAACTAATAAAATAACATAACACTCAATCAACCAAGTTTCAGAAGCAATTCAATCATATTAGGTCAATAAATTACAAAATAAAAATAATAAACATAGGTCTTTGGACTTAAACTCTCTATACCCTTCAACTAACCAATATTTCACTCTTCTTTCCATCATTGTCAATTCATCATGCCATATCTCTCTTCTCACACTGACACACTCCCTTGAGTCTTTGACTCGCTCCACAACTACCAATTATTAGCACCTATAGAATACCATTACCACAATTATTCACACCTATCGAGTATCACTGCCACAATTATTAACACCAAAATCAACATATCAATAAATGATATTTAACCCTCATAGTTCTCCCTCCACTCAAATCCCCAATCTTTTCCATATAAATTTTACTTGGAAGTTTTCAGTGTTCAAATCCAGAGATCCAAGCTGGACTCGGCACTGTTGCAAACAACAGAGAAACTTGTGATGGTTTGGTGATTGAACTTGCTTAAGAGACCATTGGCCAACAAGTGGATAAAAAAATATGACAACAGCTGCAGTGCTGCACTCTCCTAGCCCACAATGTGATCGGCACTAAAGTTCTATCGAAGCATATTGTTATGTACTATCATTTTAAATTCTAAGGTCGACCTACTTGGTCAGCAATACATGAGTACAAATTTGAAGGGCCTCTTTTTTTTTCCTTTTTTTCTTTATTTCCTGTCCCTAGTTCTGCCATATGTAAAGTAAAGTACTCTTTTTCTTCTTCATTTTGTTTGTAAAACTCACCCCAGCCTAATTCTTTTGCTAGTTACCATTTCACGATGACAGCATATCATATAATTTGAGCTATCAAATTTTTTCACAATCTCAGTTCTTTTTTCTGAAAACTCAATCACTTGAAGCACCATTAGTCAGTTGTTGATAGGTTAGGAAGGGGTACAATTGCAATAAAACAACAACTAGAGTTACAATCAGGGGCGGAGCCAGGGCTTCCGCATGGTGTCCCGGGACACCACGGAGCCCTGGCTGGGATATATAATTTTTGCTTATTTTTATGTATAATATATATATAATGTGTGTAGGACACCATATAGACGACGGACTTGGCTAAGTGGTATGGTGCGTGTGGTTCCCGTTTCCCGGACGACGGACGTCACAGGTTCGAGTCCCGTGGTCCGTCTGTTTTTAATTTTTTTCGGGACATCAAAACGACGTCGTTTTGATATATTTTTCCCCCAAACCCTTACAGCAGGCTTACAGGCCCTTAGCCCTTACCCTCTCCAGCCGTCCAGTCGAGCGAACTTCGACTTCCCCTCTCCAGCTCCTCTCTTCTCTGATCTCTCGACTCTCGCACGCAGACGCAGCACGCCGACGGGCGACGGCGACGGCAGCAGCAACAGCGAACAAAGCTTCTCCACTCTCCAGCAGTCCAGCTCACCGTTTTATGCTCGCTGTTGTTGGCCGCCGAGTCTGCCATAATTTCTTCTTCTTCCACCACGTTTCAGCGAGCTGCGAGCAGGAGCAGAGCAGGCGAGCAGCGGCTGCCTCTGTCGACCTCTGTGAGTCTGTGACTGTGACTCTGTGAGTGGTCTCCGAAAGTTGGAGGTCCATTTTCTCTATTTCTCGCATAATCCGATAATCGCATATTCTCATTTCAGCATTTGGCTAGTATAAATTGTAAATTACAATTTGTAATTGTATTTGTATAAATTATAATACATATGATATGAAATTATGATTCAAAATGAATGATTGAATGTTGCAGCTTGCGTTTTGGTTGTTGGCTTGTTGTTTCTGCGGGCTGCGGCTCTGAGTGTGTGTGGCTGTTGGAGATTGGAGTTTCTTCTGTAAATTGAATGCAGAATGAATGATTGAATGTTGCAGCAGAGTGACTATGTATAAATATAATGTAGAAAATTATATTGCAGACTTGCAGTTGGAGATTGGAGTTTTTTCTGTAAATTGAATGTTGCGACTTATAGTTGGAGATTGGAGTTGCTTCTGTAAATTAGTCTGTAAATTAGACAACAGACTTGTTGTAAATCAGAATGATTGAATGTTTCTTCTTCTCTCGAGTCTCGATGATCTAGTATAAGTTGTAAATTACAATTTGTAATTGTATAAATTATAATACATATGAAATTATGAATCATGAATGTTGCAACTTGTAGTTGGAGATTGGAGTTGCTTCTGTTCTGTTGAATCTGTTCTGCTGCTTGCTTCTGCAGACTTGTTGTTGATTGTTAATCTTGATTGTTTTTCGCATTTCTTCTCTCGATCTAGTATTATACATATGTTCAGACTTCAGTTAAAATTATCGGAAACTAAACTTAAAATTGGTTGTTGGCTTGGCTTGTTGCTTTTGTTTTGCAGACTTGTAAGTTGCCATTGATTGTTTTTCTGCTACTTGCCTGCCTTGCCTTGCCTTCTTCAAATTAAAACCGATCCTCAATTCCTCATCTTGAATTCCTGATCTATGCAGCCAAGAGCCAGCCACTGATAGTCTGCTACCAGCCTACCACGGACGACAATAGTCAACAGTCAACAGACAACTAGAAGGTAAGATATTGTTTTGTTAAATTATTTATGTAATTAGATAAATTTTAAATTAATTTTCAGTTTAAACTATTAATTGATTATATTTATTGTATTAATTGATTAAATTTTTTAGTTTATAGAAATTCTAATTTATGTTGTTAATGTAGAAAATAGAAATTGGCTTACTAATTAGGTAGAAATCAAAATTAGTTTGTAGAAATCAAATTCTTTAGTTAATTCATTAAATTGTTTAATGTCTTAATTTAGGATGCAAGGATACTTTTCAATCCAGCCTAAAAATAGCCACAATAAATCTAAATCTATTAATCAAGTTGTGTTATCAACTTTCGAAAATTTTGACGAATTTATTTAAGTATCTACAAATATTATTTTATTTCAATATCTATTTTAGTATATTATTTACTGAATAAATATACTAGGGACACCATGGATCCAAAATTCTGGCTCCGCCACTGGTTACAATAGTAGAAGAACTTATCCGTAATTATCCAAGAAAGGTTAAAAGCATGTTTACAGTACATTGATAACTAACAATGAAAAACCTAAATATGTAGCACAAATACATAAATAGTGAACGGCCATCAGTGTAGACAAAAAAACTGGAGAAATGCCCCATACTTAGGGGCAAAGATGTAGATAGTAGACATTTACAGTTTCCTATCATGGGTCATAGAAAAGGTGTATTTAAAATACTATTGAAAAAGAACGATTTGTCATGCTCATTAAAGATACCGATATTTTTATTTCTTTTATGACCCATGGTAGGGAAAATCTTCAGATTACACAAATATGTTTGATTTGCCAGTTTCTGATAGACTCGATAAGAGAAAACAAAAGGCGCAAGAAAGGTATCTAAGTAAAACTGATTATTGCAGCTGTAATGGAAAACAAAAAGCACCAGTTTTAAGACAACTAAACCTCAACTAATTAGTCTGTGATTTACCTAAACATGTTTTATTTTAATTAATAACTAAAATAAAAGCAAAGTGTTGATATTTGAATTTCACATGAGCACAAAAACCAATTAAGCCTGAATTATAAAAGAAGACCATCCTAGAAGTCATGGCTGTCTACTGCATTCATCTCTACATTCCCACAAAAATATCAGTTGAATTTGTAGCACATTAAATTGATCACAATTGGTTTCCCACAACTAGTCTTTTGCACCTATTAGCTGCCCAGCCTCTCAGCAAGAAACTGGAATTTACATTTCTGTTCATTTATCAGATTTCATGCCAAGCAACTAGTCCATATTGGAAGTAAAAAGGTAACATAAGTTTGAACTCTGGAATCACTTGAAGGGGTGGTCATTTGGACATGAATAACAAGGTTGCAAGAAAATGAGGAAATGAGTACTTCGGAAACTGGGCATTTTTTTATAATATAACCACCATCTATGTATGTTTTGGAGAAACGGGGACAGAAAACAGGAAAGGGTAAACGTTTCCAAGACAGGGAAATGCAGGGTTGACAGAGTTTCCGTGCAACATAGAGAATGCATAACATAGCAAGACAGTAAGTACATGTTGATCAAGTATATCCAAGAAGCTCTATGAAATTAGGTACTAGTTAAGAAAACCTTCCAGGGAAATGAAATAGAAGTGAAATTATGATGAGGAAAGAAGAACCTACAACGTCTTTGCAGACTGCTATCATGAGAGAAAGAAGCACATCACACCCATAACAAGCAGATTGTTAAATGGTCATGGAAAAGGATACTAAGAAACATACAGCAAAGTCTTTCTGGAGCAAGTTCATATCATGAGAAAGAAGCATCTCATAAACATCACGAGCAGAATGTCCAACTGCCAAGACAACGGCATCACATCCCAACTGCTGCCTCTCAATAGGAGATTTATCTCTAGAATTAGAAACTTTTATTCCTCTGACAGTTTTACTTTCCAGAAGAAGACCATCAAGCTTTGTCCCAAATTTGATAGACACCTGACAATAAGCAACAAAATAACACAATTTATCCTAATTAAGATTACAAGATTAAGGATCAATAGGTTAGAATGAGAAGGATGTTCTCAGCAATGTGGTAAGAATTCAGCTACAAGGAAGCATACTTGGCATCAAGATAATTTATCTGCATGTTAGGGGAAGCATCTGCCATTCAGAAAGCAGTGTCCCAGAGACCCTATGCAATACTAAAACTATCAACGAAGTATACCATTCCACCAAAAGCAGATGTCTGCAATCAAAAGACGCCCTCAATACTTGCATAATTCCAGCCTAAAAGTTCTTCTGTTCTACATCAACTGAATGTGAGGCATAATATAAGATACTGACCTTCGTTCCTACTTTCCAGAATAATCAAGCAAGAAGTGCCTCTTTCAATTTATTAGAGAAAATCCATTCAGTACCTAACAGACTGAATCTGACAATTTTGAAGCACCTGACATACAGCAATGGAGAAGAAGAGGGTGGTTGAATCATGCATACTTGTGACAGACAGAGAAGCCAAAATAGACAATCAACAATAACAGGAACCCAAGTCCCAGCTTACCCTATGCAAGCTTCTACTTGCCAAAACACTGTTTTTAATCTACTGTCCTTTTTTCCATCCAATTTTCCTTTGTTATCAGCAAATGCAGGAGATTTCCTTAAAAAAATAAACCAGGTATATATAAATATTAAATAATTACAAAAGGGTAATAATGGAGGCCAATTTCCTCTAGACCAGAAAATATATATATATATATATATATATATATAGATCAACAAATTTACAGTATCAATAAAAGAGAATCCAGTTCCTAGACTTCAAAACAAGCAGAAGGCATAGCATACAATAGTTACACAAATGGGAGGACAAGACCTAATATCTTTACACCAGAAAATAAGCAAAGTGAATTTGTAAAGCAGCAGCCTTAGCCTCTTCTTTAACACAACCTAATAATCCATTTTTATTCCAAAACAAGTGGAATTTCTATACTACACCTATTCCATATTTGGCATCAGCAACCTTCCTCTACAAGTGATCTTGCTTCAATTAAATACTCTAAAACGTCTTGCAATGAGCATTGCTTAGCTGTTCTATGTATAAACTATGGAACATATATCCTTCATATAGATACTCCCATCCAATTCGCCACAAATTTCTCAGTCAATATGACAGTCATACTGGAAAAGGGTTTTAGCTGCTACCATAGCCATCATTTTCCAATACTTGAGTAATAAGGTCATCATATTTAACAAAATTATACAAGTTAATGCACATAAAACCTAAAAGGATGATCACAAATAATGCTGTGACGTTCGAATTTGAAATAGGAAAAAAGATAAAGGTATGTGATAAGAAATTCAAGATGAGCCAAATATTAATAAATGTAAAGATATTCCATGGATATCATACTAAATTAATCCATCAGGTTAGAGTCACAGTACTATAAGAAACTTAATCAAATTAGGCCATGTGATAATCTCATACTTTAGTGGGAATTCTCTGGGTCTAGTTTTCTAGCTTGTTCTAGATCTGTTTCCAAAATACGAATATCATAGAGGTGATAGGGCACTAGTATGTTAGTCAGAGAATAATTGTTAAATTCAGGCTCCGTTTGGCAAGGTTGAGTATTGCTAGATTATTGCTTCAGGTTGTTTGCTAGATTATTTTCATTGCTGCTTTATCAGATATCGAATTCTTCAATACTTCACTGGACAAAAGTCTGATGGAAACAAATTTAAAACAATACCTTATATTACGGTTTATGATAAATTATTTCACAAAATAAGAAAAAAAGATATGTAGAAGTTCAGAAATGTTAATATACATCATTTCATATTAGTTGTGAGTTACCAAGAGAGATTATTATTTCAGTATTCATCAACAAATAATCTACGGCATGAAACACTATTATATATTACTATTTCATTCTTCTCCATATCATTTCATCTTCCAAATTGAGCCGACATCAGTTGGATTATTTAATGGAAACTCCTAAAATTTTATAATTATTTTTTCTCACTCAAATATTAGTAGGGTAGGGGGGGTAGTGGTTTGTCCATACCCTTCACAAACTTCCATCTTCCATCCATATGTATCGATATGATTTGACACTCCATATCCACAAGATTTGTCTACTGCAAACCATGCACAGAGACCTTAACCACAAGAAGAAGAAGAAAAAAAATATATATATATATACTTAAAAAGAATGAACAAGTTAAAATTATTTAATAGTTCATGTAGAAAACATCGTCTGTCCAATGTCCACCAAATAATTAATATGACTTGCAGAATAAACATAAATATGTGCTCTAAAAAAATTTAGCAGCTCTAAACTAAGAAATACGCATGACACCACGTGGCATGCAGCATCAAACGCCCTGATCACAGAAGAATGCAACATGCCAGCAACAACTTCATCATAAGCACACTAGTGAGTTTGTGTCATAACCCATGGAATCTATATCTTAGGTGATTTTACCAAAGTCCACACTGGGACACAAAGAAAATGGTTTTCGATCAACTTTCAAACCTATCAAGTGTCAACATAGAAAGTGAATGAATGAGACTCACATCCAAGCTTTGAAGATGCTGCCTGAAATTGCGAAGAAGTGGAACCAACCTATCTGTCCCCAAGTGAGGCTTCCCATCAACCAAGATACTAGCAGGAGCTCCAAAATGAACTAATGTCTTCATGACCTGCACAAAGAACAAAAATCAACAACAAAACAACAAAAGTCATAAACAAATCCGAAGGACCGCAGAACATATGATTAAATCCAAACAAAATATTCCATTCTTATTCTTCACTTGTTCCGTAATATGCCCTACACTTGATCTAGATTCTATTCAATGGCATCTACTAATGAAACAACAAGTAGCACACAGAAAAGACAACTTAGTAGAAATCCTTGACAAATAAAAGATCCAAAATATGAATAAGAAAAGGGAAAACATGCTTGAGTCAAGAAATTAGTCCCACCTCCTCATCAAGAATAGAATTTATAACCTAGGTTGAGATAGAGAGAGCTTGTACTTTCGCCCTTATTAGAGTTTCTTTCATGAAGAAGTAAAACACTATACATGAAGATGTTCCGTATTCATTATTCAGTTAAACAAATATCTAAGGAGAACTGTATGCATTTTTTTCTCAAAAATAGAACCAATCATCAATACATTTAAAGAGGTATCACCTTCACCAAGATATGCTTTTCATTGAAAGTATTAAGACCTATCCTGCATGGCCGCATGGTCCCAGTTTCATGCACATGTTTCAAACTACAAAAGAGTTCCCCAGTGATGATGGGTAAACTTTCAACCTCAGGTTCATCACACAGAACCCCTATGTCTATAGCACAAAACCTCAAGTGTACATTATTCCCAAACCATAGCATCCAGGACAATGATTATGTTCGGTCATATATTTACAGGGAATGATCTAACATGACAAACCTAAATCAAATAAACAATAAGCCCATATTCTAACCAGTAAGACTAAATGATAAAAAGATAAATTCTAGTAAAATAATAAAAAGATCACTGGAGCCCAGGTTTACAAAAAGACACATATCTATTTGGACCTAGGCCTTCCTTACCAGGGCTAAACCTGTAGACCCTACATAGAGAGGCATGTAGACTAAATAAAGATTGAGGTGGAACTTTGAATCATAGGAGTGGCTTGTTTGGGACAGATCTTTAGAAAATGGCAGGCTTAGCGACATGCAGGCTTAGAAAGGTTGAACATGGCAAAAGAACTCGACTTCTTGAATCAGCCATCACTCATCAGCCTTTTGGGAGGACTTTGACCCAAACCTAGACTTTTATTACTTGCACAGACGCCGACAAAATGCTTACTCGGAACGACAACTGTCACACAACAGGCAGAAGTAGGTTGTGGAACAGGAGGTGGAGCAGGTAAACTATGAACATGTACAATAGCGGTGGGTCAAAAGTAGGTTGAGGAATGTTATAGCCTTGTTACTTAGCTCAAGAACAAAGGCAATAATCTCACTAAAGTCGCCCCTCATTTCTTTGAGGATAGCTAAAATTCCAAAGTGCTAACCATTTTTTTTTTAGCAGAAAGTGCTAACCATATTAGAAATAAACAAACAGAATTAAAAACCCTTTCTTACAGTCAAACCAGCTTTTGAATTTTAAATGATTCTTGGTTTTTCCCAGTGAGATGGACGGATCATCAATAAACCAGATCTACATCATTTACGACAAGATTCCTACTAACCACATCATCAATATAGCAAAGTTCGAGCATAGTTTTCCTCGTCAAATCTTTAAATGAAATTTCCTAACTTTCCAAAGGGAGGAAAGGGGAAGAGGACTAAAAAAAAGGAGAAGTTTGTCTATCTATTTAAATATATTATTATAAATTGCCAATTTAACTAGTCCCACCCTGATGAACATTAGATATTAATGAACCATGTGTGATTTTGCAGAGCTTGGATTGAGGGTTCAGAAACTTTGTTGTCTGCTTGGATTGAGGTGAATTTAAGTTGAATTAGGTAAAAGAACCTAGGCTAGGTGAAACCAGGTCATTGTTTTAAAATGATTTTTGCATATTTATTAGGTTAACCCTAGGCTAATAAGGCTTGGATTGAGGTAAATTTAAGTGAATAGCCAAAAATCAATGAGAAATTAACCCTCATCTCCTTTAACTATCAACTTGGAAGTTAAAAATATTGGGGTAAATCTCGGATAATTTTTAACCTAAAACTAATGTAGGTTCCCACAAAAAAATAAAAAGATTTGCCAAGTTAACAAAAAAAATTAACCTCACCTAATTTAGGTTAACCTCAAAACAGATAGGCTCTTGAACTTTATTCATCAGGTAAAAGATAATCAAAGAGAAAAGACAGACAGGGATACGGAGATTCTGTTTACAACATCTCAAGGTGGTTGAGGCCGCAAAGGCTGCACATGACATTATGAAAGAGACAACAATCAGGTTGAGATGCCAAGCCAGAAACAAAGAAGGGCCTCCCACGATTGCAAGTTGGGCAAGAGTGACAGAAATACAAACAGATTACTATTTGCTCAATAAGTTTTAGCAACTAAAGCTTATTGCATCAACCAGTACAATCACTACCAGGTAGCCATTAGGATTGTAAGGTTATGGCTACCACTACAATGATTAGTACCACCTGATTGTGATTCTATTACATAATTTTCAGTGGACAACTAAATATGAACTTGGAGTCAGTTAAGTATGCCATCTCAAGTAAAAACAGATACATCTCTATCAAACTTGAAAGGAATAGCTCGGGAAAGAATGAAATGTTAAGACAAAATAGTTCATTGTCTTTATTGCAGCAATAGTGAGCTTCAGAAGTTTAGTTCAAAAATCAAGATACCAATTGAAAGAATGAAAAATACATAGCCTCAAATAAAAAGTAGTAGCATACACAAATTTCAAAACTCTCGAGTAAGCAAAAGAGAATTACCGCCTGAACACTTGCACTATTCTTTCCAATTCGAGTTACAAGTTTTCCATCACTCCAGGTACCTGCACCACCCTGCCACACATAAGTTCTTTTCAAACCGCTCAAGAATCATCCAGAGGCAGGACTAAAGAAAGCCAAATACGTACAATCTATCTCACAGGAAGTGGTCTAATTCGACTCATTAATAAATCTGTGATCCGCAAGCCTTTTAAGAGTAGAAGACACAATCAGAAATAACTTCTTTAAGTATGAAAAGAAATGCATAGGCTAAATATTTGCTTAAGCTGTGGACTAAGAAATGCACGATGAAACCAATTAATGCAGATGGAGAGGAGGCCTCACCCTTTTCAACCATTTTTTGTCTTTTCTTTTTTCTTTGTTTTTGGGGAAGGGGGGGGGGAGAACTATTTGCATGGAAGGCAGAGACTTACAGAGAGTTCATATCTCTCATTTGCTAGGCAAAAAATTGAATGTCCACTTATTAATAGACAGGGAAGGTTGAGAATGTAGAGTAGAGAGAGTGAAGAAAGAAAATAAATAATGTAAGAACATTATAGAGATGATGAATAAGGCTTAAATCTTTCCAATGCAGTGCTTAGGAGATACATCATTAAGAATTATAATCTCGTCCGTATTATTAGTTAGCCCACAAGGCCAGAACTATTACATATCAACTGATATTTGGTGTTATGTAAACCGTATCGAATTATCAACCACAATATCGTCACAATTGTATTTAGTTTTAGCGCCTTTCAAAAGAAAATGCACAAGGACAGCATTTTTTCATAAACAAATCAAAATCTATACGACACACATTGTATAATATCTGAAACACTACAAGTCTGCCGCTGCTGACTGCCTAAGCTATTTGGAGGCACTTTATAGATTTGCTACCTAGATTTCTTTTTTCCATTTCCTTTGATTGGCATAAAAACTCAACATAAGAAATGAATTTCTATTTCCCCCGTTTAACCTTTGGAATGAGCATTTTACAAATGAATATCTAGAAAATGAGGAAAGTGAAACGGGCATACACCTTGTTTTTTCCAATGAAAAATCCACCAACTTGGACAAGATGTTTATTGGCATTTTTTAAGTTACAGAATTCCATTTTCGCACCTTTTTTTATCAAACATGAGGTTTCTGAGAAAACGAAAAGTGGAATTAAATACCCATTATTTTGGCAATTTCAACCATGTAATTGACCATAAAGAAAAAGAAGAAGAAGGGGTGAGGGAGAGAGAAAGTGAATAACAAGAAAGGATGTCAGAAAATACCTCCCCAAAGCAAAAGTTGCTGTCCAACTGTATTATTCGACGAACTATCAGTGCACCAATATCATGTCCTCTTTGTTCAACAGGTTGACCTCGCTCAATCAAGGTGACATCTGCACCAAGTTCAGCAAGAACAAGGGTTGCAAAGAGACCAGAAGGCCCACTGCCCACAACTGCAACTTTGGGCTTGGTCTTTGATGGAGGCTTGAGTGTACCATTACACTGAATGCTACCATCAATTTCCTTCAATATTACACCATGGCCATTCCCTTTACAATCACGCAACATACTGATCAGGTCATATGACATCTTACCCTGAGCCATATGCTCTACAGTTCCAACCTCAGGCTCCAATCGTGAAATGAAGTCCAACGTACGAGGTTCTAGACTCAACAGCTTCTTAACATCCATATCAACTGTGTACACAAATTTTGGTTCCTTCAGTAACTACACAGCAAGAGAGGAAGGATATGTTAATATGATATGGGCTCAAATATATATAATATTGCATAACACAATCTCAGCATGAATTGAAACATATACAGTAATGCATTGGTATATCATTATATAATGTTATAGCCAGAAGGGGGGGGGGGGAAAACACAAACACACACATAGTCATGATGGCATCTAATACACCAAGACGATACCACTTTCCAGACACCCCCTAGTTGATCAGCACAGCAGGATGTTCTCAGCTAGGAAGCCCACAACTATTTAGTAGCTGTTATCAAGCCAACCCTAACACCAAAAAAAGGTGAAAAAAAAACTCACCACCACTCCCCTACCGCTTGTTATACTGGAAAAGGAAAAGAAAAATATTACCGAACAGAGAAACTTGCAATTTAGCATAAGTAATTCAGTATGTCAAGAGATCTCAGATATAGGTCTATTCACACGTCATGTCGGATTCTACATTCAGTACTTGACAAGATTCCAGAAGGAATAATTGTAACAGGTGGATTTAGTAGACAGGTTCACAAATTGAAATTCAACAAATTATTTGGAATAACCAAATATATAGAATTGTGTGATGCACCTTTTTCCAGCAAGAAAATAGGCAGTTTTAGGCACGACTCTGTAGAGTTGTAGCATAGCAAGATTCAAGATGACTTCGCTTGAATAATAGTCGTATCTAGGGATATGTGTGGAATGAAATATATATTGAATTTTTTTTAGCGTATCAATATACAATATCGCCAATACATGATGGTAAAACACATGCAACCAATATAGTCAAATATTTAGACTAAAAATCACCCCTTAACAGCCATGATATAATATTTATCATCACGATGATCTGATACCATAACCACAATTGCTCTGCGGCCTAAATTTATTATAACATTAGGCTTCTGATCATGAAAATGAACTTCAATCGCCCAAAAAAGTCCAGATAAGGATAAAAAGGACAGGCTTTATAGATGAAGCTTCCTTTTACTACAACTGTGGAAATGCATGACTGAGTCCATGTTACAAGACACAAGAAAATTGAAGAAGACTTTTTTTGAGTCAACTAGAAATAAACTAACCACAAGCGCTAGAGAAATTATGCCCCTAAATTTCAAGTTTCCTTGTGCAGACTACAGAATAAGTTGAATAAAAAACTCAAGACTTAATCTCTGCACATACTGAATATATCCACTGAAAAACTTATTACATGACACATAAGAATTTCATCTGATGCTCTTTTTCCTGAATGACTAGCACCAACAGAAGTAGATAAGATAATGGCCTCTTGTTCCATAAATATTAAACTATGATACATAGATCATGTCTCGCGAGTATACCTTTCTAGCATCAAATGATTTCCGCACAACCAAGAATGCTTCTTCCGGCAGCATAGAGGACACCTGCATTCATTTTAGAATCATAAATGCGTCCATACTGATCCCCAACAACAAAAAGGTAAAACTTGAAGTCAAAAGGCAATAGCCCATTTCTTACTTTCTGATATCAATAGTTTCAAGCTGCATTCACGACATCATGTATAATTGATAAGGACAGTATTAGCATGCCTCTGAAATTGCCACAGATCTTGTCGATACATTCAAAATTAAATTTGCAAGTTTTAGAAGTCATGTGAAAAGCATACCCTAGTCGAAAAAGTCCATATAACCAAATAGACATATGAAGTTCTCCTTCTGTTTCACAATAGACGGCATAGAGTTTTCTCATTTTTATTTCATAATACAAGCCCTCTTTCAAGTTCCCATAAAAATGTATAGTTATATTTCCTAATTAATCCTTTCCTGCCCCATTAATATATCTCATAACAATAAAATTGTTAAAGTTCCAATGCAGGCATTTTAGTCAATTCGTGAATCATTTATTATGAAATTTTATAATTCTTAATATGCGTTCTGAAAAACTATAAACCCTCTATTGTAAAACAGATGGAATAATAAATTTTCAGATGAATACTAAGATTCGAAAATGTTTTGGGTGGTTCAATTTTATACTCTTCAACAAGCCATGGGAGGAATTCATACCAACAAAAGCATCAGAAAGTATATATCATATTTATTACATCTGAGAAACATACAGTAATAAAGATATGTCTGTGAGCAAATGAAGAACGTAGTAACGGTGAAATCATGTTGAGGTTTAGACTTTAGATGCTCAGAATGGAGAAAAATAGGTCTATAGACCAGTTAAGGCAAGAGGTAGAAACACAAAAATTTTAATAGGGTAACTATCATTATTAATTTATGACAGATTGACAATGCTATCCAGGAGATACGAAATTTCATTTTATTCAACGAAGCATGTGACAGTGGCCTAAATATGGGAGCATTGAACAAGACGGAGGATTAAAGATATTATTGTTAATTCTTTTGCTGATAAATTATGTCAAAGAAGATTTGAGAAAAATGAAAGGAGGTAAAGCAATTGGATGTGAAGGATTCTCAATTGAAGTTTGACAGTAATTAGATGGAGAGCGCATAAGCTGACTTCATATATCATTCGATGCTATTATGAGGGCAAGTGAGAAATGGTGTATTGGTATCAATATTTTTAGGTAAACGACAGCAGCCAAAAGTTTGAGAACTACTGATGAATTATATTGATGAATCACGTAATGGAATTATGGGAACAAATGTTGGAGCAAGGGGGTGAAAAGAGACTACTATGTCAGAGCAACAACTTGTATCTGTGCTTGGGAGGTTGAATGTAGAGTTGCAGATGCTAACCACTTATTGAGTAGTTTGATGGACAGATGGAGAAATATCAATGACCTAACTGGTACATGGCATATATTTATTTAGAAAGAGTTGATCCTTCAATGTCCAAGCTATTCAAGATATGCATGTTGAGTCAGCCATGCAAGATATCCAAGCTAAAGAATTTTCTAATACAATAGGTTTTCATCAAGGTTCTGCTATACACATATAGGACACTTTATCCATCAATCTTAAGTCTGTTTTACATTTTCTTGTCATAGGATGGCATTCCTGCTTACCCGAAAATCTTTTGATTCCAAAGTAATCCTCACTTATTCTCAACAAGATTTCACCCTATTGCATAGATATTCATCTTTATAAAGTCTAATATGAATAATAATTTGATCAATTTATTAATAATATAAAGAGCATAATTCATGCCCATTTAAATAGCCAATAGCAGTAATACAAATTATGAAATCAAATTTAAAGACAAACAATTGTAGGAAGGTGCAATAGAATGAAACCTTATTCAAAATTGTAATATAGATTATATCATTTTGATGCAAGTGTAATAATTTTGATTTCAACATTAATAACATTTGTATAATTTTTTATGCTCGACGGTTTAGTAGTTTCTACACAATAAAAAATATTGGACACTTAAAACAAAATATGGAAGATTGTGATTCCTGACTTTTTTATTAATTATTGTTTTGTAATTTTACTCTCGCCTATATATTTCCACCTACTTGTTCCTCTAATTTTTTGTGTTTCAACATTTAGACAGCTGGAAAATAGACTGAAAAATGAGCGAGGAAAATTCTTCAAAATTTGGCGACAACTTTATATACATACACAAGGAGCATATTTAACGAAAAAAAAAAATTTGGTCAGAATTAAGAACAACCTTTTTTACTGTAAGAATTAAGAACCACCCTAATTTTTTGAGAGACTTATAGTAGTTTCACCTATCTATTGAGAATAATTATTTCACCTACCATAAGTAACTTTCTAACTTAAATCATAAATATCAAATATTTACAAAAAATATCAACACTTGTTATGGCACTCAAATAATATAATTTTTTCTTAGACTTTCAGTAATTTCCTCCGCATACTATTTTCACCACCTACTCCCACTATTTTAATTTTTAACCATCTACTATTGGTAGTGTCCTAACCTGAAATATAAATACCTCATATTTACAAAAATAATAATGCTTTTTTCTAGCATTCAAATACTACAATTTTACGAGAGAATTATAGTAGCCACTACTGTAACCGTAACTAGTTTTCAAACCTGAAATATTAATATTTACAAAAAGCTCATCTTTATTTTCAAGTCAAATACCATAATAATTTTCTGAATTTCTTACAATGATTTTCTCCACCGCCTATCGTTTGTCCAGACTGAGAGTCCTAATTTTCACTGAAACACCGAAACAGGCGGCTCACATTGGACATATATATATGGTAAACATGGAAATCTAACTAGCTAATTTTAATCCCTGGATAGATTTTAGGTCTCTAACAACTCCACTGAGCTGCACAGTAATTTCACATGCAGTTTCGGGAGGAAGAAAAAAAGGCACAATTTTAGTCTTCCACATTCATATGTAAGTTTTAATCAATAAAACGTAGAAATGGATGGAAATGAAATACCGGAAATTCGAGAACTTTGGCAATTTGTTCGAGAAGAGCCTCAGAGACGCCAAGAAAATCTTTGCCAGGATCCTTCTGAACTTCAACCCCAAGCTTCGACAGCCTCCAAATCCCTTCAAACTTGTTTTCGATGTTAACTTTCTGCTTCTGTGTTTCTTTCAATTTCTTCTTCTCTGACGGATATCGGAGCTTCCCGGTTCTTTGTGACCTTTTAGCGCATTGAATTACAAGGAATTTTGTTGGAGGGAGTGAGGGAGTCGTACTTTCTAGACTTGGTACTGGCAACAAGTATGGAAATTTTGTTTTGGGGGAGAAAACGTGAAGTGAGAGAGAGAGAGAAGCAGCCAACATCTGAGCGGGAGATGAGGTTGAAGAAACCGCTTCTTCTGTAGTGTTTTAGTATTACGAAGCAGTTGATAAGGTCTCGAGGCGGGTATACGGGGGGAGACTATGAGGAAATCATACCCTATTATATAGAAAAATGCAATTTATTATAATAAAAAAATAAAATAAAATAAAATACTAATTCTATCCTCAGGTTCCTAATTCTTATCTTTCGGTCTCCCTCGTTCTCTCCTGTATTTCTAACTCTCACTTTTACTTTCTCGTTCTCTTCTCCCATGGCATAAGGTATATAAGTTAGATCTATGATATTTTTATCGTTGGCTGGTTAGCAAACGGCAGCGAAGTGGGTGAGAGAGCGAGAGGTACGGCGCAGCAAAGGAGATCTAGTGTTGTGAGAGAGGATCGATAATTTTAACTGTTGGAGGCAGTATGAGATCGATAATTTTTACTGTTGGGGGCTAATGGGTTTGACTATACAGGTTAATTGTTGGATATAATTTGTGACAAATATTGCCATTAGAAAGGAAAGTCTAGATCTTGGCCGGAGAGTATTGGGTGAAGTAGGGAATCGGTAATATTTTCTATTAGAGAACAATAGACTTCGGTCATCTATACAATAGAGCTACTAAAAGTTGACATAATCTACTCAATCTAATCCGATTCGAGCGAAATCTAATCTAATAAGACTCGAAAAATTTAGCAACCTGACCCGCCCCAGATCCATTCCGACATTGACCCGACGCGGTACTGACTCGATAAAAATAAACTTGATCCGACCCGATTCTAATACATGATCCGTCATTGACCTGACCTGATAGCGACCCGACCCGTCATTGACCCGACCCTATGCCGACCTGACCCGTCATTGACCCGACCAGCTTCGACCCGATCCAAAGCCGATCCAACAATTACCCGATCTAACCCAACATTAATCCGATCAGACATCAAAATATATTATAATAATAATAAATTACACATATTTTATTATTCATTTAAAGCTTTTAAAAATATCGTATTTTATAAATTATACTTATTTTTTATAATTTTACCTTGGACATTCTTATTTATTAATGATATCCTAATAAGATATATTATTAATAAATAAATAACCAAAATAAAAAAGGCAAACATCCAGTTATAAGCCTGTAAAATAATTTTCAAAAAGTATTCAATTACATCCACTAATCAATCCATTTGAAGAAACTCTTAATAGAAGAACATAATAGTGTCATTTATCAATTATCACCCATAAAATCCAACAAATAATAACTATACCCCGCATCAAGAGTATCTCACATTACAATCCTAAATGTAAAGTTTTAGTTATATTTTTTCTTTTAATATTATTAATTTACTTTAAATATAATTTAGTATTCTACGTTCATCAATTTTAAATTTACAATATCCAATTATTTTTATTAATTATAATATTAATTATTTTTATTTTACATTATTTAATTTTTAATTTATATCAATTTATATATAATAATTAATAATTTATGAAAATATATAAAATTATTATTTAATTTAAATTATGTTTAAAATAACTTATTATAGTTTTTTTTACTATAATAATAATAATTAATAAAAATATTACAATAAAAATACAAACACAATATAATTAATAAAAATATTACAATAAAAATAAAAATATAATAACGTTAATAAAATAAATACAACTAGAGAAATTAATAAGATAAATTATGTAGAGAAATGAATATGAAAAAAAAAGATAGAATAAATGATATAAAAAGTATTGGAAAAAAAATAATACTTTTGTAGGTAAATTTTTTTACTATTAATATTAACCGTGTTATATATATATTCTAACAGTATAAATTGAGCTAAAAATATATTAAAAAGTATCAAAAATCAGCTTCAAGGATCCGTACGACAACATGCATTCGTTAGTTACATGTTGCACTTGTGGCTCACGTACTACACGTATGGATCGAGAACTCAAAATTTTTAAAGCACGCAGAATTTGTAGGTAAAATTTTTTTACCCATAATCACAATTATAAATTAAAAGTCCCTAAATTTGAAATTAGAATATATTTTTTTACACCAGATGCTCTAAATAAATATTAAACTGGTCGAACTATTTTTGTTAGTTATTTTTAATTAAAGTATTGGTATAGTTTATATTTGTGTAAGTTAATGCTATATTTTAATCTCTTGAGACTTTAAAAATAAAATTTAGTTTATTCATAACTAAAAATGCTTTGAAGATTGCTAATATGTATGAGGGATATGGATAGAAATAAAATTACAGAAATAAATTAGAAGTCCAAAAAGAATTACAAGAAAGACGAAAACTAGCTAGAGAGAGAGAGAGAGAGAGAGAGAGAGAGAGTGTGTGTGTGTGTGTGTTTTTGTGTATATATATATATATATTAGGTATAGCTTATACCTAATCGAGAACCGGAAAAGAAGAGGAGGTCGGGCACCGGTTGGGGTTGGGCCTTTTTTTTTTACAAATACAGGTATAAAATAAAATACTAAATATCTAAAATAATTATTGGAAGATTTTATCTAAAATTTATTCAATGAAAATCATTTCGAAAGGATCTGAAGGCTTAAAATTGATAAAAGATCTATATAAAGAATTTCGGAAATATTTTTGGAAGAATCTAACAACGAACGCAAATATCTATATTATTTACGGAAATACATTATAAGACCCCAAAATAATATTAAATATTTACATCAAATTACGCTAATAATATACGATAAACATCTAATATTTTTACTTGTAAAATTTATAAATGCTTAAAGCAATCAAATATAATGCTATTAAAACTTATGAGTATCTTTATTATTTACCTTTGTAAAAATAAAACACATATAACATTCTTATTTCATTTATCTTTACTAGTAATCTTATGATTATATCTAATATATACAATGTAATAAATGATAATTATACATTGTATAGTATTATTATACTCACCTTTATTTTATAAATTATTTCCCTTTGTAAAAATAAAACGCGTATAATATTCTTATTTCATTTATCTTTACTAGTAATCTTATGATTGTATCTAATATATATAATGTAATAAATGATAATTATACATTGTATAGTATTATTATGCTCACCTTTATTTTATAAAACTATATTTTTTTAAGTAATCCAATATTTTAAGTAATCAATTAAATATAATATATGATAAACATCTAATATTTTTACTTGTAAAATTTATAAATGTTTGAATCAATCAAATATAATACGATTAAAACTTATGAATATCTTTAATATTTACCTTTGTAAAAATAAAACACATATAATATTCTTAGTTTATTTATCTTTACTAGTAATCTTATGATTGTATCTAATATTTACAATGTAATAAATAATAATTATACACTGTATATTCTTGTTATGCTCACCTTTATTTTATAAAATTATCTTTTTTTAAGTAATCAATTAAATATAATATATGATAAACATCTAATATTTTTACTTGTAAAATTTATAAATATTTAAAGCAATCAAATATAATATTGTTAAAACTTATAAATATCTTTATTATTTATCTTTGTAAAAATAAAACACATATAATATTCTTATTTCATTTATCTTTAATAGTAATCTTATTATTATATCTAATATATACAATGTAATGAATGGTAATTATACATTGTATAGTCTTATTTTGATCATCTTTATTTTATAAAATTATCTTTTTTTTAAGTAATTAAATATTTTAAGTTATCAAATAAATTATAATCAATGGTAAATATCTTTGTTTGATTCAAAGCGCAATATTTTTTATTATTAAAATTTATAAATATTTTTACTATTTATTTGTGAAAATAAAGCGCATTTAATATTTTTAATTATTTTAACTACAGTATTAATCTTATGATTATTTGTCTCTAATATTTATGATTTATGAAATGATAATTGGCTAGACTCGAATATAAGTCAACCCGTCAAAACTCGACCAAACCCGACCCATTAAGTTAACCCGTAATTAATTGAATCCAACCCGCCAAATTATATGAAATGACCACACCCATCAACTTAACTCAAAACAACTCAGACATAGTGGGACTAACCCACCGTCATATTACATGAAATGACCTGAACCGGCCGAAGCCACCTACTCATATGAACTAGAAAATGATCCGAAACTAACCCGACCCTACTAGTCAAGTTAACCTGAAATTATCCGAATCGGAGTTTTCTTAACCCGAACCTGATCCGACCCGACAAATTAACCCGAAACCGACCCGACCCGACAAATTGACCCGAAATGACCCGCGACCGAAATGACCCTACCCGGAACCGATCTAACAAATTGGCCCGAAATGACCCGACCCGAAACCGATCTGACCCGACAAATTGATCCGAAATGACCCAAACCCAAAATGACCCGACCCAAGCCGACAAATTGAGTAACCCAAAATGACCCGACCCGCCAAAGTCAAATGACCCGAAATGACTCGACCCGTTAATGACCAGACCCGCTATGATCCGACCCGAACCCGACCCGCCCGACCTAATTGTCACCTCTACATATGGATGAGTATTTTGTGTTGCCATTGGGAGATCTAGGTTGGAAAAGATAGATCGGCAATATTTGTCATTAGAGGTAGCAAGTTTCGTCGTTCGAAAGGAAATGGAGCCAATAATATTTGTCATTGAGGGCTAAAAGGTTAGGCGGATGAGGCTGTTGGGGAAGGGATGAAACTGAAGAATTATTGTATTAATTATATTTGTTAATTATAGTTAGTTTGAAAGGTTAAATTTATTAATTATATTTTTAGATTTGTTTATATTTTATTAATTATACTTATTTGTTTTATCTATTTAAATTTATTTAAATCAGTGGGAATAACCACCTAAAATTACATTATTGTATTAATTATATATGATTTGATATTTATTAGATTTATTTATAATTTCATTAAAAATGTTCAATATTGTTATGTGTTTATTAGATTTGTACTTTTGAAAATCAATGCAAAAAGTAATGATCTTAGGTAGGAGAATAATTGTTAAATAATGACTTTGGATGGAGGTTATTATTGAATGTTTTTAATTGTATTAATTAGATAATAGATTGGATTCGCTTAGTTTTTTTTATTAAATATGTCTATAATAGATTAAATATGTTTATATTTGTATTATATTTATTTAGTTTGCTAATTTTTAAGGATTATCTTTGGATAAATTTGGTTGAATTATACAAAAAAAAAATATCAGGAGATAGGTATGGGATTATCGATGAGATTGGTTTTATAAGATACCACAATTAAGTGTATTTAGCTGTTATATTATACTAAACTAATAGTGGTAATTAATAAAATTATTATTGATGTATTTAATTAAAAAATAGATGATTAGTTTAAGATATTGCATTTTAGTTATAGAATTGGGTATATACATCTCTTTGGTTATTATAATATGGGTTGATATTATAATATCTAATAGTTACATTATTGTCACATATGTGTTTATATTTTATTTATGTGATGACTTATTACCTATAATTAATATACTTAAGTTTAATTTACTTAATTTTATTATTAAAATTCAGATGAGTCACAGACAAGATGGAGTAATACTAATAAATAAAATTAAAGGTCGTCGTGTTACTACTTTTTCACAATGTAATAGAAATATTATGGAATAACCTGCTCCAATATTAGAGATGATAGCCAGACACTGACAATTTTTATATATCATGGGGTGAGATGACAATCATCTTTTGAAACGTTTATCGTATATGAGAGCTATAAGTTAATAATCATCCATAACATTTAGAAATAACAGCTAACACGCGTAGGCAAATGATTGGTGCATTGGGTGCATTGTTTGGGATGGAAGAAATACAAGTGAACGAAGTCACTCGAGAGGGTGGTCTTTCATTTAAATGGCTACAATAAGTATGTGAATTATATTGGTTAGGGGATGAGAAAAAAAGCTATCAGGTATTTATTATGGTTGACCGGTCTATCATTATTTATCAATAAATCGGTTGATAAAGTCAATATGTACTATATCCTATTTCTACAATATCTTAGTCGAGTTGAAGGTTATGCATGTGATACAACCACACTTACTTTTTTATATCGACAACTTAATATAATTTCTAGAGGTAACCCTACTCAAATATTGATATGTGTCACTCTATTACAGGTAATTGTATAATTATCATATATATATGCACACACATTAGTTATAAATCTAAAAATTAAATATTATAACATAAATGGATTTATGAACGTTTTTTGGAGTTTAGAGTGAAACGATTTTGGTATGATCTAGACCATCTCCGGTGTATGAGGTGGTTTTATGAATATAAATTTGACAATAAATTAGAGAAGTTCAAGTACTTTTGAGCTAGTATTTATATTATTCATGCATCAAAGGCATGCTCAAATTATCATATTCTTACTATATTATGTTAGCGATATTCGTATTTAGTTTTTTTTTTGTGACATGTTATTTGGGATCCATTGGAGTAGTTGATCCATATAGGAATTGTCCTATGGCATTATATCACGGTTATTTATATTGTTTGGAGAAAGTGAAATTGTATATGTCAAATAGAGGAACACACCAATTTGGATATACACGAGTAATCCCTAATGAGCCTATCAAGCCTACAACGAACACGTACAGAGGTCATTTTGTCAAGAAGCATAAAGTTTATTACACACATATCCTTAGCCAATGATTCTTAAGGCATGAACACATTGGACCTAGATGTTTTTGGACCACCAGCTTAATATTCATGGGACGTGGCTCATGACTATATGGATTGGTATTTCCTATAACTCATAGATATGTATCAGCAACAACGGATAAATATTTGGCTAAAAATCCAAATGAGCATCAAATTACAAGTGAAAGACGTCTTAACGAAGCACGTAAAGCTATCCATCAATTCTATTAAAGAGGAGAACTACCTCAAAATTATCAGCAACTAGTTACATGTATTGAAAATCTTGTGCATGATTTAGGAGATACTCTATCTGGGTGTGGACGTGGGTGTTTGCAATGAGCTTGATTTATTACCGTATGGTTATGTACTTTGATTAAAATATAAATGTTACAATTATAGAATGTAGTTTTTATTTTATTTTATGATTAAGAAAGTATAATCCAACCCATGTTGAACACTAAAATACTTTAGCTGAATAACATACAAATATATCCGATTACCATACATTAAATACTTAAACTATCATGAAAAGGTAATAAGAAAATAAATACAATGAATGGGGTAGGTGTTTGATATCATGGGAAGGCAACAATCATATGTTTTTCCTTTTACACAGAGACTATGTTAGTAGGTGTACCGACTCATCACAATTGTTCATGCGATAGGTACAAACTTACTAGTCTCAGCAAGCTATAACAAAAACCACATTAGAAAAAACCCTAACTTACTAAGCACATATGATCATACCAACACATATCAAGGTCACTTAAGCTACCCATTTTATGAATCTTCAAAGGGTTGATATGAATTTTAAAACATATTGGGGAAATTTAAAACATAGAGGATCACAAAAATTGATTCTTTAAATGAAACATGATTCTCAATAACTAAAAAACTTTATACCAATTTGTAACATCCCAAAATATATTATAGTAATATTTCATTTTGTGGAAGCATAATAGTAATTAAAAAAAGGTGTTATCACTACATCCAAAATAAAAAGGGTACTCCCTATACCTAATCAATGTCGGGTTACAAGATTACAAAATAAATGTGATAAATAGAGGAGAAGTAAGAAAATTTAAATACAATAAGTGAAATGAAAGAAGAGTTTAGATAACCACAACACTGCGCCCACAATCCCAAATATCTCTCTACCCATGCATCATGTTAAATCACTAATATCAATAATGCTTGTAAAATAATGCAATATCTAATCATGGGAATGAGAAAATGTTTATAAAATGAACATGTTAGTACTTGTATATGGAGTAATACTATTAATCCAAGAGGCATATCATCATGCACTCAAGACATATACACTATGGTGATCACATAAGGATATGCATATGATAATAATAATGGTAGCATGTAATTCTGGGTACCATAATTATTCTAGAAACATAGCATGCTGCACATGCTTCATGCTAAGCTTAAGGTAAATCATGTTATAACATAAGATATGAGGACATTCATAACATAACATGAAACTTAAGGTATGAGTCGTATTATTATCTTTACTTAGTTGTTGCAAGATTCCAAACTTAATCACATTAAACATTGACGAGATTAAAGTGGCATAAACACACATTCCAAACTCTTCGAATAAAGTATGCAGTATTTTTAAGGATGAAACTCAAACTCTTCACTTGGGTAAGATAGTGGTTGCGCTCAACCAAAGAGAAGCAATATGCATCACAAAATATAGGCTCTCCATTAAAGTGCATAATAAGTCTCATTTAGTAATAATCTAACTCTACCAAAAATAAAGGGACTTAACTAAACTAGTTTAAATCTAACGAAAAGCTAGAGCACTTACGATAGGATTTAAGGCTAAAAATTCAGCCAAAAATCTTTCCTCCTTATTAATGAGATATCTTGATAATGTGATGTAGGAACATCCCCCTCAAGCACTTCTAAAACACTTATTAATTTCCTTAAGTTTGAAGAATTTAAAACTCTTCTAACTTGGACTATATTAATGAGTTAATTTTTTTTAAACAATGCGGAAGCTATGCAAGCCATCAACTCTTTTCCTAGATGGCTTGAATATGGCTCAACTTTTGGTTGCCATAAGCGACATGACGAACATGATTTTTAGGGCTGATTTGGGTTAAATTAAGGTTATATTCAAGGCAAAAGATAAGAGTTGTAGCAGCCTTTTTTGGTGTTATTTTGGGCATAGGAGATTTCAAAATCAATAAGAAAAAGGGTTGAATTCTTCAAGTCCTTATCAGCTGGAAAGTGTTCTTATCAAGGCATTTAGGGAGTTGAGAAGCAGCCTAGGGGACCAATTTATTGGGGAGAAGATTTACACTCTTTTAGTTAGCTACTAAGAAGGAAGAAGACTTGTCCCTTGCCCTTTTTAGCTAGCAGCTGGTTGTAACTTGTATTATAGGTCATGTGACTTATTTTTTTAATTTATTTTTAATGTGTAAGGTCGGCTTGGGAAGAGGGAATTTGATTCCCAACCTCCTCCCAGCTCGTGGAACAGTTTGTAAGGATGTTGCATTCATTTTGTATTTTCCTAAAAGCCTAACACGCTTATTTTAAGAGCGGAGATGATTCAAATAAAAAGACTTGCCAATCGAGTTAGTTATTAAATTCAGCTTCATTTTTTTTAAGTTGGCTTGACGGTCAGAAAACATCCATTGATAGTTCTTTGATGGCAGTTTTATGTTATCATTGTCTTTGAACCCTTGGTTTATCACGTAAAGACTCTTGTAGTAAGTCATATACAGGATTCTGTAGCAAGAGAAACCAGCTGTGACTTTTGGGTTTTGGCATGTTTTAGAAAAATGCGAAGGTAAAACAGCTTGTATCTATTTTACGCACTACTAGATCAGAGAATGTAAATGATGGTACCGTCTGTAAGTTTAACAATACTAATTTCATTGTTTGAGGCTTGTGTTTCATTGACTTTTGGTGTGGGAACTGCCAGCTATTGCCTACTAGCATTGGATACTATGAAGCTCTTGTCAAATGTTAGAAAATGGTATTGTTCATTGCATCTTAGAGTCAAATTTTATGCTCTATTAGCTAGATGTTAAAGTTAAGAATTACACGTTCAGACATAAGTAGGTGTCTGCCGCATATAGTGTGACAGACCGTAGCATGTCTAATAAATTGAACTGTCCATCGTTGCCTAGTAGTATGGACAAGTTATTATCTAGGGTGCATAAAGACTCTAAACTCCACATCTACATACTACCCTATGGTTGACCTTATGGATAGTGTTTGGTTTGATTGTTCATATAGCTTAGCTATTGTGGCCTTCCGGCGTGTGCACAAATCAGCCAATAAAAGTCCCACTCAAGCTCTCTTAAATGTCACTTAATTTGCCATACAAAAATTAGGCAGGTGCCTACTTAATTTTATTCATTTTGCTTGAAAGCGTCCATTGTCGTCCAATAATATGCACTGGATATTACTGGACTACATTTGGCCCCTAAGGTGATTTTTATTTGACAACAGTGTCTGAACACAGGAAAGCAAGTTGAATAACCTGTACCACATTATCTGTAGACTGAATGTATAAAATATAATTGGCTAAGGGTTGAAGCTACTAGTGAAGTTGTTAGTTTGATTCTTATTGAAAATGGATTGGTTATTTCTTTATGCTTGATTGTCACGCGTAGCATTTATTCTATTAATGGAGATCAGTGTGGTATATTTTTCCTCAAACTGGTTTGTGTTGCAGTATGAAATGATGCATGTCCGCTTCCTTCTAAGTTTTAGGCATAGAAGGTTGTCTTGTTGTTGAACCGATCACTTAATGATTCAGCGTTTGAATGCTTTCAACATTCGACAAAGTATAAATAAAGATAATAATGTTCTCATTCTATTTGCATCATTGATACTCTGTGTACCAATCTAATTTACATCCTTTCTCTTTGGATGCAGCTAGAGCTTTCTATTATTTTCCATTCATGTATGTTATGGACTTCCGTAGGCACTAGATGTGACTCTGTTATGAATCGTCCTAAACCACCGGTAATATTTACATATAACAGGAGGAGGTCTCGAACAGCTGAGCAGAAAAGTCATTAAGGGTAGTAAAGTCTTTATATTAAGTCTTTTTTAGTAGTTTTATTATTAGTAAAAGTTTTTTTATTAGTTTTTAGTGAAAAATACAGGTTAGGAGAGATTTAAGGGATGGATATATCGAATATTCTCTAACAGATATTCAAGAGAGATTTAAGGAGGTGGT
This sequence comes from Tamarix austromongolica, assembly GCA_039764185.1. Lineage (NCBI taxonomy): Eukaryota > Viridiplantae > Streptophyta > Magnoliopsida > Caryophyllales > Tamaricaceae > Tamarix > Tamarix austromongolica. The sequence goes on along the minus strand of CM077811.1, from coordinate 27,786,881 downwards.
TATGAGGAATATATTCCTTAAAGCTATAGGATAAATAGAGGGGGGTTGGGCTGGAAAGGAGCATCGAAAATCAGAGAGAAATAATTGGAAGAGCATTCCTACCTCTCAAAAGTAGGAAAACTTTGTAATTGATTAAATTTCTATTGATTCAGTCGCAATATTATTGAAATTAAGTCAGGTCCTTAATCGGTTGTGTTTGCTTAACTTCAATTCATAGCAAATTTGGTATCAGAGCAGTAAGATCCAAACGGGAAAAACACACCATGGCTCCAAACCAAAACTAGAGGATCGATCAATTGGAGCAGGAACTAGAGTCTCTAAAGGCTTCAATATCAGAGCAAGTGATGACAGTAATGAATGGTGCAGCACATGAATTACAGCAAACCCTGGCTACCCAGATTGCAACAAGCCCGGGAAGAGCCACTACCAGAATAGGGGAGGATCTCAACACCCTGACAGTAAAGGTAGAAGGCCGAATTTCTAGTACCAGGGAAAACTAGGAAATAATGATCTCCCAGATTCGAGATGAGGTAAGGGATACCCTCTCCACCTTCAAAATCACTGATCACACACTGGGAAACTTGGGATATGGTGGAGCAAGCGTTGAGGGTAGAGGAAGAGAGGGAATTGGTGGCGGATGGGCAGGAGGGGGAAACTAGTGGCGCTGCAAAAAGCTTGACTTACCATTATTCAGTGGGACCAACCCAGATGGGTGGATATTAAGGGTTGAGCGGTATTTTGATTTTTATCGCTTAGGTGAAGAAGAGAAGCTTGAAGCTGCTGTGATAGCATTAGAAGGGGATGCTTTGTTATGGTATCAGTATGAGCATAAAAGGAGACCTTTGCGAAGGTGGGAGGAGATGAGAATGATGATGCTCCGGCAGTTTCGAACAACGTCCATCGGCACTCTCTATGAGCAGTGGCTAGATCACCAACAGGAAGGATCGGTTGCTAACTACCGAAGGAAATTTATTGAGCTAATGGCCCCTCTGGACGGGGTACCTGAAGAAATTGCTAAGGGTCAATTTATTAATGGGCTCAAAGGGGAGGTCAGGGCAGAAGTGCGACTACGGGGGCCTACTACTTTAGATCAGGCCATGGATCTAGTTCTGAAGGTAGATGAGAAGATCAAGGCTGGGTCAACGCACAAAAGAGGAAGTGGGTATGGACCAATTGCTGGAAAAACTAACCACACTACTCCAACAAATTTCCACTTAAGCCCCCAAGTGAAAACGGTCAACCCAACCAACTTCCACCTAGTTAGACGGTTGAGTGAGAAAGAACTACAACAAAAACGAGAGCAGGGTCTTTGTTTTCGCTGTGATGAGAAGTGGTCAATTAATCACAAGTGTAGAAGGAAGGAGCTGAGTGTGCTTTTGCCCCAAGATGATGAGGCAGTATTGCAGACTGAGGAAAGTTTGGAATTTTCAGTCCCTAAGGAAATTGAGGAACCTTGCTCAGACCTGGTGCAGACAGAAGTTTCTCTAAACTCAGTAATGGGGATCACAAGTCTAAAAACAATGAATTTAGTAGGTAAGGTGCAGGGGAAGGAGGTAGTGGTGATGATTGACCCAGGAGCAACCCATAACTTTATTTCTTCCGAGGTGGTGGAGAAATTAGGAATCCCAGCGAATCAAACTCAGGCATTTGGAGTATCACTAGGTACTGGGAAAGCATTAGAAGGGGAAGGTGTGTGTAGAGCAGTGGCCCTAGAGTTACAGGAAGTAAATATAATTGAGGATTTCCTTCCACTACCCCTGGGAAATTCTGACTTGATTTTGGGAATACAATGGCTAAAGAAGTTAGGAACCATGACAGCCAATTGGAAGACACAAACACTAAGATTTCAAGTGGGGGGAAAGGCCATAACCCTGCAAGGAGACCCTGCTTTGGGCATAACTAAGGTATCCTTAAAAGCTATGATACAGATCTTGAGGAAGGAAGGACAGGGGTACTTAGTTGAGTTCAACCAAATATGTGGTAATAAAGACCTTGAGAATTATGAGAAAATTATAGAAGACGTTCCCACCTTTTTATAGCACACCCTATAGCAATACAAGTCAGTCTTTCAAATGCCCCGGGGACTTCCCCCACCTAGGGGACATGAGCATGGAATTGTCCTAAAGGAAGGCACCAATCCAGTCAGCGTACGACCATATAGGTACCCGCAAACTCAAAAAGATGAAATTGAAAAACTGATTTCTCATATGTTGAAGGCAGACATCATACAAGTCTCCACTAGCCCTTTTTCTAGCCTAGTATTGTTGGTAAAAAAAAAGGATGGATCATGGAGGTTTTGTGTAGATTATAGGGCCCTCAACAAGGTCACTGTTCCAGATAAATATCCCATCCCTATTATTAATGAATTATTGGATGAATTACATGGGGGCTACAATGTTCTCTAAGCTGGATCTTAAGTCTGGCTATCATCAGATCAGAGTGAAGGAGTTGGATGTTCCTAAAACGGCTTTCAGAACTCACGAAGGACATTATGAGTTTTTTGTGATGCCTTTTGGGCTCACCAACGTTCCAGCCACCTTCCAAGCCTCAATGAATACTATTTTTAGGCCCTATTTGAGGAAGTTTGTGTTAGTTTTCTTTGATGACATATTGGTGTATAGTAGGGATCAGGAGCAGCATGTGTGTCACTTGGCCACAGTGTTAGAAACCCTATAACGACACCAGCTGTATGCTAATGGGAGGAAATATGAGTTTGGGAAGGCACAGGTGGCCTACTTGGGTCATATTATATCTAAGGCTGGAGTGGCAGTAGACCAGGAGAAAATACAAGCTATGGTGGATTGGCCTATACCCAGAAACCTTAAGGAGTTGAAAGGATTCCTTGGTCTAACTGGGTATTACACAAAATTCATAGCAGGATATGCCACTATAGCTGCACCCCTGACTGACCAACTCAAGAAGGATAGTTATGGATGGTCATCAAATGCAACAAGGGCCTTTGAATAGTTGAAGAGGGCCATGACAACAGCCCCTATCTTGGTTATGCCGAATTTCGAATTGCCTTTTACAGTAGAAACTGATGCTAGTGGGTTTGGGGTGGGAGCAGTCTTGTTACAATCAGGACATCCTATTGTATTTTTCCGTAAGATATTGGGACCTCGAGCAAGGGCCAAGTCTATTTATGAGAAGGAGCTAATGGCAATAGTCTTGGCAGTATAAAGATGGAGACACCACTTGCTAAGAAGAAAGTTCTTTATTCACAGCGATCAACAGAGTTTCAGATTTTTAATGCAGTAGAGGGAGATAGGCTCAGAATATCAGAAATGGGTAAGTAAGTTGTTAGGGTATGATTTTGATATCATTTACAAGCTAGGGGCCTCGAATAAGGTGGCTGATGCCTTATCAAGGGAATTTGCTAGTAAGGCTGAATGTGGGGCTTTGATGAATTCAGGAGGCATGTAGTGGAGGGACCTACAGGCTCAGATTCAGCAGGCCCCTTTTATACAGCACCTCAAGCAGAATTGGTAGCTGAGAATGTGGTTCCCAAGGGATACACTTTGGAGCATGATGTGCTAAGGTATAAGGGACGACTCGTCATCCCTAGCTGTTGTCCACTAGTTAAGTCCCTGTTGCATGAGTACCATAACACCCCTATAGGTGGTCACTCTGGAGACTTAAAAACATATCAAAGATTAGCATCTGAGTGGTATTGGCCAGGAATGAGGAAGACAGTAACCAAATATGTACAGTCTTGTGCGGTTTGTCAACAGCAAAAGAGTTCTTCTCTCTCACCAGCAGGATTGCTTTAGCCACTACATGTGCCAAACCAGATATGGGAAGATATTTCCATGGACTTTATAGAAGGACTGCCAAAGTCTCTAGGGTTAGACAACATTCTGGTTGTAGTAGACAGGTTATCGAAATATGCTCACTTTGTGGGTCTGAAACACCCCTTTTCTGCCTAGACGATTGCTGGTCTCTTCACTAGAGAAATTGTCCGTCTACATGGATATCCTAACACCACTGTGTCAGATAGGGATAAGGTGTTTATGAGCATATTCTGGAAAGAGCTTTTTAGACTCCAACAAGTTGCCCTTCACAGAAGTACTGCCTATCATCCTCAATCAGATAGATAGACTGAGGTGGTGAACAAGGGGCTAGAAACTTACTTGAGGTGTTTCATAAATGGTCAACCAAAAACTTGGGCCAAGTGGCTTCCATGGGCAAAGTTTTGGTACAATACAACCATTCATTAAGCTACTGGATGCTCACCTTTTAAGGCTATCTATGGTCGAGATCCTCCATAGTTGGTGAGATATGAATGCGGTAGTACGACAATACAATCCTTAGAAGAACAGCTAATAGAAAGGGATGTTATATTGGATGATTTAAAGGCCCGGTTGATTCGAGCACAACAGAAAATGAAAGTTCAAGAGGATGCCCATAGAAGGGAGGTGACTTTCCATGTGGGGGATTGGGTGTACTTAAAGTTGCAACCTTATAGGCAGCAGACCTTGGCTAGGAGGCCATTTGACAAATTGGCACCAAGATATTATGGGCCATTTGAGGTGATTCAGAAAATTGGGATAGTAGCATACAAATTAGAGCTCCCTTCTACAGCAAGAATCCATCCAGTATTCCATGTCTCTCAATTGAAGGGGGCCATTAGTAGTATGCCTTCATCACCCCAGCTTCCACCTCAACTCACCCCAAATCTGACTCTTGAAGTAGAACCAGAAGAAGTGTTAGGGGTCAGAAATGGGAAGCAGGGAAGCACAGCAAGGGTTGAAGTTTTGATCAAGTGGAGGAATTTACCAGCATTTGAAGCAACTTTGGAGGAATTCGAGGCCTTAGATCAATAGTTTCCTTCTTTCCACCTTAAGGACAAGGTGAATCTTTGGGTTGGGGGTAATGTTATGAATCATCCTAAACCACCGGTAATATTTACATATAACAGGAGGAAGTCTCGAACAGCTGAGCAGAAAAGTCATTAAGGGTAGTAAAGTCTTTGTATTAAGTCTTTTTTAGTACCTTTATTATTAGTAAAAGTTCATTTATTAGTTTTTAGTGAAAAATACGGAGAGATTTAAGGGATGGATATGTCGAATATTTCTCTAACAGATATTCAGGAGAGATTTAAGGAGGTGGCTATGAGGAATATCTTCCTTAAAGCTATAGGATAAACAGAGGGGGGTTGGGCTGGAAAGGAGCATAAAAAATTAGAGAGAAATAATTGGGAGAGCATTCCTACCTCTTGAAAGTAGGAAACTTTGTAATTGATTAAATTTCTATTGATTCAATCGCAATATTATTAAAATTAAGTCAGGTCCTTAGTCGGTTGTGTTTGCTTAACTTCAATTCATAGCAGACTCTTAGTGGCGGTGTTTGTTAGTTAAAAATAGCAAACCATGAAATGTTTGCTCGTTGATTAAGCTTCCTTTACTATTTCACTGGATGAATGTGACAAATTTTAGGCTAGCAAATTGTTAGACAATGTGAAGTGGGATGACAAAGGTTTGGCAGTGGCTATAGCTCAAAATGTTAACACAGGAGCCATTTTAATGCAAGGCTTTGTGATGCAAGGCTTTGTGAACAAGGATGCATTAGCTACGGCATTGTTGTCTCATAAGGCAACGCTCTACAGCAGGTCAAGCCGTCAAGGTCAAGGTTATGGACTAAGGGAGAGACTTCCATGAATTTTATCAATGTGCATGACATCTTTATGGGCTGTGATCATGTCTCTGTAAGTTTATTTTGAGGATCTGATACTAACTTATTTTGATTCAAAAATAACGGTTACTTTCTAGTTTCTAATGATCTTAGTGTTCTAGGTGATATATCTTGAGAAGTCTGATGGCCCAAGCTGTCACACGGGGGCAGAAACTTCCTATTATACTTCAGTGTCCAACATAATGCAAGATCTAGAGGTGGATATCTTCTGACTGCTACCTTTGTGGCTTAGGAATTTATTCTGATGGAACTCTGGTCTTAATTTGTGTGCTAATGATGTGCAGGTTGATGAAAATAAGTTGGCTATGACTAGCTTGTATTCGTTGGAATCAATAATATCCCAGCACAAGGAATCAATACCTAAAGATGGGAAGCCCTCTTGGACAAATAAATTATTGCTGGACAGCCCTTTGCTTTGCTCTAAAATTAGGTATCTCGATCTGCATGATTCTTGGGCTGAACAACTGGATAGCTGCGTTTGATATTGTATCTCAAGGGAGAAGCAGATGAGTTATGTCGTACGCTGGAGCATGATGTGAAGTATTGAGCTGCCTCGGAGATGGCAGGCGTGCTTTATCATGCCATGAACCTTCTGGCTCTTACAGGCGTAAAAATGGAGGTGGCTCTGCAAATCCTCCGAGGGAGATTTTCCAAGTCAGGCAGTGAAGAGAAGAGGAGTCGAAAATTGCAAAACTAAGCATCGCGTGCTTTCACAGCTGGTTCTGCTGATTTGCTGCCATTTACCATTCAGGACCAAACTGAACCATGGATTTAAATAATTGCTTGAAGCTAGCTGCTGTATTCTACTTGGATTTGTTGTTTTTTTATGTGCACGCTTATGCTACATTCTTAAGTGTTGCAAATAAATCTCCGTATGTAGCATGAGCGTGTTTCTTAGGATTACAGTTCAGCTATTGTGATGGGAGTATACAACTATTTTGTGGTGTTCGTACTCTTGATTCTGTTTTTGCTGCTTGAATTATGATGTGAAACCCGTTCTCAAGAGTGTTTTTTTTTAGTAAATAGTATTGTCTCTTTTGGTTGGTAAATGCATGTGACTGTTTTCTCAAGCTATCACTAGTCTCGACTACAATCAGCCAATCCCCCCGCATTGTTATAGAAATTGATTTGGTACAGGTACGGCCACGGGCTTAAATCGCTCTCGTAGCTGTTATTTGAAAAATAATTTTTTATTATATAGAAAATAATTATAAAAAAATTATATTTTACCCCTGCTGACACTTTTCTTTTTTTTTTTAAATCTCTCCCTTTCCTTTCTCTCTTTTCTAGATTTTGGAATAAGTAAACAATTTTTATATAGTATTTATATTATAGGAAAAAAAAAGTTCGGCAATTATTGTCGGCACTAGGTGAGATATTAAAAAAAAAAAAGGAGGGTTCGGCAAGTGTTGTCGATGGAAATAAACGGAGTTCAGTCAAAATTGCCGAAGTAGTGGATGGGGAGCTTATAGAAATTATTGTATTTCTGTCTAGTGTGACCTGCACTGTAATTTCAAAAATATAAAAAAAAATACATAAATAATCATCATTGGATATGCTCGGCTTATATTAGTAATTAATAATATGGTAGTTATGATATCCGATTGCCGTAGAATATATGATTAATTATATTGTGCCTAAGGCTGAGACACGGACATCGAGCGTCTTCTACCAAATCTAACAGGGAAAAAAAAGGGGTTGGAGGCATCGACAATTAGTGCTGATGGGCCAAATGGTATTCGGCCGAAATTGCCGAAGGAGACAGAAGAAAGGGTTCAAGCTTTTCGGCATTTTCTACTGATGAAAATGGACAAGTATCGACATTTTATACCGATGGAAAGGTCGGCCTTGGGTAAATTTTACCGATGCGATGTTAGTTAAATTGCACAAAATTACCGTTATCAAGGTCACTTTCGGGAATTTTTTTCTACGGAGTAAAAATTTATTTTCTATATAACAATACCCATCGCTCCGGAACCGGCTTTGCCACAGCATAAGTACAATTGTTGTATACGCCTCAAGGTAACAAATATTTCAGGATTCTTTGATTCAATAGGGGGGGGGGAATAAATACAAATAACTGAGCACTCCATCTGCAAGTACGGGTTCTGGCCCAAGGTTTACCAGAATAAGAATTTCAGTTCGGCGAGAAATGAGTATCGCCTCCTATGCAAGAAGTATACATATATATTCACAGTTATGGGGTTCAGTTTTCGAACTATAGTACAAGGCAATTTTCTGAAATCTGGAAGGGTTATAATTACCTATGGCATCATCATTGAACACCTGGGACGCTAAGGGATCCACTATTAAGCAATCTCGGCAGTATCTATAACATTGAACCATTGCAACTACTATTAGATTGTCATCTGGGACCAATTTGCAAACAAAATCAAATACGAAGTTTCTATCAAGTAAAATACCTCTCCGCATCTAGCGTTAATCTTCAAACGCACAAAGTCATCAGCCCTCGTGGGACCAATATTCACAATCGCTGTAGATGCACCCGCCTCATGAGCTGCTCTGTTATGTTCAAAATCCAAAATGATTTTTTCAGCACTAAATAATAATACCGGAAAACAAAGATGGAACTGTGTATTTTGATCTCAAACTGTATCCGCTTTCCAATTTTCTTTGTTAAGAAAACCAAGGGAGCAATGCTGCACCAACAAATTCATTTTAGGATTGTACTGGTGTGAGAAAGTTGTTCACAAAATAACAGTGATCTGTGCTTACAAACACTCAAGTTGCATTCAAACTGAAAGGTCAACACTTGCATTAATAAGAATAACATTGTTCTGAACATCAACGACATATGCATAAGCCTCTCTGGTTGTCCAGAGATACTAATGTACGGGCAAACACAAGCAGAACTCCAAGATACTTTTGCATTTCCTACCTTTCAATCATTTCGTCAAACTGACAAACACATTCAATGTCAACAAGATCCCACAGCGATCCGGCTCTTTTGCAAATTCTAGTTCAACCAAATTTCAAGACTAGCATTTGGTTTCCTCTAAAACAAGAGTAGACCTATGTTCAAGGGGAACATTTGATCAGGTCTCATCATTCTTGCTTATCATAGATCTGCAATGTGCATCCACAAGTCCACTTTTTGCATTTTTCTTTCCAAAATAATAAAAATCATGATCATACATTTGCCATAACAGAAAACACGTGTTAATTAAATAATATATGCCAGAAAGGATGAGGTTGAGAATTTCATTCCCTAGAGGAAGATTGAATGAATAAGGAATGCACAAATCTGCAGGTTTCTAGATGAATGCAGACGAAGAACAAATATATTCATCAAGATCCACCAGAAGAAGAAAAGTTCATAGAAAAAAAAAAGACAGGAATAGCTAAAGGTGTTTCTCCAAGAAAATGCTTCCCTTAACTTCTGAAATCAAAATAAAAACCAATAATACCTTACTAGTCGGAAGGCAGACATTGTCATTAAAGAGGAGCCAACAACAAGGAAGGCATCACAACCTTTTGCAGCCTCCATTGCTCGATCTGCTCTAGCTTTGGGGACATTGTCACCAAAGAAAACAACCTTCAAAACAATATAGTGAGCAATAGTGAGAAAAAACAAGTATACAGATCAGTAAACCCAACGATCATATGCTGACAATGTTGCACAAGCCAGAGATGAGCATCCAAAATACCAATGGTGCCAAACTGTTTTGGGGGGAGGGGGATGAAGCTGAAGGGATAATCATAGAAAGATAAGCCAAAAAATGAAAATATGATGCATGAACCGTCAAAATAAAGCTGAGAAGGTTCTAATCTTAAACATAGACAGTACACCAAATAGTGCACCCATCTACAAAATAGAAGAGTAATTTGGGTCAGGTTAGATGCACAGTATTATTTCTCTATTTTTTTTTTGGGTGGGACAGGATGTTACTGAAACTTGGATAAAGCTAGTGATGAATAAGGCCCTCATTGTCATGTACAAAAGCCTAGGAAAATATAACCCATAGAACAAACAATTAAACTAAATCAAATAATATATAACTCCCTGACACGAGCTTAGGGAGGCCAATTTGCAAGTAGCCATATGAGCAACTTAGTTACTCAATTATACAACTGCCAATACAAGTCCTGCCTGTAGCAGGTCTGGGGAGGTCTAGACATAGACAATCACACATCAATGAGCTTGGCGCTAGTAATAGTTCCTCATTTATATAGTGCGAATTTTTTTGAAGCTCATTCACATGACAATATCACAAATTCAATTTCTAGAGCCTAGATAGAATTCACAAAATTCTAGCTGGCAACAAAAACATCTTACATCAGGTTTAAGTACTCCATCACACTCTGGGCATGTAGGGATATGAAAATCTTCCCCCCAGAATTTCTCGTCAATATCAACATCACCATCAGGTCTCATCTTCATGCCAAAACTTTTGTCTGAACCCGGAGTGTCAAATTTCAAATTGTCAATTGCCGTTGCCCACTGCAGGAACCATTAGTTTGTTACTCATTTTTTTTCAAGGGAAATATTCTTAGCAATATTAAAATGTTGCCTAAAAGCAATTCAGAAACAACTTGACTAAAAGTTTTCTTGGCAGCTTGAGTTGATTCACACTAATCAGGGTTGTTAATGAACCGAATTGAGCTGAATTCCCTATTGTTCAAGTTTGGCTCATTTAAAAAATGACCTAAGCTGAGCCGACTCACAAGTCAGCTATAGTAATAAAAATAAGTTAGTTATTTTATTTCATTCCATTATAAGTTCAATTATTAACTTGATTTACGTATGCAAATATTTTTAATTGAACTTAAAAATACAATTAGACATCTCATATTCTTATCTTCATCATAATTGACTAGTTTATACATAACACAGTAGTTTGTTTGAAACTAATTATTGTAAATGAATGCATAATCACTAATTATGTATAATAAAATACTTATAAATGAATCTCTAACAATCTAAACAAACCTTAATCAAGATTCCAAATCATCATCAATTGAGTTTCTAAATGATCATATAAATGAGTTAGCTTATAAACAAAAAAGTTGAGCCCCAATTTGAGAACAGGTTTAAGCTCGACTTGTTTAACTAACTGAACGAATTGAGCTGAGCAAGCAGAGTTGGCTCATTAACAGCCCTAACACTGATCCACCTGCCTTTATTCAGGGGATGTTATACCAACTCCAGAAGAAAGGCCAGATGTGACAGCATTTTGCCTCTTGGTGGAAGAACCATACAATGATATGGGAGCTAGGGGTTCCAAATTGCAAGAACAAAATCCTAGCAATCAACAAGAAAGTGTAAAAACATCATGCATATAACGTTTGTGTATACAATCATTGACTAGAAGAAGCAAGCTAGAAAAAATTTTGGCCTCCTAGTTTACTAACAATAATTGAATAAAGCCTAATCATCAATTTTCTACACCTTTTTTAATGTTTACAATTTTCAAAAAAAAAAAAAACAGAAGCAAAATACATCAAGAAGAACCATACACTTCATCACAAAACACATCACCTTGTCAGGAAACAAATCACTTTGTTACCCAACCTATAAGAAGCCAAAAAGTAAAAAATATCCACCTCTTGCTTACCAACTCACCATGAATACATATGAGGAGAAGGAGCTGGAAAAAGAAAAAGAAAGGGAGCATAGCGTAAAATAATGACACAAAGAGAGGGTACCCATAACAGCCATTGTCATGTCACATACAAGGAGGGGAGTTGAGTTGGATGGTAGAAGAGCAAGAGGTAGACCTACGATTTGGGAGGTTCAGTTTGACATGATGATAAATAAATATCATTCCAGTGGAGCCATGGTATAACTTCTTTCTTTTTTCTCCGTTTTGGTAACCCATTTTGTTTCACTGCAAAGTTAACTTTTCAATCTGATTTCATAGTTCTTTTATTGTTTTATGTTTTTTCCCCTTCCTACAATGAAATTACTTGCAAGTTATATATATATATATATATATTATGAAAAAAAAAAAAACAAAAGCACTAAAATCAATCAGATTATTGCTTTGAATGCAAAACATTGTCCCAATGGCTAACAATTGACAAGTACTTGTTGCTAACAGATACCAATCAATAAAACATCATTCCTTAATTGCAGGAAGCCCAATGGCTATTGGGTTTGCTTTCACATTTTGGGCCATGTCTGTTTAAGCCCAGAAGTTGGATCAAGGTAATCAGAAAAGGGTTCCAAGCTGGCCTGATATGTGGGACAAAAATTCTCAGCTTATCACGACAAAAAGTTAGGACATCACATGCTGACCCGATTTACAATCTAATATTGAATGAAGGGGTATCTTTTGTCTAACAGATAGCCTGCAAGTGAAAGATGCTATTAGAAAACTCCATTGATCATTTTAAATAAAAAGGATGTACACAGCTACTTACCTTTGGATTGAGGGCCTTCAGTTGATTCTGAAACAAATGCCGGGAAAAAGCATACCCACAATCAATACACATAACAGTGTACACAGTCCCATGTAACTCGAGTGGATCGCTACCAGCCCTGTGATGCAGCCTGAGACAGATAACAAATTACCATTGGCATGGTCCTCACAGTACCTTGCCAGTATGGTATTGAGATTGACTACCTGTCAACATTTTGTGTGATCATAAATTTTACTCTTCCAGCTTTCTCAAAGGATGACAATGCAATATGAGCTGAACCAGGCTGTGCTGCAGTGAATCGTCTCCACCCAGCGTAACTTCTTGCCCAGTACCGCCTGCGAGCATGGCTAGATCGGATAAATTGCTGTCATGGAAAGCCAACTAATTATGAGTTAACATATTAAGATGTGAAATAAGAAGCATGACAAAGATTGATCACCAGACAAACAGAAAATTTGGTGGGCTACATATATGCAGCATATTGACACATTCTAGCAAATGCTAGCAAGAAATTACTCACATATGAGCATCTCCAGGACATTGCTAGTAACAGATTACTTTTCGCACAATAATATACACAACTTTAGGCTAAAAAAAGGGGAAAATATAAACAAGAGGAAAATTAATAATGCGGATTTTCTCACTCCAGATAAAGAAGATAAGAAACAGAAATGGAAAGAACACATGGTGAAGATAGGATTAAAGAACATAAAATTATCAGATACCGAAAAACACAGTGCATTCATATCACCTGATGGGTAATTGGTCTAAATCCAGAACTGTAGGCTCCACTTGGGCTGCAAGAAAGTAAATATAAAACAGTAATAGATTTTATGTAGTTGTGAATTTGAAGAACCAAGTCGAGTAACAGAGAAATAGACATTGAAACAATACTAGCTCATGATCATTCCAACACATAAGATAGTATAAGAAATGCTGAATCTAGAGGTCTCAGTTCAGCATATATTCCCATTCAGTTGGCTAATTTAATTGCAATATGATTTATCAGTCATATGTGGGAAGCTACCCAAAATTTGTTCCTCTCATTCAATTAGCTAATTTAATTCATCCTCCATTTGCTCTCCTGAAGCCTGGAAGAAAGGTTTACATTTAACTCCAGAGTACGTGCGATGTGTCCCCTGATACTGTATGACCAGAATAGTCTGTCATTCTTCCCTCAAACTCAAAGTAATAAGTCATCAGCATTATTATTGATGGATAATACTGTAAGAACTGAACTGGGATTGATCAACCCTAATTGTTGCAATCAGCAATGAAACAAGAAGCACTATTTATCTCAGTCTTATGCATCCATATAACATTATTTATGAGTCAGTATCTGATATCCTTATAAAGGCAAATCTCAGTGCTCAACCCTGAGGGGGCATTTGACTTCGGCCATGGTTTACATTATATGGGTGAGGAAATGGCTGTTTAAAGTGTTGATCCTGATTATTTGAGCTGTCATAAAATAAAAAATTTAATTCAAGAGCTGGGATGCAGGAACATTAAGGTAGTATACTATAGAATGGCTGGATTGTCTTTTGATTTGTCACTTTAGCCAATCACAAGTCATAGTGACATTTGACATATCATCTCCATAGTCGGTAAGTCAAGGTCTACTAATTTATATGTGGAACATGCTATAGATGTCTCTATTGACTTGTAAAGCTTTGCCTTGAGTGGATTAGGGACGACAGTGGATCTCGGACCCAACACATAGCAATAACATTGAAGCTAAACATGATTATTATAAGGTTTAAATGATATTTACCACCAAGGAGTTTGAGGATGCTTTGAACTATACTATATTGAATAGTTATAATTTGAAAATTTACAAGAATGAGAAGTAGAGGGCAACTGCTATGTGTATGGGTGAAGCTTGTGATTGGACAATAAAGGCTAGTTAAATATTGAAGGAGAGTTCTTTTTAGGTTGAGACTAAACCATATCAACACACATGCAGTAGAGCTAATAGAATGATCTCATCACAATGGCTTGCACATCAATATGTTGTTAGATTTATAATCCAACTCAAGTGGAAGATAAGAGAGTTAGGGATATTGTGGCTGTTGAGTTGAATGTCAAGCCCACATACTCGAAATGTCAGAGTGAGACTACTAGCTCCTCATATAATTCAAGGAGATTATGAGTGCAACTTTATAGAGATAAGAGAATATGTGGATGAATTGCCAGAGAAGCTTAATGTGGACATATTACTTGTTTTCAAAGGGATGTAAATAGGATTAGGTGCTTTCAAGAAAGGGATTATGGAGTAGAAAGGTCATAGTTGTTGATGGTTGTTTCTTGAAAGGCCTTTGGAATGGGCAATTGATTGTAGTTGTAGGTAGGGATGGGAATGATCAAATGTTTCCTTGTCTATATGGTACAAAATTGAAGTTGGCATTTTTAGTTAATGATTTGTTAAATTTTTTGTTAACTTAGAAGTGGTGACATATTGCGGGGGTCAAAAAAAGCTATTGTTAAGATTCTTCCACTTGCCAAAAATAAGAATTGTGCTCAACATCTTTATGTCAATTGAAATAAGTACAAAGGAATGCTATACAAGAAGCATATTAGGAAAATTGCCAATTCATCCACTTATATGAAGTTTGAAAAACATTTGGCAAAGTTAGAGAAAGTAAATACAAATGTTGCAAAGGACCTCAAAGACAGGCAACCAAAGAGTTGGTGTAGAACATTCTTCTCTTCATTAACACTTGACAACAATATATCAAGGTCTTCGATGGGAGTATCCTTGAGTTCAGATACAAAGCAATTATCACAACATTAGAGGATATAAGAGTGATGTTGACCAAGAATGAAAAACTATTTGCTAGAATTTGAGGTAATATTTGTCTCAACATAGTAAAAAAAAGAATGAGAAAGTGACAAGTAGCAGCAGGTGGTGGAAAGATTCGGGCAATGGGCTTGGCTCTTTGCAAGTGAGGCACGATATACATTATAGATTTTCCTAAGATGAATTGTTCTTTTAGAGAATGCCACATAAGTGCTATCGCTTTCTGTGCATGTAGTGTCAACCACTTGAGAAGCTAGAGAGGAGGTTGAAATTTATGTGCATAAGTGCTACAAACATCTAAAAAATGGAAGAAACAGGTGGAAAAAAATGGAAAGTGAACATATCTAGACACCACCCTTTGTTGTGCCAAAAAAGGGAGTGAAAAACTACAAGAAGAAGGGACCAAGGTGAAAATGATTGACAAGACACAAGGAAGAAGAAGATTGGATGTGAAATAGTTTGGCAAGCACTTGAGATGCAATAAGGGTGGTACTCTAAGTCATAACAAGAAGACATGTAATTAAGAAACTTTACACTAATTAGTTATATGGCTTATGTCATTTGAAGTACCTTATAGAATGTTAGGAAAGGAGGAAAGAAGCATCGTCTATCAACTTATTTACTCTGTTGCATTGAAGGCCCGATAACCGCTTCATCGTCCTTGTAATAAGTTGATAGTCAATGCTTCATACCGTCCTTATCTAGAATTCTGTAAGATAAACATGTGTTAGTTCAAATAATATTAGCCAAAATGTATAACTAGGCTGCATTGCATGTCTTCTTACTATGGCCTAGAGTTCCCCATTTACTACATCCGTTAGCCAAACTGTGTCACATCCACAGTTTTTTTTCTTCATGAGCCTTGTCCATACCTTCACCTTTCTTGAAGTTTTTTTCCTTCCTTTATTAAGCACATCAAATATGGTGGCTAGATATATCCACCTTCCATCTTCTTTTACATGTTTATTCCATTAATTGGGTTGACCATAACATCAAAAACGTGTTTATCTACTATAGTACTTATACACATACCTCTCAACCTTCTCTTTCACTTCTCGGATTACCGATTTATGTCCCATTCTATACAAGAATAAACTCATCTTAAGCAAATTCACAACGTATTGATCAATATTATGCCCCAATTGGAAAAAGTCAATCCCATTGCCTGAGCTTCCATTACTACGGTTATTCTTAGCTTTCTCTATCTTATTTAATATGATAGGGAAAATAATATATGAAATTTTAGCAAATAGTTTTGTATTCTTGATCCTAAGAATCTCTATTATATCATCCACCATAATGAATTAATGATCATTGAATTGCATCTGAACTTAAGGAAGCCAAAGAGAAGAATACTCTACACAAACTTCATAGCATCTGTATTTACTTTCACCAGCTCTGCAAAATCCATCACACATCAGTAAGGTCAGCAGATCATCGTATGAAGAGAAGAGCAACAAGAGAAGAAGAGACAGGATAGGATCGACCTTCGTTAATCAAGCTTCGAAGATAAGGCAATACCTTCTGTAATCTGGGATTCCACATTCGGTGCTAACTCCTGCACCCGTTAACACTACAATGTTCACACTGCAATAAACAAAAAAACAATATATATGCTGTTCAGAGGCAGCTGAGAAGTAAGTCAGTCCTACAAAGATGAAACAAACCCTAATTCTGTTAATTGAAAAGAAGCATCAGGGTTCAAGACCAAGAGCTGGGATTAAATGCGACCAACATCAGGGTAGGGGGGTTATAATGAAACAGGGAGACACGCTCCTAAACCCCTCCCTCCTTCACTCCTCAGTCCTCACCCCAAAAGAAAAAGCATTATAACTTAGCATAATAGGCCCTGCAGCAGCCTAGATGAAATAGAGGAGGAGATGCAAACATGAGATACTAGTATACTACAGAATGTGAAATAGAAGGCACACAACCTCTCATCAAAAAATTTATAAAGAAGATCAACATCCTTGGTGCTAGGAGGAGATGCTTCAGGAACCAGTTTCTTGTGTCTTAGGAATTTTGGTGTTGTGTTATCTTTGGTTCCCGATGCGATTCCAGGAATTGAGATCCCACAACTTGTTTGTACACATCTTACAGAACCTTGAAAATATACCATTTTTCTCGTGATGCAAGATGATTTCCAATTTATGCTTGTTGATGAATCATGATCTGCAGTGATTGCATTAGCTGGATTATGTAAGGTTGACAACACAATACAAGGATAATCAAGTGAAGTCGGAATGTCTTAAGAAGACGAAGGCTTTATTTGGATGGGAAGTTGTTGAGGAGATCTCACTTTAAGAGGGAATTTGTAATGCTTTTCATCCTAGAAAAACTTTACAAGTTCCCTTTTAAAGTGAAATCACTCTAAAACTTCCTCATCTAAATGAAGCCTAAAATCACAATATTAGCAAGATTACCTGTCAGGATAGTTTGCTGTTGTCTTTGCATACACCTGAACATCTGCAAATTCAATATATGACACTCTTAACAATTCCTGAAGACTGCAACTAAAAACACGTAAAAATAAAAGAAAAGCAAACAAAAAGATAAAGATAAAAGACCAAACCAACCAGACAACATGGGATAAAGTAGATCTAAATATGACCATCTAGGTACCAGGTAAATAAATTTCAATGGAATGGCATAACAGCAAAAGTGTTATGAAACTTTAGATGAATTTTATGCATCTTTTCACAGATATGAAAAACATCATAAACATACAACTGAATATTGGAAACTGAAGGCAGACCGTGAAGATCAATATCATAAGAGATAATGAGTTATAATTTGCATACATTATGCAAGGACATAGAAGTAATTTCCAGTCATGCATATTCATACAGCTTATACATTTTGCCGGAAAGGATTATGCTACCATGCACACTGAATGGTACCAGACAGTACATTTATTTATTTATTTTCTTTCTTCTTTTCCTTTTCGGACTCAGGCATATTTGGTATTTCTTGCTGCAGTCAAACCCAAGCTCTCTGAAGAAGAAATCACATTCAAAAACATCTTTCCCACTTCTACTGGTATGACCGAAGTTTCTTCATCTTCTGTTCTTTTTTGCAATATCCACCAATATACTAAAAACTCTACTTGAACATATATTTTTTCTGGATAAAAGCTTTTGACACCCATTCTTCACAGCTGCCTAATGCCTATAGCCTTATTGGTAGCTCTTCTAATCATTCATCTCTAACCCATTATTGTCAGTCTTGGATTCCAATAAACTGCCACTTTATTGCTAATAATCAGCACCATGATATAAAAAGATATATGTAATCAGATTACTAAACCTAGGTGCTCGCACCCTCCAACCCAAGAAAAAAAAAATTAGTGTGTTGAGAGAAAATTACCAATAGTCATAGTTGTCGATTCACAACTCAAAACTCTGTCAGAACCCCAAAGCAGAGACCACTTCAATTCAAGAAAATCAGTCCCACATACCATACTATGGTTCAAATCATATGAATAAATTTGCTGAGCAGAAACCCAAATGATTCTGTTTCTGAAAATACGCCAACCAAGCACACACAACGTCATTGTCCAATATCCTCCAGCCCAACATATTCCCCCTAACACACCCAAAAGAAGAATTTGGCTGCAATTTAAAGAATTATTCAATCAATGATGGCGCCTGCCTAGCAAGGTTTCATGTTCAATCAGACCAATGTTGTACATACAAGTACAGAGCAGCCACAACAAGCCTATTTATCTCTATCGCATTGAAGCTCCATGGAAGTTATTATTATTAGAAACAAAATAAATTTCAATGTGAAAAAGATAATAACAACCAGGGAAATTGGAAAACAATTTATATATTCTCCGGACAAGGGATTAAGGGAACGAAACTTACAGAAAAGAAATGACGGATATGCACTCGGACGGAGACAGACATTGCTTCGTTCCTTTCGATGAACAATTTGGAGACACATAGACTACCAACCGGAAGTCAGGGCCCCGACGCACACATAACGGGCATTCAATATGTCCCAGGCCGCGTTGCTTTTCTATAGCTCATTGTTGGCTCCATTACCCACCGCAAACAAATAAAAAGAAAAAAGAAAACAAAATAAGTCCAGGTAGCCAGGCAGTTCTCACTTCTTCTCACCACTTATGCACGGAGCGGCACCCCATCCAAAAAACGTTCCGAAACGTTTTCCTTTTAAAAAAAATTTTAGCGTCGTAAGTTATATTAAAATTATTCAATTAATTTTTTATTAATAATTAAAATTAATTAATATAAATAATAATTTTTTAAAATATATTTTTAAATTTATATATTTATATATAATATTATTTTTTAAATATTATTTTTGAAAATTTTTAAAAAATAATATTTCTACGTTTTTCTTCCGCATTCCGCTTGCCTACGGTCAAAGGTCATGACTCATGCGCTCTTACCCAAACAAAACATTGAGGTTTCAAATTGTAGTCAAAATTTGCCTACGAATATTTTGAATGATAGCATATCTGCATTCTATACGACTTTTCTATACTTTACAAGCCATCAGCCTTTTCCCGAAAAGTTTGGGATAGGAAAAAGTTGTCTTCTCTCAGCCTTTTCCCTATGTTTCGGATAGGAAAAAATTGCTGCAGAACTTTGTTAACCATTTCTCCTTCTCCTCCTCCTTCTTCTTCTTCTTCTTTTTTTTCTTCTCCTTCTTCTTTTTATAATTTATCCTGCAACCATATATAATTAGGGAGTAATTCTTATTTAATTTTTTTCCTAAATCCAAAAGTATCCTAAACTAACCTAATTAATCTTCATATACTATAAATTAACAAAGAAGTAATATAGATAATCACCATTTTTTTAAAACACACCACATATAATTCTAACACCACACAAATAAATAAAAAATATTAAATAATTCTAAAAAATAAAAGATTTCAATTAAAACTTTTTGACCACCGTGTAATAGTTTTTTAAATTCCTCTTACCCTTACCTCTATCCTCCCTTAATTGCATTATTCTAGGTTATTAATCATTGTTATATTTGTCTAATTTTTATGGATCTCATTTAAAATATTTAATTTTCTATGTTTATTATTATAATTGAAATCATTGATATTTTTTCAATAATTACTACTACATCTTCTAAATGAAACTAAAACCCTAATTACGTCTTGAAAATATTCTATTTTATTATTCATACATTTGCTCATAACTTTATTTTATGGGACTTTTTGAGTTACTTTTGATCATCTAATTTCTCCTAAGTCATTCTAAATTAATCATATTTGAGTTTCTAAAATTTTTTTTATTTTTTGAGTGATAGATCTAAAGAAAGCAACAAACTAGTGAGAGAGGTAAGTGAAAGGGATAGAGGTTCTCCTAGAAATTGGTTCACGGCAAAACCAAGATCAGAAGAGAACCAAGGCGTTGGTATTATCATTTCTTAATTGTAGTTAAATGACTACTTGTCTGTTTGTCTCTATATGGAATTCTAATTCTCCATCATCATGAGTATAAACCATTTATCTCTGGGAATAATCGAGGAAGAACTAATTTTTTTAGATCAATTTTTGTGGATTGGCAGGGCAATGAACCTGTGGTGAGACATTCCTATAGGATCAATTTTTGTGGATTGGCAGAGCAATTTTTTTTATTATGAAATATGGTGGAGAAGGAGGATGATCCTTGAAAGAGGACAATGTAGTGACACTTAGTGTATATTTGGATTGAGGTTAATTTATGTGATCTTGGTATTTATTAAGTTAACTTAGGTGAATATGTCATAACCTTGTTTATTTTAAGGTAAATGGGGGTAAATAGCTAAAATTTATGAACAAATTAATTTTAACCTATTTTAACCACTACTTTTAGTGGTTAACATTTTGTAGGTGAATGGTAGTTAATTTTTAACCTAACATAACCTAATCTAGGTTAGTCCCCAAATTAACTTGCCAAACGAGGTGAAGTAAAAAATTGAACTCCATTGATCAAGTGCAACACCCCATTTTCACAACTTAAAAAAATCATTCTAGTGGAAGCAATTACATAAAATAATTGGTATTACTGTTATACTTACATAAGTCTAGGCTCCGTTGTCTTTCTTATGTTAAATGCTAAGGCTAAATAATTTAACAAAATCAATAGAACAACATAAATAGACTTAATATAAATGATAATAGTTACAGATAATACATATTTAATTACAACAAATGCTAAACAAAATACAAATTAGGGATATAAGAGTCCAAAAGAATAACCAAATAGCAAAATAAAATTTGATAGTAGAACACCTATAACACCCCCAAATTTAATAAATTAAAAATTCATTTTAAAAGTTAATAGCAGAAGCCAAAACACAAAACGTAGGGGTGTTACGCTGTATCTAATATAGAAAAGGCACTCCATATGCCCAATTCATGCCAGGTGTAAGGCAAAAGTAATATTATACCTAAAAATCAGGTGTGAGAAGTATTTGATTCTACCATGATACAAGATACAAAATAGAGAGACGAAATAAATAGTGAAAATATAATACTATGAGTCCAAATAGAGATATAGATATCTAGATAACTATATGTTGTACCAATTCAATTAGCACTCACCGAAGGCAATCACATCAAGCTAATAACCATCAATCACCCACAAAATAGGACATATCTGCTAGTGAGAATGGGCAGCACCTATGAAAAATATGGTCAATACGCTACATATTGAATAAGGTATCAGTATTTTCAAGAAAGGATACAGATAATTATGTGCATTCATAATGGGAAGTAAGCATGCATACGAAATACATAAAATAATACAATATAATTACTGATCCTGACCTCATTATTGGATATAAAAATTTTCATTATTTTATTAATGTTGAGTTCATAAACCCTCACTATTTTTAAAACCGATGGAATATTCTAAAATACCTTTCATGTACAACATAACTAAGACGCTATCATTGTTTGATAGAATGGACCCAACACCTCTCAGGAAAAAAAAATACACTTGATTCACTATTCTTAAATTAATGGAATGGTCTAAAGCACCTTTCAAGGATAACGCACATGAGCCACTATTATTGTTTAGTGGAATTGACCCAACACCTTGGTCTGACTCACGTAATCTTCTACTTTAAATCATTAATGTCCTATCCATTAATTACTCATGTTCGAACTATATTATCATTCACTTTTAGTTTATTGTGGTTATGATAAAGTGAAGCATGGGGATGCTGGAGGGGTGGCACGACTAAGGTAAAAGAGTGGCACGAGTGTGCAACATGCAACACATGCATAGGTCGAGAGTTGGGAACTCGCATGGGCGAGCTGTGCCAGAATTACACGGGTTTGTGAAGAAGGAATGGACATTACACAATTATGTGTGAAACCATGTGCGAGCTATGCGAGTGCACATAGGTGGGGCATGTGAGAATCACATGGTCGTGTGCCTGAATGGAAATAGAAACCAAGCTCGAAGGAAGGAGGGAGGAAAAAAGGATTAGGTAGTAGTGATAGTCGGTGAAGATGAGGGGAGTGATATGGTGGTTATGGTGGTCGGTTTTTCCAAGGAAAAGGCGGTGCTTGGTGGTTGGTGATGATGCATAATGTGGTGGTGGTTGTTTTTCATTGAACAAAGTAGGGAAATAAGAGGATGAAAGAAGATGATCGGGGGTTACTTGATATAAATGGAGGGAGTGAGAGAGCGAGTGGTTGAGAAATAAATGGGGTATAGAGAGGAATTTTTGGAAGGAGTATATATATGTGTGTGTGTGAGTGAGTATGTATGTGTGCATGCACAAACATGCATGGTTGGGGTGAATCGATAGAAGAGGAGAAGGCGTGCATGGGGAAAAATGACAGAGGAGAGGGGGTGCACACACAAAGGATAGGGGCACATAATAAATGTCAAAGGGGCATATCCCTTGAGAATGATGAGGATAGGGAAGGTAGGCATGGAATAGGAAATATGGCCGAAAGAATTTTACATAAGGAAAAGGGTAGGAGAGAGAAAAGGAGGTCGGGTAGTGAGGACGAGAGAAAAATAGAGAAAAAGGAGACAAAGAAAATAAAGAAGGGGGAAAAGGAGGGAGGAGATAAGGTGGGAATTAGAATAAAATAATTTCGATAACGGCACTATTATAATTTAATTATCAACCATAAGGGTTAGGTTTAGCTTAAAAAAATATTAATTACCTGGAATAAATATTGTGGTTAAGTTAAGAATTAGGATTTAGGATAAGGTGGAAATATTAATTGTTTCAATATTAGAATTAGATTAAGATATTAATTACTTAAAATTAGGATTAGCTAAAATTTGGGGTATTACGAAACCAATAATATGTTACATGTCTTATAATAGGATTTTGATGTTATATGTTATGTGCATGCAATACCATGTCTGTAAATTTCTATTGCTTGAAAATCATATTATTGGTGTTATTTAGTTATCTTATTTTATCACATTATGAAAGCATTATCTTTATGGGAAATTATAAACTTATGCAATGTTGCTTTTTTTTTTAGGCCTTGGTTGGCCTTATCATGTAACCCTAATTATATTGGCAGATTCACTTATTATTAATTTTGTGGAGTGTGGCTGTAAATATGACAAGGTGTTACTATGATGGAATATGTTGAGGATCTTAAGATTGTAAATGTTGGGACTTTTAGGGTTTTATGAAGTTTTGGGTAGATCTTAGCTTTAAGAGCATTTAGGTATTTTTAGGATATTTTGAGTAGGAAAATCCATATATAATACATTGGAGTTGGTTGATTGTGGCACATGTTATATGATATAAATTCTTTGAGGCATTTAAGTGAGGTAAGAGTAATTTGGTGATTTTGGGTTAAAAATTAAATTTTGGTGTTTCATAAGTGTTATTTAGGTTAAAATATGTTGATTATATTTTAAGATACTTGGTCTAATTATGAGTAGCATAGGTCCAATAAAATAAGAAATCGACTTAACTTGGGGGTGACATCAGTAGTGTATATGCAAAATGTTATAGCTAGGAATTCATTTTTTGATATTTTATTAATAATAATATTTTAAGAGGTTATTCTAAATTTGAAGGTTTGGTGAGCCTTATGGAGTGGTCACACTTTTTTGTGAATTAGACTTTCAATGGGGCATTTAGGTCTTTTTACTTGAGAAAGGATATAAAGTACCTCGGTAGTGACTTATGTACCATGTATATCTATATTAATCTTGCATGATATTAGTGAGATAACCAAATTATAATACCCCATCCTAAAATACTTTAAAATGTGTTTAAAATTATATTGATATAAAATAAATTAGTTTAGTAATGGAAATAGCTTGAAATTTTAATAAAATTATGAATTTCAAGCGTACTAATCAACTGGTATACTTAGAGATTGATAGTTTTCTTCTTAACAAACCAGTCGACTGGTTTACCTAAACTGATTGATTGGTTATCATGTGATTTTAAATCTATTCTTATTTTTTATTTAAATCCCTTTCTAATGTTTATGAAAACTTCTAACTATATTATATTTGTGCCAATGAGCATATTTTGGAGCTTTAGGATTATTTTTACATTATTTAAATCATTCTATGATTTTATATAGTTATTTTTTTCTTCCAAAAAGCACTTTTTAATACATAACTAACCTTCTCTCTTCTTCCTCGCGTATCTCTCTCTCTCTTTTGGAAGTTAGGTTGTGTGGTTGACTTCGTGCGCCTATTCCTTGACTCACTAACCTACTCATGTTCCTTCCTAATTGCACTTAACCTCCATCACTCCATCAAGTTTGACCTTACATCTTGGTTACACGCACTCAACAATACCAGTCTTATCTCTCTCCCTCCCGTGAATGTTAACTAGCCCTCACCTCTACACCCTCTATTCTTGGTCAATTTTCATTTCTCACTTGTTTTTCTTACTCTTTTCTTGGTGGAAAATTTCCTAATGGTTGAGCATTCTTTCATTATTTTCCTTTCTCCTCCTTACCAAGAAAAAATAGAGGCTTGATCCGGTCCTACTAGATAGCCATCAAGTAGGAGTTTTGTACTAGAAAAATTGCTTTAAGGTAAGACATTCTTATCTTTAATATAAATGAGATTTTTTTTTCTCATTGAGGTTCCATGTTCTTGTTGTGTCTTATGTTAAGCATGGTCTAATTATATTCTAGAATTTGAGCATGTGGTAGAATTTTCTCCTAAAGTTAATCATTGTTGGGTTTCTTTGATTCTATGCATGAATTGATCATTTAAGCATGATTTGTTTAAATGCCTACATTATTATGTATCCATGTGATTCTATGTGTGCAACATGTCATTTTATGTATTTTATGACATAGAAGCATGCTAATATAGTGAAGTTTGGTAAATTTTGGGTGTGTGCATCACAAGTCCGGGTAATGTTTCACCCAGACCAGTCGATCGGTTCATTAAACCCTTCGATTGTTTGTACGAGCAGTTACACAGTTTGGAAATTTTGATAGGTTGATTGTGATATTAGTCAATTGGTTTGATGAACTGGTCAACTATTGTCTATGAACAGTCAATTAGTTTACCAAACCCATAAACTAGTGACCCTACAACCAGAGTGGTCAGGTCTCTGCTTAGACCCATCTACCACCAAACCCATCGACTGGTTCCTATGAACAGTCGATTAGCTAGACTAGCTAGTTGACTGTTCCACCAGTGTTATTTTGGTTCGGGTATGGTACAACTAGACTAGTTGACTAGTCTCAGGGACTAATTGACTGATTCAACTGTATGCCGCCTTGTTCAGTTGTTAATTATTGATACTCTTTTAAGCTTCTTATGTTAATACTTCCACATGATTACAAAATTTAAATTATGATTTCAACCATGATTTCCTTATAATTAATAAGAATCATAATGGTGATAATTAGGATTTAATTGATTAAATCTATTGTCATCTCTAAACACCAAAGTGGTGGCTTTTATGCCTTTGTGATGTGTTTGGTGTTATCACTTGGAATTTATCAATAATGGAATTTAATTATGTTTGGTGCTATCACTTGGAAACACCGCAATTAGATTTTTTTGGATTTAATATGCGATTCATGATATCGCTTGAAAATGTATAATAATGGAATAAAATGTCATTCAAGCCTATTTCTCCAACTTTTAGGGTAGCTGACCGGGAGTAGTGGGCGAGTCACCTTGTAGTTTATATTTTTCACTCAGTAACTATTTCCTTCTCTGTTGGGTTGCAGTCGGTAAGGGGATATGCACATATCTTTGAAGTATATACTATGGCAAACCGGCATAGCATTGGTATCCAATACGAGTGGATAAGGTATCCCATGTATAAGCCCCCTGGCACTTCATATTGTCTATTGCTTAGGCGAGTGTGCTATCCCAAATTTTAGCATTTACGAATGAGACATTCAAGGTGTTGTGGGTGAGGTACTCTAGTACAAGTCCTCTTGATGTACTTCGACCACATACGGTGGGTATGGTATCCTGATTTGTGTTTGCCCTTGCGATAGGTACACTTGATATGTGGTGGGTGTGGACCATGTTGTCTACCCAGAAAAAAGCCCATTTGATGTATCCTGACCCTGTGTGGTGGGTGTGGTATCCCATTGTGTATATTTTACTACTATAACTTTTATTCATGGTGTAGAACTAGGTGTGGGCAAATGAACTATCTTAACAACTCAAAATTATGTGATCACTAAAGGAATAAGTATAATATGATTTATATTGTGTGGATTGTATTGCAGTTACCGTATTAATTATTCTTCCATGATTTTCATACACACATGCCTTGTTGTAGTACTACCATGAGCCTAAGTTTTGATTTATATTAGTATGCTTATCACCATACTACTTTGTGACTTCAATGTTCTATATGAACCTTACCATGTATTTAGGTAGTGTATTTTACCAACATTTCATCGTATTGATACTGCACTTGTGTGGTCAATATGATGATCTAGCTTCTGGTCTAGGGAGTAGAGGACATTTATAGGGGTACAACTCGTAGTTAAAGTATGCTGAGGGTGATGATGTGAGCTAATAGTTGGACATCGCTTGGGGTTAGAGGTTTATGTTTATGCTTAAGAGTTAAGCTAATTGGCTATAGGTTTTTTACCCACTGCATTGGTAAGTTTGTTCCTCCCATTATTTAAACTCTTAGCTTTGATTCCCTGTACTTGGATTTATAGACTCTCATACTCTTTCTATTTATATGATTATCCCCAATTTTATCATCTTGTATTTTTTGTATTAATATTATGAGCATGAATATTTTTTTTTGTTTCATTTTTCCTTGCATCAAATAAGGGTTAATTGATGATTACACATCTCTCATTATTGATGTGGCAGTAACACAACCTAGGCTATATTGCTCAGATTTCATAAAAAATTGTCGGCGTAATCGTTAATGCACACATCCAAACCTCAAGATCACCATGTTAAATTATTTCTATTTCCATCTCTTCAAGTTCCTCTAGCAACCGATTAGTCACCACAAAAGCACTCAAAGAGTGTGACATCTTCCTACTCAAGGCATCTGCAACTGCGTTGGCTTTACCCTTATGGTAGGTCAACTCGATGTTATAGTCATTTACCAACTCTAGCCATATTCTCTACCTTATATTTAAATCCTTCTGAGTGAATATATACTTGACACTCTTATGGTCGGTATATAATCTACATTGAGTCCATATAGATAATGCCTCTAGATCTTCAGCAAAAAAATGATTGTTACCAACTCCAAGGCATGCGTCGGGTTGTTCTAATCATGCTAATTCAATTGATAAGAAATATAAGCCACTAACTTACCATGCTACATCAAAACATAACTCAGTCTATGCTTTGACGTATCCCTGCATACCTCAAACTCGTCTATTCTCAATGGTAGAGTCAAAATCAGTTCCATAATTAATCACCACTCCACTCCTAGAATGTTTCCTCATAAGCATCATCCCACTGAAATCTGGTTGTCTTCTTTAGAAGATTTGTCAAGGGATGAGCTACCTTTGAGAAGTCATGAACAAAATGTCTGTAGTTCCCAACCAAACCTAGGGCACTACATACCTCGAGGACGCTAGTGGGTGCCTTCCACTCAATCACTACTAAAATCTTTGTTGGATCCATGATGAATCCTCCTATTGACACCACATCATAACCCAAAAATGAAACCCTCAAAGTCAAAAATTGCATTTAGAGAGCTTACATATGACTTATGCTCTATTGGGAGTGACAAAATTGTATGCAGGTGTTACTCCATGCTCCTCTCTACTTCGAGATTAAACCAAAATGTTGTCTATAAAAACTAAGATAAAATAATCAAGGAATGGACAAAAAATCCTTGTCATTAAGTCTATAAAGAAAGCAAACATATTGCTAAGCCCAAAAGGCATCACTATAAACTCGTAGTGCCCATACCATATCCTAAAGGTTGTCTCCATGATGTCTGCCTCAACGACGCACAACTAATGATATCTTGACCTCAAGTGGATCTTTGAGAAGATCAAAGCATCCCAAAGTTAGTTAAGAAATTTTTTAATCCCTAGAATCGGATAAAGGTTCTTCACTGTCAGCTGGTTCAAACCCCAATAATCAATGCACAGACAGAGGCTCCCATCCTTTTTCTTCACAAATAAAACTAGTGTTTCCCATGGAGACACACTCTGGTGGATGTATCTCGTGAGACAACAAGTCTCGTAACTGAGCCTTTAGCTCTCTCAACTCTACCAGTGTCATCTGGTAAGGCACCTTCGAAACAAGTTTAGCCCTCGGTACCAATTTAATGGTGAATTCTCTCTTACTTACTGGTAGCATAGCTGGAATCTCCTTAGAAAACATGTCTAGAAACTTTTAAGCAACTGAAATGTTCTTTAACACTAACACATCCTTGTTTAGTTCCTGAATTCCACACAAATACATAGGGTAGCCTCTTTGCAGCAAATAATACAACGTATGGGCAAACACAACTTTTTTCGTAATTATAGGCTTATATCTTCTATAGAATACCCTAGCACCCTAAGGTCCCCACAACATGAATCACCTCATGTAAACAATCTATCACCGCCTTGTACCTCTCTAAAATATCCATCCCAAGGAAAATGTCAAAATTCTAAAGGTCCATCTCAACCACATCCATTAGGAAGTCTACTTCGCCTATCTCTAAGGCCACATCCAAGTAGAGTCTAGTACAGTCCAATCTATTCTGAGAAGGCAACATCACATATATGAATATATAAGAAGATGGAGACAAAGCAACTCTAGTAATAAACAGAGAAGTCACAAATGATAGAGATGCCTCTGTATCAAACAATACATAAACTAGTAGTGAGATGATAGAGAATGTACTAGTAACTATATCTAATCGCTTGTCAGCCTCGGCCTAGCTGATGACATTCAAGTGCCCACTTGAATTTCCTCTCTAGCATCCTCCATGATACCCTCCAGAACCCTAGGTTTGTCCTCCTCCTTGAGGAAATGGGTAAAACCCCTGCAGTATATCCTTAGCCTCCCTAGTCTGACCAGTGGTTAGGGAAAGTACCCTTTGTTATTGTTGTAGCTAGTAAGGCCGATGCTGAAAGGTTTGCTTTTGCAGTATTAGATCAGCGGTCCTTACTGCTAATATTGACCCTACTGACACTAGCACTAAAAAGATTGGTGGCCCAGCTGACCACACTATCATGCACCAACTTCTTCACCAAGTCTAGCTACTTGTGACCTTATCCTTTTCTCACTCCTTAAGGGACTGAATCAGCCTTTTTCCTCAAGTGTACTCAACACTTAGGTAAAAGATACCATAGAACCCTTCACAAGATAACTCAAGAGAGAGATTTTAGAGAGAAAAAGGAAATTATATTATAGATAGATAAGCTCTTAATACAACTCTTATTAGATGATTTCCAAATGCCTCTACCCTCCCTCTATTTATATGGGAAGATTCACACCTTCCCCTTCCGTAGGAAGATTTTAGAGATAGACATAATGAATCTTCCTTTAGGGTTTCTAAAATAGACCATTACGGTTTCTAGATTGATCCTTTAGGGTTTATAGAGTGCTTCTTTAGGGTTTCTAGAATTATCTATACTCATCTATACAAGTGTAGAAAGATCTAAAGACATCCCCCTCTAGAATCATCTAGAGTTATCTAGGAGAATATAGAACCCCATACATTTCTACATACTAATCTAAACTATGCAACGATATTTTAAATTATTTCGAGGCCCATGGAACCTCAATGTAGGCCTCTCAATGCAGCCTGTAACAACACGTTCTGCACCAAATTAGAGTGCCCCGATAAGTTTGTCCTAGATTGTAACACCCCCAAAATTCACTACTGAAAAATTTTGTTAATTAAAAAGGAAATTAGCGGAAGCAAATAAATAAAACGTGAACTTTGGGAGTATTACCGCCACACTTAGTACTAGACCGGTTCACTCATACCGTTCCAGTACTAAGTGCTAAGGCTAAAGGAAAATGAAATACGACTTGCAAGGAATTCAACATACTTAAATCAGAGTAGCGCATCAAATCATTTACCAGAATAAAATCCACCAATGGTGGTTACAGTAATAACATATACATTTAAAACCAAGAATTTAAATGAGAAGGAGAAAAGGCCTAATGGTACCGGATAATTCCTTACTTTCTTTCCCCTTAGCCTACTTGAGTAGCACCTGAAAAGACCTGCAAGGGCACTGCCCATTGAATAGGCATGGGCCCCAAAAGGGAATCCCTTCAGTACTACGGTACTGAGTAACCCTTTAATACCACAATTAAAGACAGGCCCGCAATGCAACACATAGTGCAACTATGTACATATGAAAACAGGGGTGCATACATAACAATCATACATAAAACAAGCTATAATTCACGATTGATACTTTTGGGCTTTCCGCCATGTCATAGTGTAACATTAATACATTCGGGCCTTAAGCCATTATTCCATCATTATTCGATCAATATCATATTTTATATCCATGTGAGTGCGAGAACCCCACTATTATAGCCGGTGGACCGGAAGGTATACACACAGGGCAGAACGCCTCTGACCACTATTATTGTCTGTGGGCCGGAAGATAAACACACAGGGCAGAACGCCTCTGACTACTATTATTTGCCGGTGGACCGGTCTGGGCCCGACTCACATGGTGTTTCACTATAAGTTATTAGTATTTTTCCATAACTTTATTCACATACAATACTGGTTTTATTGAGCTCGGGACCCCCACTATTATTGCCGGTGGACCGGAATATATATAAAATCATCATCCAGGGCACAACGCTCCTGGCCACTATTATAACCGGTGGACTGGTACTCAATATCATAATCATCTAGGCCTGGCTCATTAATATTCCATTTTCAATAATAGTATCTTTCCTTTCTTTAATCAGCACATCAATCATATTTATTTGCCTTAAACGGGAGATCAATAACTCGGGACACAAAGGTACACCGGTCGTACCGGTGCATATCAGCTACTCAGTACCCTTCAACCACGAACCCAAGGACGCAAAGGTACCCTGGTCGTACTGGTGCATAAAGCTAACTCAGTACCCTACCGACAATGACACCTAATCCATAAGTATGCATACCCCCTAACTAGGTCCGTAGAGCTAGAAAGAGTAAGATATAGGGCCTAGCTGGGGCACAAAGGCACACCAGCAAATACGAGAATAATCGTGGACTAAACCACGTCCTTAGGGTAGCGACCCCTAAGGAGTCACCATTCCCGATCTCGAGGTCTTTCACTTTAAGTAATAGTGTCTTAATTAAAGTGATCACGAAAGCACGATAATCTGATATTTATTCACTTTCAATCGTTCCGATATCATTAGTCATTTCTTATTCAGGTGATTATCCAGGATGTCACAGAGAAAACATTAAGGCCATACTAATTATCAAATACTCTTTCTTAATCAGCATTATTTGAATCCGATTATAATAGTCCACAATCATAACGACGTATTAGGTACAAATTACTTATTCGCCCATTACTTATATAATTGCTAAGTATTCCTTCCTTACTTGACAATTTACTCCATTACCCTTTAGGTTGCATAATTACCAAATTACCCCTTGTCCAATTTAGATTACCAAATTATTTCCTACACTTTTTAGATCACCATTCACCCTTCATAATTGCTACACTTATCATATATCCCATTTGGTTGGTTATATTACCAAATCGCCCTTCTCCTTTGTTATAATTACTAAATTGCCCTTGAGTTGGATAAATTACTAAATTACCCTCCTTCATTATCATGATTACTATTTTGCCCCTTTAGTTGGTTAAATAATTATCACTTTATCCTTTAATCGGCTAAATCACCAAATTACCCCTTTAGTTGGATAAATTATCAAATTGCCCTTCTCCTTTATCATAATTACCATTTTACCCTTCTCAATTATTTTAATTGCCATTTTACCCTTTTTAATTATCATAAATTCCAAATTACCCTTCTTCATAATTACCAATATTAATTTACCCTTCTTCATAATCATAATTATCAATTTACCCTTCTCCATATTTATAATTACTATGTTACCCTTCTCCATTATTAAAATTACCATAATGCCCTTTAATTGGTTAATTTACCAAATTACCCTTCTCTAATATCATACTTATCTAATTGCCCTTCTACAATCATAATTTAATTACTAAATTATCTTTCGTCATTATCATAATTACCATGTTACCCCTCACTCCCAAGTTTACCATAATATCTTTTTATTTACAAAATTACCCTTCTACCCCTTACTTCCAAATTACCAGAATATCCTTTTATTTATGAAAATTACCACCATACCCCTTTTACTTGTAAAATTACCATAACACCCCTTTTACTTTACAAATTACTATCTTACCCTTTTACATCCAAAATTACCATTTTTATCGTTCCTTACAAAATTACCATTTTGTCCTTTTTTTCTAAAATTACCATATTACCCCTTACTTATAAATTACCATTTTGCCATTCTCTTATACAATTACCATATTACCACTTACTTATGAAATTACTATTTTGCCCTTTTACTTGAAAAATTACCATAATGCCCTCCTTCATCCAAAATTACTATTTTACCCCTACTTCCAAAATTACCATTCTTACCACTTACTTATAAAATTATCATTTCACCCATTCCCTTTGAAATTACCAAAATACCCTTTTGTTTACAAAATTACCAAAATACCCTTTTTCACTTATGAAATTTCCACTCAACCCCTTTATTCACCATTTTTATGAATTTACTAACACTACATAAAATAATGATATTAGTACTTCATTCTTATCATCTAATTCCACCAACTTGTCATTATTCAACATAATACTCATTAGCAACTACATACATTAGATCACATACTTCATAAGCATAATTACTAAAATACCCTTAGACAATAATATTACTCATGCATTAGCAACACAATACATCATAAACAAGCATTTAATATTTCCATCAATAATCAAATTTCTTCCTTAATTATCATACCTACACATGGCACAAAGGTTATCATACTTTTCTTTTTTATCAAGCAATATAAGCAACCATATATATATATCATGCTAAGCACACAAACCATGCATAAAATCATACTAAATCCCTAATGTGCTAGCATACGTTTTTCCATGTATTTAAGGGAGGATTAACGGTTACCTTAATCCAGCAAAATATCAAATCTTACCGGTATCGCGGTTAAAGATTTAAGCTTTAATTAGTAACTCAACACCTAAAATAATATCAACCATTATTATGTTAGAAATAAGAAATTAAAAGGATAAACTTTATAAAAATTTATTTAATAATAAAACACTTTAATTAATTATTAATATACCTCAAAAATTTTCCAAATAAAATCCAAAACAAGGGGGAGCTCACGCTGCATGAGCAGCGTGAATCTCATGCAGAAATGAGAGGGGAAAAGGGCTCGAAGAGGGTGAAGGAAGAAAAATAAGCCATTTTCGGGTTGGGGTCTTTGGGCTAGAAAAGAGGGTAGATGGGGGAGGTTTCAAGGCAAGGGAATGGTGCAGAAGTGAAGAGGGGATGTAGGTATAGGCTAAGGGTGGTTTCACAGTGGCATAGGGCGGCGGAGACAGCGGCGGCAAGGCGGCGAAGTTGGCTGCCGAGATGGGTCGAGGTGGAGGGGTTGAGAAGAAGGGAAAAGAGAAGGGAAAAATGAAGAGGTTAAAGGGCTATTTTCGGCCAACTGATGCATGGCGGTGGTAGAGGGGGTTGTAGGGTGTCGAATGGTGGGTTGGGTGGCAGTAGAGGTGGCCGGACGGCGGCGGAAGTGGCGGTTGCAGGTGGCTAGGCGGTAAGGGAAAAACTGGGGAGAAAAAGGAAGAGGTGGAGAAGGGAGGAAGTGTAGGGGCTTGAAGGTGGCTTGGGGCGTCTCATGGTGGTGCAGGGTGGTAATAGGTGGTGGCAGAAGGCGGCGCAGGGGTTGGGCGTGGTGGTTTAAGTGGCGGCGATCAATAACCGGGAAAGAAAAATGGGGGAGAAGGAAGGAGAGAAGAGGGAGCTCGGGGAAGGAGTAGGGATCAAAAAATGGGGCATAAGGAAGCTGGAGAGATGAAGAAAAAGGAGAGGGAGAAGAGTGGGGCAGGGGCTGACCGGTGAGAGGACGAAGGGTGGTAGGTGGTGGTCGGTTGGCAGGGGAAAGAGAGGGAAGAAGAAGGAAAGGGAGAGGGGCACGCGGGGTGTGGTCCAAGAGATGGTTTGGCTCGAAAAAGGAAAGAAAATGACAGGGGAAGATAGAGAGGGAGAGGGAGCAGGTGGTGGCAGCTGCAGGGCGGTGGTTGCAGGTGGTCGGATGCTCGACAATGGCAGAACTGGTGCTGGTTGGGCGTGGGAGAAGAAGAGAGGAGAAGAAGGTTGGCGGGCGGCTAGACCGGCGCAGGAAAAGAAGAGAGCCGGCCGGTCCGAAAAAACAAGGAAGGAGGGCAGGCTGGGTGTGCTGGGCGGCGCGCGAGGAAGAGAAGGGAGGAAGCGGGCCGAAGGCCCAATAGCGCGGGGGAGGCTGGCCTGGTGAGGTAGCCCGAGGGAAGAGAAAAAAAGAAAAAGAAAAGAAGAAAGAGGAAGAAAGGGAAAAAAGGGGAAAAAGGGAATGGAAAAATAAGGAAAGATAAAATAATTTAATTTATAAAATCATAACATGTAATATTCTTGATAAATTATTTAGTTTAATAATTTAATTCATTATAATCTAATATATTAATTTAAAAAGGATAAGGTTAGTAAAATATTAGTTTGAAAAATTATTTAAATAAAATAATATGATAAATAGCAAAATATTTATTTTTAATTTATTAAATACTCTTATCCAAATTTACATACTCTAAAATCCATAAAATAATTAAAATAAATAATTTTAAAAGCATATTTTATTCCAA
Source organism: Tamarix austromongolica (assembly GCA_039764185.1). Taxonomy (NCBI): domain Eukaryota; kingdom Viridiplantae; phylum Streptophyta; class Magnoliopsida; order Caryophyllales; family Tamaricaceae; genus Tamarix; species Tamarix austromongolica. Next base: position 27,751,682 of record CM077811.1, on the reverse strand, counting down.
ATAAAAGTTAGTTATTAAAATATAGGTTTTTTGAAATTTTTTGGAGATTACATAGATGGTCCTGACCACATAATCAACACATGAAGTGCCTCAGTTGACCCCAGGATCTACCTTAACCTCCTGACTAATCTTGGTGTTAGAAATGACTTCCTTGAGGCTAGATCTAACGTTGCTGCTGAAGTTCTAAAGGTCCGCCACCCTGGTACCAGATTCTACCTCTAGAATTCCGTGTCTCCGGCTTCCTCTTGCACATAATGGAAGCTTGCTCTTGACCAGAGTAGCAGGGATACACACCTTCTTGTACAACGTGGCTAAGTCCTAAAAAGTCATGACTGTAACACCCCCAAAATTCACTACTAAAAAATTTCATTTTATTAAAAGAATTAGCGGAAGTGAAATAACAAATATGTGAATTCAGGGGATATTACTACCACACTTAGTACTAGACCAATTCACTCCTATCATTCCAATACTAAGTGCTTAGGCTAAAAGAGTAAAATAAAATTTACAAGAAACTCAAACCATATTTAAATTAGAGTAGCGTAAATAATACTTTACAAGAATAAAATCCACCAGTAGTGGTTGCAAGAACAAGGACGACATTTAACTAGGGTTTAAAAAGAGAAATAGTACAACCCTAGAACTTTTCAAATAATTCCTTACGCTCTTTCCTGTTACCCACTTAAAACGAACCTGTAATGGAAACTGCCCATTAAATAAGCAAGGGCCCCGCAAATAGAATCCTTCAGTACTATGGTACTGAGTAATCCTTTATAACACATTGAAAAGTAGGCCCGCAGTGCAACACATGATACAACACTATATAAATATATAATGAGATGTGCATACATAACATTCACATACATAGCAAATCTTTCATATATAAGTGCGTCAAAATGTACAATCAATACTTTTGGGCCTTAAGCCACTAATCCATCATTAATCAATCATCTTGGATTATAAATGTAATACCCCAAAATTTACTATTGAAAAATTTCATTTAATTAAAAGGGTTTAACGGAAGCAAAAAGATAAAACTGTAAACTCGGGGGCATTACCGCCACACTTAGTACCCGATCGGTTCTTTCCTACCGGTCCAGTAGTAAGTGCTAAGGTTAAATGAGGTTAATATCCAATACGAGTCATTAATGAAACACAAGTCGTTAGTAAAACACAAGTCAAACAGAAGTTAGAGTGCGATTTAGGATTACAATCCAAATAGTACATAACTAGAGTTTTTCCAAAGCATAAAGCACCATACGATATAACATAACTAAAATATAATAAGACATGATCCAAAAAGAAAACAGAGTCTGTCCGAGTCGCTCTCGATCCTCAAGTCAGGTCTAGGCTCAACGCTCAGCCCCACCCGATGCCTCATAGGTGTCGTAGGTATCGTAGACATCATCCCCTACCTACACAAGCTCAGATGGGTCTTTTACTCATGGGAATGAGAAGCACCCATAAAAAGGGTGTTCAGTACGCTACGTACTGAGTAAGGTAACATATGCGCTAAGCCCGACACATAGAGCATATAACATAAGAATGATCATATAGGCAACATACAATAATACATGAAATAAGGCTGGGTTACTTTTCAGGTAACTTATTCTTTAGTCCCCTTAACAATATGTTCATTTTACATATACTCTTTAATAATCCATGTTAGTGCGGGAACCCCACTATTATAGCCGGTGGACCAGAATACATACAGGGTAGAACGTTCCTAACCACTATTATTCACCGGTCTCCAGGATAGAACACTCCTGGCTATTATTATTCACCGATGGACCGGTTTGGCCTAGGGATGGCAATCTTTTCCACTGGCTCAAGGCCCCATCGGGGATTCCCCATTCGAGTTCGAGGAGAGAATTTGGGGATTGGGTTTGGGTTCAAGGATTCTTAACGGGATTTTTTTTAGGGACAGGTTGGGGGTCCCCATCCTCGAACCCGCCCCAAAATTTTTTTATATATATTTTTATATAAGTATATAACTATATAACTATATATATATATATATATATATTATAGAATATAAATTAAAAATATAATATAAAAAAATAGTTTGAGGATTGGGGATGTGATCGGGGATTGGGTATAAAGTCGGGTTTCGGGGATCGGTTCAGGTTTAGGAATTATTTTCCTTATCGGGTTCGGGAACGGGGATGGGGTCTTCGTCCCCAACCTGCCCCGCCCCGTTGCCATTCCTAATCTGGCATTGACTTATATGGTGTTTCGCTGTAAGTGCTTAGTGTATTTTTCATGGCTTAGCTTCATTACTTTGGTTTGTTGAGCACGGCATTCCCCACTATTATAGCCGGTGGACCGAAAATCATGCAAGGCAAAATGCTCCTGGCCACTATTATTCGCTGGTGGAACAGTCTCCAGGGCACCCCAGTTCAACAATCTTTCACTTTAAGTGGATAGTATCTTATTTGTGTCTTATTCGATAAACATTACACCCTTGACATGCATGTCACCAACATTCTACCTTTATCCTCTCAAGAGGGCCCGTCCCATATCTTAAGACTCATGCGCCCCTTATCACGCCCCGACATCCATTCCCCTTTAACTTTACACAAAATGAAAGACCTCAACTCCTAAAGGTGTGGGTTAAGGCCCAACACCTCATGACATCAAACTCCACCTACTATCACCCTCTAGGGTTTTCCTTTGAAAATCCTAATTGGACCTATGTGGCCCAACTTCCTCTCACTTATACTACCATTAATTCATTCATCGCCCCACATCTTATCTCCATTAGATCCAATACCAAAATATATCACTTTACCTCTCAACTTCGCATGTGACTGGAAAAACCCTAGTTGGCCACTTCAAACTCTAGTATCTTTCTTCTCTCACAAGTAACTTCTCTATTTCTCACTCAATATTTCTTTTCTCTTATGGTACCCATACTCACCCCATACATAATAAATTCCCATTGTTAACCCTTACTCCACTCTCCCTTAATCATTTTTACTTCCACATTTTCCAGATTACTACTTCCTCTCAAAACTCTAATCGGGTCCCTTATACATCATTACACTAATCTACGTACTATTTTTCACCCCAAGTCTCTAATTACCCCCACAACTCTCCCCTTAGCTTATTTACACCCTAAATCAACTTTTCTCATGTAAATATCACCCCCATGCAAGTTTTATCCATCCCATGCAAACACCCAAAGTCCCCATGAAAATTTTAAGATTTCCATGCATTGTTCCTATCTCTCATTTATTTTGGTCATTCCTTCATCTTTAATTTCCTCTCATGGATCATGAGGTATTTTGGTCAATCTCATATCCCCCTTAATGAACTCACTTCCCATTTCATTCTTTTTGTCCTTTCATTCCTATATCATATTATTAAGTATCCTAGCTTGCATGTATTAGAGGGCCATATCATATCACACCATAAACACCATATATACATATCATACTCATGTCATAAGAAACATATACAAACATACCTCAACTCTAAGCTGCGCTTCACATACGATACACAAGATAGCATGATATATACATCATCTAAGGAATACAAGTCACATAACACACATGGGCCTTAGCTACATCCTTATGTAAAATGACACTGAGCTTGGAGCACGCTCCTACAAATCCTTAGGGTTTTTGCTCGATTCACCTATAAAAAGGAAAATACTAAGGATTAGTCTCACTCTTACCAAAAGTACCATCACTCCTTATTTTAGTATAAGATTAGGATTATTATTATTAGAGGGAGTATTATACGTGAAAACTAGGATTTTTATTTTCAAGTTAGCCTACTATATATTACTAGCCAAAATATGCTTATTTTAAATATTTAATGCTATACTTATATTATTAAATCTAATAGCTTTATTCTCATAATAATAGTACTTATACTAATTGTAGCAAAATAATAATAATAATAATAATAATAATAATAATAATGATGATGATGATAATGCTTATAGTGGTAGGAACCCTAGTATTTTTAAGGCTAAGTCTAATAATAGTGTTAGGGTTAAAATAATAATATAATAATTGCCATACTAACAAAGTACAAATATTCCTAAAGATAATAATGATAAAAGTTATATTTTGAATAATAATAATATAAGGGTTCAATGTTTTTGTCACAATAATAGTAATAAATTAATAACAATAATAATAGTAATAACTAATAATGATACCATAGTAATAATGTTAGTGACAAAGGCATCAGGAATAATATTAGCAATAATCGAATATTAAATAGTAAAATACTAAGGCTTAAGCATTCTTCTTCTTTAACAATAAAATGATAATACGCCAACTTCGGTTTAAATAACAACAACAACAACAACAATAACAACAACAACAATAATAATAATGATGATGATGATGATGATGATGATGATGATGATGATGATGATGATGATGATGATGATGATGATGATGTTAAGTATAATAATAATAACAATAACAATAATAATCGTAAACGAAATGATATTAATAATATAAGGGTCCAATTATTTATATTAATAAATAAAGGTGATAATGGATAAAGTTAGTATTAACAATATTAGCAAGGAAATAATGATAATGATAATGGTAATAATAATAATAATAAGGTTAGGGTAATTAATAATAATAATAATAATAATAATAATAGTAATAGTAATAGTAATAACAAAGATAACTATTTTAATGCTAAGGTTGTAGCCTTTTGATTAGTATACCATAGTTATAAATATTTTTGGAATTTGATTAGGTAATAAGAGTGATACATAATAGTAATATTAATAAGGGTAATAATAATAATAATAATAATAACAATGATTGTACAAAACTAATAATAGTAATATAAAGATAATATTATTAATATTACTAGAAATTATTAACACTTATAGAAAATAGTTTAGGGGCTAGGGGAGTTAGAGTACCACCTAAGGTTGATGGTGGAACTAGTGGCGGTTGCGGCGGTTTAAGAGAGAGAGAGGTGGAAAGATGGATATGTAGGCTAAGAGAGAGGGAGTGGAGGGGTGTTTGAGGTGGTGGAAGGTGCAACAGGTGGAGAGGGGTGGAATGGAGGTGGTGTTGCAGCCGGCAGTGGCGGCGCACGACGGTTGGTGCGATGGCTAAAGGTGGTGGAAGATGGAGAAAGTAGAAAGAGAGGGAAGAAAGGGGAGATGAAGGTATGGGAAGGTAGGGGAAGGTTCCCTGGGTGTTTTGGAGGGTGGAGGAGGTGTTGGTTGCGATGGGGGTGGCAGCGGAAGGTGGCACGAGGGGTAGCGAGGGGCTGGAGTAGGCTGATCAGGTTGACCACTTTAGACGGTTAGGCTGGCTCGTGCAAGGAAAAATAGGGGGTAATGGTGGCACAGTTTTGTAGAGGGAGATGTGGGGAAGGTTTTGGTGGACAGTTGTCGTCAACGACAGTGGGGTAAGGATCTGTTTGGGAGGTAGTGAAAAGTTTTCGGGCTTGCGAAAAGGGGAGCTTGATTATAGCTGGCCTGAGAATGTATTTATGGGCTAATTGAGGGAAAAAAGGACAAAGGGAGAAGAAGACAACTAGGGACAGGTGAGGCAGGTCGCCAACCGGTGGTGGCAGGCAGTGTATGCCCTACGAATTGCAGGGTACGTTTGGCTCGGGGTGGGGAAAAAGAAAGGATGGCAGCATGCGTGAGGAGGGAGGACGAGTAGGCTGGGTCAACAATGGAAAGGAAAATGATGGGGGTGGCAGGGGAGGATAGCTGGACGGAGTAGGTGGGTGTTGGCAAGCGCAGGACTGCAGGTCGGGGTTGCAGTCCGCGTGAGGAAAAAGAAGATAGGGGTAGGGTGGACCGACCGATCCAGGGGAAAGAAAGAAAAGAAAAAAAAATGTGGCTTGGCCAGGAAGAACGGGTGAGGAAGAGGAGGAGGGAGACGCGACTTGGGTCGCGCGAGACGGGCCAAGGTGGAGAGTTTGGTCTATGGGCTAGCCCAAACTAGGGAGGAGTAGGAAAAATAAGGAGAGGAGAAAGAAAGAAAAGGAAAAGAAAGGAGAAAAAGGAAAAAAGGAAAAGGGAAAAGGATAAATTGGTTAGGTTGGGATATTTGGTCTTTATTTATTTATATATTTAAGTTAGATATTCAAATTTAATAATAATTATTTTAAGTATAATATTTAAATTCATTTTTAGATTAATTGGGCTATTTTGGATAAATTTTTCTTAACATCCATTTTAATTAGTAAAATGTCCAAAATTTTATAAATAATTTATTTATTATTTTATCTTCATTTTCCTCAATTAAGTTCCTCTTTATTTAATAAAATAATTTATTTTCTTAATTTTCCTAATAAATCATTATTTTATCATAATTTCTAAATTAGGATTTTTGGAGTATTTCAGTAAATATCCATGTAAGTGTGAGAACTCTATTATTATAGCTGGTGGATCGGAATACATAGAGGGCAGAATGTTCTTAACTACTATTATTGTTGATGGATCGGTCTCTAGGGCAGAACGCTTCTGTCCACTATTATTCGTTGGTGGACCGGTCTAGCCCCGACTCACATGGTGTTCTACTATAAGTTATTAGTATTTTTCATGATTAAATCGTATACGTGTGTGTGTGTGTGTGAGTGCGGAAACTCCACTATTATAGCTGATGGATCAAAATATGTATAAGGCATAACGCTCCTAACCACTATTATTGTCGATGGATTGGACTCCAGGGCGGAAGGCTCTTGGCCACTATTATCATCAGTGGATCTGTTTGGCCCTAACTCACAAGTCTTTCACTTTTATGATTAGTATTTTTCCTTTTAATCATCACATCAATTCTATTTATTTACCTCAATGGAGAGATCAAGATCCCAGGACATAAAGGTACACCGATTGCACTGGTGCATACAAGCTACTCAGTACCCTTCAACTATCAACCTAGGGACGCAAAGATGCCCTGGTCATACTGGTGTATACAACTAACTCAGTATTCTACCGACAAGGATACATACTCCATAAGTATGTATACCCCCTAAGTAGGTGTGTAGAGCTACATAGAGTAATATATAGGACTTGGCTGGGGCAAAAAGGCACACCAACAAATATCAGAATAACTGTAGGCTAAACCATATCTTTAGGGTAATGACCCCTAAATAGCCACCATTCCCGATCTTGAGGTCTTTCACTTTAATTATTATTATCTTAATTAAGGTAATCACGAAAAGTACAACAATAAGATACGTATTCACTTTCAATCGTTCTGATATCATTAGGTATTCCTTATTCCTATGGTTATCCAAGATAACATAGAGGAATCATTAAGGCCACCATAATCTCATCCAATTCCTATTTAGGATGTATTCTCGTGATGCTTACTAATTGTCAAATACCATTATCTTACTATTCAGTATTACTTGAATCTTATTACGAAACTTCGATATCACAACGACATATTAAATACAAGTTACTGATTCACCCCTTACTTGAACAATTATTAAGCCATCCCTTCTCTACTTGCCAATTTATCATATTACCCTTCATGTTGCATAATTACTAAATTACCCCTTATTCGATTTAGGTTACCAAGTTATTTCCCATACTTAGTAGGTCACCAATTGCCTTCATAATTGTTATACTTATCTTATTTTTAATTTGATTGGTTAGATTACCAAATTTTCCTTCTTCTTTGTTATAATTACCAAATTACCAGTTCGTCAAATTACCCTTCTCTATTATCATAATTACCAAATTATCCTTCTCTATTATCATAATTATCGAATTGCACTTCTCTATTATCATAATTACTAAACTACCATTTTGTTGGTTAAATTAACAAATTTCCCTTCTCCTTTATCATAATTACCAAACTACCCTTCTCCATTATCATAATTACCAAATTACCCTTTAGTTTGTTAAATTACCAATTTACCCTTCTCCATTATCATAATTATCATATTACCCTTCTCTATCATTATAATTACCAAATTACCCTTTATCATTATTATAATTACCTTATGCAATACCCTAAAATTTTAAAAACCTATAATTTAATAACTAACTTTAATTTGGGATAAATTAGTTTTTAAATTTATTTAATTTAATTATTTTATGGACTTTTGAGTATAAAAAATTGGATAGGAATATTTAATAAATTAAAATAAATAAATAATTTTTATTTTATCATACTCATTTTATTTAAATAATTTTCTAGACTAATATTTTACTAAAATTTTCCTTTTTAAACCAATATATTAAATTAATTTATTACCTAAAAATATTACATTATATTATTTCATAAATAAAAATATTTTAAATTTTCCTATTTTTCCTTTTCCTTTTTATTTTCTTTCTCTTTTTTCTCCTTTTCCCCCTTTCTTTCTTTTTGCTTTTTCTTCCTTTGGGCCGCTAGAATTCGGCCTGCCCTTCCTCCTTGCACCTGGGACTTTGGCCCACTCCCTTCCCTCCTCTCCTTCTCTCGTGTGCAACTCAGCCCCTGCCTTTCTTTTCCTTCCTCTCTTACAACTGGGCCAACCCAACTTTTCCTTCTTTCCCTTGCTCGACATGCCCCTCCTTCTCCTTTCTTTTTCTTCCTTCTTTGTCGTCCATACCCTACCACCTTCGAGCCACGCCCTGTCACTGCCACCCCGACCACCATCTACATCTCTCCCTCTCTCCCTCTCTCCCTCGTCCCTTTCTTCCCTTTTTGGACCCAAACCAACCTTGCACCCTAACTCGCATATCCTTTTTCTTTTCCCTCTTCTTCCCTTCCCCCTTCCCCCTCCCTGCCACCTGACCACCCTTGCCACCCTCCAGCCTGCCTTGGTCGGTGACCTGCTCCTCTCTTCTCCCTTTCCTTTTTCTTCTCCTCACCAACCCTCTCTTGCCCATAATTTTGAGCCTTCCTTCCCTCATCAACTTTTTTCTCTTCTTTTCTTCTCCTTCCATTTCCATCCCTATTTTGCACCACTGCTTCCTCCACCTCACCAACCACCCACACCACCTTTTGCACCCTTGCTACCACCCTGCACCACCAAGCCACCCCTTAAGCCACCCTGTAGCCCCTTCTTCCTCCCTTCTTTTTTTTCTCCCTTCTTGGCAACCGCCCTGCACCTCCTCCGTTCATCGTCGTCCCGCCGCCTCTGCTGTCTCCCAAGCCACCAACCCACTCCCTACAACCTCCTATACCACCTTTACACCTCCTTTGACCAAAACCGACACCCTCAACCCCTCATTTTCCCTCCCTTTTTCTTCCTTATCAGCCACTACTACCTTGATAACCACCTTTGCAGCTTCGCCGCCGCCACTATTAGCTGACAACAACCTATCCCCAACCACCACCTACACCCCCTCTTTACCCCTGCACTCTTCCCTTACCCTAAATCCTCCCCCGCCTGCCTTCTTTCCTAACCCCAAAACCCTAACCAAAAATTGGCTTCCTCTTCTTCCCCTTATGCCATTTCGAGCCATTACCCCTCTTGTTTTGCATGCAGCTCATGCTGCATGAGTAGTATGCGTTGTTGTATGCCTTGGTATATTTTAGTTAATAAGTTTTAAGGTATAATAATATTTAAGTTAAGTATTTAATTAATTTAGTTTTATAAAGTCTTATGCTTTGGTTTTCTCATTTCTAATATGATAAGTATTGATATTATTTTTAGGTATTGGTTTTGCTAATCAAAGCTTGAATCTTTAACTGGGATGTAGGTAATGTTCGATTTTTACGGGAATTAAGGTAATCGTTAAACCCCACTTAAATGCATGGATAAATATATGTTAGCACATTAGGGTTTCTAATATGTTATTATGCTTGATATATGTTGTTTAGTATGATATATGTAGTTTCTTGTATTGATTGATAAAAAGGAAAGCATGTTAGTTTATGTGCCATGTGTGGAAATAATACTTAAGGAAGAAGTTTTGTTATTCAAGAAAATGTTAAGTACTTATCAATGTTATATTATGTTATTGTAACCATTGATGCATGGATAATATTATTGTGAGCCCTAGATGTATTTTAGTAATATATCTTGTACAAGAATGTGGTCTAATATGTTTGGGTGTTAATGAGTATTTTGTTGAAATATAATAGTTGATGGAATTGGATGATGAGAATGGAGTATTAGTATTGATATTTCATGTAGCAATGATAATTTGATAAAAGTGGTGTAATAAGGGGCAAAATGCTAATTTTGTAAGTAAAAGGATATTATGGTAATTTTGGAGTTAAAGGAAAAAATGGTAATTTTATAAGTACAAGGGTATTATGGTAATTTTTGAGGTAAAGGGTAAAATGGTAATTTTGTAAGTGAGAGGGTATTATGGTAAATTTGGAAGTAAGAGTAAAATAGTAATATAATAATGGAGAAGGGTAAATTGGTAATTATGATAATGATAAAGGGTAATTTAGTAATTATGATGATATATAAGGATAATTTGGTAATTATGATAATGGAGAAGGGTAATTTGATAATTTAATCAACTAAAGGGTAGTTTGTTAATTTAACCAACTAAATAGTAGTTTGGTTATTATGATAATGGATAAGGGTAATTTGGTAATTTGACCAACTAAAGGGCAATTTGGTAATTATAAGAAAGGAGAAGGGCAATTTAGTAATCTAATCAACCAAATGAAAATATGATAAGTGTAACAATTATGAAGGGTGATTGGTGACTTAATAAGTGTGGGAGATAGCTTGGTAACCTAAACCAAGCAAGGGATACTTTTGTAATTAAGCAACATGAGGGGCAATATGGTAAATTGTCAAGTAAAGAAGGGATGACTAAATAATTATACAGGTAAGGGGTAAATCAGTAACCCGTATCGAATGAGTAGTTGTGAGAACGAATTTTCGTAATAAAACTCAAGTAACACTGAATAGTAAGATAATGGTATTTGATAATTAGTAAATATTATAAGAACGAATCCTAAATCAGAATTTGGATGAGATTATGATGGCCTTAATAATTCCTCTAAGTTATCTTGGATAATTGTATAAATAAGGAGTATCTAATGATATCAAAGCAATTAAAAGTGAATAAGTATCTGCTGATTGTACTTTTCATGATCACCTTACTTAAGACACTAATAATTAAAGTGGAAGACCTTGAGATTGGGAATGGTGGCTTTGCAGGGTTCACTACCCTAAAGATGTGGCTTAAACCACAGTTATTCTGGTATTTGTTGGTGTGCCTTTGTGCCCCACCTAAGCCCTACATCTTACTTTATCTAGCTCTATAGACCTACTTAGGGGGCATTCATACTTATGGATTATGTGTCTTTGTTGATTGAGTACTGAGTAGCTGTATGCACCAATATGACCAGGGTATCTTTGCATCATTAGGTTGATAGTTGAAGGGTACTAAGTAGTTTATATGCACCAATGTAACTGGTATACCTTTGTGTTTCGGGATCTTGATCTCCCTCCGAGGCAAATAAATAGAATTTTTGTGATGATTAAAAAGAGAAAACACTAATCGTGAAAGTGAAAGACTTATGAGTTAGGGCCAGATAGATCCATCGATGATAATAGTGGCTAAGAGCCTTCCGCCCTAGAGTCTGATCTACCGACAATAATAGAGGTCAGGAGCGTTCTGTCCTGTACATATTTTGATCCACCGGCTTTAATAGTGGGGTTTCTACACTCACATATATATAATTAAATTATAAAAATACTAATCACTTACAATGGAACACTATGTGAGTCGGGGCCAGACCGGTCCACCGATGAATAATAGTGGCCAAGAGCGTTCTGTCCTAGAGATCGGTCCACCAACAATAATAGTGGTAAGGAGTATTCTGCCCTGTACATATTCCAATCCACAGGTTATAATAGTGGGGTTTCCACACTCATATGGATATATAATTCGAGAGATGATTGAATAATGATGGACTAATGACTTAAGGCCACGAATTATTGATTATACGTTTTGATCTATTAATATTTGATGGACTTGTTAATTATGTGAATGTTATGTATGCACATCTCATCATATATTTATATAGTTTTGTATCATGTGTTGCATTGCAAGCTTATTTTTCAGTATGTTTTAAAGGATTACTCAGCACCATAGTACTGAAGGATTCCATTCATGGGGCCCCTGCCTATTCAGTGGACAATGTCCCTTGTAAGTCTATTTTAGGTACTATTCAAGTGGGTAATGAGAAATAGTGTAAGGAATTATTTGGACTTTTAGGGTTTCACCTCTATCTCTTTTAACCTTGGTTTAAATGTAACTTGTATTCTTATAACCACTATTGGTGGATCTTATTATTGTAAATTATTATTTACGCTACTCTGATTTAAATATGGTATGAGTTTATCATAAATTATATTTTACTCTTTCAGCCTTAACACTTGTTACTAGAACGGTATGAGTGAACAATCTGGTACTAAGTGTGGTAGTAATATCCCTATAATTTACAGTTTTATTATTTTGCTTCCGCTAATTTTTTTAATAAAATAAACTTTTTTAGTAGTAAATTTTGTGGGTGTCACACTTTTACTTATATGCTTCCGCTATAAAATAAAAATTTTCAATATTAAAAATTGCGGTGTTACACCACTGTTAGTATCTAGTAGAATAGATGTTGATATATAGCACCTTCCTAAACAAAACACAGTTGGGGGCCACTAAATAACAAAGTAATCTCTAAATAGATGTAAACTCTATAGTTAAGTGGAAGAAACTTTTATGGAGTAGATTAAGGTCGTTATAGTTTTAATAGGACTAAGATTGAAATAATAGTAACAAAAATCAATTCTAACTTGTGTGATCTTTTAATTTAATAATATTATTAATTTTATCAAATAGATATTACCTGAACACTTAATCCTAAGGGGTTACATGATCCTTAATACTATCATCATTACTTTTCATTCATCACTTATGTCAAATCATTCCCACAATTGTGTTTTAAGCATGAAATAAGGGTTACACTATGGTCGATTAAATAAAACTCGATAATAAGTAACAAATGAGGAATTAGTTGTGAATGAGGAAAGAGGAGAAAAAAGAAGTACAATATTGTGTGATTTCAATGAGAAGAATGATGGGAAGCTAAATAATGCAATGAAAGGGTTAAAACGGAAGAAAAAAGAGAGGAAAGTTCAGCAACGAAGGAGAATGAGGTACTTCATGCAGCATGCAATTAATGGAATCTCATGCAACAACAACGAGGGAAAACGTAATATATGTCTAGCATTGGTATCAGTACACTAAACTTATTTGGATACTATTTTGGCTTATATATGTCTCTTTTTGTTACTTGATTTTGTTTTGTTCAGACTTATTATTTATTTCACCGTCATTTCATAATCTTATATCATATTAAAATTATGTGATATTTATATATAATTATCGAATATGAGTTACTTTTTAATCAAACATATGTTACAAATTATATATTAAAAGTATTTTTTTTATATTAAATATAATGATAATACTATATTTTTTATTCTTTTTTAATAAAAAAATATATTTAGTTAAAAATTAAAGCGTTATAAATTAGACTAAAATAAATATTTTTTAATCAATGACTAAAAAAATTTTATACTTTTTAGACGCCAAAATAATATTTTAATTAGAAAAAAGGGACAGAAGGAATAGACGAACAAAATATGAGCAAGCAGTTCTATATAAAAATATTTCATTTTTTTAAAGTATTTTTTTAATATTTTACATATTATTTAAAAAATAATAAATATTTATTTAATATTAATATTATATCATTCATTAAAAAATAATATAATAATTAATGTATAAAAACAAGAAAGATAAAAATTAGAAATAAAAATTAAAAAGATATTATTTAAAAAAATATATTTTAAAATAAAAAAATTAAGCTAAAATTCTTCAACCAGGGGGTACCATATTAACCAATGTAATCCTCACGTTCTATGTGGATAGGGGAGGTAGCCTTGGCAAGACAACACGGCTGTAAATGCAGACCGACGAACGGAAACAGCACGTCTACGCATGACAAATTGGTCTTGGTTTATTTAATTCACGGGTAACTATTAATTGGGGTGTTGGCAATGGCAGTGTCCGGAATCTGCTTCTCGCCGTCGAAGCAACGGCCACTAGTAATAAACCACCGTTTTTCGGAACATGCTAATTTGCAAATACCAAAGACTACATCAAACGACACGGATTATATCACCCGATGTCCTATTCTGAGCAAGAGGAGCCTAAACCTTTCAATTGTAGCCGTAATTATTTCTGTCTCTCTGTCAGAAACCAAAACTCACATCGCCATAGCTGAAGAAGCAGCAGCAGAAGCAATTCAACTTGAAAGATATACTGATTTTAAAGAAGGGTTCACTCTCCTCAAACCCTCTTCATACCTTAAGGTTTTTTTCTTCCTCTTTCATACGTGCTCCGTCCCGATTTGATTGTTGCTTCTTTAGCGGCATTTTATTGAACATCTGATGTGCAAAAGTAGTGGCTTCATTTGATGTTGGTTATAGATTGATAAAGCAGGTGCTACTGTCCTTTTTGAGGAGGTGAGTAAAGGATCAAACAATGTTGGGGTTGTGGTGAGCCCGGTTCGCCTTATGAGCCTCAGAGACTTCGGAAGTCCTCAATTTGTTGCAGACAAGCTTATTCAGGCTGAAAAACGCAAGGTAATTCTCTGTAATACTGTACGGTTCAAGACGAAATGCTGAATTTGGATCTACATGCTTACGTTTTACAGACTTCGAGTAATTTTGCATATTTGCCCTCGGATATTTTGGTGCTGATCCCGATTGTGTCATTAACCCCCTTGTAAATTATACGTACCCAAATTCAACTCCTGTCGTGCTCTGTATATCCAGCAATTCATAGAATATATGACGGAGAACTTACCTACTGGGGAAAGGAAAAAATTCTCTTACACGGGTAAAAATTACCGTAAATCTCATTCATCTCCTGGCTTGAATCTGAGCCAATGAACTGGGGTTTATCACATAGACAAATGGTTTCATAGATTAGAAGGGCAGATTTATATTGGATGCTAACTTTATGCCTATTAGGATTTGAAATAAGTAAGGGAGGAGAAGATAATGCGAGCAAGACAAATTATTCCTAAACTTCAGCGTAGCATTCTTTAGGTGACGTGGGGAATATGGGATGAGGTTGTCATAGCCTTGAACAGAGGATGTGCGACCGACTTCAAGAATGTTTTGTGTTATTAGGTTGCCTGCACAATATCTGAGGAAGCTGAAATGAAGTTTCATTTTGAAGGGGAAGGACGAAGTATATATTTACCTGAGTTTGTCTATTGCTTTTCTTTGCTTAGGTGACTGGCCTTAGGGCGGCCTTACTGTGTTGTTTGGATCAAGGAAGTTGATAAATAGAAGGATAAGTACTCTTGCTCTTCTTATTTGTTTACAATTAATAATATGAATCTGCGGATGTATTTAAGATTCTGCCTAGTGAAGAAATGGATCGGATGCCTACTGTCCTGATGAAATAATCAGATAAAGGTATTGGTAACCTAGATTTCAAATGTTGTGATGACTTATCTTGATGGTGAAGAGAAATCGATTAGGCTTGTCTGGAGCTGGGTTTCACGCCCCGACTTCTTCACTAAATCAAGATACGTGTGGCCTTAGTCTTTTCTCACTCCTAAGAGATTAAGTTAGCCTTCGTCCTTCAAGTGTATTCAACACTTAGGCAAAAGATGTCTTCGAGAACACAACTATGAACACTTCATAAGAGAACTTAAAAGAGAGCTTTTAGAGAGAGAAAGAAATATGTATTATAGAGAGAGAAACTCTGAATATAACTCTTGAGTCCTGATAGATGATTCCCAAATGCCTCCACGGCTGTATCCCCCTCTATTTATAAGCGAAGCTCCACTTCTTCCTCCTCTCAGGAAGATTCTAAAGATGGGCCTAATGGATCTCTCTAGAATGACCCAATAAGCCTTTTAGTGTTGTTAGAAGAGTTCATTAGGGTTTCTAGAGTACTCCTTTAGGGTTTCTAAAATTCTCCATACTTATCTATACAAGTTTAAAAGGATCTAGAGACATCCCCCTCTAGAACCATCTAAAAACATCTAGAAGAGTATAGAATCCTATACATCTCTCTACACTTATTTAATTTTAAACCATAAGAGGACATTCTAGATTATTCTGGAGCTCCGTAGAACCTCATCATAAGTCTCTCGATGTGGGCTGTAACATGGGGCTTTGCAAGTCGGTTAAATTATATATGCATGTATCCAATTGGTTCCATCCAAGTAGGTCTACGAATCGATAGAATTTTATTAGTGCATGGTTTATTGTGCTGTGGTCCAAATGTGAAAGAATTTTTGATAGCTTCCTCTTTCAGGTTTCCATTCTTCTTGTATGTATAATGAGACCTTTAATACTTACATTTGATTGCCTAGTTCTGTTTCCCCCAAGTTCGATCATGGAAGAATATATTTCTAGCATTTTCTGGCCTTATGTCCTAGTTTCTTTCATTGTTATGGTAATGATTCTGGAATTTTGTCATTCCATTCTATGAAACAAGAGGCGTGAATCTGTCAGGTAAGGCCTGACTGACAGTTGCACCATATAAATTGTACCTTTTGATAAATTCAAATGTATGAGGGCAAGACCGCAAGAGTCCAAAACATTTTTATGTAGATCTCAAGTTGATAGGACCAGAATGCACTTTTAGAAAAATGATTTATGATTGACTCCCAAAAGCCGTCCCATTGTGACTTACATCTGCAGGAAAGCACAAAGGACGTCCAGTTAGTTCGGGCATTAGACAGAACAGGTCAGCATGATTTAGCTGTGTACGAGTTTGAATACAAGGTTGATAGTACAAGGGGAGGGATGAAGAGGATCTTTTCAGCTGCATTTGTTTCAGAAAAGAAGTTGTATCTATTAAACATTGCACATGCCGATAAGCCAGACGATCCTCTTGACATCCGTACAAGAACCATGCTGGAAGAGGTTCAGCATTCCTTTGATACTGTATCAACATAAACAGGTTCTTTACCTGTTGTTGACCAACTTCTTTCTACTTATCTGTGGTTGTTGACCAAAAATATGGAGGTAACACCGTAACACAGGCTGGTAAAATCTTCACTCTGGATTATCAATTTCTTGGTGTTTGCTCAATATTCAGCTTCCTATTTCAGAAGGCATTCCATTTGACATGATCTGCTGGTAGAGCTTTAAAAGCATTTTGTTACTTAATGAGAATGAACGCCGTGTTTCCTTTTATTTTCCTTTCTTTTGAGTTTACATGTACTTATTTGTTGGCTCTATTGAAGAGAGCCTAAAATTAAGAGTTACAATTGTTGACAAATTGGTTTAGTAACCAGGCAAGGCAATAAAATTCCAGTCAAGATCGTGGCCGCGATCGTGATGTTATGGTGCTGGAATATCACAGAGGATATATGATTTGTCTTAGTGATCCGAATTTATTTTTGAGGGCTATTCCTTAGTGATCCAAGTGTAGCCTATCACAATGTAAATGTTCGCAAACATTAGAAAATTTTGTTAAGTATCCACAAATATCGTTAAATAATAGTTAGTATTGGTTGAAATGTGTTGTATCGGCTAATACACATGATTTCATTTTGGCATCACGTATCAAACATTTTCTGTATCAACGGGCCGAAATTTTGATACATATAGAAGGTATATATTTATTCCGTGTTAATATATTTTAGGTGTTCATCTCTCACTTTCACGTATGCGCTACATTTGATCGCTAATCCTTTCTTTGGAAGAGTCATATGCTAATTTAAGTTGCGCTTTTTTTGATAGTCCATATTTTTGTGGCTCCTTATCACATTTGATAGGGGGAATGTTAGGATCCTTTGTTGTTAAAAAAAGTGTTTGGTGTTCAGGTGGAGGAAAATGTGGGGGTTTCCATCTCTCTGAAGCATCTGATATATATTATGAGCATGTGAAATTATGCATCTAATGTACCAGTCAAGTAAGCATCTAAAGTTTTCACGTGTACTAATATTATAATATGTATCACTTGGTGTCCCTTACATTTTAGTTGGGGAAATGTTTTTTGTAGTTTATTTAAGTGAAATTAATTGGATAAAAATAAAAATAGTCTTAAAGTATTTAGTTACAAGTACAAAATATTATGTATATATAATTATATTAATATGTACACTTAATTATATATAAATGTACATGTACATTGGAATATCAAAAAAATAGACTAAATACTAAATAGATTGTTCGATTTTAATTATTTTGGTCCAAATGGATTATCAACTATTTTTTCCTTTTAGTTGCGTCATTGTATGTGATGTTGTGGATATCCAACATGGATACTCATGGTGGGATGTTGGCCATGTTTGGGGTGTTGGGGCTTTAACTTTTGATTATATGAAGTTACCTCTGCTTGAGAAAATAATCAACTGAAATGATACATGTTGCTAAACTTTTGTTTTACTACAGTAAGATTATACTTTTTTTATATATTTTTTTATTTTATTATATGTCTTTTTATATGGTTCGTTTGGATCGGAGTGAATTGAGGTGAGAATAAATATTAATAATTAACTTAGGTAAAGGGATTAAATGTGAATATTTCAAAATATTATTTGGATAGTATTAACCTAAAATTGGTGAGTCAGAGTGAATGTTTTAAAAATTCTATTTGAATTAAGATTAAAGAAGGTTAAAAAAAATAAAGCAAATGAAGGATATGATATATAACGGAAGATAGTAGACGAGAAAAGGATGATAATTTAATTGATATAAATTATGGATATTTTTGTCCGGTCAAGTTAAAATATTACTTATATATTAATCTTCACCTATGTTACTTACTTCCAAAATTGGAGGTTAACAAAAAGAAAATTAATCGGGGTGAATGGAAATTAAACTTTAACCTTGATTTACCTCGTTGAGGTTAATAAAATTAATTCCCAAAAAAAATAAAATAATTAATTCACCTCGTTTTATTCTAAAATAAAGAGGCTATTAAATTTTACTCTCATTAATGTATCTAAAATAATATATATATTAATTAATTTGTGTATGATGTGGTTTAAATTTTAATATTTTTTAGTATTTATAATAAAAAAATTGTAACACCTTTAAAATTTACTATTGAAAAATTTCGTTTAATAAAAAGGTTTAACGGAAGTAGAGTATCAAAATGTTGAATTCTGGGGATATTACCACCACACTTAGTATGTGATTGGTTTAGTCTTACCGTTTTAGTACTAAGTGCTAAGGCTAAAGATGATTATCATTAAACACGATTCAATATTTAAAACGAGAATTCATAAAAGAATAAGAAAGTTCATAACATGAAAATCAGAGTATGCATAAAAAGTTTACAATCCAAAAAAGTACAAAATTAAAGTTTCCAAAGGAACAAGAAGTACAATACGATAAAATAGAGCTAAAATAAGATGATATAGAGTAAAATGAATAAAATATAGAATTTGGCCAAATCACTCTCGATCCTCAGGCCAAGTCTAGGTTCAACTCTTAGACTCGTCTGATGCCTCATAAGTGTCATAAGCATCGAATATAACATCTCCTACCTATAAAAACTCAGGTGGGCCCTCTACTTGTGGGAATGAGCAACACCCATGAAACGAGTGATTAATATACTACATACTGAGCAAAGTAACCATAAGGATAAGACTATCAAGAAGCACGCAAGTAAGGCCATGTGAGAAGATAAACATGTAAGGTGTGTAAGGTAATAATTCAGATTTATAAGATCAGGCCAGACTTATACTAATAATTTATTTTATACCTCTTTTATATTAATTACATGAGAATACGGAAACCTTACTATTATAGTCGGTGGACTAGAAACACTCTACAAGGCATAATGTACTTGATACTATTAGAGCGGGTATACTAGAATCACTTAGCAAGGTAACATGTACTTGACCACTATAATTGTTGGTTGACCAAAAAATATATATAACTTAACTAGCCCCGATTCATATGGTGTTCCACTATAAATAATTAGTATATTTTCATACCTTATACTTTTAGTTCACACACTTCTCATATTAATTCTACGTGAGTATAAGAATATCACTATTATAGATGGTGGACCGAAAACACTCCACATAGCAGAACACACCTGACTACTATTATTGCTAGTGGACCAGAAAATATATATCCGCACTGGCCCTGACTTGCGAGATGTTTCACTATAAGTAAATAGTATTTTTCCAAGATTTATTACCTTATAAGGATTGGTTTATTGAGTCCAAAATCCCCCATTATTATAGCCGGTGGACTATAATATATATATAAACTCACAGGGCTCTGGCTCGATAATATTTCACTTTAAGTGCTTAGTGTTTTATTGTATCTTATTCCATACACAATTCCGACTAGACATACATGACCTGACTCGACTTCCCGAAAGTTCTGTCCCATATTTTGGGACTTTTACTTCCTCTAGTATATCTAAATATCATTTCTCACTCTTTTCTCATTACCATGAAAACTCAACTTCGAGGCCCACTTTCCATAATTCGGAATCCACTCAATATTACTCTCTAGAGTTTTCTTGGCATATATAGCCCAACCTGCCTCTATCCCATACAACTCATATTCCTCCAATTTGTCACCTCACTCGATTCATCCTCAAGCACCATATTTTACTTCCTATATAATATATGTGGCCATAAAATCCTAGTTGGTCATCTCAAAACTCTAGCACCTCTCTTTCCCAATACGACGTTATTCATTCATCACTCTTACTTACCATCACCTCTTCTACATGACACATATCTAACGGAACCCATGATCCTGAAACTTCCTTCCATCTTTTTCTACTCACCATGAACCAAAAACTCTTCTTTATTACCAACCCATCACTTCTCTAGTCCCACACTTGATATTACAACCTCACTATCTAACTCTCATACATGATCACCAAAACTCTAGCTAGCTCCTTGAAAACCCTAGTACTTCTCCTTTCCTTTATGCCACTCACTCAAAATCCAAATACATTCTTCTTACTTGGCTAACTTTTCCTCCATGTGACACCCCTTCCATCTTTTATTCTCATTCTAACAATTTCCATTAATTTTTCCTCCCTTACACATTTCTCTCACTTAGGATTTCCTCCCAAAACCCTAGTCAAATCCCTTTGTAACACCCCCAAAATTCACTCTTGAAAAAAAAATTTTTGAAAGGATAAAGCGGAAGCTAGGAGAGAATTTGGGGAATGTTACCGCCACATCTAACACAAGATAAATGTCCACCATCTATCTTATGCTAGATGCAAGGCTAAAACCTGTCAAATAAAACTTCAAACATCAATGCCGTAAGGATAAACTCCCACAAGGAGATATCCACAGACAGATGGCAAGTGAATCAATTCACTAAATAAAATCATCGCTGAATCAATCAGCGGAACCTGTGAAATAAATCCGAATTTTAAAAGCTTACCAGAGTACGAGAAATGAAAGTTAATTACAATACCCTTGATATATTAAATACAATACTTGAAACTCCCAAAAATAAATACAGTTAAACCAGACAAATCCCGACGGATCAAATTTCGGATTTGCCTACTCTCTCAAGTCAAGCCTTCCACCCAAAAACAATATCTGAACTCAAACCTGCACAAGAAGTCTGCTCCCCACCATCAGTGGATCATCACAGGACCCATTCAATCAAGGTAGCATCAGTACGGGTCCGGTACTGAGTAAATCAATACTACCAAACTCATGGAAGGAAGCATAAAACACATAAGATACAAGCGTACAAGAAATCACGATAGCATGCTAAGTAACACTAATCTAACAATCCAATGATAATAATCACTATTACATCCAATTTTATTTATTTACGATGAGTTCAAGGACCCCACTATTCTTAAACCGGTGGAACGGTCTGAAGCACCTCTCGGGGACAACACACCCGAGCCACTATTATCATCCGGTGGAACGGATCCTACACCTCTCAGGGCAAAACGCTCCTGAGCCACTATTCTGAACCGGTGGAACGGCTTGAAGCACCTCTCGGGGACAACACACCCGAGCCACTATTATCGTCCGGTGGAACGGACCCTACACCTCGGCCCAACTCGCGTGATCTTTCACTTTAAGTTATTAGTATCTTATTCAAGGATTTTAACCGACCATAAATCAGGCCCACATGAATAATTCTTTGACATAAGGATACAACATAGAGTATCAAATAGTTTCAAATCCATACTCAACCATTCACATACTCAAATACATACCATATTCAACGTCATACTAACATACATTGGTATTAGGGCTATGAACTCATACATACCTAAAATTTCCACACAGAAAACAGCATACACTGGACAGGATTAAATGATCAATAAGCATAGTCATCACCCTCCACTCGGAACAGAAGTACATCCAGATTCTACCATAAGTAAAGGTAAGTAATGACTTACCTCAATCCGAAGCTAGCTAAGCAAATTGAGAATGAGAGAGAGCTATCGAAGGCTCAACAATCCACGAGAAAGTTTTCCTAGATCGCCGATAGAAATCGGAACTAGGTTAGAAACTATCTTATCGATTAATAATTCACATATTCTAATTAAATAAATACAAACGAATACGAATGATCTTTCTTGGAAAACGTGTCCAAAACTTAGGACTCAAGAGCATAGCTCTATTAAGATTTAAGGTTAAAATATAAATCAAATGATTTAAAACCCAAAGACAGAAATCGATTAGATAAAATACGCATAGCAAAAACCAATTTATAAAACACTCCCCGAAGATTAGGGTTTTTAAATCCCTAAACTACGAATCGACCAAATCACTTCAATTACCTCAAATTGATAGTTTTAAAACACAATTAAACTAATTTTAGATAAATCTGGATAATTAATTTTAACAAAATAGTCTTCCGATTAACCAATTCAAGATGATCCATTTTCAAAATTAGGGTTTTAAAGCCCACGACACAAACTCAGATAATTCAAATCAATTAATTCCAATTAAAGGTATTAGAATACAATTAGGATCATTTCAACTACTTATATAAATTTAATTTTAGAAAAACAATTATACAACTAACCAATTTCATAATCTCACTTGAAATCTAGGGTTTTAGGCCCGAAAATGCGATTCGGTTGAATTCTATTAATTTAATTAAATTGAATGTTTAGAAATGCAATTAAACACATTTTATAACATATCAAATAATCAATTAATCAAAACCGCTAAAAGAAATACCCAATTTAGTACAATTAGGGTTTTTGAGCCCGTAACGCAAATTCGATCAATTCTTGCTAAAATATATAAATTGACGGTTCGGAAATGTAATTAAATATATTCTAATGTAAATTATATAATCAATTGAATAAAACAACACGATTACATAATCCGATTTAGTCCCGTAAGAGTTTTGACCTAAAAATCCAATTCCGATTAATTACGTACCATTTTCCCAAATCAACACTTCCGATATGAAATTTAATACATTTCAAACGATATTGTAAAATCAATTGAGCGGAACGACTCAATTACGCAACCCAATTTCAATACACACGAATTTTGACCTAGAAATCAAATTCCGATTGATTCCGCATAAATTTCTCAAATTGACGGTTCCGACATGAAATTAAATACATTTAAAAACATATTGTATAATCAATTTATCCAAAACCGCCAAATTGGACGGATCCGAAAAATTTGGGCATAACCCGGCCTAAAATTCAATTTTCCAAATTCCGAACACAAACCATACAATTAACATATCCAAATCAATCTTACAGCACATATATACATAATACAACAATTAATTTAGCTTATCACAAGCTAAATCACACTCAATTAATCAAATTCAATATTAGGGTTTTCGGATATTTATACCCAACGAAATCAGTAAAAATCGGAGCAAGGAGGGCTGGGGAAGCTTCGTCGGAGGCCGGAGGTGGCTCGCCGGTGGTCAGTGACGCTCGCCGGTGACCGGGCGATGGCGGCGCAACCTGCATTGCTGCTCGTCGTTGCTGCAGCGTTCGGCCGTTGCTGCTGCGCGGCGTCGCCAGCTGCGGTGGTCGGTCGCGTCGCTCGTTGTGGCCGGCGGTGGTTGGCGAGGAGCTGGGGAGAAGGAGGTCGGGGCTGGGGTTTCTGGCGCAGAGAACAGAGAGCAGGTCGGGAAGGAGAGAATGGGAGAAGAGAAGAGAAAGGGAAAGAAGAGGGGGGGGTCAAGCACCGGTCGGGGTTGGTCTCTTTTTTTTTTTTTTTTTTTTTTTACAAATACATACATAAGATAAAATACTAAAGGTTTAAAAATTATTATTGGAATATTTTATCTAAAATTCATTAAACAAAAATTATTTCGTAAGGTTCTGAAAGCTAATAATTAATAAAACGGCTATATAAAGAATTTCGGAAACATTTTCGGAAAAACTTACCAACGAACATAAAAATTTGTATTATTTACGGAAATATATTATAAGACCTCGAATTAATATTTAAAAGCATAAAAGTAAATATTTAAATTAAATTCTAATAAACCGAGACTAATTTAAATAATTCCCGAAATCGATTTTCCGTAAACCAAAAATCGTAAAACGGAAGAAAATTAATTCCGGAAAGAAATTCACAAATAAACTCCGAAAATCTTTTTAATTTAAAACTTCCCGAAGATAATAACGATTTTTAAAAACGAATAAATTTGAAGTCGGAAATATTTTCTACGAATAAAATTATTAAAATAACTTTAACTATTTAAACCGAAATTTTATAATTTAAATAATATATTTCGTTAACGAAATATAACTCCAAAATAAAGTCGTAATCACACGACGAAGTTATAATCGAAAACGAATCTAAAATATTAAAATCAAAACACGAGAAAGAACGAAAATATATATTTTTAACCGAAAATCGAAATCATAAGAATATAATAAAATCATGGTCGTGAACGAATTCATCTAAAATGGTTCGCAACGACAACAATTAATTAAATTCAAATATGAATTCGAAATCGTCGATAAATCCATAAAACGAATCGAAATTAAAATAATTAAATATTTACATCAAATTACGCTAATAAAATCATTAGGCTTAATAAAATTAGGTTTTAAAAATACGGGGTATTACACCCTTACATCAACCCATGTACTATTTTTCACATATGAACTCTAATCAAGTTAATAACTCTTCCCTTACATTACTTGATCCTCAAATAAACTTTTTCCACGTAAAATTCATCTCCATGCAAAGGCTAACCATCTTATGCAAACCCTAGACTTCTCATGCATGTTTTGATCCATTCCCTTAATTTAATTCCCATTATTGCTCTTTTTATCCACCTATAGGTCATAAAATAATTAGGTAATCATTACCATTTTCTAGTCAATTCGCTTTCCTCATTCTTCTCTATTTCCCTCACAACTACATCATACTACTTAGGACTTCCTATTATGCATGTCATAAGGGGTAGTTGTAACACCCCAAAATTTACACATTTTTTTTAAAACATAATACTTATAAATAAACTGTAAATTCTGGGGATGTTACCGCCACATTTAGTACCAGACCAGTTCATCATACCGTTCCGGTACCAAGTGCTAAGGCTAAGAAGACACTTTTAGTAACAACATCAATAAACCGAATTTATAAAAAGGAAAAATCAGAGTACGCACAAATCTTACGTAATTCGAAATACCGACTAATGTTTTTAAATAATAATTAAACAACATTGATAAAGTTGTTTCTGCAACTTAAACATAATAAAACTAACATGAGTCATAAATTAAAAAGAGAACGACCACGTCTCTCTAGAAATTGATCCATCCCAGCTATCACTCTGCCCCTCCTGATGTCCCGTAGACATCGATAGCATCAAAGTAAGTATCTCCTACCTGCAACAAATTAGACGGGCCTTCTGCTCGTGGGAATAAGCAGCACCCATGAAACGGGTGATCAGTACGCTACGTACCGAGTAAGGTAACCGAATACTAAGGCCGGCATATAACACATTAATTCATGTAGGATAATGATCACATACAATTACAACTCATACATATAATACATAGAAGCGTAAAGTAAAATCCATAACTTATAATCAACAAGTCCACACATAAGGCCCAAAAAGATCCAGATTAATCATTTAATCTTTCTTTTATCAAGATTCAATACACACCATGCCTTTTATATCAATCCATGCGAAAACAGGAACACCCCACTATTGTAACCGGTGGGCCGGTCATACATAGGGTAAAAACCCTAACCACTATTCCTAACCAGTGGATAGGCTGGTTCCTGTCCGCATCAAATCCATGCGAAAACAGGAACACCCCACTATTATAACCGGTGGGCCGGACACACATAGGGTAAAACCCTAACCACTATTCCTAACCGGTGGATCGGCTTGGTTCCTGCTCGCATGGTGTTCCACTGTAAGTAATTAGTATCTTTTAATAGCATTAACGATCTGGTTTGTCTTTATTGAGCTCGGGATCCCCCACTATTATAACTGATGAGTTCATATTTTGACACATTTTATACCCTTATAATCTTAGTTTTTGGTAGTTTATTTAGCTAATATAGGGGAATAATTATTGTTTTATGCTTAAGTGGTAGAATTTACATAAATTTTATTATTTGAGCTAAAATGATATAAATTAAGTAAATTTAGAGTAAAATAATATTTATTAATTTTTATTAATTTTATTTTGCAGGTTTTATTTTAAAATTGAAAAAAAGATATGACCTTTGGACCAACGGCCGAAGGCCGAAGGCCCAAAGGCCTGTAGCAAAATAAACCAAACAGGTCTCGGCGCATGGAAAAGAAACGAAGCCGGGCGAGGAGGGGCCTGCGAATAGGGCTGACGTGGCGGAGAAAAGTCAAAAAATCGACGCATGAATTTTATAAAAGGAGAGCCAGGAGGCAGAGAGTGCGACAGAGGGGAGAGAGGCGAGAGGCAGCCTCTGCCGTTTGGCAGAGAATAGGCCGCACGTCACAGGGCACACCAAACAGAGCCGCACGGGCGACGAAGGACGACGCATGGAAATAGAGACTTCAGCCGCAAAAGGACGCAGAGGACGGTGTGGCAGTGCACGGAGTCCGAGGCAACCAAGCAGCAGCCTCCGTCAGCTCCTTTCGCTATCAGCCGCCGGCCGAGAAAAGAAAAAAAAAGAAAAGAATTTTTACACGGAAATCAAGGCACCGAAGGAAGAAAAATTAGAGGAAGAATTTAATATCCGGTAGAATTTATTTCAGATAAAATTAATTTTTATCTGAATAAATTTTTGATCTTTAATTCAAAATTAATTCCGGTTATTTCTTTCTCTTATTTTTAATCTATATTTTAGATATATATTTCTGTGTAATTAATTCTTTAATTATGGTTGGCTGATTATTTATTGTTAGGGAATAATTTGAAACCCTAGATTATGATTTGAATTATAATTTTATTTTCTTTGTTTCGTGAGATTGTTTCTTGACTCTATATTAATTGCTATCGTTTATATGTATGATTCTGTCCAGTATAGTTTATTTGGTGCATGCCTTGTTCTGGTACCTCATAAGTGACAGTATGTAGGATTAATTTCTTGCTAGGTGGCCATCTAAATATACTAGAATTTATATGTATAAATTGCAGCTAGGTTAGATAACAATTCACCTAATCGTTTTGTGATTCTAACCGAAGTGGTAAAACGTTTCGATACGTGTGGGTCAAGGATAGGAAATACAGCTAGACATGCTTTTTGTACTAGTTTGGGTACTTAGATTGACAGCCTTCCACTTACACTTAATGCATTAAATCTAGTTAAATATAGGAGCCGCTTGTTGCTGTTATACTGCTAGTATTTAATAGGGTTAATATTGGCGCTTTGTCGTATTAATTAATTAAGGGAAGTAATATAAGGTGTATAGACCTGCTTTTGGTGTGCAACTTGGTCGATCTCTTTCTCACGATTAAAAGATGACTTAGAAATAAATATTATATCTAGATCTAATCTAGTGGTGGATTTTTATTTCCCTAACATATTTCTCATATCTGCGGTTTCCCATTATTTTCCATTATTTTCATTATTAGTTTACTTTATTCTATTTAATCCTTTTATTATTTTATTATTATTTTGATAAACCCCCATTAGTATTTTATTTATTTATTTATTTAGTATTATTTATGATTTTATTTTTAGTTTTAGTTTTATTTTTAAGCTAGTTAATTAGAGGTGAGCCCTCTCAATCCCCGGTTTAGAACGATACCCTTATTTACCAATGCTACATTTGACAACAAGAGGGTTTAAATTGCGTGCCGGCTACGGTCGCACCAATAACCGGTGGGCCGGATACACATAGGACCTCATGTCCTAACCACTATTATCACCGGTAGATCGGTCACACATAGGGTAAAACCCTAACCACTATTCCTAACCGGTGGATCGGCTGGTCCCGTCTCAATATCTTCCACTTTAAGATATTAGTGTCTTAAGTATTTTATTCAAAAACACTTGACATTCACAAACATTTGCCCAAACATGCATGACTAAATCCATGAAAGCCCTAACTCCCATGCAACCCTACTCCATGCAAACCCTATCTCCACGTAAACCACAACTCTATGCAAATCTTAGCTCCCATGCAAACCCTAACTACACATGACCCACGCTTCCATGCAAACCCTAGCACCCATGCAAACCCAATCTCCACGTACCACACTCCCATGCAAACCCTAGCTCCCATGCAAACCCTAACTCCACGTACCTCACATGTGTAAACCCTAGCTTTACATATACCACCCTTCCATGAAAACCCTAATTCATATGCCAAACCTAGTTCCATGTAGACATGCTTCCATGCAACTCAGATCCCCATGCAACATTAATTCCATGTAGGCATGTTTTTATGAAACCCTAATCCATATGTAAAACCCTAACTCCACATTAATTCATGCAAACCCTAATATTATGTTATTTCATGCACACCTTCAACTTCTTGCCATTCCATGCAAACCTTAGTATCATTCCCTTTCGTGCAAACCCTAACACCATGCCATCTCATGCAAACCCTAGTACCATCCTCTTACATGCAAATCCTAATTCATATATCACTTCAGGTCATACATTAATGACATAAGTATACACATATTTTTCATGGCACATGACATTCATAATAACATACTTCAACTTCATAACCATATCACATGCATAATCAATAAGAACAGCGAACATAAAATACATAACATGTCATATTCATAATACATGTAAACACATAAATGACCTTAGTAGACCCTTACCTAAAACGTCACCGGTCTTGGTGCACGCTCCTATTCCACTTGGGTAATTTGATTGGGTTCGCCTATTATATCAAAGCATACTAGAATTAGACTCATATAATTTTAACTTATTTCGAGGTTTGGTTTTAGGATGACATTTTACTATTTAATAATTAACTATAGGAACTAATACTTAAAAATACAAATGAATTATTATTTTCATTGGAAGAGGGTGGTGATCTAAGGGTTTCTACCCTTCACCAAAATATAATGATAGTATAATAATGATAATAATAATAATAATAATAATAGTAAATTATTAATAACACTCTTATTAGTAGAATATTAATATTAATAAAACCATAATTCTTAAAATTACAAGGTGGATTTCAAAGTCAATCCATTTAATAATAACACTATTCAAAAATGTAATAATGATATTAATATTATATATACTTATAATATAAAGTTAATAAAGATAATAATAATAATAATAATTAGAAATAATGTTAAAAATATTAATAATAGTTGTAAAAAGCAATTGTGCGAGACTTAGTTAAAATTTTAGGTTTATAATCCTCCTGAAATAATTACAATATTAACTAAATAATTACACTAATAATAATAATAATATTATTATTATTAATAACATTAAACATGTAAAAATTTAATTAAATAAGTAAAGGCCGAGATGAATAATATATCTTACTCAATAATACTCCCAGACCTGTAACAAAAATTTATAAATTAGAATACATTCAATATTACTAATAATAATAATTATAATAATAATAATTAAAGTTGAATTAACACTAAAATTTAGGCTAAAAATAGAATAATTATCAATAATTCAAAACTAAGTGTTTAAAATGTCTAGGGTTTCACCTTGAGTCGGAGGATATAGGTGGAACCGGCGGTGGTTCCCGGAGGTGGCCGGAAAATGGATCTAAGAGGGTTAAAAATGAAGAAAAAGAGGTGAGGGGGAAGGAGAAAAATAAAATAAATCTATGGGGCTGTGGAGGAGATTTATCAGGAGTTAATGGTTTGTTTGGAAGGTGGTAAAAGCGGCGGATGTGGTGGCGGCTGGTGTTTCAAGGTCTCGGGGTGAATTTTCTGGCGAGATAACTAGTAAACTTTGCACGATTATGGAGGCTTGTACAATTTAAATCAAAGGTGTTAGATGGTTTAGTTAATTAGAGGGTGTTGCAGGGAAGATATTGGGAGTGATAAGAGGCGACGATGTTGGATATCGGAGAAGAACGAGGCGTCTAAAGTTAAGGTGGAGCACATACTGGTACTTAGGGTTTCGGGAAAAAGGAAGCTCGATTTCAGGCCAAATGTGGGGTATTTATAGTAGTGGAAGGTAGGCTCGGGTTGTGGAGGTTACCTAAAGATCAATTTTGGTGGGAAAATGGGTTGGTTTTGCCGTTGGTCGGGCGGCACAAATTCAAAATTTTGCCCGACCTTCGAGAGGGAAATGGGGGCAAACGAGCGGGAGAAAGAGACAGTTGAGGGTTTCAAATGAACGTGCAGACCGAGAGGAAGAAAAAGAGTGGGAGAAGAGCCAGTCATGCCACGTGTGGCCGGCGGCGCCATTTTCGGGGAAGGAGGGAGGTGGGTGGTTATGGCGTCGGGCGGGAGGAGGAAGAAGAAGATGGGGGAGGCTGGCCGGCCGGTTCGCGGGGGAGAAAAGAAGGAAAAAGGGAGGGCAGGTCGGGCGGTTCGGCGCAAAGGTAAAACTGTCATAAATGAAACGACGAGTTTTGATGTAAAAAGGATTGAAGAACGGCGTTCCGTTCTGTCGGGCGACGGTAAAGAAAACGATGAAGCAAAACGCGACGTTTGAGAGGAATAATAAGTGAAACGCGGCGTGGAGAAAGGGGGGCGGCGACGACGCGCGGGCTGGGCCGCGCCGAAGGAAAAGGAAAGAAGAAAAGGAATTGGACCGCGCAACAGGCCCAATTCGGTGAAGAAGAAGAAAAAGAAAGAAAAGGAAGGAAAAAGGAAAAGAAAGAAAAAGAAAGAAAGAAAGAAAAAATAAAAAGGGAAGGAAAAAGGAAAATTAAATAATTAATTTGGGTCCATTTAATTTAATCCAAATATTTAGGATATTTAAAAATAATAATATTTAAATAAAATAAATTGTAAATCCCTTTTTAGGCTAAAATAGGCTTTTTAAAGGATTTTTCCAAAATTCCATTTTAATATAATAATCACTCAAATTTTATTTAATTTAATTATTTATAAAATTAAAATTAATTTGACATTATTTTATATTTCTTAATTTGAATAAAATAAATTATTTAAATAAATTTCCAAATTTAAATCTTTAATTAGATAATATGCCCAAATTTCCTTTACTTAACCTATTTATAAAAATTTCTTATTAAATTGCCCTAATAAATTTCCTTTTATTTTAATAAAATAATTTATTAAATTAAAATTTTAAATACAACCTTATTTAAATATAATATTTAAAATTAGAAAAATATCGGGGCATTTCAGTAGTATTACGTAAGTACAATTTAAGTACAAGTAATAACATCACATTGCATATATCATCAACACATGCAACCTCCATGCTTAGCAAGCTGCACTACAAGAAACATAATAATATAAAATATAAAGCACACACTTTAAACCAACACACATAGCATACTCTTATACATAAAAGTCTTAACCATATCCTTAGCTAATATGACACGAGGCTTGGAGCACACTCTTATGCCTCCTTAGGGTTTTGACTTGATTCACCTATAAGAGGAAAATGCTATGGGTTAATCTCCTTCTTACCAAAATTACTATTATTTCTATCTTACCCTTATCATGGCCTACTATTAGGGTTAATAATAGTAATGATAGTTTTATAAATAAAAGTAGGGTTATTATTCTTTAAAGTAGCTAATCATGATACTAGTAGCTACAACTGTTTATGTTAAAGTAATTATAGTGATATTCATATTATTAAAGATAATAACTTTAATACAAATAATAATACTAATACTAATGACAATAGTAGTAGTAGTAGTAGTAGTAGTAGTAGTAGTAGTAGTAGAAATACTAATAATAATTCTAATATTAGGAATAATTCCAACAAAGGTCTTAATAATTGTAATAGCAATAGCCTTAGTGATAATATGGTGAAGTATAATTATAGCGATAGTAATAATAATAGTAGTAGTAATTGTAATAATAATGACAACAACAACAACAATAATAATGTTAATCATAATACTACTACTACTAATAATAATCAAAATGGTAATATTAATATAAGGGTTCAAATATTTGCGATAATACTAAAAGTGATAATGGGCCAAAGTTGGCATTAATAGTAATAGTAAGAAAAATAATAATACTTATAATAATACTAAAGTTGTAAACCATTAATAATAATAATAGTATTATTAGTTAGGAAAATTCTAAATTAAGGTTAAGTAGTAGTAATAATAATAATACCAATAGTTCCAATCTTAAGAATAATGCTAATAAAGTCAAGAGTAATGCTAATAAAGGTCTTAATAATCATAATAGTAATAGTCTTGATGATAATGTAGTCAAGTATGCTGTTGCTGTTGTTGATGATAATAATAATAATAATAATAATAATAATAATAATAATAATAATAGTATAATAATAATATAGTCAAGTATGCTGCTGCTGTTGTTGATGATAATATAGTCAAGTATACTGCTGTTGTTGTTGATGATGATGATAATAATAATAATAATAATAATAATAATAATAATAATAATACTACTACTAAAAATTACTAACACTTGTATAAAAAGGGTTTAAGAGTTGGGGCGGTTAGAGGACCACCTAGGGATGGTGGCAGCATTGGCGGCGGTGATGGAGGGAGAAGAGAGGTGAAAAGATGGTGGTATAGGCTAGAAGAGAGAGAATGAGGTGATGATTAAGGTGGTGGTGGGTACCTTAGGTAGAGAGGGTTGGAATGAAGGTGGTGGTGCAGCTAAAGGTGGTGGCACACAACGACGAGTATGGTGGCCGAAGGTAGAGGAGAGAGGAGAAGGGAGGTATGGGGGAGATAGTGGAAGCTCCTCTGGTTGTTTTGGAGGGTAGAGAGTAAGGATGTCAATGGGTCGGGTCTGGACCAGGTCCAGCTATACCCAGACCCAGACCCGTTTATACTACCTAGACCCAGACCCGATCCAGACCCGTCGGTTCTTAAAAGTTCAGACCCACATCCAAATCCATCGGGACTAGCGGGTAAACGGGTTGTAAATGGGTCCGGTTATTTTTTAAAAAAAATTAATGATCTATGCTAATACAAATACATTTATGTTTTATATAATTTAATATGTATTTTTTTGTTAAAAAACATCTAAGTGAAAAAATAAATATATTAAAATAGTTATATTAACTTTTCAAATAGTATTTTAATACTTTAAGTATAAATAGGACGGGTTCGGGGCGGGTATATCCATATCCGTATCCATATCTGATAAGAAAATCCGTACCCGAATCCGTAACCGTACCCGAATCTATATCCGTTAACATATCCATATCCATATCCGTTGGATATCCGTTTACTCGTTAATGGATATTATCCGATGGATAAATCCATCGCCCGACAGATAAACCCATTTAGAGTTAAGCTAAATGATAATTCTAACTTTAATTTATACTATATTTATTTTAAAATTAAGGGTAAAAAGGTAATCATATATCGGGTAAATGGGTACGGATATGAATATGGGTATGGTTACCCATATATATGAATATGGGTATGGTTACCCATACCCATATCCGTATTGGAACCCGACGGGTATTTTTTTTTCCATCATCCATATTCGTTTATCCATATATGTTGGAAAAAATCCATCGAGTTTTGGGTAAAATCAGTCCCGTTTATATCCGTAACTTTTAAAATATAATGTTATACATATTGTTTATAAAGTAAGTATATAAAAATAAAATTAAAAATAAATAAATAAGGAGCTTATGTAAGATTAAGACAATAATGACAAACATAATATTAGTATATATTTTTATATATATACATACACACACACACAAACACCATATATATATATATATATATATATATATATATATATATATATATATATATACATATATATATATATATATATTAAATGGGTCTGACGGGTCGGATCTGGGTCTAGAATTGGACCTAGACCTAGACCCGCTAAAAATGAGGCGGGTCTAGCGGGTCTGGGTCGGGTCCGAGACCCATTGCCATCTCTAGTAGAGAGGGTATTAGTTGCGGCGGGATTGGTGGCAGACGGTGGTGCGAGGGGCGGTAAGGGTTAATGAGGGGCTAATCGGGAGGAAAACTTTGTACGATTGGGGTGGCTCATGCTAGGTAAATTGAGAGAGGAGGGGGTGTAGTTGGGTAGAGGGTGATGTAGGGGGTAGTTCTATGGGTGGCTCGGGCGATGACAACGGAGAGGTCGTCTGATCGAGCAGGCGACGGCGAAAAGGAGAAATTATTGGGCTGCGCAAACAAATGCTCAATTATGGATGCATATAGGGTATTTATAGGCCAAATGGAGGGGGGAAACGACAGAGGAGGAATAAGACAAGAGGGGGTAGGTGAGGTAGGACCATTGGCCAGCGGTGGCAGGCGGTGTAGTCTCTACCATGGTAGGGACATATTTGGTCAGGGGGAAGGAAAGGGCAGGCATGCGTGAGGAGGGAGGATGGTTTGGTTGGGTTGAAATTGGAAAGAAAATGATGAGGAAGAGAGGAAGGGGATGAGTTGGTCGGTGGTGGTTGGTTGCCGACGAAAAATGGATGTAGGTTGGGGGTTGTAGGTCGTGCTGGGGAAGAAGGAAGGGGAAAGGGGTTGAATCGGTAATCTGGGGGGAAAAGAAAGAAAAGAAAAAAAGAGGAGGCGGATTGGCTGGGTGACGGACGACAGGGTAGGTTGCGCTGAAGGAAAATAAGGAGGGAAAACTAGGCCACGAGGGGCTGGCCCAGCTTAGGAAGAAAGGAAAAAAAGAAAGGAGAGAAGGAGAGAAAAGAAAGAGAAAGGAAAAAGAGAAAGAAAGAAAAAAAAAGGAAAAAGGAAAATAGTGGGTTGGTTAGGTGTTTAGGATATTTTAGTATTTTTAAATTATTATTTAAAATAATATATATAAATAATAATAATAATAATAATGATTGAATTCTTTTTTAGGTTAATTTGAATAAAATTTTCTATTTCCATGTTAATTAGTAAAATACCCTAATTTTTAAAATAAATTATTTATTATTTTCTCCTTAATTTTTCTTAATTAATTTTTTATTTTAATAAGATAATTTATTTAATTATTTTTTCTAATAAATATTTATTTGACTATAATTTTTAAAATTAGGATTTTTTTATATTTTAAAATTATAAATCTTTTATTTTAAAACAAAATATATACAATATTGATTTATATGATGAGAAGTTGGTAAGTGATAAGTAATTGTTAATTCAAGCCCTACGCTTTTTTGCTTAATTAATTGAAAAAAATAGTTGGTGGTCCATTTGGATCAAAGTAATTAAAGTTAGTTAATTTATTTGGTATTTAGTCTATTTTTTTATATCCCAATATACATTTTTTTTGATAATTGTTGTTACACAAAGGTCAACAAAAGAGTACAAGATAAGATAAACCTCCTAGCTTATCAGAGCCTGGATATTGTGAACTACATCCTCCGACTTATAGGGAAACTCTCTCCTATCATTCTTAATCCAGAACCCAATTCTCATCTTTATTAGCATGAGCATCCATCGGTTACAGACATCTACATTGTCGAAGACTTTCTTATTTCTGAATTCCCAAATAGTGCCCAGGATAGCAAAGAATGCCGCTCGCCAAATCTCCCATCTCAATCCTTTGCTGGAGGATCCCAACCATGCTACTGCATTTTCATCAACAGACTTTGGTATCACCCAATAATACCCTATCCACTCACATATCTCATACCACGTTTTTCCTGTCATTAGACTCACAGGGCAATGTAAGAACAGGTGGTTGACCGTCTCTTACTCAGTGTTGCACAAAGGGCACATAACATCTCCTGTGTCGATGATCCTCATTCTAGCCAGTCTTTCTTTCGTGTTGAGCTTCTGTTGAACCGCAAACCATGCAGTGAGACTAAATCTCGGAGGTGCTATGCTACTCCACATAAGGTTCACCGCTTCAGATATCCCATCATTCCCAACGGAAAGCTGGTAATAAGTCTGACAATACGAACTTACAGAGAACATCCCATTAGCTTCGTACTCCCAACCTACAGAATCGCGCTCGTCCTTCCTCAAATAGTGCTGATTGGTCAACTCTTGCAAATGCTTCACTTGGTTTTCCTCCCATCCGAAAAGTCGTCTTCTCCATCGAAGGTTCCATACCCATCTCAATCCATCCCACTTCCCCATCTCTGCTATCTTCTTCTCCTTCTGCTCGGACACCGTGAAAAGTCTAGGAAAAAGATCCCTCAAAGGGCCCGCCCTTATCCAATCATCGTGCCAGAACTTGACTCTCTGTCCATCCCCTATGATGATCTTCATTCCCGATCTCAGTGCGGGGCTATCTTTCCCTGCTCCTACAATATCAACCCATGGAGACCACCTTCTTCTTAAGGTAGTAATCTCAAACGTCCCTGAATTATCCCCCAAATGGATAGAGGAGATAATTCTCTTCCATGACGCACCTTCCACAGAGTAGAACCTCCACCACCATTTAAAGAGAAGAGCATTGTTTCTTAAGATTAAATCTCCCACACCCAGCCCTCCTAGTGACTTAGGCCTCTGAATCAGACTCCATTTATATACATATACATAGAGAATATTACTTCTATATTTATATACAATTAAATATATATATTAGTATAATTATATATATATATATATATATATAATATTTTATACTTAAAATTAAATATTTTAAAATTATTTTAATTTTTATCCTATTAATTTTATTGAAATCTCCTAATTAATTTTGGTAGACCTGACTTGTCACTTGTGAGAGCCTACTGTCGGCATCGCGTGTCATTTCACGTTCTACTGCTTGCGTTGAATTTTGTTAACACCACACGTCCACCTGTGGTCACATCTTGATCTTCTTGACAGGTAGTACTGGTGACGTGGTCCACAAGGTTATTG
The DNA here is from genome assembly GCA_039764185.1 of Tamarix austromongolica. Taxonomy (NCBI): domain Eukaryota; kingdom Viridiplantae; phylum Streptophyta; class Magnoliopsida; order Caryophyllales; family Tamaricaceae; genus Tamarix; species Tamarix austromongolica. Next base: position 27,714,452 of record CM077811.1, on the reverse strand, counting down.
ATGGGAAATTTACAGGATTAAACGTGTTTCCATGCCCAGCTGTTGTGAGACTCATCACGGGGTCTACCAATTCAAAACCTACAAATGCGGAATTAATTGCGTTTCAAATCCCATTAGTAGTAGTGAGACTCATCACGGGGTCTATCAATTCGAAAAAGTAGAGAGAGACTGGTTACTACAATTTGCGAAGCATGTTCTGTTTTGAAAATTTATATTAAAATTATTTAATTAATATTTTTACTAAAGAATATTATTTAATCAATTTTTATTTAAAAATAATTATCAATAATTAAAATTAACTAGTATATGAATTAATTTTATTAATTTATTATTTTTTTCTCTTAATTTTAATAAATTTAATCTATTTAAAAAAATATATAATATATATAAATTTTTTAACGTTTCCTATCACCCCCATTTCTTATACTTTTAAGAAATAGCGTTTCTGTATTTTGTCTCGTCTTCGTCCCTGTTCCCGTGCAACACGGGCTACAATTAGAGAGATTGTGGGATAATATATTTGACATGATTTGTGATAGGGAATTTTATGGGTGGCTTAGTTTCGAAAAATAAGATTATTTTTGGATAATGTTTTAAAATTTTTTAAAAGGTTAAAAAATACGTTCATAAATTTTTTTACTATCTTTTAGACTGAAAATTTAAAAAATATAATTTTTTAATTTTATAAAGAAATCTAAAAAATAATTTATATTATATATATTCTTATTTTCTACATATTTTTTAATTAAACAATCAATATTATTATTATTATCATTATTATTAATAATATTAATATGCTTTTTACTTTTAATCATAATAATAAAATTATTAATATTTTATTGATAAATAATATTGATAAAATAATACTAATGATATTATTATTATTGATAACTTGGTTAATAGTAATAATAATAATATTATTACTTTTAACATTACTATTTGAAATAATAATTTTATTAACTTTAATATTAATATTGTTATTGATTTTAATTTTAATATTGTTAATGATTAATATTAATATTAATAAAATGCTAATTATTAATGTTAACATTAATACTAACATTATTATTAACATTATTTAATAATTATTAATAATATTACTAATAATGTTATTATTATTAGTAGTAGTAATAATAATACTAATAAATTTATTATTAATATTAATACTTTATATTTATTAATATTTCTAATAATAATAATAATAACAATAATAACGTTTTCATTATATTATTTTAAAGAAAATTATAATATTACCATTTTTAAAATTAATAATATTTTATAATTTATATTAGTAACAAAAATATTATCATTAACAATATTAATATTATTACTACTTATATAAATAATAATATTAATAATGCGATATATTAAAATAATTTTTTATAATAATAATATTAATAAAAAAATATTATTAAAATTATTAATAATATTCTTATAAATAATATTGGTGATAGTAATCGATATTGTTTTAAATTAAAAAATAGTTTTACAATATAATAAATGAATATATTTTTAATTTTTTTTATAGAAAGCAGCTTTTTTATTTTTATAAAAAACTGATGTGGAAAATAAAAAAATTGTCTTGATTTTATCAAGAGGGTCCAGGACGTCGGTCTTCGCTGAATAGAGACTCGGTAATATGTAGCACTATACTATTATTTAGTTTGGGTCGATGAGTTGGTGGGCCTAGTAATGATATTTCCAAAAATTCTGAATCATGGCCTGCTTAAGACCCTGGTTTTAATATGTTCATCTATAATTCCAGATAGCTAAGCAAACTTAAAGGTAATGGTTTGGTTCCATAAGTTCGTCTATATAACAAATGAATAGTTGTTTAAATTTTTTGTAGAAAATAATTTTCTTATTTTCTATAAAAAAATAAAGGTGGAAAATAAAAAACACTCTTTCTTAAGATGGTTTAGATTTTATTAAGAGGGTCTAGACTCCGGTCCTCGTAGAATAGAGACTCGGTAAATGGTAATCTGTAGTACTATTTTGACTCAATGAGTTGGTGGGCCTAGCCGGATGACCTCTCTTATGAAGCCATTTGCAAGACTGATTTGCTGAAAAGTCACGATTTGCTTATTAATGATATTTCCAAGAATTCTGAATCATGGTCTGCCTAAAACCTATATTTAATAGGTTCATCTATAATTCCAGATAGCCAAGCAAACTTAAAAGTAATGGCTCCAACTGCTCTTCATTTCTACTTTTCCCTTACGTTCTTATTGATGCCGCTGTATGTTGTTGCTCAAACTAGAGGTAATATAACAGTCGGGGCTTCTCTTTCAGCTAACAACGATAACTCCTCATGGCTTTCACCTTCTGGTGATTTTGCCTTCGGATTTCGGCCCCTTGATAGCGATAGCTTTCTGCTATGCATATGGTACGCAAACATACCGGATCACACCATAGTTTGGTATGCGGGTCATGATGGCGTGACTGTTCCAAGACGATCGAAGCTGGTCCTGACTCCCGAGCAAGGGCTAGTCCTTAGTGATCCAAATGGCACGGAGCTGTGGAACCATACAAAAACAAGGGCTGCAGGCATCACAAACTACGCTTTTTTGAGTAATTTTGGCAACTTAATTCTCAAAAGCAGCGAAAATGAGATGCTGTGGCAGACCTTTGATGATCCTAGAGATACCTTGTTGCCTAATCAGACTATGAAAGAAGGAGGGAAAGTGATTTCTCGTCTCTCTACGAGTAAATTTACAAGGGGGCGGTTTGAGCTACGTTTCCTTAGTGATGGAAGTCTCATCCTCAATACTAGGAACATGTTTACTAGCTCTTCATATGACAGTACTACCTATTATAACAGCAGCGATATGGGATATGGAAATAGCACTACAGACTCAACTCACAAGTTGATATACAATGAGTCAGGTCAGATGTACATAGTTGAAAGAGATGTTGTTGTGTTTAATCTCACACGAGAGAAAATAGTCTCAGCCACAGATTATTACCATAGAGCTACCCTCGATACTAATGGGGTGTTAACCTGGTAGTATCATTACCCCAGGAGCTCCAAAGGCAGCGGTCACACCAGTTGGTCAGTTACTCGGATTATACCAGATAATATATGTGTTTCATTACGAGGTCTATATGGCAGTGGAGCTTGTGGCTACAACAGCATTTGCAGCCTTAATGATAACAGGCCAATATGTAAATGCCCGCCTTATTTCTCCCTGCTAGATTCTAATGATAGTTATGGTAGCTGCAAGCCGGACTTCAACCTAGCATGTGACGAAGATGGATATAAACTTATAGGACTAGATCAAACAGATTGGCCGTTCTCAGATTATGATAAGCTTGATTCTGTTGATGAAGAGCAGTGCAAGAAATCTTGCATGGATGATTGTTTCTGTGCGGCTGCCATTTTTAGAGGTAGTACATGTTGGAAGAAGAAGCTTCCGCTCTTTAATGGAAGGAAGGACAGCACAGACGACTGTACGGGATTCTTGAAAGTGAAGGACGTTGGTGATGACTCCCCACAACGTCCTCTTCCCCGGATCCCAAAGACGAAGAATAAAAGCTTGGACACGGTACTCTCCATTTTTTTGGGTACTTCAGCATTTCTCAACATTATTCTGCTCTTTGTTATGTGCTCGGGAACTCTCTATGCATACCAGAGACTGCTCAAGCAAGCTCATGTGATTCCAAATCGAGCTACAGCAGAATATAACGTTCAATGCTTCAGCTACGGAGAGCTTGAGGAGGCAACAGACGGATTTAGTCAAGAGCTTGGAAGAGGGGCCTTTGGCTTAGTGTATAAAGGTACAATAGGAAATAGCCGTACTGGTACGCAAACTTCTGTAGCTGTGAAGAAGCTAGACAGGATGGATGGAGAGAGGGAATTCAGAACCGAGGTCAATGTGATTGGCCAGACGCATCACAAGAATCTAGTTCGGCTGATTGGATTCTGTGATGAAGACCAACATCGGTTACTCGTCTACGAGTTCATGAGCAATGGGACTATAGCGGATTTTATTTTTGGCGAGTTCAAACCAAGCTGGACTCAGAGGACCAAGATTGCACAGGGAATTGCTGCAGGACTATTGTACTTGCATGAAGAGTGCAAAACCCAGATCATTCATTGTGATATAAAGCCTCAGAAAATACTTCTAGACGAATATCACAGCCCTCGGATTTCTGACTTCGGGCTGGCCAAGCTTCTGATGCTTGATCAAACCCATACTCATACGGCGATTAGAGGAACAAAAGGGTATGTTGCCTTTGAATGGTTCAGGAACAAGCCCGTGACGACGAAAGTCGATGTGTTCAGCTTCGGTGTTCTATTGTTGGAGATTATTTGCTGCAGGAAACACATCATGTTGGACATGAATAGTGGCGATGAAAGAGTGATCCTAACGGACTGGGCATTTGACTGCTATCAATCTAAAGCTCTGGACGCCCTTGTAGATAATGATTTGGAAGCTCTAGAGGATAGACAAAGATTAGAGAGGTTTGTAGCAGTTGCACTTTGGTGTATACAAGAAGAACCCAATCTGAGACCCACGATGAGGAAGGTTACGCAGATGCTTGAAGGCCTTGTTCTGGTGCCTGCCCCTCCTCCTCCAGATTCGTCTTCCATTAATATTGATGTTTCTTGATGAATTTGTTGTTTCATTGGGCTATCATTACCACGCCTTCTAGGATTCTTAGGATCCTATCGATTGGATGAATTGTGGTTACATTTAATTATAATTTTGTTTTGTAATGGTAGTAGTCTCGTACGTTGGTCCAGTTGTTTAACTATTTTTTCGATGAATTATTGTTACCTTCTCTAATCCTCTTCATACATCAACGTCTTCTTCCTCCTCCCTTTATATGTGTTCCCTCCCAATTGGTTGTTGCTTTCTTAGCGGCATTTTATTGAACATTTGATGTGCAAAAAGTAGGGCTTCATTTGATGCTGGTTATAGATTAATAAAGCAGGTGCATCAGTTCTTTTTGAGGAGTTGAGTAAAGGATCAAAACAATGATGGGGTTGTAGTGAGCCCAGTTCGGCTTATGAGTCTTAGAGACTTTGGGAGTCCTCAATTTGTTACAGACAAGCTTATCCAGGCTGAAAAGCGCAAGGTACTTCGCTGCAGTACTATACGGTTCAACAGGAATTGCTGAATTTGGATCTACATGCTTACGTTTTACAGACATCAAGTAATTTTGCATTTTTTCCCTTGGATATTTTGGTGCTGATCCCGATTGTGTCATCGGTCCCCTTGTAAAGTATAAGTACCCAAATTCTACTCCGGTCGTGCGTTGTATATTCACAAGTTTCATAGAATGTACGACGGAGAACTTACAGACTGGAGAAAGGAAAAAATTCCTTCCACGGGTAAAAGTTACCGAAAAGCTCATTCATCTCCTGGCTTAAATCTGAGCCAATGAACTGGAGTTTATCACATAGATATACGGTCTCATAGATTAGAAAGGCAGATTTCTATTGGAAAAGAAATGATGGATGCTAACTTTATGCCTGTTAGGATTCGAAATAAGTAAGGGAGGCGAAGATAATGCGAGGAAGACAAATTGTTCCTAAACTTTCACCGTATCAATCTTTAGGTGACGTGGAAAATATGGGATGAGGTTGTCATAGCCTGGAACATACGATGTGTGACGGACTTCAAGAATATTTTGTGTTTTTAGGGTTGCCTGTACAATATCTGCGGAAGCTGCACTGACGTTTCATTTTGAAGTGGAAGGATGAAGTATATATTTGCCTGGGTTTGTCTGTTGTTTTCCTTTGCTTAGGTGACCGGCCTTAGGAAAGCCTTACTGTGTTTTGGACCAAGGAGGTAAGGCATTTAAAAAATAGAAGGATAAGAACCCTTGCTCCTCTTACTTGTTTACAACCAATAACATGCATCTGCTGATGTATTTAAAATTCTGCCTAGTGAAGACACGGACCGGAGGCCTACTGTCCTGATGGAATAATCAAATAAAGGTATTAGTAACCTAGATTTCAAATGTTGTGATGGCTTATATCTTGATGGTGAAGAGATATCGATTAGGCTTGTCTGGAGCTGAGGTTCTGTAAGTCGGTTAAATTATATATACATGTGTCCAATTGGTTCCATCCAAGTAGGCCTATGAATCGATCAAATTCTATTGGTGCATGGTTTATTATGCTGTGGTCCAAATGTAAAAGAACTTCTGATATCTTCATTTTTCAGATTTCTGTTCTTAAATGTTTAACGAAACCTCTAATACTTACATTTGATTGCATAGTTTTATTTCCCCGGAGTTCAAGCATGGCCATATAATGGAGGAATATCTTTCTAGCATTTGCTGACCTCATGTCCCAGTTTCTTTCATTGGCATGGCAATGTTTCTGGAGTTTTGTCATTCTGTCCTATGAAACAAAAGGAGTGAACCTGTCAGTCAGTAAGGCCTGACTGACAGGTGCACCCATGTAAAATGCACCTTTTGATAAATCCAAACGTAGCAGGACTCATAATTGTCCGAGCTTTGGTGTTACGTTACGCCCCTCAGAAAACCTTTCTTCAACATGTCAGTCAAGAGTCCCAAACATTTTCATATAAATCTGAAGTTGATAAGACCAGAATGCACTCAGAAAAATGATGCATCATTGTTTGATTGATTATATGACTCCCAAAACCCCTTTTTTAGTCCCGTTCTGACTTACATCTGCAGGGAAGCACAAAGGATGTTCAGTTAGTTAATTGGGGCTTCAGACAAAGCAGGTCACGGTGATTTAGATGCATGTGTAGGAGTTTGAATACAAGGTTGATAGTACAAGGGGAGGGATGAAGAGGATCTTTACAGCTGCATTTGTTTCAGAAAATAATTTGTATCTATTAAACATTGCATATGCTGATAAGCCAGACGATCCTCTTGACAACCGTACAAGAACCATGCTGGAAGAGGTTCTGCGTTCCTTTGATACTGCATCAACATAGATTTGCATGGGAAACAAAGAAGGTTCTTTACCTGTTGCTGACCGACTTCATACTATTCATCTGTGGTTGGTGATTAAAAATATGGAGGTAATACAGGCTAGGAAAAGCTTCACTTTGGATTATCAAATTCTTGGTGTATCCTCAATCTTCAACTTCCAATTTCACAAGGCATTCAATTTGACAGGATCCGTTGGTAGAGCTTTAAAAGCATTTTGTTTCTTCATGAGAACGAACGTTCTATTTCTTTTTTATTTTCCTTTATTTTGGTAGAGCTTTATTTTGAGTTTACATGTCATTATTTTTTTTTGGCTCTATTGAAGAAAGCCTACAACTACGAATCACAACCTTATCACGGGTAGCACAGCTTCTGATAAGTTGGATTAGTAACCAGGCAATAAAATCGCAGTCAAGACTCAAGATTGTGGCTGCGATCGTGAGGCTGCCGTGTTGGAGTATCGTAGAGGATCTATGATATGTCGTGGCTATCACAATGTGGGGTTTTTTTTCTATGATAAATATCAGAAAATTTCATCAAATTTAAATTGAAAGATATCGTTAAATGATGGTAAGTATCAGTCAGAATGTGTTGTTTGTATCAGTTGATACACATGATTTCATTTTGACTTCGCATATCAGGCATTTTGCGTCTAAACAGGCTGAAAATTCGATTCATAATGGAGATATCACTTTATTCTATGTTAGTAACTATATTTCATGTGCTCATGTTTAACTTTCATGTGTGTACTACATTTGACAGCCAATCCTTCAGGGGTGTTTTGTTGTGTACTCATATCGTAATGCATCGAGACTGTACGCGTGATGTCGGCTATGTCAGGGGTGTTGGGGCTTTAACTTATGATTATGTGAAATTAGGCTCTACTTGAGAAAACAATCAGCAGAAATGATGCATATTGGTATATATAAAACGCGGTTTAATTTATTTCATGGTAAATAACTGTTAATTCAAGCCGTACAATTTTTTGTCTTAATTAATTATCGTCGATCTGAGAATTGAGAACCTAGTGTTGGCTTTACATGTAATTTCCACGTCCTAATACGCGTGACGAATTTTCAATAACACCACCGGTGGTCGCATCTTGTTCTGCTAGACAACTAGTACCGGTGACGCGGATTAGTCAACCCCGTAACTAACTACCTGATAACTTTTATGCGGTGGTAATAACTTTTTTAATTTAAATTTTATAAATAAACTACCTTTAATTTAGATTCTTACAAAAATAAAATAAAAATTATACTATTTTATTTCTGATATTTTTTCCTACAAATATGAACTCATATTATTATACCTTTTACTTACAAAAAATTATGTAAAATATTATCATATTTTTTTTTACCAACTTATTATATTTTACAGCAATTATCTTTATACTTCATCACTATTGTTTTATATTTCATTATCGTTATGTTTGTATTTCATTATATTTCAGCATTATTATATTTGTGTTTAACAATGATTGTCTTTATGCTTCACTTTAAAAATAACAGAAAACCACAATTAATCTTTAATAGTGTTGATATTTCACCATAATATGCTTTTTTTTTACCATGATATTCTTGGTATTTCACCACAATCTAATATTATGTAGTCCTAGTTCTCTTCATTGTTATATTTTACTATAATATACTTGATGTTTTACCCATGTTAGTTGTAATTTTCCTAATAAAAGTAATTTGTTATATTTCACGATATTTATTTTCATATTTTATTGTTACTGTGTTATGCTTTCTTACTATTTTTCACTGTTTTTTTTACCAAAAGTATATCAATATAAATATGTATTTGTAGATTTTTTTTAATAATATGATATACATACGTACATAAATATATTAATTATACTAAGAGATATTTCAATTTAATATTTTTTATGTCATTATAATGTCTGTAATACACCATACACATTATATACTTTTGGCAACAGTTGTGAAACATAGATACAACTATGGTAAAACATGAAGATAATTCTACTGAAACAACTATGGTGACATATGGAGACAATAGTGGTAAAACAAAGATGCAACAATGGTAAAATATGAAAACAATTATAGTAAAATATAAGATAATAGTAATGAAATATGATGACAATTATGGTGAAATATGACAAATTAGTTTTCTTGGAGAAATCAAAACCGACATCAGTAAGATATAATAACAACTATGATGAACTATAGAAGTAACTATGGCAAAACATGAAGACAAAAATTGTGAAATATGAAGTCAACAATGGTGAATATAAGCATAACAGTGGTGAAACGTAACACAAGAGTAGTGACATATGAAAATAATTATAGTGAAACATGGTAAATTAATTTTGCCAAGAGAATTACAACAGACATTGGTAAAATATGACAACAGTTATGGTGAAATGTGAAAGCAATAACGGTAAAATTTGAAGGGAGCAATGGTGAAACATGGAGGCAAAAGTGGTAAAACATCATTTTAGTTGGTGGAAGATATACTAATATTTTACATAATATTTTTTAAGTCAAAAGTATAACAATATGGGTCTATATTTGTAAAAAAAATATCAGAAATAAGACCATGGTGAAACATGGGTGAAACATCAAGTAGGGTGATATGATGGGCGAAACATTAAGAATACTATAGTAAAACATACCAATAAATGATATTGATTAGACTAGGGTGAATCAAACATATCGTGGTGAAACACCAAACATATCATGGCGAATATAAAACTTATCGTGGTGAAATATCAAACATATCAAGGTAAAATATCAAATATATCGTGGTGAAATATGATAATGGAGAGAAGCGAGACTACATAATAGTAAACTATAGTGAAACATCACACATATCATGATGAAACATAAAATATATTGTGGCAAAATACCAAACATACAATAATAAAACATGAAACATATAGCGGTGAAATATCAAGCATTAGATTTAAAGAAACAAAAAGTTGGTTTTATTTGTACAATTGACACCACACATAATTCCACATGCAATTCTTTTTGAAATTTGTTGGTTTATTTATAAAAATACCCTTGGTAGTCAATAGTCTCAAATCACCGAGTCTACCGGTTCAAAACCCATAGTGTTATAGATATGAAATTTACAGAACTAAATGTGTTTAAATTCCCAATAGTTGTGAGACTAATGACCAAGTCTATTAATTCAATAACCATAGGGTTATATATAGATGCAAAATTCACAGAATGTTGTCATGAACCGTTTATTTTTTTTAGTTTTTATCGAGAAGGTCCTAGAAGACCCTAGAGTTGTGTAGACTCCAATGGAATTGTGTGGAGGATAATAAAATATTCTAGAGACATTCTAGATAATGGAGGAACTCTCTAGAACTCTTAAAATTAGAAGAGTATAGGAAATCCTACAAGGAAGTGTCTAGAATTATCTTGTAAATGTAGAAGGTTGTAGAGGATCTAGAACTTTCACCGTAGGGAAGTGATGAGGGGGACCTCAACTATAAATAGAGGAGGACCCTTATTTTCTCCCACCATCATCCAAGACTTATCTCTCTCCTCTTTCATTAATAAAGAGTTCTCTTCTTACACACACAAATACTCTCTCATATTCTCTAAGTTTCCTAAGTTCTCTCCAAGTTTTGGTGTTCTTACTTATCCTTAAAATCTCGGTGATAGCCTAGTATAGGAAATGCTGACTTAGTGAGCACTAAAGGAATCTTGCCTCTAAATGTTGCACGGGAAAGACTAAGGTGAAAAGAGTCACCTCGTGACACGTAGCATAAGAGCGTTGGTAAAAGGGAAGCTTTGGTTACATATGATTATAACTAGGGCTGTAAATGAGTTGAGCCAGTTCGGTATTCGACTCGGCTTAGCTTGTTAAAAGCTCAATTTGGCTTGTTAGTTTAGTTAAATAAGACGAGCCCAAGCCTCACTTTTGGGATCATTTATTAAACGAGATGAGCCCGAGCTAAAAAAAGTGAGGCTCGGTTCATTTTTTAGTTTTGGCTCACCTTGTTAAAAGCTCAGCCCAACTTATTTTTTTAGTTAAACGAGATGAGCCCAAGCCTTATTTCAGGCTCATTTAGTTAAACGAGCCGAGCCCAGGGATATTCGGCTCGGCTTAGCTCGTTTACAACCCTAATCATAGCTATGTAAAATGATGAGTTAGTAAATAACCCGAGTGAGATGACAATCTCTATTGAGACCTATTATAAGGATTGTGAGAAGAAGAATAAGGATGTTTCCAAGGATAAGTCAGTTTCCAAGGGCTGACTAGCTTCACTTGAGGAAAGGTTTACTCAGGTGGAGAATAAGATGGATGAGTCGATGGGGAGACACGATATGTTGGATGAATATCTTTGTAAGGATATTCATAGGGAATTCCTCGGTGGCATAAACCGTGTGTTGGAGGAATTCTGTAAGGATATGTATACCCTAAGGGAGGAGTTTGACACCCTTAGGATAGAGCATATTATGTTGAGACGAGATCTTAACCAAGGAAGGCATGTCGGGAATGCTAGAACATCAAGGATCTCAGGCCCCGAGCCACTCGACTATAGAGGAGAGCACAACACTAAAGAACTTAATAATTTTATTTTAATGGTAGAAAGATATATGTGTCATGCAGGTATGGATGATGATGTTGACAAGATTGATACAACCACACTCTACCTTGAGCATGATGCTATGCTATGTGGAGACACCGTAGTGATGATATTAAAAATGGTTTTGTGGCTATCAATGCATAGGAGGACTTCAAGAAAGAAATTAAGCCCAATTATATCCCATGAATGTGGAGGAGGCCATGGTTAAAAAGTTAAGGAGCTTAAAGAAAAACTAGTACCCTCAAGGACTATGTTAAAGAGTATAGCTCCTTGATACTTGAGATACAGAATATGTCGAAGAATAACCGACTCCTCTACTTCATGGATGGGTTGCAAAAATAGGTGGAGCAAGAGTTGAGGCGCCAAAATGTCCAAGACCTTACTTCGGCCATAAGGGAGGCAGCATCCCTCATCGAGTTTCGAAAGAAAAAGAAGGATAAGGCAAAGAAGGTTGACCGGTATAAAGGTGGGGGAGAGAAGTCCTAAAGGGAAGGAGACCCACCTAAGTGGAAGGGAAAGCATGAAGGGGACAATGATCACTCTCAAAGAAAAACATGCTTTATCTTTTAGGGGAGCACATGTCCTTCCAATATTCTAAGAGGAAGTAGTTGAACGCCCTTATTTGTTTCCTTAGAGAAGAAGGGACATCTAGTGAGAAGGAAGTACAAATAGGTTTAATGTGCTTCCTAAGCTCACTCAAGGTTTGGGATAAGAAAGAGCCCAAGGGGATGGACAAGGATAAGGAGGTGCCAAAGGGGGTTCATAAAGCATATAAGGGCTTGATTTATGTCGAAGCTAAGGTAAATGGCAGAGACGTGAAGGATTTAGTGGATAAAGGAGCCACTCACAATTTTGTGGCTAATAGGGAAGCCACAAGACTTGGGATTCGGTATTCTAATGAGATCAGATGGATAAAGATGGTAAACTTAGCTTCAAGACCGATCCTTGATGTTGCTCAAGGGGTACCCATTAGGCTAGCCGAATGGAAAGGCATGGTGGATTTGACGGTAGTGCCTATGGACAACTTCAAGATGGTGCTTGGCATGAAGTTCGTTCATAGGTACGCTAACTCTTATTCTCTGATGCTAACACCATGTATATCTCTAAAATGAAGGAGTCTATATTGTGCCTTAGTCAGAGAGAAGGTAGAGTTCAAGATGCTTTCTACTATGTAAGTATCTAAAAGGCTCAAGAAGGGTGAGGTCACCATGTTGGCCACGTTAAAGGAAGAATCTTTACCCATTGAATCAGAGGTGCCTAAAGATGTTAAGAGAGTCCTCAAGGAGTATGAGGATGTGATGTCGCCCGAGCTTTTAAAGAATATTCCTTTTATGGGAAAGGTGGATCATATGATAGAGATGGAACCAAGTGCTAAGCCTCCAACCATGGGACCCTATAGGATGACCTTGCCAGAGTTAGAAGAATTGAGGAAACAACTCAAGAAGATATTGGATGTAGGATTCATAAGGCCATCCAAAGCCCCATTTGGTACACCATTTTTGTTTCAAAGGAAGCACGTTGGAAGCCTTAAGATGTGTATGGACTACAGGGTGCTAAACAAAGTAATGGTGAATAACAAGTATCCTATCCTATTGGTGGACGACTTGTTTGATAGGGTAGGGAAAGCCTGATGGTTCTCCAACCTAGACTTGAGATCGGGATACTGGCAAGTTTGCATAGCCGAAGGGGATGAGCCCAAGACTACATGTGTGACTAGATATGATTCTTATGAGTTCTTGGTTATGCCCTTTGGACTTACAAATGCACTGGCTACATTTTGTAATTTGATGAACAAGATCTTACATCCCTTCTTGGAAAATTTTGTGGTGGTGTACTTGAATGATATTGTGGTTTATAGTGAAACCTTGGGTGAGCATGTTGAGCACCTGATGAAAGTTTTCCAAGTACTTTGAGAGAATGAGCTTTTTGTCAAGTTGGAGAAATGCTCAATTTCCCAAGAGGAGCCAATGTTCCTAGGGCACCAAGTTGTGAAGGGAAAGATCTTTATGTATAAAGCTAAGGTGCTGACTTTCAAAGAATGGGAGCCGTCTAAGAGAGTCTCGGAGCTAAGGTATTTCCTAGGCCTTGTAAATTACTATTGGTGGTTCATTATGGGATACTAGGCAAGAGCCACATCTTTGACAAACTTGTTTAAGAAGAAGGTTCCATGGGAATGGATGGAGGAATGTCAAAGGGCCTTTGAAGATCTTAAGCAAGCTGTAGTGGAAGTGCCTGTATTAGCTCTTCCCAACTATTTAGAGCCTTTCAAGGTGCATATGGATGCATTGGGTTTTGCTATTGGAGGAGTCTTAATGAAAGATAACGATCCTATAGCCTGTGAGAGTCAAAAAATGAATAAAATGGAAAGAAGGTATCCGTTGCATGATAAGGAGATGCCGGATATTATACATTGCCTATGGGTATGGAGGCACTACTTGCTTCAGAGTCGGTTTGTGATCGAGAATGACAATGTTGCTACCAGCTACTTCTAGAGGCAAAAGAAGTTAAGTCCTAAGGAAGCACATGACTTATTGGCGGATTTTGACTATACAATGGAGTATAAGCTGAGCAAGGCTAATGTAGTCGCAGATGCATTGAGTTAGAAGGTAGAGTTAGATGCTTTAAGCTAGCCACATTGTGATCTCATGGATTGAGTTTGAGAGGTATTGGCCAATGATCACTTAGCTAAGAACATAATGGATGTGACTAAGGAAGGAAGGACTTAAAGATTATGGGTAGAAGACAACATGCTCTATACAGTTAGCTTCCAACTTTGTGTGCCAAGATGGGGTAACATAATAATGAATTTGCTATGGGAGTGCCATGACTCAAAGTGGGCTAGACATCCTGGTATGTGTAGGACCCTTTCTCTACTTGAGAAATCATATTATTGGCCTAACATGTAGGATGATGTGGAGGCATACGTGAAGACTTGTCTTGTATGCTAATAAGAAAAGGTGGAGCAAGGCAAGACTTGGCCCATTAGAGCCTTTTCCTATTCTAGAGAAGCCATGGGAGAGCATCTCCATGGAATTCATTTCGGCACTACTAACATCAGAAGGATATGGTTCTATTATGGTGGTGGTTGATAAATTTTATAAGTATGGAATATTCATCCCAGCCCCACGAGATTGTACTACCGAGGAAGTAGGGAGCGTGTTCTTCAATCACGCTGTGAAGTATTGGGGCGTTCCTCAGAGTATCATTAGTGACCAAGACCCAAAATTTTTAGGGAAGTTTTGGAGGGAGATATTCAAGCTCATGGGCTCAGATCTTCACTTCTCTACAAGTTTTCACCCACAAACTGATGGACAAATGTAGAGGGTGAATCACTTGTTGGAGATCTACTTGAGGCAATTTATGAGTGCCATCCAAACATATTGGGTAAAAAGTTAATGGACTAGCCTAATTATCCTACAATCTCCAGAGGAGTGAGGTGATACAAAAGAGCCCATTCGAGTTGGTGATGGGCTAACAACCTACATATCCATAGGAACTGGCCAAAAGATACACAGGACCTAGCCTTTCAGCCTTCAAGTATGTAAAAGGATGGGACGAGTAGTTGGATATGGCCAAGGTAAAATTAACCAAGGTATCTAAAAAGATGAAGAAGTGGTTTGATGAGAAGAGAAAACCTAGGGTAATCCAAGTGGGAGACGAAGTTATAGTAAAACTTCTAACCCAACAGTTCAAGACCTATAGGAAGGTGCACAAGGGTTTGACACGACGGTACGAGGGGTTGTATCCAATTATGAAGAAGCTTGAAAAGACTTCATATAGATTGGAATTTCCAAAGAAGCTTAAGGTTCACTAGGTGTTTCATGTGAGTCATCTGAAACCTTACCACAAGGATAAAGATGACCCCAGTAGAGGTGAGTCTCGTTGAGCACTACCAACAAATGTTACATCTTTTGAAATGGAGGTTGTAGAGATTGTGATAGATCGAGTAAAGAAGGATAGAGGATTTTCCAACTACATCAAGTACCTCATATGCAGGAAGGGGTTACTTGATAATGAGGCAAGTTGGGAACACGAGGAAGACTTATAGTAGTTCCGTAACCAGATAGAGGCTTTCAAGACCACTAAGGACTTGATGAGGATGTCAAGGGCTTAGATGGGGGAGAATGTCATGAAAAACTTATTTTTTTTGGTTTTTATCTGGAAGGTTCTAGAGGACCCTAGAGTTGTGTAAACTCTAGTGAAATTGTATGGAGGATAATGCAATATTCTAGAGACATTATAAATAATGGAGGAACTTTCTAGACTCTCAATACTAGAAGAGTGTAAGAAAATCTGCAAGGAAGTCTCTAGAATTATCTTATAAATGTAGAAGGTTGCGGAAGATTTAGAACCTTCCATCGTAGGAAAGTGGGGTGGGGGAACTCAACTATAAATAGAGGAATACCCTCATTTGCTCCCACCATCATACAAGACTTGTAAACTCTTTCCTCTCTCATCAAGAAAGAGTTTTTTTCTTACACATAAATACTCTCTTATATTCTCTAAGTTTCCTAAGTTCTCTTCAAGTATTGGTGTTGTTACTCACCTTTAAAGGCTTGGTGCTAGCCTAGTGTGGGAAAGGCTGACTTAGTGAGCACTAAAAGAATCGTATATTTAAGTGTTGTACGGGAAATACTAAGGTGAAAAGAGTCACCTCGTAATAATGTGCTTCGATTCCTGGTTGTTGTGAGACTATTCCTGGGGCCTACTACAACTACTAATATGTAGGTTCTACTAGTAACCGCATATCAATAACACTATTTATTCAACGTGACTTTGGGTTGAACATCCTTCATTTTTCATTTTTCTTTTTTTGAATTAACACTCATGCAGTCCCTTCTTTCTATTTCGTACTCTTTTATTTGATCTATCCTTCTTTTTACCTTTCCTCTCCTCTCACTTTTATATAGAATTTTTGTAGTTCATTCCCATTCAAGTGATTTTATTCAACCAATCTACAATTCATGTTAGTATAAATTTAATTTATATTTTTATATGATTTATGTTTCGTTAAAATTTGCTTGAAATCTAAAAAAAAACTCCATTTCTTTAGCCTCTTACTAAAATTCAATTTTTTTTCTGATATCTTGACAAATTAAAGTGCACAAATTGTTAAAAAAAGTGAAAATTTTAATCACCATTTGACCCAAGTGGCTTTGGGTGCCTCTGACCTTGCATTAGATGGTCCCTAAGATATTTATTGTTAGTTTTAGTTTCTATGATATTTTCCTTATTATTTAAAATATTTGTTTGGTTAGAATTAATTAAAATGTTATTATTGCAAGATGGAAGAAAGAAGAGAGAATCTTGATAACAGAGATAAAATGGATGGAACATATGAGTAAAATTGGAACGACATAAAGAAACGTTGAAAGAGGTGTCTCAAAGAAAGTTAAACCAATAATAATGAGAGTATGCAAAACCAGTCCATTATAGCATAGTTTATAGAGACAGATGGTTCAAACGGATTGCTCTTACCAGGTAAACTGCGTGAAATTATGTCTAAATGAGGCAGCCCCAAGCCATGTATGGCTTACGGAACCACATGTATATATATATATGGAATAATATGTTTGTGTATTTATATGTGGTAAGTAATTCTATCCTTTTCTTTGGTTCCAAATGTTTTCACTAATGCTAATGCAATCTCATGTAGTCCAAACGTTTTGTCATGTAAGAAGACCGGTCCAAGACTCAAGTCTTTAATGATAGAGACTTGATAATCTATACCACTAGTATTTTGATTGAGTCAATGAATTGGTAGGCCTAGCCAGCCAGCTCACTTCTTTCATGAGGTGGTCATTTTCAAGATTGCTTTGCTAGAAATTCTTGATTTGCTTGACTTAATGATTGACTAATGCTGAACAATGTCAGGTCACAAATCTTTTATACTTAGCATTTTTTCTTCTATATGAGAAATGCTAAAGCCACCAACTAAGTAAATTTAGTAAAGGTATTTACAAGAATGTTGAATTATGGTCTACTCAAAACCTATATCTTAAATGCCTCATCTTCTTTCTGCAGTGCTCAATTCATACCCTTTCATTCTTAGGCTCTAGCTATCTATATATCCATACATAAGTTCTTCTATAATACCAGATAGCTAAGCAAAATTAAAAATTAATGGCTCCAACTAATTCTCATTCCTACATTTTATTTGCATTCTTATTGCTATCGCTGTATGTTGCTCGAATAATAGGTAATATAATAGTACTTGGGGATTTTCTTACGACTAGCAATGATAAAGTTAGCTTCTCATGGCTCTCACATTCTAGTGATTTTGCCTTTGGATTTCGGTCCCTTGATAGTGATACCATCCTACTGTGCATATGGTATGCAAAGATACCAAATCACACCATAGTTTGGTATAGAAGTGATGATGGCATGACTACTCCAGGAGGATCAAATTTGGTCTTGAATAACATAGAGCTAGTCATTAGCAATCCAAATGGCAACAAGTTATGGATCTCTCCAATGGCCTCGAGCATAACGAACTACACTTCCTTCAGTGATTTTGGCAACTTGGTTCTCACAAGTGATGAAAATAAGACGTTGTGAAAGAGCTTTGGTGATCCTAGAGATACCTTGTTGCCTACCTAGACTATGATGGAAGGAGGGAAATTGATTTCTCAATTCTTTGGAAATAATTATTCCAAGAACATGTTACTGGCTCTTCGTACAATAGTAAGATCTATTATAATAGACTTAACAGTAGTAATAACAGTAGTGGATATGAAAATATAACTATAGGCTCAAGTTACAACTTGACATACGTCGAGTCAGGTCAGATGTACAAACTTGGAAGCGATGGTTTTAGGCTTGAGCTCACACCATATAATATAGTCCTAGTCACATGTTATTATCATAGAGAAACTCTCAATTTTGATGGGGTGTTAGCTTGGTATTATTATCCCAAGATCTCCAATGGCATCGACAACACCAGTTGGTCAGTTGC
The DNA here is from genome assembly GCA_039764185.1 of Tamarix austromongolica. Taxonomy (NCBI): domain Eukaryota; kingdom Viridiplantae; phylum Streptophyta; class Magnoliopsida; order Caryophyllales; family Tamaricaceae; genus Tamarix; species Tamarix austromongolica. The sequence continues at coordinate 27,696,003 of CM077811.1, read as the reverse complement.
TCAATGACAACCCGATAATATATGTGTATCATTACAAGGAGAAAATGACATTAGAGCTTATGGATACAACAACATTTTCAGCCTTAGCAATGATCACATGCCAATATGTAAATGCCCACCTAATTAATCCTTGGTAGTCGCTAATGATACTTATGGTAGCTATAGGCCAAACTTCAATCTATCATGTATTGAAGGTAAAGGATATAAACTTGTAGAGCTAGATCAAGAAAATTGGCCATTCTTAGATTATGAGAGGCTTGATTCTGTTAATGTAGAGCAGTGCATGATAGCTTGCATAGAAGATTGTATCTGTGCAGTTACCATTTTTAGAGATAATACATGTTGAAAGAAGAAGCATCCACTCTCTAATGGAAGAAAGGACAACACAGGGAGAAGTAAGGCTCTCTTAAAAGTGAAGGAAGTTGGTGATGACTCCCCGTAAGGTCCTTTTTCCCTAATCCAAAATATGAAGACTAATAATAAAAGTATGGATAAGGTATTCTCAGCTTTTTAGGTACTTTAGTATTTCTCAACTTTTTACTACTTGTTGTCATTTGCTTGGGAGGTTTCTATGCATACCACAAGCAACTCAAACAAGCTCATGCGATTCTAAAATGAGCTACAACAGAATACAATGTTCAATGCTTTAGCTACGGAAAGCTTGAGGAGGCAAAAAACGAATTTAGTCAAGAGCTTGGATGAGGGGCCTTTGGCATAGTGTATAAAGGTGCAATAGGGAATAGCCAAGCTGGTACGCAAACTTCTGTAGTTGTAAAGAAGCTAGACATGATGGATGGAGAGAGGGAATTCAGAACCTAGGTCAATGTGATTGGCCAAATGCATCACAATAATCTAGTTCGGCGAATTAGATTCTGTGATGAAGACCAACATCGGTTACTCGTCTATAAGTTCACGAGCAATGGGACTATAGTCGATTTTATTTTTGGTGAGTTCAAACTAAGATGAACTTAGAGGAACAAGATTACACAGGGGATTGCTGTAGGACTATTATATTTGCATGAAGAGTGAAAAACCCAGATAATTCATTGTGATATAAAGCCTCAGAACATACTTCTAGACGAATATCACAACCCTCGAATTTATTACTTCAGGCTAGCCAAGCTTTTGATGCTTGATCAAACCCATACTCACACGGTGATTAGAGGAACAAAAAGGTATGTGGCCTTTTAATTGTTCAAGAACAAGCACGTGATGATGAAAGTCGATGTGTTCAGCTTCGGTGTTATATTGTTGGAGATCATTTGCTGCTAGAAACACGTCATGTTGGACATGAATAATGATGATGAAAGAGCGTTCCTAACGGATTGGGCATTTGACTACTATCAATCTAAAGCTCTAGATGCCCTGGTAGATAATGACTTGAAATCTATAGAGGATAAACAAAGATTAGAGAGGTTTGTAGCAGTTGCACTTTGGTATATATAAGAAGAACCTAATCTAAGACCCACGATGAGGAAGGTTACGTAGATGCTTGAAGGCCTTGTTATGGTTCTTTCCGCTCCACCTCCATATTCGTCTTCCATTAATATTAATGTTTCTTGATGAATTTGTTGTTTCATTAGGCTATCATTACTACGCCTTCTAGGATTTTTATGATCCTATCGATTGGATGAATTGTGGTTACATTTAATTATAATTTTGTTTTATAATGGCAGTGGTCTCATACGTTGGTCCACTTGTTAACTATTTTTTCGATGAATTGTTTTTACCTTCTCTAATCCTCTTCATACATCAACGTTTTCTTCCTCCTCCTTTTATATGTGTCTATCCCAATGGTGGTTGCTTTCTTAGCGGCATTTTATTGAACATTTGATGTGCAAAAGTAGGGGTTTCATTTGACGCTGGCTATATATTAATAAAGCAGGTGTTATTGTTCTTTTTGAGGAGGTGAATAAAGGATCAAAATAATGTTGGGGTTGTAGTGAGCCTAGTTCGGCTTATGAGCCTCAGAGACTTTGGGAGTCCTCAACTGTAATCCCCCGAATTTTTAAAAGCCTATATTTTAATAAATAAATTTTATTTTGGATAAATTAGCCTTTAAATCTTTTAATTTAATTATTTTGTGTATTTTTGAGTATATAAATTTGGATATAAATATTTAATAAATTAAAATAAATATTTTATTATTTTATCATGCCCTTTTTATTAAATAATTTCTGAAACCATTATTTTACTAAATTATTCTTTTAAACCCTTATATTTTAATTATATTAAATTAAATTATTAAATAAATTTATTATCCAAAAGTATTTTACTTTATTATTTATAAATTAAATTATTTTAATTAAAACCATTTTCCCTTTTTCCCTTTTTCCTTCTTTTTCCCTTTCTTTCTTTTTCTTTTTTCTTTCTTGGGCCGCCGGTTGGCCGGCCTGCCCCTTCTCCCCCCTTGCGCGATTGGGCCTGGCCCATCTTCTTCTTCCTGCGCGTGAGCCCGGCCGCCCCCTCCTCCTTTTCTTCTCTTTCTTCCTCGACCGAGCCGACTCCTTCTTTCCTTCGGCCGGTCTGCTCGCACGCACCAACCTCCCCCGACTCTTTCTTCTTCCACCATCACCGGTGAGAATCCCAATCCTCGCCATCCTCGCCTGCAATTCCCTTTTCCCCCCATTGACCTTCCCTATCTCCCTCCCTCTCCTTCTCATCGTTTTCTTGCCATCCCGGTCCCACCATCCCTGTCTCCCTCTCCCTCTCCCGACCATACCTCCCTTCTCCCTCTCCATACCACCGCCATTCCTCTACCACCCTACAGCCACCCCTCGAGCCCCTATCCCTGCCCTTCTCTTCCTCTTCTATTTCTTCCTCTTTCCTACCTATTCAGCATTTTTCCCGAGCCTCCCCATGCTCCCCAACCCTCTCTTTTCTTTCCTTTCTTCTCCTCCCTTCTCTCCCCTGTTTTTGGTTTTGCCACCTAGCTCCGCCGCTGTCGCTGCCTTAAACGCCACCTGCACCACCCCCTGCCACCCTATACCTCACCCTCGAATCATCCTAGCCTCCATCAAGCCACCCCGCATCCCCATTCTTCCTCCTCTCCTCTCTTTCTCTACTTTACACCCCTTCTCGACAACCGCCCTGCACCACCGCATTCCGCCACAGTCCTGCTGTTTCCGCCGTCACCTGAGCCACCGTATTACTCCCTATAACCCCCTCTACCACCCCAAATGCTCCTTTGGCCGAAGAAACCACCTGCAGGCCCTCGTTTCCCCCCTCTCCTTTCCTTCCTCACCAGCCCCATCTCGACCTCCCTCCTTGGCCGCCTCCTTCGTAGCTTCGCTGCCGCCGCCTCTCCCGCCCTTAGCCACCGTTAACCCTTCCCCGACCACCACCTACACCCCCTCTCCACCTCTGTACCCTTCCCTTTCCCTAAATCCTCCCCGAAACCCCTCCTTTCTTAGCCCCAAACTACCAACCCAAAAATGCCTATTTCTCCCTCTTTTACCACCTTCGAGCCCCCTCTTCCAACTTTCCTTGCATGCAGCTCATGCTGCATAAGCAGTATGAGCTGCTGCCCTTGTTGATTTATTTGGGTAAAAATTTTGAGGTATAATAATATTTTAATTTAATTATTTGATTAATTAAGCATTATAAAGTTTTATGCCTGGATTTTATTATTTCTAATGTAATGAATCTTTATATTATTTTTAGGTATTGGTTTTGATAATTAAAGTTTGGACCTTTAACCGGAATACCGGTAAGATTCGTTTTTATGGGATTCAAGGTAACCGTTAAATCCCACTTAAACGCATGGATTAACGTATGTTAGCACATTAGGCATTTTTAATGTTTATTATGCTTGATATATGTTGTTTAGTATATTATATGTGGTTATTGTGTTGGTTGATAAAAAAAGAAGCATGATAGGTTATATGATATGTATGGAAATAATATTTAAGGTAATAATTTGGTTGTTAAGGAAAACGTTAATTATTATCCATGTTGTTTTATACTATTGTGATATTTAATACGTTTAATATTTTGTGAGCATTAGGGGATTTTATTAATGTATATTGTACAAGAGTATAGCCTAATACATATATATATATATATATATGTGCTAATAAGTATTATATTAATTATAAGAGTTATGGATGAGGTATTAAAGTTAATATTTTATGTAGTATTAATAATAATTTAATATAAAGGGTGTATTAAGAGTAAAATGGTGATTCTTGATTGAAAAGGGTATTATGGTAATTTTGGAGGCAAGGGAAAAATAGTAAATTTATTAATAAAAGGATAAAATGGTAATTTTGGAAGTAAGGGATAAATTGGTCATTTTGGAAGTAAGGAGGGTCAAATAGTAATTTTGTAATAAAAAGGGGCAATTTGGTAATTTTTTAATAAAAGGGTAAAGTTGTAATTTTATATGTAAAGGGTAAAATAGTAATTTTGTAATAAAAGGGCAATTTGGTAATTTTGTAATAAAAGGGTAAAGTTGTAATTTTATAATTAAAGGGTGAAATAGTAATTTTGTAATAAAAGGGCAATTTGGTAATTTTGTAATAAAAAGGGATAATTTGGTAATTTTGTAATAAAAGGGTAAAGTTGTAATTTTATAATTAAAGGGTAAAATAGTAACTTTGTGATTAACGAGTAGAATAATAATTTGGAAATTTAAAAGAGGTAAGATAGTAATTTCATAATTAAGGATAAATGGAAATTTTATAAGTAAAAGGGCGATGTGGTAATTTTTGGGAGTTAAGGGGTAAAATGGTAAATTTGAAGGTAAAGGGGTAAAACGGTAATTTTGTAAATCAAAGGGAAAAAATTGAAAATTGGAAAGGAGTAAATTGGTAATTATAATAATTGAGAAGGGTAAAATAATAATTTAAATAACAAAAGGGTAATTTGATAATTTAATAATGAAGGGTAAAATGGTAAATATGATAAGTGTGAGGGAAATGTGGTAAATTAACTAAATAAAGGGATAATTTGGTAATTAGGATAATAAGGAAGGGTAATTTAGTAATTTGACCAACTCAAGGATAATTTATTAATTATAATAAAGGAAAAAGGGCAAATTAGTAATCTCACTAATCAAATGGGAATTATATTAAGTGTAATAATTACGAAGGGTGTTTAGTGGCCTAATAAGTGTGGGAGTTAGCTCGGTAACTTAAACCGAGTAAAGGTGTAGCTAAAGCCGAACGTGTGCTATACACGCCTTGGGTGGCCTATATAATTATATGTCGTGTTCTTTAAGTTGTTATCTTAATTGTTTCACGTGTGGCATGACTTGGAACCAATGTGTGTTCATGTGCCCTTTTGGTATGTGCTGCTATGGGTATGCTGTAAGTTATGATGTGATGTCATGTGACCTTTTAGGACATGTATGTTAAGGGTAAAATTCTTTCGAATAAGACACGTTAAGACACTAATCACCTAAAGAGAAAGATGTTGAGCTGGACCCAGACCGGTCCACTAGCAAATAATAGTGGCATGGTATGTTATCCTCGCGACCGTTCCATTGGCTAAAATAGTGGCAGGGCATGTAGCATCGCGACCGTTCCACCGGCTATAATAGTGGGGGATTGCGTGCTCAACAAACCAAACATAAAAGCGATAAGATACAGGAAAGATACTAATTACTTACAGTGGAACATCTTATGAGTCGGGGCCAGACCGGTCCACCGGCAAATAATAGTGGCAGGGTATGTTACCCTCGCGACTGTTTCACCGGCTAAAATAGTGGCAAGGCATGTACCCTCGTGACCGTTTCACCGGCTATAATAGTGGGGTTCCCGCACTCACAGGGACTTGTATAATCCGAGATGATTGATTAATGATGGACTAATGGCCTTAAGGCCCAAAAAGTATCGGTTGATAATTATGGCCTATTAATATTTGATTGAGTTGATAAGTATGTGAATGTACGAAAGTGAAGGTTACGGATACGCTATTAATATCTAATTGACTTATTAGATGTGTGAATATATGAATCTGAATATCATGTTTATACCTAATGTTATGTACGAATATGGTAGTATTTCATGTGTTACATTACGTGCCTGTTTTTAAGTGTGTTTTTAAATGGTTACTCAGTACCGTAGTACTGAAGGGTTCCCTTCGTGGGGCCCCTGCCTATTCAATGGGCAGTGCCCCTTGCAGGTCGTGTTCAGTGCTTTCAAGTGGGCCTCGAGAATGAGCGTAAGGAACTATCCGGAGTTGTTAGGATTTTAATTTGTCTCTTTAAAACTCATAAATTCAATATATTTGTTGTTTTGTAACCACCACTGGTGGATTTTACTCTGATAAATTATTTACTGCGCTACTCTGATTTATACATGCTTGAGTTTCCCATAAATTGTGTTTTACTCTTTTAGCCTTATCACTTGGTACTGGAACGGTAGGAGTGAACCGGTTTGGTACTAAGTGTGGCGGTAATACCCCCAAAGTTCACGGTTTATTAATCTGCTTCCGCTAATTTCCTTTTAATTAACAAAATTTTTCAGTAGTGAATTTTGGGGGTGTTACATCAACTTATTGTAGTTGTAGATATGCTTATTTGAGCTGAAAAGTACAAGGTAATTCTCTATAGTACTATTAAATACAAAATGCTGAATTGGAATGTTTATGCTTTATAGACATATGTTATTTTTCATTTTACTATCTTGGAATTTTGTTGCCAATCTTGGTTGTGTCATTAGCACCAAAATTCTACTCCACTAGTTTTGCTCTGTATATTTAGAATTTTCATAGATTGTATGATGGAGAATTTATAGATTTGGGGAAGCAAAAAAAAAAAAAAAAAAGAAGAAGAAAATAAAAATCCTTCCATGGATAAAAATTATAGAAAATCTCATTCATCTCTTGGCTTCATCAAATCTGAGCTAATAAACTAGAGTTTATCACATAGATAAATAGTTTTATGGAATAGAAAGGTAGTTTTCTATTGGATAAGAAATTATGGGTGCTAACTTTATACCCACAATCAGTAGGGGAGGTGAAGATAATGCGAGGAAGAAAAATTGTTCCTTAGCTTTGTTATAGAATTTGTTGGGAGATGTGGGAAATATAGGATGAGTTTCTTATAGCCATGGATGTGTGGTGGACTTGAAGAATATTGTATTTGTAGGGCCGCCTGCACAACATATGTGGAAGCCTAACTAACATTTTATTTTGAAGAGGAAACATAAAGTAGATATCTGCTTGAGTTTGCTATTTTTTTCCTTCACTTAGGTGACTGGTCAGGAAAGCTTTATTTCAAATAGGATAAGACAAGCACCCTTAGTCTCCTTACATATTGACAACCAATAATATGAATCTGTGGATGTGTTTATAATTCTGCCTAGTGAAGACATAAGCCGGAGGCATATTGTCCTGATGAAATAAAGGTATTAGTATCCTACATTTCAAATATTGTGATGGTGAAGAGAACTCCATTAGGCTTGGCTATAGCTGGGGCTTTGTGAGTCAGTTAAATTATATATACAAGACATGTATATAGTTGCTTCCTAATAAGTGTCCCTCCTTTCTCGGTGGAGAAAAAATAATGTTATTTTTAGTTTTTCTAATTATTTAGTGGATGAGAAAATGAAGGTTATGTATTTTCTAGTGCAATAAGAAGGAGAGAAAAGGAAATAGTAAAAACAAAGAAAGTATGTATAAGAGAAATAGGAGGAAAGGAAAAGAAAAAGAAAAGGAGTATGTAAGACCAAAATTAGCTTAGAAGAGTTGGGTATAAAAGTCGATGCCCATCTTTATTCACAACATCTCGTGGAAAACACAAAATCATCATTCAGTAGAAAACCAAAACATCAAGAGGTTTGAGAAAACATAGAGAACCTCACTTGTGTAGAGTGGAAAAAGAAATAGAAAAAGAAAGAGTTTAGCTACTAATGTTTGGTGGGTGAGATTATTATTGTATTCCCAAATTACTAATAATATAAGATATCATTTATTTTAAAATCCTATTTTCAATTACACGCGTGCAGAAAAGGTCAGATTTTAGATTATTTAATTATCCGTTGGTCTTGTATTGGGCAGTCGTATTTGTCATTTTTGCCGACAAGTGACATAAGAGCTTCTAGTTTGTAGCACACTTGTGACTAATTTTATTATATAATTAAAAATGGAGGATTCAACCTTGGTATTGTCAGCTACAATAATAAAGCTAACTTCTTCTAATTATTCCATTTGAAAACCTAGAATGGAAGATATTCTCTACTATAAATATTTGTTCCAAAACTCAATAAATGAAAGGGAAAAAACTAGAGGAAAAATATGATGTAGAGTGGACTTTAATGAACCAAAAAATTGTCGGAAAGATTTGATAATGGATAGACTAGAATGTCTTTCACCATATGGCACACGAAACTATTACATGTGGATTATTGATGAAAATAGAGTCCATGTATGAAAGAAAGGCGTCCCAAAATAAAACCTTTTTTATTTGACGATTGTTGAACCTTAAATATAAAGAGACTCAAAATGTTTCTAAACATATTTTTAGGGACTAGTGAATAAGCTCCCTAATATCAAGATGGTGCTTGATGATGAACTGCAATCACCACTACTTATTCAATCCTTCCTAGATAGTTGGGACACACTTGTGGTTTCATTAAGTAATTCAACACCACAAGGTGTTCTAACATTGAACACCATAAAAGATAACTTGTTCAATGAAGGATCAAGGAGAAAGAAACAAGGAATGTTGGCAAAATATGAGGCCCTTGTTACTAAATACTATAGAAGAAGTAATAATAGGAAATTTTACAACCTAGAAAATTCTAAGGGTAGGTTAAGAGAAAAGTTTAAAGGTAAATTGAAGACAAGAGGGGATATTGAATGTTCCCATTATGGCGAGAAATGCTACATGAATAGAGAATTTAGGAAGCTCAAAAGAGAGCAACCTGGAAATGGTGATGAAGTCTACTAGTTCTAGAGAACATCTAGTCAATTTGGATCCAGGTCCTCTTCTATATCTTCATGGGGAGATGCAATGGAAGACATTAATGATGTAGAAAATGAATCTCTACTCGATGATATTCCCACTGAAGAAGCAATGGATGGAAATAGAAGTGATGACACTGATGATGATATGATTGAAGGCATTAATGGTCAAGATCAAAGTCCTTAAGAACCATATGTGGGACCTCAGTTGAGGAGGTTTGGCAGGATATACAAAAACCTCAAACTAGATATCCTGCAATAAATTATGTTTTACTCATTAATGAAGGAGAACTAGAGTCTTATGAAGAAGCGGTGATGGATGATTACAAGGTAGAGTGGTTGAGATTCATGCAAGAAAAAAATGCATTCCTCGGATGAGAACCATACTTACAAGTGGGTAAAGTTCTCTAAAGGTAAAAGGGCACGTAGAAACACAAGGGTGTATCAATTGAAGGTTTATAATAATAACTCACGACCTAGATATAAAGCAAGATTAGTCATAAAAGGCTTAAACTAGAAGAAAGGTATTTAATTTGAAGAGATTTTCTCACCCGTGGTGAAGATATCATCAATCCGAGTGGTGCTTGGCTTGGTTACAAGTTTGAGTTTAGAATTTGAGCAACTACATGTAAATACTACATTCCCTCATGGTGATCTAGAAGAAGAAATTTACATCGAGTAACCAAAAATATTCCAAGTCGAAGGTAAAGAAGATCTAGTTTTCTCATTAACGAAGAGTCTACATAAACTTAAGCATGCACCTTGCTAGTGGTATAAGAAGTTTGTCTCCTTCAAGATTGAGCATGTATATCGAAGGGCTACTTCTAATAATTTTGTTTTTATTAGAAGATTTCTCGATGTTGAATTCATCATAATACTTTTGTATGTTGATGATATGTTGATCATGGGACAAAATAGTTAGAATAATGAAATGAAAGAAGAATTGAGGAAGTGTTTTGCTATGAGAAACTTGGGACCAACAATTCACATTCTAGGTTTGACTATCTCTCGTGATCAAAATAAAATTAAGACGTGGTTATCATAAGAAAAATATATTGAGAAAGTGTTGGAGAGTTTTCACATGGAGAAAGCAAAACTGGTTGTTACTCCACTTGCTTGTCACTTCAAGCTTAACTCAAAGCAAATTCTTATGAATGGAATGGAGAAAGAGCATATGAGAAAGGTGTAAGACCCCAAAAATTTGCTTAGACTAATCTTGCGTCATTACCACCCTAATTTGATTCTAGTCTCAAGAAATCTTATTGTTAGCCTTAACCAAATTTCTTAATCCCGAAACTTTAACCGAAACTGAAACATTAACTCGGATAAACCGTAATTCATAAACCAAAATAAAACCCTCTAAAATTTCCACTCAGCATAATTACTTGGCTAATCCAAAATTACCTAATCTAATCCTAATATCCTAACCCTTCTCTTTTTCTCCTTTTCTTTTATTCCTTTCTTCCCTTTTCTTCCCTTTTCTTCCTTTTTCTTTTCTTTTCTTTTCTTTTCCTTCTTCTCTTGTGTCGTTTTTCCTTGTGGCATGAAGGAGTTTGGCTCCTCTCACCACCCTGTCACCTTGTCTCCCACATGCACCATGACACCATCATCTCTGCCATCCCTCGTGCCTATCTTCTTTTTATTTTTCTCTTCCCCTAAACACACCATCATCACTTCCCCACCACTTTTCTTCTTCTTCCTTCTTCTTTCTTCTTCTTCCTATTACTGCTCTATTTTGACCGTCAGCCACCATCACCATCACACTCCTTGCTTTCCTATCTCGTGCACGTCTCCTTCGTGTGCCATCATCATCATCATCATTATCCCTCATGCCTCTGCTTGATCTCCATTAATTTTAACCATCACCATCACCCCTAGCCCTTTTCTTTTCTTCTTCTCAGCCGATTATCACCATTGTCGTCGTCACTCCTCTGCTATTCTCCTCCTTATCACGCCACCATACTAGTATGTATACCCCTCTATCCCTCCATTTTATTGTTATCCATCACCTCCCTGACCTTATTCTCTTCTTCCTTCTCCTTCCTCCTTCTTTCCTTGTTTTTGGGCTTTGAACCACCCAATCCACCACCAAGCACCACTGTGGCCACCACTCACCGCCATTTGGCCTGTGGACCAACCACTAAGGTTGCCCCAACCTTCCCCATTGCCGTCGCCGACCATCAACTCTTTTCCCTTCTTCCCCTCGTTTGTTACAGTGTTGCAGAGTGTATGGCCTATGCACCACCTGCTGCACGGCCATGCAACACTTAAATCCCCTACTGCACAACCGTGCAATCTTTGCACCGTCTGACCATGCGTCTTTTTCTTCTCTCGGCCTGGTGCTACTCAACCGTGAAACTTTTGCACCGCCTAACCGTGCATATTTTCTCCTCTCGACCTGTTGTGCACTGTTGCTACATATCCGTGCAACTTTTACACCGCTTGGCCATGCAATTTCTTTTTTTGGCCGTGTACCCCTATTTTTACTCCAAACCTTGTCCAAACACCACTAAAATTTAACCATATCTCTACCACACATTCTTCTACACTTCCATATAATTCAAGCTTCGATTTGACTATGATAAATTCTATTTTTACCCTCCTCTACCTTAACTTCCCTCTCAATTTTTAATCTTTGATCCTAATGTATTTTATCTTCTATTTGTAGGTGATCTTCTGGTGATCTCGGAGGAGGTATAGGATTTACGTGCATAGAGCTCGGTGTACTTATTGGTAATGATACATATCGTAGTTAGGAATTTCTGTGATAGTTGTATCTTTGTATATGCTTTTGTGTTGAGTATGTTATATTGAATAATTTAATTATGGAAATACTATGAAATGATATTCTTGAGAGTAATGAAATTTTTTAAGTGTGTATTTAGGTATAATGTTGGATATAAGATATCTATAGGAAACTAAGGATATGTACTTCGGATAATTATATGGGATTTATATGTGTTAGTATTGGGTTTATAAGGCCTTTGGGAGAATACGATTGTCTTGCCTACCCTGAGGGTATTATGACCATTTAAGGATAATTACATGGTCATACTTATGTGGTTAAGTTGTATGTCTTTTATTTATATGAGTTCGTCGTGATAATATACAATCAACTCTGAATAAGATACTAATCATTTAAAGTAAAAGATCACGTGAGTCAGGCCGATGTATTTATATGGCTCCGTTCCACCAGATTAAAAATAGTGGGCCCCCATAATCAACGTGAATGAAAATAAAATTAAGAGTTAAAGTATAAATAGAAAGATACTAATCATTTAAAGTGGAAGACTATGTGAGTCAGGACCGAGGCGTTGAGTCCATTCCACCAGATAATAATAGTGGCTCGGGTGTGTTATCCTCGAGAGGTGTTTCAGACCGTTCCACTGATTTAATAATAGTGCCTCCAGAGTATTTTATTGTGAGAGATTTTGGCTCTGTTCCACCGGATAATAATAGTGGCTCGGGTATGTTTTTCTTGAGAGGTGTTTCAGACAGTTCCATCGGTTTAAGAATAGTAGGGTCCCCGAACTCAACGTAAATAAAAGATTGGAATATGGTATATCTAATGAAAGACATGGAATTAGTACTTATTTGGCATTCTTTGATATACGCATATATGATTTTCTTATGATAATTCTTGTAACCTTGCTTAACTGTACCGTTACCTTACTCAGTACATAGCATACTAATTATCCGTTTCATGGGTGCTGTTCAATCCAACGAGTAGACAACCCAGATGTTTATGTGCATGTCGATGAGGACTAGGTGGATGAATTTGCAGCCTTTGATGCTATATATGTGGAGGAGTGATTTATTCATATTAGGGTTTGGGCATAAAGTCATGTTATCCGAATAATAGTTTTACCCGGATACCTTTTTGGACTCTTAGTTCCATGGGATTTCTTTTGTTGTATTTTAATATTGTAATCAGAGTTGATCTCCAAATGCTTATTTGATGTTATTAAAAGTTGTCTCGTCTCTTTCTATCATGTTTTAAATTTTCTAATCGTTTTGCCTTGTGATTGATGTCAGGATGGTGGGGTAAGCCAGACTTATGTCAATTACGGTGGTAACACCCAACTATTTGATTATACTCCGCCGCTTAAAATGAAATTTTTTAGTAGTAAATTTTGGTGTGTTACACAAGGCACCAAATGCTTTAGCTATTAGAAGCCTAATGTATGCAACAATATGCACACAACCCAGTATATCACATGCAATTGGTGTTGCTTGTAGATTCTTGTCTAAACTAGGAAAAAACATTGGAATGTTGTAAAGTGGATATTGAGATATCTTAACGAAACTTCTAAGATGAGCTTATGCTATGGAGGCAAAAGTCCTGAATTGGCTGGCTACACAAATATAGATATGGCTAGAGATATTTATTCTAGAAATTTTATTTTTGGATACCCGATTATTTTGTCAGGGGGAGCATAACACCCCCATTTTTATTACTTAAACATTTTATTTTAAAGAGTTACTTACAGAAATTAAAATATTAAAAATTTAGGGTGATATTGCCACACTTAGTATAAGTTCAATTTCCTCTACCATTCTTGTACCAAATGCTAAAGCTAAAATCTTACCTTACTTAAATTAATAACAACAATCATAAGAACAAAATATATATATTACATTATACATTAACATTTTTTTTGATGTACACAAGGGTATTCGGTAAAAAAAGTTACAACCTATAAGAGAGTAGAAATACAAAAGGGACACAAGAGTCTGGGGATATCTGGATCAAAAGATACTAAAGTGGACATTGGATAGTGCTAACTCTTAACCCCAAACCCTAACCACAGGTAAATCTTGCAAAGTCACAACTACCCATTGAATATATAGGAGACCATAAAACAAAACCCATTAATACAACGGTACTGAGTAAATCCACTACACAACACTGATCATACAAATGTCACATGGAGCATATAGAGGGTGTCATGGGTGAATTATGATATAAACACATCAAATTATACATAAGAGAACATGGCATAGATATAATGAATCATACATGGGATAACAAATAGGATAACATGCCATAACATATACATTACCAAGGACCATTCTCATCATACCATTATACTTAATCATTATATGAAACTTAATAACCATAACATACCAAGGGTGTTTCACGAATGGAAGGCATCGAACCATTCTTAACCAATTTCCATAACAATCACATTATATCTCATAATTTAAATAATCATATTAATATATTCTAAAACTCCACAGGTAGGGCATGAAGAAAACTACTGAACATAGGTAGGGCACAGTGACAACTACCGAACACAGGTAGGGCACAAAGTCAACTAGCAAACCATTCCAGTCCTCTTAATTCTAATAACCCACAATGATTACTTCCATTTATAATTACTTGAGGAGATATAATATCAGCTCAGATACATTAAGGTACTCTAACCATATTGGTGCACAAAGGCAACACATTATCCTACCGACTATCAACCTAAGAACACTAAGGTACCTTGGTCGCACTAGTACACAAATGAAACAAAGTACCCTATCGATAAGGATACCTAATCTATAAGTATGCATGCAATTTAAGAAGTCCAAAGAGATAAGTAGTATAAGATATAAGGCTTGGCTGGCGCACTAATACACATTAGCAAAAATTCAAATCAAACTGTGGGCCAAACCACATATTTAGGGTGATCATAAAAAGTTCACATTCCTGATCTCAAGGAAATTTAATTTAAATATTAATATTTTAATAAGGTGATCATAAAATTTCACATAATGCACATTGAATATCATTTCCATACTTAACCGCTTTCCCTTTATTTCTAATGCTGTACTTAACTATTTTTCATTTATTTTTAATTATTTAAGTTAATCCAAAAGTCAATGGTTCAAGAAAAATCCAAGTCAACATTGATGTCAACCTAAGAATCCACTAAGATCATCCTAGTCTAATTATTCATTTTTAGACACATTAAGTCATAAATGACCAAAATGCACTTATAGGTTATTTACTCATTAAATTCTCACTTTAATATCCTTTGTTGTCAGAATTAAATAAAATTCATAGCATAGCTATATAACATTAAAATGATCACTTTATCATAAATTCACAATTTTGGAAAATTTTAGGAATGGTAAAATTACCATTTTGCCCCTACAACATATTTAAGCCCATTTAGTACATAAACCCTAGTTATGCATATCTAGCATACTCCTTTTCATATACTACTCATGCTCAACATAATACAACACTTACTAAGCATAAATTCTGGAAAATTTCAGATTTTATGTGAAATGACTAAAATGCCCCTAGGGCATATTAATCTTTAATTATTGATAACTTTACCTAAACATGCTCAAATCTTAACATATTATACATCAAACTTTGAGTAAATTATGTGAAGAATCTAATGGTACACTCATAAATCACAAAAGGAGGTCTCAGCCATGGAAAACTTGCCCTTAGCAGAGCCACCCCTACAACACATGAATAATTATTTCCCCACAACCAACCTATTATACCATGCTATCATAAATATGTTAAAATACATAAAATTAATCATGTTATTACACTAATTTACATGGTCACATACTTAGAGAAAAATGAAAACAATGCCACATGCATGCATATTTTTATTGAATTACAAGGGATCATAGATTTCACTTAAGCATATCATAAAAACCTCAAAATATGCTATCACATGATTTTTGCACAATTAATAGGAGCATATAGGTTACCTCCTTCCAAGAAAAAAATGCAAAAATATAAAAAACGCACCACAAGCCTTAGCTCCTAAGTATACCTCATTTCCCTTAAAAATAAAATATGCAATAAGATAGTTAGAATCTACCACAATAAAAATATTAAGGCCATACCAAAATAATACGACAAAAATAATAATCATTATAAACTAAAAGGAAAAAGGGCCATGCCCAAACAATGGGTGGGGCAATAAGAGGAGAAATATAAGAAACAACTCTCTTGAATTTTCTCTCAAATCTAACAATTATATCTTTAAGAAAAAGATAACAAGGCTAGATAAGGGATCAAGAGAAGAAGAACCAACAAAGAAAATGAAAATAAGAGAGGGAGGGGGTTTCAGTTTCAACTTGGAGAACAAAAGGGGATATGTTATTCAACATTTAAGGAAAACTCAAAGAAAAAAGGAGAGAGCAAAAAGAAAAAAGTGTTTGAATGAATGAAGAACTAAGGCACAAAGATATAAGGAGGGGCATATGGGGTCAAAAATTTAGCTAGGAGGAGAGAGAAGAGGTTGATCCAATGTTGCTTCACTAACACTTGAATGAAAGGTTAAGTGAAAGTATAAAGTATAAGAGAGTGGGTGAAAGATGAAGTGAAGTGATTATGACTAAGATCAAGGGTAAGGGACAAGTAAGAATCTGACCTAAGGTGAGGGGAGTTTGGTAGAAAATCAACAAGGACGAAAAGGAAGGGCCCACAAAATCAAAACAACACAAAAATACATGTAAAAAGTCATTTAGCCCGATGCTTGGACGGGCCCTTATCTACCAAAGGTTGTCCGTTGGGACCACCTAGTGCTACCAGCTCTGCCTTATTGCCCCATCGTCTATCCTGTAGGCTTTGATCGACCGCCCAACACCCAAAACCATAATCTTCCATTTTTAACCTAGTTAAAATACATATATTAAACATCTTAACACATAATATCCACCTATTATTTTTATGATAAGATTCACACAACACATTAAGTTACAATTAGGTTCTTAATTAGGTTTTATGAAAAATGGGGTACTATAGAGCAGTATCGTGGGAATCAAAATTACAGAAGTGTATTACGATGTCAACCACAAAGGTAGACTTTATTGTAGCTACAGAAGGTTGCAAATAAATGCTATAGATGACATGCATCTTATAGGAGTTAGTGTAATACCCTGAAATCATATTTTAGAAATTAAAAATAAAATAAGAATTATTGGATAAGGTTTAATTATATATACCATTTCTAGTAAAATAATTATAATTATAGCCATAAAAAGAGAAAAAATGTTGTAGGGATCTAATTAGTGGAGGCTAAAATTATTTGATAAACTAAAATAAATTACAAGTAAATAATAGTCATAATGTCTAATTAATAAAAAATAAAAAATCATTTTATTACTATTACTAATTTTTATTATTCCTAAAATTAAAAAAAAATCCCAAACCACCCCTACCAACCCCATTTTTCCTCTTTCGTTCCCTTTTTTTCCTTCCTTTTCTTTCTCTTTTTCTTCCTTTCCCTCCCTTGCCCAACTAGGCCACACCCAACATAGGCCCAATCCCTCCTTCCCCCTCCTTTTATTCCTTTTCCTCCCCCGACTCACTCTTTTTTTTCTTTTTCCTCCATCTAGCCCAGTGTGGGAGCCCACACCCTTTCCTCATCTTTTCCCCTTTTCTCCCTTCTTTCTTTTACTTCTTCCCTTTATGCCCCCATCTTCAACCTCCCCTAGATTAGAGTTGCTAGGCATGGCTGCTTCATAGCTCTGTCCTACTCTCTCCCTTCCCCCTTTCCTCATCTGGACTAGTAGGACGTGCAGCTGGCACTGCCCTAAATAACCCCTCCCTCCTACAACCCCCAAATTCCCCACCTAACCCCTGCACCCCTGCAAACTCCTTGCCCTGTCTCTCTATTGTGTAGTTGTGTCAGTTGACAGCCAACCACCTCTTCCCTTTATCTTCTTCCCTCCTTTGTCCACTTCCCCAACCATTTCCCCTATAAATACACCCCCTGCGCCCTCAATTCTCTCTTTTTTCTACCGATCAAACATCCCCAGCCTTACTCGCACAACCCCTTCAGTTGCCGCCACTGCGGCCATCGCATCATGACACCGTTGCCACACCCTCCCTTCCTCTTCCTTACATCACCCTCCACCCAATGAACCTTCTCCCTGCCCCCAACTTCCCTTCCTCCTCTCTCCCCACTTATGCAAAGTGGGCAGCTTGAGCTGCCCTTTTTCTCCCATCATCGCTCCTTGCGCCGCCCTGTGCTGCCACCATCGTAGTAATCACCACCCTCACCACCTCCCTTTCTACCTAGAAAACTCTCCCCTACCTTACCACTCCATCACTTCCCCTTCCCTTCCCCTTCCTCCTCCTCATTTTCTCTTTTTTCCCTCTTGGCTATCACCACAACTGCCACTATAAAACGCCGCCACCACCACCATAATCCCTTTTGAACCAAAAACCGTAGATTCTCTCCTCTTTACCAACCCCAAAACCCTTTCTTTTCAATCACCACCACTACCACCGTCGTGCATTGCCGCCACCGCCCTTTGCCTGCTATCCCTTCAGGTTGTGCCTTTATCCCTCCTACCTACTTAGTATATTTTATTCTAAATATTTTGTTATTATTAAAATTATTATTAATATTATTAATATTATTACTAATATTTAATTATGGAAATAAAGAAAAAGGAAAAAGGAGTAGAAAGAAGGTTAAATGACTAATATGCTATTTTTATAGGTTGTGAGCAAAACCTTTCCTGTGAGGAGGCATAGGATTCGTGCTCCAAGCCAGGTGTTCTATTAGGTAAGGATATAGTTAAGGCTTTGGGTTTTGTTATGAATTATGTTCTTATGGGTGTAATGGCATGTGATGTAAACTTATATGTAAATGTAAACTAAATATATGTGTAGCATAGCTCGACTTGCAAGGAGCTAAGGTATGATGAGTATGATTTATATTATGTGTAAAATGTGTAATTTGACTTATTATGTATAGCATACTTTTATGTATGGTTTTTATGGTATGGCATGCATGCTTAGAGGCCTTAGGTGGATTTGAGTGGTTGTGGAGAAACTAAAATAAATAAAGAGAGTGGAGTGAGTAAGGAGAAGTGGGAAAAATCCTAAGTGCATTATGAAATTTGGATGAGAAAATAAAGAAAGAAAGTAATAAAATGAAGGGTCAGGGTGAAATATTGCATGGGGAATGTGAGTCTTACATAGGGTGTTTATCCTTTTCATGGGGGAAAATTTTACATGGGAAAAGTTAGTTTAAGGGTTGAACATGGGCAAGAAAGAGTATTTTGGATGATTGGAGTGCTTGGGGAAGAGATAGTACATATGTTGTTGGAAGCATGCATGGGAGCCTACATAGGGTTTTTGGGGGTATTATAAGAGAGTTTAAAGAGATTGGTTGGATTTTGGGTTGTGATTAGGAGTGTGTCACATGAAGGGCACGAGTCAAGTGAAAAGGTGGAATTTATGTATGGGGGAAGGTGTAAAACAAAAGAGGTGTGTTAGGGTTTTGGGGTGACTAGCTAGGGTTCGTGCTCACATGGGGAATTTTGAGAGTTAGGTAGTGATATTTGGAGTGGGTTGAGTGAAATGATGGTGTTGGAATCGAGGGGGAGTGTGGGTTGTGAAGGATAAGGAGAGGTTAGGGCTATATAGGCCAAAGTAGGGTTTCAAGGGAAATCCTAGTGGGTGATGGTGAGCCTAGGTGGATAAATAGAAAAGCGGGCCTTGAACCACATGTGTGGGGGGTTTGACTTCGTGATGAGTAGGGTGGAAGGTGTAAAGGGGTCCCAGAGCCTTTTGGAGTGTGGAGGTCCCAAGTTATGGGATAGGGTTATTCAGGAAGTCTGGGGTGTAAGAGTGATAATGAGTTTGAGAAGTCCATTAGGGGTGTGCATGTCTAGTTAAAGGGTTTACCTGTTGAATAAGATATAAATAAAATACTAATAATTTAAAGTGGAAGATTATTGAGCTATGCCCACACTGATCCACCGAAGAGAATAGTGGGTAAGAGCATTTTGCCCTGGAGACCAATCCATTGACAAATAATAGTGGCTAGGTGTGTTCTACCTTAGAGATGTATTTCGATCCATCGACTATAATAGTAGGGGATCCTGAGCTCAATAAACCAAACCTCGTATGATAATAAATCATGGGGAAGACACTAATCACTTATAGTGAAATACCACGTGGGTTGAAGCATTTTACCTTGGAGACCGATCCACCGACAAATAGTAGTGGCTAGGTGCATTTTACCTTGGAGTTGTATTTTCGATCCACTAGCTATAATAGTGGGATTCTTGTACTCACATGGATATAATTCAAGAGATGTGTAAAGACAGAATTAATGGCTTAAATTCTAATAATGGTGATAAATCTGATTGACTTACTGTTTGCATTATCTACCTTTTATATGATATGCCCTATCTTAGCTATATGGTTACCTTACTCAGTATGTAACGTATTGATCACTCCTATCATGGGTGATGCTCATTCCCACAAGTAGTGGGCCCTCTTGAGTCTGTGCAAGTAGGAGATGATGCCCTTGCTGACTTTGATGCATATGATGCCTTGGTTGGGGTAGAGCGAAAATCTGATATAACTGGAGTAGGGTTCGAGAGGGTGTTCACAAAACTTATTATTTTCTGTTATTTTTCCGTTTTCATTTCCCTGTAGCAGGAATTTTTTTGTACCTTATTTCATTTCTATATTGACCTTGACATTTGCGTACTATGGTTTTATTAATTAATGTTGAACTATGATGGTTTTTATTAACCATCCTTGTTAGTATTTTTGTACCTTTAACCTGTGGTTAGTATAAGATTGGCTAGGGGTCAATCTTGTATTGATTACGGTAGTAACACACCCCATTTTTAGTGTAAGATTTTCTATAACAAATTAAAATTTTCAACTATAAATTTTGGAGGTGTTATATTTAGGGTAGACAAAACAGAAGTACATTGTGCATCGTGCTAGTCAGAATACAATCCATTTGAGCATGAATTCAAGCTTTCACTTGAGGTCAAAACACATTGATGTGTGATATCATTGGATACGTGATATGTTGGAATTCAATCAACTTCATCTTGACAAGATCCATACCATTCATAACTGTTCAGATATTGATGTTTTTTTTTGTGCAAAATAAGAGAGAAGTGAAAAAGTAGAAAAATAAAGAAAGCATGCACGAAAGAAATTAGAGGAAAGGAAAAGAAAAATAAAATGAGGATGCAAGACCAAAATTATCTAGAAGAGTAGGGTATAAAATTTGATGCCCATCTTCATTCACAAAATCTTGTGGAAAACATAAAATCATCATTTAGTAGAAGAGCAATACATAAAGAGGTTTGAGAAAACATAGAAAGCCTCATTTGTGTAAGTAAAAAAAAAAGATATTATTTATATTGATGTCCCTTTTTTAATTACATATGCATGAAAAAAGTTAGATTATAGGTTATTTTTTAATCCATTGGCCTTTTATTAGGTAGTTGTGTTTGTCATCTTTCCCAATAATTCCATCTAAGTAGGTCTATATGAGTTTATCAAAGTTTATTAGTGGTATGGATTATTATGATGTGGTCCAAATATAAAAGAAATTTTGATATGTTCATTTTTCACTATTCCATTCTTCTTTATATATGTATAGAACCTCTAACACTTACACATGACCGCCTAGTTCTTTATTCCCTTGAGTCTTATTGTGACCAAATAGTGGAGGAAACGAACCTTCTAGAATTTGGTAGCATCATGACCTAATTTATTTCATTGCTACTGGAAATGGTTCTGGAATGTAGTCACTCCATTTCATGAAACAAAAGATGAGAACATGTGAGAAACCGAGATAAGAGCACCCATCTAAATTGCATCTTTCAATAAATCAAACATTTTAGGGTTTCTAATCATCAAAGCTTTTGTGCTACGTGATTTTTTTCCCTTTGAAAACCTTTCTTTAGCATGTCAATTGAGAGTCCAAAAACATGTTGGCATAATTTTGAAGTCGAAAGGACCAGAATGTACTCTTAGAAAAATAATACACGGTTGATTGTACGACTTCCAACAACCATTTTTTAGTCCTTTTTTTTGTTAGGAAAGCACAAAGACGTTTATTTAGTTGGTGCATTAGACAGAGCATGCAGTACCCTACATTAATGGTTGATGGTAGATGTTTAAAAAAATTTATAAGACTATCTATATTAATTAGGTGCAAGTTTCTTTTCAGAAATCCATCACTAGAGAATTCTACAATTAAGCATACTTTGCTTGAAGTAGTCCAAGGATGGGTGAATTCCTGGGAAGTTTTATGAAAAATATGAGTGAGAACAAAATACATTAGATAGGGCTCGTGTTGATATATGGGGTTAGTTATCAATTCCAAAAAAATACTCTAGGTAACTACCCAAGACCAGTGTGGAGTTAGGGTGTTACATATGGTTGAACTTATATGAGTTAGTCAGCTGTTAAGCGATAAGATTCTTGTGAAAGACTGTATTGAGACAATAATTGGTTGAGGCGTAAGGAGGGTTGATGGTAGAGGTTTAAAATGATTGATAAAACTACCTATATTGCCCTTCTTAAAAATCTATTACCGGAAAACTCCACAGTTAAGCGGGCTTAGCTTGGAGTAGTCTAAAGATGGGTGACTTTTCGGAAAGTTTTTGGGGGAAGCATGTGACTAAGGATAACACACCATGTATAAGTTTAAATTTAAGGATGATAGTATAAGAGGAGGGATGTAGAGGATATTTTCAACTGCATTTATTTTAAAATAAAAGCTATATCTATTAAACATTGCACATGCTAATAGCCAGATGATCCTCTTGATAATCCGTACAAGAACCACGTTGGAATAAGTTTTATTCATTTGTTTCTGTATCAACATTAGACCAGGCGATTGGGCAGGCTTGGACCAAGTTGGTGGTAGATCCAGTTTGGGTCAGGGTCAGTTAAGGTCATGGCGCGTTTGACCATTTTGTTGGCAGACCTTGATTAGGCTTGCTCTAACATTGGGTTGGGCTGAGTCGGGTCAACCCATAGCTCCTAATTAATTGATTATTTTTTTTAGTTGACTATTTTTAATACCTTTTACAAGTAAAAAAGGATAAAATTATAAAGACTACGTTCACTAATTTTAATATTACCTTATCAAATGTTTGTTAAATAAATTTTTTTAATGTCTTACTTTATCAAATTCTTACTTTTGAATGACATATTAGGATGAAACTAATTTTTATAGGGTTGATTATACTTATAAAGTCACTATTTATATTTATTATCATTTTCTATATAAAAATACTTTTGACTTAAGATAAATTTGATGTTATTTTATTTTTTCAACACAAAAATTGTACTTTAGGGGAAAAAGAAAAGTAAAAGTTTTTGCTTACTATTATCTGCCATAACTTTTTATTATTATTAATATTGTTTAAAAGTTAGGTAGTTTTAAAATTTTATTATTTTAAAAGTAATATTTACATATAAGTCATCTTAAGGAAAAAAGTAATTTTAAATGAATGTTAATATATTTTTATTAATAGATAGGTTAATGCTAAATTAAAAATAATAAGGTCCATAAAAGTCCATGTGTACCTATAGATTTTTTAGAGTTGATCCATATTTAATTGGATCTAAAATAAAAACACTAACTCATGCCCATGGGCTCTCTAGTCTAGATTTTACCGTGCTTTTGATCGTGTCTAATTAGATAAGCCTGTCAGGTATCCTATTAGTTGCTTAGGTTTAATTAGCATAGATTCACATGGGGAAAAGTGGTTAATGACAAAAAATATGGAGGCAACACACACTAGTAACATATTCACTCTAGGTTATCATTTTATTAGCGCATTCCACTTGACATGATTAGTTGGTAGAGCTCTAAAATCATTTTGTTATCTCATGAGAATAAACAATATCTTCTTTTTACTTTACTCTCTTTTGAGTATATATGTCCTTCCCTTTGGCTTAATTAAAGAAAGCCTAAAACTAAGAGTGATAAAATTCTCATGGTTAGCTCTTATCCATTATTAACAAGAAGGATTAGCAACCAAGCAATGAAACTACACCACGATAATGATGTCGGAGGATAAATTTGTGGTTACTGCAACGTGATTTTATGATTATTTTTTAGCACAAACATTAACAAATATAGCCGAATGTCTATAGAATTATGGTAAATATTGGTCAAAACCTATTCACTTTTAAGCCATAAGCTAAGTTACTCTTAGTATGACCATCCATCTTTTCGTGGCTCCTAATCACATTTGATGGTGATGTTGTTTTCCTAATAACTTGATGTCCCTCACAATTTTAAATGTGCCATTGTATGTGATGTTATGTATATTTGACATCGAGACCGAATGTGGGATGCTATAGAACATGTGTTAGACCCCTTTTGGCTAGTAATTGACTTTCCCTTGGGTCAATGCCTTGGAGACCTAGGTATGGGGGCATGCCATAAATATTGGTAGTGCACTACGACTTGGATAGATATATTAAAAGGCTAAGTCGATGGACTAAGCAAAGCCTAAGGCTAGGGGCTTCTGATTTGGTGTTGGGACACTCTATAATTAAGCCTTGACCAAGTGTTGGGCGCTTGAGGATATGTTCGAGGGAAGTTTGGAGCTCGGGGCTCTAGTATGCAAACTCAGCTAGTTTCATGTCTATTTGCTAGACCTAAAAAGATAAATAAAGAACCATAGGGGGAGGTATACTCCGTTAAGTTTGGCTCAGTGGATGGGGCACTAGGCACCCCAGGACTTGGACACGGTCTTGAACCTAGGCGTAAGGGCTCGGTTGGATTATGGAAAAATGGTGAGCACAAGGCTAAGGGCGTGTAATGACCCAACGATATGGAAGGCACAACAAAGACTCATGGAGGACGGATCAATCCCAGCTCGAGGGCGTTGGCAAGGCCCGTGAAAGGAAAATGACACAACAGTTAGCTTTGGTGGGAAATGGCTTAGCACGCACCCTTGGATCATATACAAAATTCAAAAAGGGGCAGTTAACCTTGAGAAGGCTTGACGGATGAAACAAGATGTACCAAGGAAATCCACGTGTGGGCTGAATAGGCACCAAGGCACAAACCCTTCAAGAAGCGGTTGGTAACCGCCATTAGTATAAGGAGGCATGATAGATAAAGGTACGTGATGGTTCAACAAACCCAAGCCCCAAAGGGTACTAGAGGCATAGAAAGCTTGACCCATGGGCCCTAGTGAGTTCCAGAGGCGCCTAGTGGCCAAGAGTTCTGATGGTTCGGTGGAGAGACATGGTTATTGGATCAGAGGGCTAAAGATACATAGGTTTGGTAGGAAACTCAAATGAATGGGCATGACCCTTCAAAGAGACTTGATTCTAGGCCACAGGGATGTCATGGTCTTCTACAAATACCCCCTACCGGGGCAGACAAAGGCATTCAACCACACTTAAAGAGTTTCAAAGCATTGTCCAAGTACTTGTATTGTACCTTAAATTTAGAATAAAGATCATATATAGAGCTTGAGTAATTCTTTCTTATTCAATCTATGAGTTTCATTGTTTTGTATTGAGTTTCCATTTGTGCATCCAATACATTCAAGGTGGATAGGCTGGTTAGAAGAGAATTCTAACATCCCCACATTGAATTTAGGCTCAAATTTGTGCCGTGACACCACGCCTGGGGGCCTTAACCGACAAGGATGTGAATTTAGGCTCTGCTTGAGAAAATAATCAACTAAAATGACATATTTTGCATGTATATATATATTAATCTTTGTACATTTATTATTTAATGATAACTGATTGCCGGTCAAAACCTGCACTTTTAGGCTGAATTAATCTTAACAACACGGCAGCTTGATCTTCTTGACTAGTGGTACTGCCGTACTGGTGACGTTTTCTGGAGCTGAATGCGTTTCAATGCCCAGTAGTTGTGAGACTCATCACTGGGTCTATGAATTCAGAAAAGTGAAGGGAGACCGAGGCTAGTCGTCTTCCCCCCCCCCCGGGTTTACTTAAGGAGGTCCCGGGTTTACTTAAGAGATTGTGGAATAATGTGTATGTATGTATATAGTCATCATCACATTCTATCCTTTTCTTTGGTGCCATTATTGTATCTAGTCACATGTATCTACACATGTTTTCACTGCTGCTAATGCATCATGTAGCATAAAAGTTTTGTCACTTAAGAGGGTCTGTGTCTCAAGTCTAGAATGATAGGGACATGGTAATTATGCGATTTTAATTGAGTCAATGAATTGGTTAGCTTGTCCAACTCGCTTCTTTTACAAAGTCATTTGCGAGACTAATTTGTTGGGAAGTCTCAAGAATTGACTAAAGCTGAACATTGTGAAGTCATATACTACCTTTTATACATATTTTTATTTATTATATATATATATATATGCTAAAGCCCTTGAGTAATAAGTATAGTAAAGATATTACCAAGAATGCTTAATTATGGTCCGATCTTAATTAGCCTCGTCTTATTTACTTAGTGCTCAATTCATTTTCTTTCATTCTTTGTCTCTAGCTATCCGTATATCCTCGTATAGGTTCCAGATATATATATATATATATATATATATATAAGCAAATCAAACCAATGGTTCCAACTGCTTCTCATTTCTACATTTCCTTTTCATTCTTATTGCTACCCCTGTATGTTTTTGCCCAAACTAGAGGTAATAATATAACAGTTGGGGCTTCTCTTACAGCTAACAACGACAACTCCTCATGGCTTTCACCTTCTGGTGATTTTGCCTTCGGATTTCGGCCCCTTGATAGTGATATCTTTCTGCTCTGCATATGGTATGCAAAGATACCGGACCACACCATAGTTTGGTATGCGGGTCGTGATGGTGTGACTGTTCCAAGACGATCAAAGCTGGTCCTGACTGCCGAGCGAGGGCTAGTCCTTAGTGATCCAAATGGCACGCAGTTGTGGAGCCCTACAAATACAAGGGCCTCGGGCATCACGAACTATGCTTTCTTGAGTAATTTTGGCAACTTGGTTCTCAGAAGCAGCGGAAATGAGACGCTGTGGCAGACCTTTGATTATCCTAGAGATACCTTGCTCCCTACCCAGGTTCTGGACGGAGGAGGGAAATTGACTTCTCGACTCTCTGGGAGTAACTTTACAAGGGGAAGGTTTGAGCTACGCTTCCTCAATGATGGAAATCTCATCCTCAATGCTAGGAACAGGCTTTCCAACTCTTCATATGACACCGCTGTCTATTATAACAGCAGCCGTACTGGATACAAAAATAGCACTACAAACTCAACTCACAAGCTGATATACGACGGGTCAGGTCAGATGTACGTACTTGGAAATGATAGTGCTGAGTTTAATATCACACGAGAGAAAATAGTCTCAGCCACAGACTATTACCGGAGAGCTACCCTCGATTTTGATGGGGTGTTGACCTGGTATCATTACCCCAGGAGCTCCAAAGGCAGTGTTAACACCAGTTGGTCGGTTACTCGGAGAATACCAAATAATATATGTGTTTCATTACGAGGCCAGTACGGCAGCGGAGCTTGTGGCTTCAACAGCATCTGCAGCCTTAGCAATGATCAAAGGCCACTATGTCAATGCCCCCCTAATTACTCCCTGCTAGATGCTAATGATAGTAATGACGGCAGCTGTAAGCCGGACTTCAACCTAGAATGTGGTGAAGGTGGAGGATATAAACTTGTAGAGCTAGATCAAACAGACTGGCCGCTCTCAGATTATGATAAGCTTGATTCTGTTGATGTAGAGCAGTGCAAGAAATTTTGCAAGGATGATTGTTTCTGTGCAGCTGCCGTTTTGAGAGGTAGCACGTGTTGGAAGAAGAAGCTTCCACTCATTAACGGAAGAAAGGACAGCACAGAGGACTGCACGGCTTTCTTGAAAGTGAAGGACGACGGTGGTGGCGATGGATCCCTACAAGGTCCTCTTTGCTTCCAGAAAATGAGGAATAGAAGCTTGGGCAGGGTACTCTCAGCTTTGTTAGGTACGTGTGTATTTCTCAACTTTATACTGTTCGTTGTTATCTGCTCGGGAACTTTCTACGCATACCACAAGGTGCTCAAACAAGCTCGTGGGATTCCAAAACAACCTACGGTAGAATATAATGTCCGTTGCTTCAGTTACGAAGAGCTCGAGGAAGCGACAGATGGATTTAGTCAAGAGCTCGGAAGAGGGGCTTTTGGCATAGTGTATAAAGGTACAATTGGGAATAGCCATACTGGTACGCGAACTTCTGTTGCCGTGAAGAATTTAGACAGGTTGGATGGAGAGAAGGAATTCAAAACCGAGGTCAATGTCATTGGCCAGACGCATCACAAGAACCTCGTTCGGCTGATTGGGTTCTGTGATGAAGGTCAACATCGGTTACTCGTCTATGAGTTCATGAGCAATGGCTCTCTCTCTGATTTTCTCTTAGGCGAGTTCAAGCCAAGCTGGGCTCAGAGGATCAACATTGCTCAGGGGATTGCCGCAGGGCTATTGTACTTGCACGAAGAGTGCAAAACCCAGATCATTCATTGTGATATAAAGCCTCAGAACATACTTCTAGATGAACATCACACCCCTAGGATTTCTGACTTCGGGCTGGCCAAGCTTCTGATGCTTGATCAAACCCATACTCACACGACAATCAGAGGAACAAAAGGGTATGCTGCCTTTGAATGGTTCAGGAACAAGCCGGTGACTGCAAAAGTCGATGTGTTCAGCTTCGGAGTTTTATTGTTGGAGATCATTTGCTGCCGGAAAAGCGTGATGAGGGATATGAATAGTGGTGATGAAAGAGCTATCCTAACGGACTGGGCATTTTACTGCTATCAATCTAGAGCTCTGGACACCCTTGTGGATAATGATTTGGAAGCTGTAGAGGACAGACAAAGACTAGAGAGGTTAGTAGCGGTTGCACTTTGGTGTGTACAAGAAGCACCCAATCTGAGACCCACGATGAGGAAGGTTACGCAGATGCTTGAAGGCCTTGTTCCGGTTTCTACCCCTCCCCCTCCCCTACCGGATTCGTCTTCCATTAATATTGATGATGTTTCTTGATGCATTTGCCCTTCCTACGATTTTTATGCTATGAATTGTGGCTGTATTTAATTAGTTTTGTTTTCTAGTGCTATTAGTCTCGCACGCTGCTCAACTTGATAACTATTTTTCTATGAATTACTGTTGTCCCTTTTTTTGGTGAGTGATTTTTGCCGATTAGGCATGAAGAACTCCCTTATCCTAATGGGTAGGGGTATTTATTTGAATCAGCCAGCACTCATTTCGTTGTTTGCTTTTATTTCATCAACACTAGAGAAACATGAACCCCCTAAGTACATGTCAGATCATTTATAATCTTGATCCATAAGGAAACTCTTTATACATTACTGAAATTTAGTTAAATATTGTATCAATTTTCTTTTAAGAACATTTACAGTATAATGAAATCTAATAATAGGTTATTGACCTATCTCTTGGACTGAGTGTCTATCTTTACTTATCTGAGATTTTACTTTTCTCCTCTAATGAATTTTCTCATAACTTTTTTTTCATTTCCATTTTTTTCCTTTAAATTCCATTACTTATATACGCTGGAGTGCTTTAACATCCATCTCTTTCTCCTATAGATTTCTATAGAGACGCAAGAGCAATTTAGGCCTGAATTTAGATGAAGCCGTGTGCATACAAGGAAGGTCAGGTTGATTTCAAAAATAACAATAAAAAATCTATTAATTAACTTCATCCTTTTGATTGGAAAAAATAAATCTCAAGTTATTACTTCACAAGGTCCACAGTATATTAATTTGCCACCTACGTAACCTTTCACTATTATATAACTGAAATCTTATCATTACAACTAAAATTTCCATGTTGTTTAACTCCACCCACTCTTTGTAACCAAAAGCAGTGATTTCATAATTCAATCTCATAATAATTAGCCTACAACAGTCGTCATTACAATATATAATTCCATAAAAAAAAAACTCCACCGTAAAATCAATTGAATCCCAACAGTAATGTTAAGAAATTAAACTGCAGAATAAATAGCATTAAACATTTTGTAAGAAAATCTTCGAACGACAGCCCTAGGAGGCACGCAACTACAATCATACAAACACCAGAGTCTGTTACATTGACAACATATTAGCTGCTACCCATAAATCTCATATCCCATTCCACATTTGACATACATGCGTGCTTACAACTCCACTGATCATCAATTTGAATTTGCATCAAACAGCTACAATCCATCAACCACTGAAATATCCAAGATTCAACAATGAAGAAATGTATTGTACTAATTGAGTTCATTGTCCTTACCAAATCTAAGCTATACCCTTCGATTTATGCTACCTTTTAGTTCATAACTGCACCAAATATTACTATGTGATTGATGATTGATAAGGCGTTACTGAACAGTGAATGATTTTGATCTAATAACCTGTAGGTCCATGGAAGCGAAGGTCCTGATTGATGATAACCCAAGATATGCACTTGAATGTACCGAGGTTGGAATAAAAGTTCTGCTTTTCGATTTATCGGAATTCTTACTATCTAAAGCCTGACACATATTATACTTGTTTCAGATATGGAACTGTTCTCGTGATGAATGTACTTGTAATCCCCCAAAAATTTCGAAAACCTATATTTTAATAAATTATTTTTATTTGGAATAGAATTGCTTTTATATTATTTATTTTCATTATTTTATGGATTTTAGAGTATGTAAATTTGGATAAAACTATTTAATAAATTAAATAATAAATAATTTGCTATTTATCATATTGTTTTATTTAAATAATTTTTCAAAACTAATATTTTACCAACTTTATCCTTTTTAAACTAATATATTAGATTATAATAAATTAAATTATTAAATTAAATAAATTATCAAGAATATTACATTTTATGATTTATAAAATTTATTTAATTTATTTCCCCTATTTTCCCATTTTTCCTTTTCTTTTCCTCCTTTTCTCCTTTTCTTCTTTCTTCTCTTTTCTCCTTTCTCCCCCTTGGGCCGCCCGCCCGGCCTGCTCCCCCTCTCCCCTGCGCGTTGGGCCTTCGGCCCGCCTCTCCCTCTCCCCCTCAGCCCTCTCTCCCGCGTGCTCGACCCAACCGGCTGGCTCCCCCTTTTTTTTTCTTCTTTTCTTTCCCTTGGACCGGCTAGCCATTGCTTGCCTTTCCCCCGACCGGCCGCCACAACCTTCCTTCCTTCTTCTTTTCCCCCAGGCGTCGACAGCAGCCCGACCCTCTGCAGCTGCCGCCCGACCACCTACGCCTGCCGCCGCCTGTCGCCGCCTACCGCTGCACCTGTCCCTGCTGCCCCCTCTCTCTACCCCGTCCTCTTCCCCTCTATTTCGAGCCACGCCACCCTACACCCTAACCATGGTGGCAGCCCCTACTCCCCGTCGCCACCCTCTCGCTGCCACCCTACCGCCTCCCTGCCGCCCTATGCCCTCCGACCTACCCCCTTACCCTCCCTCTTCTTTTTCTTCTGCCCTTCGTCCATTCCTTGCCCCATTTCGAGCCTTATCTCCCTCCCCCGAGCTCCCTCCTCTCTCCTCCCTTCTTTCCTTTGTTTTCTGTTTTCTCCTTGCGCCGCCGCCGTCCGCCGCACCGGTCGCCGCACCCAGCCCCTGCGCCGACCCCTGCCACCACCCCCTACTGCCCTGCATCCCCACGCTGCCCCCTTGAGCCCTACACTTCCTCCCTTCTCCACCCCTTCTTTCTTTTCTCCCTATTTCTCCCCTTATCACCAGCCACCTTCGCCGCCTTACCGCCGCCGTATCCGCCGCCCTTAGCCGCCGCGAAACCATCCCCGACCACCTCTTACACCCCCTCTTCACTTCTGCACCATCCACTTGCCTTAGAACCTCCCCCAACTATCTCTTTTTCTAGCCTAAAGTCCCTAAACCGAGCCACCCCTCCTCCCTCCCATTTCACCCCTCTTCGAGCCTCTCCCCTTTCTTCTTCTGCCTGAAACTCACGCTGCTCATGCAGCGTGAGCTCGCCTTTATGTAAAAAAAAAGAAGAAAAAAAAAGAGAGAAATTATTTGGCTAATTTCTAAGGTATAATGGTGTTTTTGGTTAAGTATTTTTACTAATTAAATTTTATAAAGTTTGATACTTGGATTTTATTTCTAACGTGTATATGATGGATATTATTCTTAGGTGTTGAATTGCTAATTGTGCTTGGTAAGGTTTGGTAATTTTGGCGAGATTAAGGTAACCGTTAAATCCCGCTTAAATGCATGGATTAACGCATGTTATCACATTAGGCATTATCAATATGTATTATGCTTGATATATGTTACTTAGCATTATCATATGTGGTTAATGTGGTTGTTGATGAAAAGGAAGCATGATGGATTGATGATGTGTATGGGAATAATATTTTGTGTAATAATTTGGTGTTTAGGGAAAATATAAATTATTACCCATGTTGTGATATGCTATGGTGATTTTTATTACATGTGTAACATTTTGTTAGCATTAGGGGGAGATTTTAATAATGTATATTGTATATGAGTATGGCCTAATACATGGATATGCGCTAATAAGCATTACATTAATTATAAGAGTCATGGGTGAGACTTTAAGGTTAATACCTCATGTAGTATTAATAATAATTTAATAATAAGGGTATGTGTAAGAGTAAAATGGTGAATGTGTTAATCAAGGGAGAAAATAGTAATCTTGGAGGTAGGGGTAAAATTGTAATTTTGTGAATAAAGGATGGAAGAGTAATTTTTGTATATAAAAGGGGCAATTTGGTAATCTTGTTAAAAAGAATGGCAATTTGGTAAATTGTAATAAAGGGACAATTTAGTAATGTTAAAATAAAAGGGCAAAATTGTAATTTTATACTTAAAGGGCAAAATAGTAATTTTATGATTAAAGGACGAAATGATAATTTTACAATCTAAGGGCGGAATGGTAATGTGGAAATTAAAGGAGGTAAGATAGTAATTTTATAATTAAGGATAAATGGGAATATTATAAGAAAAAGGGCGATATGGTAATTTTTGGGAGTTAAGGGGTAAAATTGTAAATTTGAAGGTAGAGGGGTAAGACGGTAATTGTGTAAATCAAAGGGGTAAAAGTGAACATTGGATAGGAGTAAATTGGAAATAATAATTATTGAGAAGGGTAAAATAATAAGTTAAATAACAAAAGGGTAATTTTGATAATTTAATAGTAGAGAAGGGTAAATTGGTAAATATGATAAATGTGAGGGGTAAGTTGGTAATTTAACCGACTGGAGGGTATTTTCGTAATTTTGGATAATGGAGTAGGGTAGTTTGGTAATTATAATAAACAAGAAGGGCGATTCGGTAACTTAAATAACAAAAGGGTAATTTGGTAAAGTTAATAACAGAGAAGGGCCAAATTGTAATTATGATCATATGCAAGGGTAATTTGGTAATTTCACCAACCGAAGGGCAATTTGGTAATTTTGTCAATGAGGAAGGGTAGTTTGGTAAATGAGAATAAAGGACGGTGAATTGGTAATTAACTGAATAAAGGGTTAATTTGGTAATTAGGATAAGGAGGAAGGGTAATTTGGTAATTTGCCCAACTCAGGATAATTTATTAGTTATAATAAAGGAGGAAGGGGCAAAGTGGTAATCTAACCAATTTAATGGAAAGTATATTAAGTGTAATAATTATTAAGGGGGGGATTAACGTCCTAATAAGTATGATAGATAATTTAGTAACCTAAATCGAATAAGGGATCACTTGGTGATTTTGTAACAAGGAGGGTAACATGGTAATTTATCAAATAAGGAAGGGTGACGTAGTGATGTTATATGTAAAGGGGTCAATAAGTAGGTTGTATTCAGTATATCATTATGATTGTGGAATTCGTAACATGGCTCTAATAGTGTTGATTAACGAGGTAGGATTATTTGATGATTAGTAAGTATCACGAGATTGAGTTTTAATTCAGAATTAGATGAGTTTAGGATGGCCTTATTGATTCTCCTATGTTACTTTGGATGACCATCTGAATAAGAGATTTCTGATGATATCTGAACGATTAAAAGAGGATAATTACCTTATTGTTGTGCTTTTGTGATCACCCTTAATTAAGACACTAATACTTAAAGTGAAAGACCTCGAGATCGGGAATGGTGACTCCTTAGGGGTCGCTACCCTAAGGACGTGGTTTAGTCCACGATTATTTGGTATTTGCTGGTGTGCCTTTGTGCCCCAGCCAGGCCCTATATCTACTCTTTCTAGCTCTACGGACCTAGTTAGGGGGTATGCATACTTAAGGATTAGGTATCCTTGTCGGTAGGGTACTGAGTTAGCTTTATGCACCAGTACGACCAGGGTACCTTTGCGTCCCTGGGTTACTAGTTGAAGGGTACTGAGTTGCTTTTATGCACTAGTGCGACCGGTGTACCTTTGTGTCCCGGGTTCTTGATCTCCCTATCGAGGCAAATAAAATAGAATTGTTGTGGTGAACCAAAAAGGGAAAATACTATAATTGAAAGTGGAATATTAACGAGCCGGGCCCAGTTGATTATGATATTGGTTACCGGTCCACCGGTTATAATAGTGGCCAGGAGCGTTGTGCCCTGGATGATGAGTTTGTATGTATCCCGGTCCACCGGTTATAATAGTGGCCAGGAGCGTTGTGCCCTGGATGATGATTTTATATTCCGGTCCACCGGCAATAATAGTGGGGGTTCCGAGCTCAATAAAAATTTTATTGTGAATGAGTTATGGAAAAATACTAGTCTTTGAGACGTTTGATTAATGGCCTCAAGGCCCGAAAAATATCTCGATTACTGATCATGGCCTATTTGATATTGGTTGATTGATTATGGAATATATGAAAGTGAATTTTACGTATACGCCATTAATGTATGATTGAGTTATTGGATGTACAAGGAATTGGATCTGAATACCATGTTTATACCTATGGTCATATCTGAATGTAGTAGTATCATGTGTAATATGTGTGCCTGTATTTTAAGTGCGTTTTTAAAGGGTTACTCAATACCGTAGTACTGAAGGGTTCCCTTCATGGGGCCCCTGCCTATTCAATGGGCAGTACCCCTTGCAGGTTGTGTTTCAGGTGCTATTCAAGTGGGCCCTTGGGGAGAGCGTAAGGTACTGTCCGCAAATTTTTAGGGTTTTAAATTGTCTCATTTAAATTCAACGTATTTGTTATTTTGTAATCACCGTGGTTGAATGTTTTCTCTTGTAAAGTATTTACTGTGCTACTCTGATATTCAAATGCTTAAGTTCTCGTGAAATTTTATTTTACTCCTTTAGCCTTAGCACTTAGTACTGGAACGGTATGAGTGAACCGGTCTGGTACTAAGTGTGGCGGTAATGCTCCCAAAATTCACTGTTTATCAAATCGCTTCCGCTAAATTTCTTTTAATTAACGAAATTTTTCAGTAGTGAATTTTGGGAGTGTTACAGTACTCCCTCAGATATCGTCCTCCTGCCTGTTCATAACTTTCTGAGATTATATTCTTTTGGATAACATTTTTTCTGGGCAATTTTACATGAACTTATTGTTCCAGATGATTCTAATATCTGCTGTCACGTCTAAAACTTTTACTAAGCTGCTAGCTTGCATACTGATCTACGTACTTGCCATGCTGAAACATTTGTTGTATCCTAATTGTTTCACCTGCTAATTGTGCTTCGGTATATTTTGGCCCTGCTTTCCTTACCTTATTGTCAAATCTAATCCGATCCGATTTGATCATAACTACTATAATTGCTATGATTTATTATATTTAAAATAATAATAATTATTATAATTATAGTAATAGATAAATTTTTAATTTTAATAATAATAATTATTATCATCAATATCTTTATTATTATTAATTTTAATATTGTTAATATATTTAGTATCATTAATATCTTTATTATCAATTATTAATATTTTTTTATATTAACATCTTTAATAATGCTCTGTCTATTATATTATCTATAATAATAGTAATAATAGTTATTTATATCAATATAAAAAATTATAATAATTATTATATATTAAATAATAATTAGATTAACACTAATTAAATTTGGGCGGGCGAGGAAAGCAGAGCCTTATCCATTTCAATCATACATCCTATGGATTTGGTGCGAAAAGGTTAACATTGATTGGCACGTGGTTCAGCTAATGTAAACTATGAATGTGTTCTTTTCCAATATGAAACCCCAAATGTGTTCAAATTGTTGATTTTCTCATCAGAAATAATAGATCAGGAAGCATAAGCAACATATCCCTTCATTGTGTCCTCGTAGGAAGCGTAGAAAAAATAGGTGCGTTGTATTTAGTATTAGCTCTCTACGAACTCTACTATGATCAAGGTCAACTTGGAGCTTAAAAATTCGGAGTACTTATTGTGCAGGGTTACTATATCGCCATTTTCTTTGATCCCTATAGAGAAGTGCTTGATTTTCCTTTTTGCTGGGGTTGTTCCTTAGATATTGGAGTGGATTACTTCTCTGGGAGAATCTCTTTATAGTAGAGCTTGATGTCATGATCCACTAATTTTTTTCACTTTTTCTCTGAAAGGTTATAGAACACTCCAAATTTGTATAGACTCTAGTAGAATTACGTATAAGGATATGTAATATTCTAGATATTTTTGATGATATAGAACTCTCTGGATCCCATAAGTCTAGAAGAGTGATAGAAAGATCTAAAAAGGAAGTCTCCATAATTCTCATGTAAGTATTCAATTTGTAGAAGTTCTAGAATCTTTCATACTTGTGGAAAGACCTAAGGGCCTCAACTATAAATAGGAGAGTACCACCATTTACTCCTATCATCCAAGAGTTGTAAAACATTCTTCATTTATATAAATAAATACTCTCTTCTTACACACAAAATTCTCACTTATTCTTTTAAGTTTTATTCGTGTTCCTATCCTTATTCTTTAGGCTCAGTTTTGCCTAAGTAATTAAAAAGACTGACTTAGTAAGCACTAAGGAAATTTTCAAGCTAAGTATAAGGATCCAAAATAATAATAATAAATAAATAATAATATATATTAATAATAACAATAAAATCATTAGTACACATGCATCGAGTAGGGAAATGGATGGTAATGAATTTTTAAGCTAATTGTCTTTTCATATTTTCCTATGTTAGATTCATTCAATTTAAAAGGAAGAAAAGAAAAAAAAGTAATTGAAAAGTTTAGTTTAACCTTTCATCTAGGTAACGGGGCAACATATTGCTTTCTTTTACCGAATTGACTGTTTCAAATTTGTCCTAAGGTAATTATCTTTTCATATCTGAAACCTCAACATATCCTCCCTGTTAACTACTGTCACTTACTTTCTATAGATGGTTGGTACTTGGTACGATAGTGCCTCTCGTGTATCCTTTCATTGTATTACTACAACCTTGCATATATAGATACAGATTACCTATGTCCCATTTAGGTATGTACATTATAAACAAATCCCTGTAGAGACTATTTGTTTAGTTGGAAGTTTCCCTCAACCTAGTGATCTCTTTTATCTGTCATCATGATTGTATTTGTGTGGGGATGCTTAACATGCGCTTCTATATCTCCAACTGTAAACATATGCATATATATTTAATACTACAGGGATGGCCTACACTCTACTGCCTGTATACTATGGCTCAATGAGGAATATATTTATAATATAAAATAGTGTGTGCATGTGCTAGCCTATTCTAAACCTAGTCTCTAGTTATGATATAATGGTCTAATCATCACTTCAGACCTATTTTAATCTCTCATCCATGCATATTACCACTACTTTCTATTAGGCGTAAGGTTCCTTTCTTGTCCGTATATGATAGTCGTGCATGTGCATGATAATTACATTTTTTTTAATTAGTCAACTCTATTAAAATTTATAGTAAGTATATATGAGCCTTAGATTCAATCTTTCTGTATATGCAGATAGATACATACGGACATGGGGTATGACTAGTAAGATTTTTGTAAAATTTATATATGAATAATGGTTTTGGGGTGCTAAAATCGAGTAACGGTTTTATATTTTATTAACCTTAACAAACCTTAAGCATATGTTTAAGATTATATCTTTAGCTTAGATTGACTATTTATTTTTAGGTTAGATAATAACTCAATTAAATTTATATTAAGTGTTAAGTTAAAATGGTAATGTATATTTTGAAGTCAGGGTTAGTAGGGTAAATACATATAATTTCTTATTTGTACTCTTTCTATTATGATAATATTTTATTGGTATTGTAGGATTTTTCAACTAGTGATTGTGTCGTTTTGAATTAATATCAATTTGGATCATTATTTTAGATAAATAACTAGCCTATTGACACTATCACACACACATACATACACACATACGTACATACATAGTAATAATTTTCTTACTATTTTTATTGGTTCATAAAATACTATTTTAAAAGTAACTTAGCCATTAACCATTCTGTTTTATAAACCTATTATTTTATAATTGGCTTTTACTCTATTTTTTTTATCAAATAATATTTGACAAAGTGATTTATGGCTAAAATACAATTGATTGATCTTTATTTTTAACTAAATTGGAATCAAATATTTTATTGATTGTATTTGATTATTTTAATTATCATTGTTGTATAATTGTTTATATTATATTTTCATTAGTATAACCCTTTGTTTGTTTTGTTATTGTGCCCCAAAGGGAGGGGTAAGTATGTACTTATTGACCAATTTAGTAGTATGTGATTGCTAAATAATACTATTAATAGTGGACTGCTTAGGATTTCCAATTGACCCTCATCAAAAGGTAAGGAAACTGTTGATTAGTTGTCGCTATTGTTCATTAGTTGCGGGCGCTTAGGAGCCATTATTACTCCATTTGCTGATTGTTTTGATTTCATTGATTTATTATTGAATTAATTGTTGGTCCTACTTTCCTTTATTATTTTGTGAGTAATTAACTTATCTACATTTTGTATTGTCTACTCATCATATTTATGATTATTCCATGAATATCTGAACTTCATGTTTTTGTGGTTATTCTATATATTGATTTATATTATTTTCTAAAATTAACTTGGTCCTTATTTTGGCCGACAACCTTGATACTTGTTGAGTTGTAGTTTACTCTTCCCTTCCAACTTTTCAGGTGAGTTGTATGAGGTATGATTTGAAGGTTTAGAATTAAGTATATTGGCATTTGGCTAGCCTAATGTATTTACAAAGAATTTATAATAATGATGTAACGCTTGCCAAGTCAGCTTTATATTAAAGAGAACCTTATTCATATTCTTGTTGGTTCATCTTTTCTAGGCAATAATAAAATTGGAAGTGTCATTATCTTAAGTTTTTTTTTTATATTTATATTCTTGTTGGTTCATCTTTTCTAGGCAATAATAAAATTGGAAGTGTCATTATCTTAAGTTTTTTTTTTTCTTCTGTTTAGCCTTGCTGGCTACACGAGTCTTCCAGTTTGGTTGGCGACATGTAACACCTCTCTACCAGGCTAGGCCGGTGTTTGGGGGTGTTACGCTAAGTGCCGTATAGGAAAAGTTTAAGGGAAAAGTGTTATCCTGTGACATTGAGCTCAGGTAATTTGTGAAAGGAGGTAGGATTTGGATGGATCGATGTTATGTATAAGAGGGCAAAGTGTAGCACACCCCCCGATAAGTGTCATTTTGCAAGGTTTTTTATTTTTGGGATGTTTAGTTTATCATTCCATAATCCCTATTCCACAAATTCCTATAATCCCTCGATGAGATCTGGGGGGTCAAGGGATCCAGGTAGGCCTTATGCACTTTGCTGAGTGTTTCTTAGCTTTTCAAGGTGTCACCCCCTGGTCTTTTCCAATCTGGGAAAGGAGAATATTGCTGGACTAAAATAATTAAAAAAAAGGTTGAATCTTTGTACCTAATGGAAACTATTTATGATTGGTGATCTATTATGTGATTCCACAATTTCTATTTCCTTATCTGCTACATGGAACTGTAAAACAAGTTCTATAATACTTTTGATTACATGTCAACATATTAAAGATCCGATAGGAAGCTAAGGATTCAGTTAGTAATCTAATAGTGAGCTTTGAAATAGGTGGTGTATATGTTGATCATGAAATTTGATCATAGTTGTGGATAGCAATAACTTTGTTATAATCACCAAGTGTTGACTGCATTCTCTTAGTGGCAGAATGATGGCACCACAATCTTATGAATCACATTAGTATAACAAATAAAAAACTCCAGCGACTGCTATTGATCATTGATTTCTTGTTTGACAGCTGATATCCGTGTTCAAGAGTTTTTTTAAGACACCTTATTTCAAGAATGGCATCCATCCATCCTGTGATATTTGGAGCGTGTAAGGCTACTGATAAGCTGTCGGACTTCCGTGACCTCCTGTATTTAAGTAATGGTAGTTGCATTCTAGGTTTATTCAACTTGATTAGTTGTAGTCGTGAGTGTGCTCATATCACGCCAAAATGCAATC
Organism: Tamarix austromongolica; assembly: GCA_039764185.1. Classification (NCBI taxonomy): domain Eukaryota; kingdom Viridiplantae; phylum Streptophyta; class Magnoliopsida; order Caryophyllales; family Tamaricaceae; genus Tamarix; species Tamarix austromongolica. The sequence continues at coordinate 27,655,922 of CM077811.1, read as the reverse complement.
AAGGACCATGCGATTGAACGGATTGAGAAGCATTTTGCCGTCCTCTTCAAGGAAACGCGCTTTGGCAACTATTTTGCTTTAGATGGAGAGTCAAGGTCCAAGTCAGACGTGCAGATATACTTGGGAATTTCTAGCAATGCTTCTTGTCAAAACCTGAAAATTCAGCAAGTCGTGCATTAATGTTGTTTGTACTCTTTGATATCTTTGTTTCTGCTGCTTGATAACGATGCGAAAGATGTTGCTCAGAATTTTCTTCATTGAGGCTATGTTTTCCTTGCATTATTTTTAGATTAGATAAAATGAGCATAAATTAAATTTGATCAAAATTGATTAGATTTAATGATAGTAATTATTGGTATTGGTGTTGTTGTTGTTATTATAAATAATAATAATAATATTTATATTAATCAAAATAATTTTTTTTTTACTTTTATAATTTTAATTGTTATAATAAATATTATCATGAGCATTGTATTAATAACATTAATAATTATTATTACACAAAATGATTTATTAATTCATATAATAGTTATTATGTTTATAAATTTTAAAAAATTGTATTATCATGTTTATATATATGAAAATAATAATAATATTTAAAGTCATTATTACCATCAATCAATAATAATAATAATAAGAATAATAATTAAAAATATAATTATACTAAGTTTTATAACAATTGTTATAATTGCATATTGTTATTGTTAATTTTATTATTATCATCAAAGTTAAAACTATATTAGTAGTAATAATAAGTTATTTTATGTTTAATTTTCATCAAATTAAATCAACACTAATCAAATTAAATCGTATAAAATAAAATAAACTAGAAAAGATCAGAGAATCAATGAAATTAAGGCCTCAATATTATTGTTTGTTGTCTACAAGCTAGATGTCCACTCCCTTTGAGAAATTACATAGTAAACAAACAAGGATTTCAAGAGCGACATCCCTTTAGCAATCCTGCGTGAGTTTTATCTCTCCAATCCGCAAGCACACTCTAGAGTGTAGGTGTGGTGGAAGCAAAGCAATCCATCCTTCTTTCTTTCTTTAGGCTCTTTCTATGGGATGGTATATCATGTGCGGTGCATGGGGACCCTGTGGGTGGAGCTTTTTTAGATACAATAGTCCTGTCAGCTGTCACGACTATGTACTACTTTGGCACGAGGTAATAAAGATAAAAAAATTATTTTTATATTTTATTTATTTTATATAATTTATTTAAAATAATATATTTTTATTTTAATAAATATTTATTTAATTCAAAATAAATATTTTATTAATTATTAAATAATTAATATAAAAATTATAAAATAAGAGAATTTTTTTTTTCACTTTTATTATCCACCTATCAAAAGAGCCCTATATTGTAAATTGATTTTGTACAGGCATAATTAAAATTATTTTGTGTATGACTAGCTTGTATCTGTTAGGACTGGTAGTGACCTTGCAATTGTAATGTATGTCTTGTTTACACGTAATGTCGGTTTCATTCTTGAAAAGTAGTTGCTCCTTGATCTCCTCGACAAGTACTGGTGACGCGGTATACACGGTAGTTTTGAGACTCATCACCGGGTCTGTGAATGAATTCTCATAAAAGTGGACAGAGATTGGTTGGTTGTCTATTTGCTACGATTTGTCTTTGAGAGATAGTGAAATAATATGTATACGTGGTCAGTAATTTTACCCTTGTCTTTGGTGCCGTATGGTTTCACTACTGCTGAATGCATCCTATGGTCCAAAAGCTTTGTCACGTAAGGGGCTGTAGTAGGACTCAATTCTTCAATGAATAGAGACTTGGTAATCTGTACTGCATGCTAGTATTTTGATCGAGTCAATGTGTTGGTAGGCCTAGCCAGCCAGCTCACTTCTTTTACAAGTCCTAAAGCAAGACCGAAAAGTCTCGCTTTATTAATGCTGAACAATGTCAAGTCATATATCTTTTATACATATTCTTCTTCCAGATATAAGAATGCTTAATTAACGTCTGCTAAAAACCTAGATCTCAATTGCCTTCTCATATTCACTTAGTGCTCAATTCATATGTCTTTCATTCTTTGCCTCTAGCTATCTTATATAATTCCAGATATACTAAACAGACTTGAAAAGTAATGGCTCCAACTACTTCTCATTTCTGCTTTTCCTTCATATTCTTATTGCTACCCCTGTATGTTGTTGCTCAAACTAGTGGTAATATAACGGTTGGAGCTTCTCTTACAGCTAACAACGATAACTCCACATGGCTCTCACCTTCTGGTGATTTTGCCTTCGGATTTCGGTCCCTTGATAGTGATACCTTTCTGCTGTGCATATGGTATGCGAAGATACCGGATCAAACCATAGTTTGGTATGCAGCTGATGATGGCTCGACCGCACCAAGAGGATCGACAGTGGCCTTGGTTGCTCAAAGAGGCCTAGTCCTTAGTGATCCAAATGGCAAGCAGTTATGGGTCTCTACGATGGCCTCGGGCATCACGAAATATGGTTTCTTGAGTGATTTTGGCAACTTGGTTCTCAAAAGCAAAGAAAATGAAACGCTGTGGCAGAGCTTTGCTCATCCCAGAGATACCTTGTTGCCTAACCAGACTATCGAAGAAGGATGGAACGTGACTTCTCGATTCTCTGGCAGCAAATTTACGAGGGGGAGGTTTCAGCTACACTTACTTGGTGGAAGTCTCATCCTGAATACTAGGAACATGTTTACCAACTCTTCATATGACAGTACGGTCTATTATAACAGCAGCAGCAGTATTGGATCTGAAAATATAACTGCAGGCTCAAGTTACAACTTGACATACGCCGAGTCAGGTCACATGTACATACTTGGAAGCGATGATTTTAAGCTTGAGCTCACACCAGATAATATAGTCCCAGCCACAAGTTATTACCACAGAGCAACCCTCAATTTTGATGGGGTGTTAACCTGGTATTATTACCCCAGGATGTCCAACGGCTCAGGCAACACCAGCTGGTCAGTCACTCAGAGCCAACCTGAAGATATATGTACTTCAATACGAGGAGAGTACGACAGTGGAGCTTGTGGCTTCAACAGCATTTGCAGCCTTAGCAATGATCGCAGGCCAATATGTCATTGCCCGCCTTATTACTCCCTGGTAGATGCTAATGATATTTATGGTAGCTGTAAGCCGGACTTCAACCCAGTTTGTGGTGAAGGCCGAGGATCTAAACTTGTAGAGCTAGGTCAAACAGATTGGCCGATCTCAGATTATGACAGGCTTGATTCTGTTGAAGTAGAGCAGTGCAGGAAAGCTTGCACGGAAGATTGTTTCTGTGCAGTCGCCATTTTTAGAGATAATACGTGTTGGAAGAAGAAGCTTCCACTCTCTAATGGAAGAAGGGACAGCGCAGAGAGAAGTAGGGCTTTCTTCAAAGTGACGGATGTTGGCGATGACTCCCCTCAAGGTCCTCTTTCCCCGATCCAAAATATGAAGACTGACCGTAAAATCTTGGGCAATGTACTCTTAGCTTTGTTTGGTACTTCCGTATTTCTCAACTTTATACTGTTCGTTGTTATCTGCTCGGGAGGTTTCTACGCATACCACAAGGTGCTCAAACAATCTTGTGGGATTCCAAAACAACCTACGGCAGAATATAATGTCAGTTGCTTCAGTTACGGAGAGCTCGAGGAGGCGACAGATGGATTTAGTCTAGAGCTTGGAAGGGGGGCTTTTGGCATAGTGTACAAAGGTGAGATTGGGAATAGCCATACTGGTACGCGAACTTCTGTTGCTGTGAAGAAGTTAGATAGGTTGGATGGAGAGATGGAATTCAAAACCGAAGTCAATGTGATTGGCCAGACGCATCACAAGAACCTCGTTCGGCTGATTGGGTTCTGTGATGAAGGTCAACATCGGTTACTCGTCTATGAGTTCATGAGCAATGGCTCTCTCTCTGATTTTCTCTTTCGTGAGTTCAAACCAAGCTGGACTCAGAAGATCAAGATTGCACAAGGAATTGCCGCAGGACTGTTGTACCTGCATGAAGAGTGCAGGACCCAGATCATTCATTGTGATATAAAGCCTCAGAACATACTTCTAGATGAATATCACAACCCGCGGATTTCTGACTTCGGGCTGGCCAAGCTTCTGATGCTTGATCAAACTCATACTCACACGGCGATCAGAGGAACAAAAGGGTACGTTGCCTTTGAATGGTTCAGGAACAAGCCCGTGACTGCAAAAGTCGATGTGTTCAGCTTCGGGGTTTTATTGTTGGAGATCATTTGCTGCAGGAAAAGCGTAATGTTGGACATGAATAGTGGTGACGAAAGAGCTATCCTAACGGACTGGGCATTCTACTGCTATCAATCTAGAGCTCTGGATGCGCTTGTGAATAATGACTTGGAAGCGTTGGAGGACGGACAAAGATTAGAGAGGTTTGTCGCAGTTGCACTTTGGTGTGTACAAGAAGAACCCAATTTAAGACCTACAATGAGGAAGGTTACGCAGATGCTTGAAGGCCTTGTTCTGGTTTCTGCCCCTCCACCTCTAGATTCGTCTTCGATTAATATTGATGTTTCTTGATGCATCTCTTCTTTCATTAGGCTCTCGTAAACTCCTTCTAGGATTTTTATGCTCCTACCATTTGAATAAATTGTGGTCATACATAATTAGTTTGTTTTCTAATGTTGGTAGTAGTATCCATTAAGCGAACCTTTAAGTATCCGATATTTTATATATTTGATTGTCGTATATTTAAAATTTTAGATATCTAAAAATAATATTTAATTTTTAATTTAAAACTTTGGATATTTTAAATATCGGATATTATAATATAACCGATATTATTTGAATAAAATTTTAAATATATAATCTATTAAATCACAACTATATATGATATTATTTGATTTACTGAACAAATATCCGATACATTTAGCAAATATCCGACTTGTTTAATAAATATCTGATGTTAAAACTAAAATTAAAGTTGCTGCATCATAAGATTTAATTGAATTCTATTAAATCTAAAAAGGAATTATATTAAAAATATAATTTTAATTAAATTAAAGTTTGGCCCATATACTAAATCAAGTAAGTAAAAATTATACACACACACACATTTAAATTTATTTATATATAAAATAAAAAATTATAAAAAAATGTATGAATATTTTTTGTCAGAACAGATATTATTTGTATTTGTCGAATCGGATATCTAGTTTGTTTGATTTTTAGTTTACCGGATCGGATATTTTATTTGAAAAAAAAAATCGAATCAATTATTTACTTTTTTAAATCAGATAGCTTTGGATACTAGATCGAATAAAAAGATATCGGATAACATGAATAACCTTAGTCTCGTAGGTAGATAAGTTAGCTTGTCATCTTTTTTAATTATTTTTTCAAATTAAATTAGATCGGTCCAAATCACATAAACAAAAACTAGACTACTATATCATATTCTTAATGCCACTCTAAGTATTAAGTAATATAAACTTAATATTTTGTAAAAATGTAAAAGGAAAGATGGCATTATTAAGCCTCGAAAAAAAACTTTAGTTAATTTCCATATGGAATAAGCTAGGGGAGTGCTTAGGGGTGCAACCGCAACAGGTTTTTGATTTTCAAGGGCCACAAATTTACCATATTTCAAACATATAAAATGTATTTAACATTTGCATGTACTTACGGAGTTCATGTTTCTATAGTGTTGATGAATTCGAAGCAAACAATGAATTATTGAGGTTTCTCTAGTGCTGGCTGATTCAGATAAATACCCATAAGGAAGTTTCTAACTTAGTAAATGCGGAATTTGTTCTTCATGCCTAATCGGTATTAAGTAGTAACACAACTTTAAAATAGTTGCAACACTAAGCACTCCCCTAAGATCGGTCATGATTATTTTATATGGAAATTAATTTAATTTTTTTTCAAGGCATTTATAATGCCATCTTTCCTTTTACATTTTTACAAAATATTAAGTTTATATTACTAATTACTTATAGTGGCATTAAGGATATGTTCTATTAGTCTAGTTTTTGTTGATATGATGTGGACCGATCTAATTCGATTTGAAAAATATAATGTGTCATTATTATTATTTTACTATTTTTTAAGTCAAAATAGATATTTCATTAATGGGGGAAAATGTTTCAACTTGTATTGTCAAACTTTTCCAAACTATACAAGACACCATCACAATCTACCTTCTCAAAAGAAGTATGAAGCAGATACAAAATAGGTTATCTTTCTAACTAAAGCTTTCCAATTCAACTCTGTTTGTGAGAAATCATGGGCATTCTACTCTAGTAGTATGAGCCATATCCTCCAACATTCTTGGCTAACTTCAGCATGAACATTCTTTTACAAGTGTTTCATCACCTCACACTCAAGAATCTAGCATAGAATGGATTCATTGTGAGCATAGAAACGACATGACACATTCTCTAAAGTGTAAAACTTATTGAGAGTATCTTTGGTAGGTAATATAGTGTGAGCCGCTAACTAGACTACCAACTTATTCTTAGGACTTGCATTGTGCAACCAAATTGACCTCCACCAAAAGATGTGGGCCACTTTACATTTGAGCTTATTATAAATATTGCACATCTAGTACAAATTCGGAGGGTATTCTTAGGACTAGCACCGTGCAACCAAATTGACCTCCACCAATAGACAGGATCAGTTGTACTAGTATATTCCATCGGACGAGAATAGTGACAAGGAGTGTTATGTCCCGAGGTTGTGCTATTCTGAAATACCCAAAAACCCTAATTTAGGGAATCATGGCCAAATAAAAAATTATTAGGAAGATTAATTAAATAAAATATTTTTATTAAAATAAGATAGAGTTAATTATGGTAAATCTAGGAGAAATTTATAAATAATTTTAAATAGAAAAAATTTGAGTATTTTGCTAATCAAAATGGAATATAAGGAAATTCTTTCAAAATCCCTAAATTAACCTAAAAAGAAAATTTAATTATTATTTTAATATTTATATTTTATCAAATATCCTAAATTACCCTAAATATATTAATTAAGCCAGCCACCTTTCCTTTTCTTTTCCCTTTTACTTTTTCCTTTTTTCCCTCCTTTCCCTCCTTTTCCTTTTCTTTCATTTCTTTCTCTTCCTTTTTCCTCCTTTTTCTTCCCTGACCTGGGCCGGCTTGCTGGCCCAACTCCTGCCCTCCCCCTGCGCGGCCCAAGCCCCGCGGTTCGGCCTCTCCCTTTCCTTCTTCTATTTTCCCTAGACCGCTAGTCCAGCCCGCCCCACATCATCTTCTACCTCCTGCGCCTGCAACTCTCTCAATCGGCACCAGATTTTCTACCTCCGATCACATCGTTTGACCCACCGTTCTCCTCCTCTCTTCCCCGTCGTCTTCCCTATCACTTCATCTCGGTCGGCCATTCCCTCCCCTGCTCGTGCCATCCCTCTTTCATGTCAAAATATAGCTTACGAAAGTAGATCTGTGTCGGCCTACCCTCGCCGTCCGGAGCACCATACCCTTTGCCCCCTACTCTCCCACTCTCCTTTGTTGTTTTACCTTCCGATTGGCCTATAAATAGCCTCGAAGGCTGCCATAATAGGATTTTGATTTTGGTAGCCTAGAAAATTGATTTGTGCGCCACCACTTGTTCAGCCCCTTATTTCTCCGCCGTCGGCCGTCGTCATGCCCACTCCGGCCACCAAATGTTCCCTACACTGCCCTCTACACAACCGAGCCACCATCCTTCCTTGCCTTGACTTGCATGAGCCACCTCGACCGTGCAAAGTCACCTTTCGGAACATCCCAATCGACCCTGTGCCGTCGTTTGCCACCGGTTCTGCCGCCTATAACACCACCTCTACCCCCCAAAACAACTAGGGGACCTTTCCCTACCTTCCCACACCTCCATTTCCCCCGTATTTCCCTCTCCCCTAGCCTCCACATCCACCTCTCCACCACCCTTCTTCCTCCACCGCCGCCGCCGCCGGCTCCACCACCCAGCTTAGGTGGTCTTCCAACTCCTTAACCCCTTAAACTTGGTGTATAAAAGTATTAATGATTTTAATATTAATAGAATTATTATTAACTATTATTATTAGTGTTAATACTACTACTACTACTACTACTACTACTACTACTACTAGTACTACTACTACTACTACTACTACTACTACTACTATGTTCTAACTCTTATTCCAAAGAATTTCTAATTAATGGTATTGATTGAGACTACAACTTTGTTATTATTATTATTATTATTATTATTATTATTATTATTATTATTACTATTACTATTACTATTACTATTACTATTATTTCCTTATTATTATTATTGCATCATTATTACCACTACTATCATCATCATCATCATCATCATCATCATCATCATCATCATCATCGTCATTATTATTATTATTATTATTATTATTATTATTATTGTTATTATTATTATTATTATCATTATCATCATCATCATCATCATCATCATCATCATCATCATCATCATCATCATCATCATCATTATTATTATTATCATTATCATTATTATTGTTGTTGTTGTTGTTATTACTACTACTACTACTACTACTACTATGATTCCGATTATTATTATTATCGTTATTATCATCATCATCATCATTATTATTATTATTATTATTATTATTACTACTACTATTATTATTAGTAATATTGAAACCCTTACTTTAATATTACGAATATTACTAAGACTTACTTTGGTTAGTAGTGGCTCGATTAATTATTTGGAGAATAATAACCCTACTTTTAATTATAAGCTACTATTATTATTATTAGACTTAGTATTAGGCCATGATAGGGGTAAGATAGGAAATTATGGTAATTCTTGTAGGGGGAGATTAACCCATAGTATTTTCCTCTTATAGGTGAACCATGTCAAAACCCTCAGGAGGCGTAAGAGCGTGCTCCAAACCCGGCAACGTTTTAGGTAAGGGTGTAGCTAAGGCCGCTTGTGCAATACGTGTCTTACTTGCCTCGGATGCCTTGTATAATTTATATGTCGTGTTCTATATTCTACTATCTTATCTGTTTTATGTGTAGCGCGGCTTGGAACCGAGGTATGTTTATGTTCTCTCTTCTGTTATGTGCTAATATGGATATGCTGCAGGTTGTGATGTAATATGGCCCTTAGGACATGCATGCTAGGGTATTTGATGTGGTGATGTGGGTTGGGGGCATGAAAAAGAAAAATGGGAAAGAAAGATAACCAAGGAGAAGTAAGTTGACTAATGTAGGTATAGGAGGAACTAGGGTTTGCATGGGATGGTTAGAGTCCGCATAGGGGAAAACTTTACGTATGGAAAGTTTCCTCGGGGTATGAGGAAGGTAATAGAAGTGTCTTTTGGGTGTCTGGGGGGCTTCAGGCGAAAATAGTATGTGGGACAGTATAAAGGTGCATAGGAGACTAGGCTAGAGTATAAGAGGAAACCCTAAATTGAGTAGGGGGAAGAAGAAAAAGAAAATAATAAATAAATAAATGAGAATGAGTGGGACATGAAGTGAGGGTTGAACCTAAGGGTCGTGATGTGTAGGGGTGATAAAATAATCTGGGTTATACGAGGCAGAAAAGGATGGGCCACATAGGCCCAAGTTAGGATTTCTAGAGAAAACCCTAGGGGAAGGCGGTGAGTGGAATTTGGGGATTAAGGTGGTGGGCCTTGACCCACAAACTTAGGAGTCAGGTTCTCGGTATAAGTAAGCAGATTAAGGGAAGGATGTCGAGGCGAGTTAGGAGGCGCAGAGGTCTCAAGATATGGGACGGACTCTCTTAGGAGGATAAGTATAGCTGGAGTTAGCCATGCATGTCTAGGACGTAACCTATTGAATAAGATACTAATCATGTAAAGTGAAAGATTATTCAACCGGGTCTAGTTGATCCACCGGTTAGAAATAGTGGTTAGGGTTTTTACCCTATAAGTGACTGATCCACCGGTGAATAATAGTGGTGTGGACATCGTCCCGCAAGTGATCGGCCCACCGGTAATAATAGTAGGGGATCCCGAGTTCAGTAAACCAAACCCTAATTTGTTAATACATGTAAAAGATACTAAGTACTTACAGTGGAATACCATGAGAGTCGGGGCCAGACCAATCCACCGACATAATAGTGGCCAGGAGCGTTTGCTCCAAAGACCGATCCATCAGCATATAATAGTGGTCAGGTGTGTTTTGCCCTATAAGTGAACGATCCACCGGCTATAATAGTGGTTTCCTGTACTCGCATGGATTGATAAGAATTATGGTGTAAAACGAGTATTATCCAGAGAATAAATAAACAATGTGGGCCTTTATTTACCTGAGAAATTGTGTGCTATCATGTGATTGTGATTATGTTATGTGCTCTTTTGTGTTGGCCTTATTTGTATGGTTACCTTGCTCAGTACGTAGCGTATTGACCACCCGTTTCATGGGTGCTGCTCATTCCCATGATCAGAAGGCCCTTTTGACTTAGTGCAGGTTGGTGTTTCTATCTTCGATGCCTACGAAACTTACGAGGCATCGGGCGGGGCTGAGAGTTGAGCTTGGACCTGGCTTGAGGGTCTATAGTGACGTGGCCGAAGTCTACAATCCACCTTATCTTTCCTATGTCTTTATATTTATTTATGGTGTACGATGTTTCAAACATTTGGAACTTTAAAACTGTACTTTTGGACTATACCTTTTGATTACCGCACTCTGATTTTCTATACAATTAATGAATCATTTCTTTTATGAATGCTCATTTTAACTATCGATTCATGTTTGATGTCTATCCTAGTTATCCTTAACACTTGGTACTGGAACAATAGAGGTGAACCAGTCTGGTACTAAGTGTGGTGGTAATATCCCCATAATTTACATTTTTGTGATTTTGCTTTGGCTAAACTTTTTTATTAAACGAAAATTTTCAGTTGTAAATTTTGGGGTATTACATATTCTATTTCACCGGATGAGATAACATCATAAAATTTACTAGTGAAAAAATTAGTTTTAGCATAAGCATAATAAACAAATAGTGGATATTACTAACGTACTTGACATTATTTTGGCCTATTATGCCATCCTTGCATAGAATATAAGGCAAAAAAGTTAAACACTTGAAACTTGATAAAATAGAGAATAAGATAAATCCATAAGCATAGATAAAAGTTTGGAGGTTAACTATGAATATATTATTCAAAATATATAAAGTGGATACACTGTATAAAGAGTCCCAAAAGGTATCTAAATCAAATTAAGATTTGAATACATGAATCTACAATCTACATCCCAAACCCCAAAGATAACATAGTCACTCCTCCCTGAGTAGAGCATCATACTCAACAAATTCATCTAAAGGGTCCTTAATGACCTACACAAACTCAATTGGGCCATTTTCTCATGGAAATGAGTAACACCCATAAAAAGGATGATTAATATTCTACATACTAAGTAAGGTAATAATACCCCAAAATGCCACTATTATTAAGTTGGTATAATGGACACAACAACTTGGTCGTGACTCGCATTGTAACACCCTAAAATTTTGTAACATTTACTTTTGGGTGTTTAGCCTTTTATTTGAGACTTAACCCTTAAACCTTAGCCTAATTATTTTATCATTAACCTTTGACCCGTAACCCAAATAATTTCTTAAATAATTTCCTTGATTAGTTTTATCACTTTCCTTTTTCTTAAACCTATCCTAATTTGGTTTATTATTTTTGATTTATTTTTTCTAACAGGTACCATAACCTAACTAAACTAAACCTAAAACAAAATAAATTAATATTTTCCTACCATTCCATTTTACCTATCTCATGTGACCCTCTGCCATGCCAATTTTTCCTCCCCCAAACACTCTCCTTATTTCCCTCCTATTCTCACACACAACCATCCACCATCACCTCCAGCTTATTGATCCACACACCATCACTCAACCATCTGCATGCATATATACACAACACTACACTCCTTCTCTCTCCATTTTTTATTCGAACCCAACTTTGCTCCTCTCCTTTTTGCACCTCCATCCCTTTTGCGTCGCCCACCTCTTTTGACCAAATCAGCAACCATCACCACTCTTCTTCTTCTTCCTCCTCCTCATCCTTCACCCTTCCCTTTTCCTCGTACACTTTCCCTAGCATAAACCATCATTTTCCGCTCACCATCCACCCTCACCCTCGACCACTGAATTCCACCACCAATCTTGCACAACCGTGCCTTTACACAAGGCCTAGCCGTGTGCCATCCACTGCATGTGCCACCTCCACCTCCACCACTTACCACCCCAACCTTCCTTGCAGCCCATCGCCTCCCGTCGCCGCAATCCTTTTCACTACCGACACACGCCACTGCTACCCTCTCATCCCCTATGCCAATCCTAGTCGTTTCCCCTACCTAACATTGGTCATTTCCACTTTTGCCTCCCCCTATGCTTCGACGCCCTCTCCCACAGCCCCATCCCAACTTGCACTACCCTCTACCATAACCACAAATCCTCCTGCACCACTAACTATTGCAGCCCAACCCAAACCTCCACCACCCTCGCATATCTCCCTCCAGTTAGTGCACCACCACCATCACCTAAGCATGCCATCATTGAAGCACGTTATCATCGCCGCTAGGCAACCCGTGCCTCCCTCGACCTCCCAACCAACACCACTGTCAACCCCTTCACTCCTCTTCTCCCTACGTCGCAGTAGTTTACCTCACCACTACCACAACCAACCACCCAACATACCCCCTCATGCGCCTAACTCGTGCTACCTATGCTATGTGAGAATCCTTATAAATTTTATTAGCCATTTTAGTATTAGAGGCATTATGGTAATTTTATTTAATAAATATTTTAATATAAATATTTATTATTTTATTGGTTAAATATTAATATAGTTAATGTGGTATAATTTTCAGGCACCAAAAGTTTGATTAGTTTGGCCTAATAATTTTAGTAGTTTACTGATAATTTATACTTTGCTGGAAATCATGTAATTCATATAACTCACTAAAACGTTTAGATATCCCATGTTAGCACATTTGGATTTTGATGTATAAACTATGTTTGAGTATGTTTGCTATATTGTAATCCTTATACTTCACTAAAATGATAGATATTGCATAATAGCACATTATGGTTTTGGTGTATAAATTATGTTAAGCATGATTAGTTAAGGTGTAATTATTTTCTTATTATTGTTGGTATGAAAATCAGTAAAAGAAAGCATATTATCTTTCATAAAATTTTATGTGCACGAAAGTATGATTAAAATGGTTTTAATGTCGGAAAAAGATTATGTATGATATGTACGTGTAAAATGATAAGTTGAGCATGCTTAGGCACACTTGTATCATAATTATTATTATCATTATTATGTGCTCTAGGGACAATTTGGTCATTTTAAGTGTAATATGATATTTATCCCTATAATCATGTCTAATGTATATTATTTATTGTTGAGCACAGAAATATGTGATTTGGTGTTCTAGAAATACATGTTAGGGTTTTACATGCAAAATGATATGTAAGGGCAAAGTGGTCATTTAGTGTATATAATAATTTAATTACATGATAAATAATTTAATTATTATATTTTATCCTTTTCATGAAAAATTAATAAATAAAATAGAATTGGTATTTAAAATGGATGATAATATGGTAATTATGGCCAGAGGGTTATTTTGGTTATTTTTATCCTAATGTGCCCAAATGTGAATAATTGAACATCATATGATCTTAGTAGATATTTGAATTGACTTTATTGTTGACCTTGTTTATGGTTATTTTAAATAATTGGAAATGAGTATAGATGTTTAAGTATGAAACATAGATATATTTGTATTTTATGTGATTTAGTGGTCACTCTAATAAAATAATAATATTTAAAGTAAAAGACCTTGAGATCGAAAATAGTGACTCTTTAGAGGTAGATACCCTAAATATGTGGTTTAACCTATGGCTGATTATGGATTGTTTCTAGTGTGCTTTATTTCCCTAATCTGGCCTGATATCTTACTCTATTTAATTTTGCAAATTTATAGAGGGTATGCATATTTATGGATTAGATAGCCTTATCGATATGATACTTTATTACCTTCATGTACTAGTGCTACTAGGGTACCTTAATGTCCTTGGATTGATAGTCGGTAGGATATTGTATTGCCTTGGTGCGCTGGTATGACCAAAGTACCTTAGTGTCTCTAGGTTTGATATTATCTTCCATCAAGTAAATAAAAATGAAAATGATTATTATTATATTGGTCGGTAACAGCTTTCGGTAGTAACCTTAGTGCTTACCTATGGTTGGTAGTAGCCTTTGTGTCTACTTGTGGTTCGGTAGCCTTTGTGCCTACTTATGGTTCGGTACTAGCATTTATGCCTACTTGTGGTTTGGTAGCCTTCATGCCTACCTGTGAGGTTATGAATTTTATTAGTATTGTGCATATGTGTGTACCTATGGTGTTATGTATTTTATTAGGAGTCATGTTGAGATATGAGATATATTGTGAAGGTCATGGTTATTGTGTTGGGGGTTGGTTCTAATTATTAATTCAGAGCATCTCTTGGATGCTTGGTTGGTAAGTTTTATTATGTTCTAAATGAATGAGTATGAGCAGTATGTGATTTGGGTGATTATTGTTTATCTGATATGATTATTATATTTTGATTATCACATGTATGTTTCAATGTTCATATCATATATTGTCATGATGAGGTTGAGTTTAGTTCTAATTATTACTTCAAAGAACATCTCTAGGATGTTTGGTTAGTAAGATTTAGTCTGTTCTAAATAAATGAGTATGAGTAGTATGTGGCATTGGTGGTATTTGGTTATCTAAAATGATTATCGTATTTTAATCATCGCATGCATATCTAAATGTTTTATACCATGTATTGTTGTATGCATTTTGTGTGTTCCATGTGAGCTTTTTATATTAGCTTTGTATAATGAGTTACTCAGTACCATTGTAGCAAATGATTTCTTTTCGTGGGTCACTACCTATTCAATTAGTATTAGTCTTCGTAGGTTAACCTGCAAGTTCAATCAAAGGCAAATGTTTTGAGTTGAGAGTAGGACTATCCATTGTTCTTTTGGTATCTTTGATCCCACTTCATTTGGAATCTTATGTCCTCCTGCAATTTTATCTCTTTTGAGTTTTGTAACCGCTGACGTTGTTTTATTTAGAATGATATTAATCTATTTGTTCTCTCTATTTTGATTCTTGTAATTGTGTTATTTATATAAGTAGAGTAATAGTTTTTTTAGCTTTATCACTTGGTATGAGAATGGTAGAAGAAACTGGACTTGTACCAAGTGTGGTAGTAACACCCTACATTTTTATTGTTTTAGCTTCCATGATTAATTCTTTAAACAAAAATTTTCAGTTTGAAATTTCAAGGGTGTTACACATTTAATCCTCCACTTTAAGTAATGAATATCTTATCCATTATTGATTATCTTAATATTATATTTTATTTTATTGTGAGCCCAGGAAATATACTATTTTTAAACTGGTGGAACATTTTGAAACATTTCTCAGGGCAAAGCACAAATGAACTACTATTATCGTCTGGTGGAAAGGACACAAAACCCTTCGACCCCAGCTCACGTAATATTTTACTTTATATGATTAATGTCTTATTTATTGTGGTATATCTCAAGGTCATCATGTAGGTGCACAAGAAGGTATGAAATTTACATAATCCATCTTAACATAAATATTTGAAACACACAAACATAACTATGATAATATCGATATATTTTCTAAGGAAAAAGGCGATATTCCCCCTAACAAACCCTAATTTCATAAGTTAAGCGTAACTTCTTATCTCAAGGTCATCATGTAGGTTCACAAGAAGGTATTAAATTTACATAATCAATCTTAACATAAATATTTGAAACACACAAATATAACTATGATAATATCGATATATTTTCTAAGGAAAAAGGCGATATTCCCCCTAACAAACCCTAATTTCATAAGTTAAGCGTAACTTCTTATCTAGTATTTATTTTATCACCAAATTCAATATCCATCCTTAAAATATTATTATTGAGAACATGTCCAAAAATAAAGGTCTAAATCTAACGTCTAACACATGCAATAAATCCTACCTTTAGGGTTACTATTAATAATTTCCTATAAAACTTTAATTTCACAAATTAAGCATAACTTTTATCATAAGAATCGTATAGCCAAAAAAATTAATACTTATTCCTCAATGTCAAAACTAAAAACAAATCAATAAATAAAGGTGTAACTCTAATATTTCACATACGTGATAATGACCTCGCCTCTAGGATTACTATTTCTAATTTACGTCATTTTATCATTTTATTAGACTTAGGTCATTCTTAATTACTCCAAAAATTGCATATAATAGATTTAGCATATTTTGACTAATAGTAAAGTACCCAAGATTTCATATTAAACCCTTATCAACTAAATTGCCCTTAAGATACCCATAATATTCATATTTTTACGAAAACCTTACTAGTCGCAATATGATTACTTTTCAACTTCTAACATATACACTTTTTAAAATATATAACCACAAATATATATACCTCATATATCAGTATAGATATTGCCAGCCTTCGTGGTTTGCAAAATAGACTTAACTAACAATATGCACAATTGAGTGCTTTCACAACTTTCTCACTTTTTTTTTATAAAACCACACAACATATCATATAACAACATTATCATAGTAAAATTATCCATATAAAAATTCTAAACATGATATCATATACGAAGATACACATTGCAAATAAAAGCTATAGCTACGACATGTATCATTACCAAAAGTATCTTATGTCTCTAAGCATATATGAACTAAGACTCCTCTTCCAATACCACCAAAAAATCACCTAAAAGTTAAAGATAAAATAAAATTGGACTTAGAGAAAAATATCTAAAGAAAACTAAAGCAAAGGAAGGAGAGAAAAATGGAGGGGATGGCATCACATGAGAAGATGACCAAGGGGAGAACGGGTTTGGAAAGGATGTGAACAGTTGGAGGAGGGGCATGTGAAGGAGGGAAAAACCGTGCTAGAGGTGCACAAGTCGAGCCTTTTGGAACCTACTAGGGAAAATCTAGGGAAAAGGGCGTGGCTTGGGTTAGTGATGGTTGGGTCACAATGAGGGAGGTTGATGGGGAGGAGGTCATTGGTTTTTAGGGAAGGACGATGGTGCTTGGCGGTTAATTAGGCACATGAGCAATGGATGTGGCTAGGTCAAGGATGTGATGTAGGGGTATGGTCGTGGCTGGGGTTGAGGTGCAGCATAGGGGAATGGTTGTGGCTGGGGGGTCATGTGATGGTAGAGGTAAAGGAAAGAGAAGGGTGGAAGAGAGGAGCTCAAGAGATGGTGGTGAGTAGTGTGGTGCTAGGCAGCAATAGATAAGGCAAAGAGAAGAAGGATGAAAGGAAGAAGGGGGTGGTTGAGCTTAGCTTTTTGTTAACAGAGGAAGGGAAAGAGAGGATAGGAAGGGAAAGGTGAACACATATATCTAGGGGTGCATGGTGTTGGTGAAGGAAATTGAAGTCAAAGGTTAAGGGGTTTCAAGGTTAGGTGTGGCTTGGGTAGGTGAGTGTTCAAGGGGTTGTACAGGTGTAGGCTATGCAGGGGGTTTGTGGCAGGCTTCATGCATGACTGGTAAGGGAAGGGACAACGATGGGTATGTAAGAGGAAGGAGACATGCATGGCCCAAAGGAGAAAGGAAATGGAGGGTTGGTCTAATTGGTCAGGAAGGAAGGAAGGGAGAAATAAAAAAGAAATAAAAAGGGAAATGGGGAAGAAAAGGAAAACGAAGAAAATAATTTTTTAGAGTTAGGATTAGGATTAGGTTTAAGTTTAAAAATTAATCGATCAATCATCATGGGTTAGGGTTAGGTTAAAAAAATATAAAATATCTAATATTAGAATTTAGATTAGGTTAAAATATTAATTAATTGAGATTAAAATTAGATAAATTTTTTAGATATTATAGATATCGTTCTATTGGTAATGAATAGTGGGGTATGTGAACTCAAGAGTTAAGTAAATGATAATGTATAATCATATACTTTGGAAATCTTTTGTTTCCTCTCAAGAACACTCTTAAGTTTAATTTACATGCATAATTTGTCGTTCCATGAGACCTTATGTGTTGTAGGTCCTCTTCTATTACTGTATTGTTACCTTACTCAATACGTAAGTATTGACTACCCTTTTTATGAGTGTTGCTCATTCTAATGAACAGATGATCCAAGTATTGATGTGCATGTTACTAAGGACCGCCTTAATGATTTTTTTTCTTATGACACGCTTCCTATAGGGGAGTGATTTTATCTATTGGGGTTTGGGCATATAGCCAACTTTATCAAGTAGCTATCTTTTAGTCTGGGTACATTTTAGACTCTTAGTTCCATTAGAACCCTTTTTTTAGTATTTTTCTTATGTTGTACTTGGAATTTAATGTCCAACATCTTAGCTATCCATGATCATCTTAACAAAGTGTCAAGGAAATAGAAGACCCATTAACACTCATTCCTAGAACTCCTAGCTAATATAATCATATGCTTTTATGATATCAACTTTCACCATGCACCTAGGTGAATCATTTTTCCTTTCCATTCATAAGGATATGTTCTTGTGAAAGTAATATGTTATCCTCTCTCTTTTTCCCCCTAACAAATTCTAATTGAGATAAGTTGATGATAGCAGGGAGAATGGGTTGAAGTTGAGAAACAAGCACTTTAGATAGTATCTTATATAGCACTTAACAACATGCTATGGGTCTATACTCAGTCATTTTATTGGGATTATCACATTCCATAATCAAATCAATATATTGAGGTGTGATAAAAGAAGGAAAGAACCATATGGAGAAAATATCATTTAGAAAACACCAAATATCACCCCCCTTAATGTCCTAGGAGGCCTTAAAAATTTCACCAATGAAGCTATCCAATACATAGTGTCACGACCTTCTTTGAGCAATTTTATTTTTTATAAATATACTAGAACATTCCAAAATAATATAGATATGTGTTGATATTTGTAGAAGATGTAGGAGGTTTATACACTTGTATGGATGGTTCTAGTGGGGGTGCCTCTAAGATCATTCTCTTTTGTACACACTTATATGGAACACTCTAGATTAACCTAATGTGTTCCAATAGAGCATTCTAGAGGGATACTGATCTATCTCACTCTATAATGTTCCTCAAGGTGGAGGGAGTATGAGGTATCAACTATAAATAGGAGATGAGGGGTCTCATTTCCACCATCCACAAGTTTAGCTCTCAAGAATTCTCTCAATAAAGTTCTCATTCTCTCAAATGCTCTTATGTGTTTCTTTGTGAGTGTTTGAGGTTTTGTACTAAGTAAGGCTCCCTTACTCAAGATTAAATTCTCTTAAAGTGAAAGGATAACTTACTCTTCTAAGGAGTGGAAAAAGGCTAAGTGTCTGATATAGTTGACTTAGGGAGAAGTCAAGGCATGACAAGTGGTATCAAAGTGTGGTTATGTGAGGGGGTAACCAAGACGAGTTGCTATGGCACAAAATCCCACCAACTCACAAGTCACCCAAGTGGTAGATCTTGAGAAGAAGAAAAAGAAAGGCAAGGGTACCTCTAAAGGTCATGCTACCAACTAGAGGATGTCATGGAGAGGATGGATATGTCCATATAAGAATTCCAAGAGGATATATCCACCCTAGAGAGAAGGGTAGATGGGTTGGAGAAGGATGTTAAAGCCTTACCCAAACAAGATTAGGTGCATGGGTTGGTGAACTCTCTTGCCACCAAACTCTATGAAGAAATGATGGAGTCTAACAAAAAGCTCATGGATGAGATGCTGGACTAGATGGATAAACTTATGGCTAAGAACATTGAACTAAAGGAGAGGCTTACAAGTGTTGATGTGGATTGTGCTTGATGTAAGGAGGCAATCTCGATTGGTGCTAGAAGCTCAAGGGGGTTTATTCCCATGTTGGATACAACTCAACCTCATAAGTACAATGGCTCAAGGAATGCTAAGGATATCGACAACTTCTTTTATGGCATTGAGAGGTACTTCTCTCCTATTCATTTACTTGATGATAGCATGAAAATTACCCAGCTACCCTTTACCTTGAAGAAGATGATATGTTGTGGTGGAGTGCCCACCACCGAGATATTAAGAGGGGTTCTTGCGTAATAAACACTTAGGAAGAGTTTAAAGTAGACCTCAAGAGACACTTTTACCCAACTAATGCTAAGTTGGATGCCATGAGGAAATTGAGGAATCTCAAGCACACTGTGACCATCAAGGAGTACTTCAAGGCATATAGATTGTTGATGTTTGAGATCTCCGACATGCCAAAGAAAGAAAGGTTATTTTATTGTTTATTTGGAATGCAATCTTGGACCAAACAAGAGATAAGGAGGAGGAATGTTCAAGACCTCCTCGTAGCCTATTGGGATGTAGATTCCTTTATCACGTACAAGTTAGAAAGGAAGGACAAGGGCCGAAAGGATGGTTCGAACAAAGGTGAGGGAGGCAAGCCCCACAAGATCGGTCCCAAGTAACATGATTCCAAAGGTTAGGACAAGGAGACAGAGCATGGAGGTAAGGGTTTCTCTAAAAATAAGCATAAATTTTTTAAGTATGGTGGTAACCATTTATTGTGAGATTTCCCTTAAAAGAAAGCCTTGAACACTATGGTTTTTCCCAAGGAGAAAATTTTGATCAGGGTGAGAGTCACATGGGTCTCTAACTTTACTTGGCTCCATCAACTCCAAGCCATAGAAGCAACCCAAGGGTTTGATGTATGAAGAGGTACGAGCGAAAGGTGTCACAAGATCAACAAGGAGGTAGGAAGATTCAAGGCGGGGAAATCAAATGCCAAGCCCATTCTTATGGTAGCATGTGGAGTTTCGAAAACCTTTGACTCATGGTAAATAAGGGTGAACTTTACGGTAACTAAGATGGATAACACCAGTAGAGTTGTC